>OX578282.1:17896605-18529105 GCA_951217055.1 Gerris lacustris
TTTTTGGAAATTTCGAAAAAAATATTATTTTATTTTTTATTGACAAAATACGTTTTTTTATAATTATGGTCTTTTCGATGTATTTATATGGTTGTAGTCCGGTTCAGTGGCAAAAAAATACTTTATCAGAGTGTGTTTTGAGAATATCAGACCCTTAGAATGGTTCAAAGTAAGCTTTTTAGCATTTTAAAATAACACTGTTTATACACTTTACAGTTAAACACTATATAGTGTGGCCTACGGACCCTCGCTGTGTGCTGACTAGCACACACTTGACCTGTTTATTTTAATATAAAGTTTAAACTGTACTAGGAATTATCAATTCTTGTATTTATCTGGTACATTTTTAACTAAGATTTTGCTTCTCGAATTTTCGCGTCATTACAATACTTTCTCTTTATATGAGAAAGAAATACACGGGGCTTAAAACAAACTTAACAGCATATCTGTAAAACTAATAAGCAAATATTATTGTAATATTAATTCGATAGTAATATTGTTATTACTTTTTACTTTCCTTCTATGAATAGCAGAATTTTAAATAAGTAGTTTAGTTATTATTAAACAATTGTTTAAATTAATAATTAATAATTATATTAAGGAGAAGAAAACAAAATGAAGAAATTTACTAGTGTGAGGCACCTGTATGGTTGAGGTTGAAATGTTGAATGAATGTGACTGAGCTTAAGATTGTAGAAGGACTTATAGAGGTTAGAGCACGTGCTGATGTTATGTTTGTTTGAAGTCGTTCAGTTGTATTGATTATTTAGTAGATTTAGTTAAGTATGTTTAATCAAGATTTTCAGTATACTGTAGTGCTTATTACACTAGTAAAGTTGGTAAAAGAATTTAAGCATGTTGTTATAAGCCCTTTAGCAAACCTAAGCCCTTCTTTGACCGTTGCCCTACCGGATTATTTTAAGTCAAGAAGACATTGGTTGGTTTCTATTCGTCCTAGAAAATATAACATTTTTTTTTTAGATGAAAAATAAAAAAAAAGCTCAGAAGCAATATATATAATACTGTATTTTTATAAATCATAAGACAATTCTTTAGACTGTTACTCCCCTATAACGGGAAAGTAAAATGGGTCCACTGTAGGCCTGATTGCGAGGTTCGAACAAGTGGTTCGTCCTACCCGTCTAGTAGGAAGTACTAGGTAACTACTACCACTACTAGATGTTACTCTCCCTATAAAAATACAGCAGGGAGTAACAATCTGTAGAAGGTCTACGAAATGTTCTTCTTTAGATTGTTACTTCCCTATAAAAATACAGAAGGGACTAACAATCTGTAGAAGGTTTACGAAATGTTCTTCTTTAGATGTTACTCTCTCTATAAAAATACAACAGGGAGTAACAATCTGTAGAAGGTGTACGAAATGTTCTTCTTTTGACTGTTTCTCCCCCTATAAAAGTACAGAAGAGAGTAACAATCTAAAGAAGGTGCATGAAATGTTATTTTTAGACTGTTACTCTCCCTATAAAAATACAGAAAGGAGTAACAATCTAAAAAAGGTGTACGAAATGTTCTTCTTTAGACTGTTATTTCTTATAATAACAAAATTGTGATATTCCTTTGTCCCAAAGTATATTGGACTAAACATTCCTTTGTCTTAAAACTTATTGAGACAAAGAAATGTATAAATAATTATATCCATTCATATTATAAAATAACAAAAGGGAGTAAAAATCTAAAGGAGTACCACTCCTAACTCCTAAACCGGAGTATGAAAGAATAAATCATGTTCATTGTTCATTTATTGGAAGTGATTTATTCTTTCTTTAATTACCTTTAGTATTCTTAATTCCAATTGTTTTATATTTTATTAGTTTGCCATTTATTTCTCCGGTGTTTAATTAATATATAATTACAAGATAAAAAGAACTTTTTATACACTACGTTTTTAAATTTTCTGTTAAATCATATGTAATGTTTATAATATAATTGTCATTGTCATAATATTATAATGTTAGTGAAAAAAATACATAGTTCCGAATTTATTTACTTCCATAATAATGCCACCATCTAGAGAGCTGATCTTAAACCAATAAAAGGACAAATCTTTGTACAACGGATCTCACCAACACCGTAAACCGTGCCATGTCCCTGTGTAGGGACAGTAAGAGAAGAAAAATGTCTACAAGTAAAGAAGTAAAGATCTAGAAAAATTATACCTATACCTAGGACACAAGTGTAAACAAACCTGGGTGTCACACGTCAATTAATTTATTTTTTTGTTTACTTTTCGCTGTCATTCAATGTTTACCTCTAAATAAAAAATCACAAATTTGAAACCCGTCAAAATAAAGATTGTTAATACTATGGGATATGTCAAAACAAATAAAATAACTTGCGGATTTTTTCCGAACTAACTTTCCATGAAGCAAAAAAATAATGCAAAAAAATAAAGCAAAAAAATCATGCAAACGTTCTCATTAAAAGTTGTATTCATAAAGACAAGAATAATTTAAGAGCAAACATAAGGATACACAAGACGCAACTGACATGAAATCGATACCGAGGAATCAATACGTAAACTAATTCTTGATTGGGTCATAATTAGCACTGATATAATTATAGAACGGTTTAAATTTTAAGCAATCCAACTGAATATAAACGCACCGTGAGTGCTTAAAAATTTTCAGTTAGTATTAAACAATAAAAAAAAATATATAATAATTTCAAGATAAAAAATATACTACGTTTTTAAATTTTCTGTTGAATCGTATGTAATGTTGATAATATAATTGTTATTGTTATATAATATATAATGTTAGTGAAAAAAAAAGTAGTTCCGAATTTATTTACTTCACATATACTACGTTCACACATCGTTTTGAAAGCGTTTCGGATCCAATTCGTTTTCAAAACGATACGCGTTCTTACAACAAAAAATACAGGTGATCGAAATATTTGTTTTCGAAATCTCGTAACGGTGACGTCACGAGTAAAACCTTCTTTCTTGTTACCCAATATGTCCGCGAATTTTTACATTTTATTTACAAGTTATTAAAAGTTTTTACAGGTTCTTTATAGTTTTAACTTTTTTTTAAAAACGTTTTTGCAGTTAAAAAAAAGAAACGGAAGCTCACGAAAACAAAGAACTTAAAAAGTGGAAAAGAGTAAAATAACCTGAAACCTCGATCCCCTCCACGACCTGTTCACACGAGCGTTTTGAATTCGATCCCCCGTTCCGATCACGTATTTTTGGTGGATCGGATCTAAACCGATACGATCCGTCGATCTCCGTTCGTACAGCGTTTTGAACTAGCGGATCGTTTTCAAAACCGTTTCCAAAACGATGTGTGAACGTAGTAATAAATGACAACCATCTAGAGAGAGGTGATCTTAAACCTATAAAAGGACAAATCTTTGTACAACGGACCTCCCCAACACCAAATCTAAAGCGTGCCATCGATATGTTTGAAATAATATAAATAATATAATCGATATTTCCTGTTTTGCTGTCATTCAATGTTTATCTATCACAAATTTGAGACCCGTCAAAATTAAGATTGCGTAAATATAGAACATGGCAAAACAAATAAAATAACTTGCGGATTTTTTCCGAACTAACTTTCCATACAGCAAAATTTGCTGAAAACCAATTAAATTCTGCTGAAAGATGGCTAAAAGTATTAAAATAATGCATTGTCATCGTGTTTATGCTAAAAGTTTCAAATGTCTAGCTATTCGGGAAGTTAGTTAGAAATCGATTGCAAGATTTGTACTGGACAAACAAACAACCAAGAAAGCAAGCTAATAAAAACGTAGTAAAATATAATAAAAGAATACGTCATTTTACTTTACGATAAAACATGGATAATATAATATTCATTATCATTACTTCCCTAGACGGATGCAGAAAGATAAGATAAAAGATATTTCGTTTCCCAGTATAATGGTTGACAATTATTCATGAACCCTTCTGTTTATTTAATGTATACACTTTTGCTTTGATGTCAGCTTTATTGCCTTTTTTTACTTTTAATAATTTAGTTTATAGAAGACAAAAGATTGCTAAAATGAAATATGGAAATATGATGTTATATTTTTTTATAACAACATGTGCAGTGTATATATAGATTTTTGTTTGCCGTATACTCGTACATATTGGAAGTAAGTAGATGTAGAATTAAAAAGCTGTTATAATTAAAAAAAAGAAATAATGTTGATGATTCGAAGGTACTTTCATTACTTGCCAGCTAAACGAAGTTAACGGAATCATTGTAATAATTCTGATGAACAATAGTACATTACGCGTCTAGTGCGGAAAGTAGCATTTTTGCTAGCGAGTGTGGAGTTTGCGCTCGAGCGACAGCGAGGGTAGTAAAACCACAGAGCAAAGCAAAATGTAGTTTTCGCCCGAGTTGCGTACCGTACTTTATCTACGATTATTGGATTTTAATAATAAATACAGTCAAAAATGTAATAAACTTCTGTATGTAAGTTCGTATTTCTCTTTTGATAAAGATGACATTAATTCATTAGTTGTATTTTGTGCCGAATTAATTATTTCGGGAGGCGTATTATTCTCCTCATTTTCGTCATAATCACTTAAATCATTCATTGTTTTCACTAAAAACTCGATATAAACAGGTATTTAATTTAACAAACGGCAAATTAGTTTTGTTAAATGTAAACAAACACACTAATCGTGCGTGGTAAAGAATTCTTCTTTTTCCCGCCCTATTTCGTATCAATCGTAGATAAAATCTTTTACTTCTCCGATTTAAAAAAAAAAAAATGTTATACGGTAATCTGTTTCAGACATCAGGCATTATTTTTGTTCTGTCGTTCAACTTTTTTCTTTTTGTTTTGCTTTTGCGAATCACAATATCTTTAAATCTACTCCTCCGATATTAATGAAACTTGGATGGTTGGTAATTCGCCCATTGTTGTGCGCTTATTAATTTTTAACCCCGCAATTTTAATATTGAATAATAATAACAATAAAATAATGGCATTCATTTACCCTTTTTTTTAATTTTCAAATAATACATACAAAAGTGTGATATTCCATTTCCCAAAGTACATTGGACTAAATATCCTTTTGTCTTAATAGTTACTAATTATTAACTTACTTCATTATTCCTACTTCTCAACATTTTAATGGATACCAATATGGGTGGGTAACGAAGTAAAAGAGGAGTATGAGGGCGCCTCTTTTACTTTGCTACCAACCACTTTATTTTCTGTTAAGGTAGATAACAAAGTAAAAGAGGTGTATGAGGGCGCCTCTTTTACTTTGCTACCAACCCTTTTCTTTTCTGTTAAGATAGATAACAAAGTAAAAGAGGTGTATGAGGGCGCCTCTTTTACTTTGCTACCAACCACTTTCTTTTCTATTAAGGTAGGTAACGAAGTAATAGAGTACCAAAATAGTATTATAGTATTAGAAGCCTCGACAGAAAAAAATTATTTAAAACATAATTTAGAGAAATTGAGCATTGATGTTTCAATTTGTTTGTGAAATTTATACAAATGATGTGTTCGAAACCTTAGATTATATTTTCTTAATCAATACTTGACTGCAGGCTAAGGAGGTGACATATATATATATATTTATATGTATATATTATGTATTTATTTTTATAAAAGGCAACATCAAAAAGGCAATATTATTAATTCAATAGAGATATAACGTAATTTGCTAAATTGAAGGTTACAATCGATTTTATTATTATTTATTTTTTCTTTATAAATTTGTTTTAATATCAAAAGTCAAAATATAAATATTCTCAGTACATATTCATTGTCATATCATTTTTAAAAGGAGGGGGGGGGGGGGGGGGGTTGACATTTCGGTGGTTTTATATAAAAGAGGGCTGTATCGATCTTTTATAATTAACCTGATATCTGATCTGACAAGGAAACAAAAGCTGATACTTATCGACCCGTCGAGACACAATACACGGTGCACACATGCCCATGTAATACCCAATAGCCTATGTTTATACTCTCACACGCTTTTATCTTCCATTCCCCCTTCTTTTCGTGGCAGCTAAAGTGTGTTCCGACCTATTTCTGTCTCGGCGACAAAAGATCCTTGCTTGAAGCTTTTCCTTGGTAATTCAAGGAGTTGCTCAAGGATCTATATTAAAGCCTCTTTCATTTACCCTGTTAATAATATTTATGATGCTTTCATCCTATCATCTATCACTGCCACTTTAACTCCATTTGCTCTCTGAGAAAATTTATCCACCTAAAAAGATAAAATACCTTTTCGCTTCTTTACTCTGTAACTTTTTCCTTCCTTTCATATGTAGTATTATATTTTACCTTGTATACTTTATTTCTAATGAAAACAGAGGAAAACGACATGACATCATTAATGAAGACTTACACGACGTCGTAAATAAGAAAAGATAATAAAGGATGAACTACAATAATTAACTTGATTAGATGGGTTATCTAAGAATAATATTGATCTTATTAAAGAATTTTCTGGAGCAAGCGTGGATTAAAACACATGACCCACACCCACGGTGTTCGCCGCACCGAAAACTATGACTTTTTATATTTTTCGGAGATGTTTTAATCTGACTTTAAAATCAGGTGTATCTTTGAGTTACACTTTCTTTAGGAGGATATGTCAATAATTGTGATTTGGCCAGTAAGGTAGAGCTCTCTCTTCAGTATCAGTATTCAAACACGTCAGGGTGTCTCGTCATTATTTGCAGTACCCTCTACATTCTTGCTATTCGCCATCAGTTGCACATTTGCTATTTTGGTCCCTTAGCGGTCATAAGTATCTTATACGGTTTTCTTTTTGGGATATTTTTTGCTTTATTTTTTTGTGGTGCTTTTCACCTATTTTTAATTTTTTTTTTTTAAATTGGTAAACATTTTTATTATTATTATAATTATGACAAACTGGAGGTTAAGACCAAGAGGTGGAATTTTTTACATTTGTTTAGACTGTTACTACCCTTATAAAAAGCAGAAGGGAGTAACAATCTAATGCCTTGTTTCCATTCAGCCCACTTCCTTGGCACTAAGCATGAAATAGAGCAGCGTGAGTATGTAGTCAGGTTACTCACGCTGGCCATGCTCCTTTCGTTGGCGGTTTTTCGTGCGGAAGTCTTAGGACAGGCAGCGCGAGGGGCAGGGAGTGTTCACACTCTGCTCTTCTACTAACTTGCCTTAACCAATTTTGCTGAGTTAGCAAATATTTAAAAAATTGATAAAATATATCGAAAAATATTGCGATTGAGGAGACATTTGCAGAAATTATACCATGTTATGAGACAAACATTCCCACAGAATTTCGTTTTCATATTCTGCCACCATCTTGAAAATATCAACATTTGAAACTTTAACGCTAAATAACTTCGGCTAAACGCTAACTATTTCGGCAATATCAACGAATGAAATATCGATAGAAACTGTTTACCATAAAAGACAAAATGCAAAATGTCGCTGAAGCTGCATCTTCTTCGATGTCCTCCATTGCCCGAGGGAGTAAGTAATAGGAAGTAAGTGAAGGGATAATGTAAACACTCCACTGTCTTTGATGCTGCCACTGAAGAATTTTGGGGAGTAAATATAGCAGCGCGAGGAGCAGTGGCAATGGATGAATGTAAAAAAAGGCATAGTTAAAGAAGGTGTATGTAATGTTCTTCTTTAGACTGTTAATCCCCTTATAAAAACAGAAGTGTGATATTCCTTTTCCCAAAGTACATTGGAGTAAACATCCCTTTGTATCAGTAATAGTTATTTAGACAATGGAACGAATTAATAATTAGGGAGTAACAATCTAAAGAAGTACCATAGTTTTTATGTACCGATATATTAAACAACTTTACCTCAGTGATAAGACATCCGTCCACTCAAACCGACATTAACCCAGTTTAACTAGTAGTCGTTACGTTTTGTTGTACGTTTTTTTTCGTTAGGTATAGAAAGCCTCAAAGTGTTCCTTTTCTGGTTTTGCAGCAACTGATTGTATTTCTATTTCTCACTATCAGATAAGAAACCATACAAGAGTAAATATATTTTTCTTTAACCTACACATATCAGTTCCAAGTGAAACTAGAAACCTCCTCCTGTCAGTGGTATCTGTGCGTGTTCTCTTCCATTACTAGTATGTAGGTAAAGTCGGGAGCATGATTTAGGTTTGTACTTTTGGAAATATAGGCTGCGAAAAAGAGCTGCAAGATAAAAAAAAGATAAAGCTGATGCAGAGAACAACGTATTACAACAAAATGTTCCTTTTTCTAATATCAGTTGAAGAACATTAGTGTATCGTTTTATTTTTTATTTTCCTTTATAGAATGTTTTATTAAAATCGTTATCTACACTAATATTATAAATTACAAGATAAAAAGAACTTTTTATATTCTACGTTTTTAAATTTTCAGTTGAATCCTATGAATTGTTGATAATGTAATTGTCATTGTTATATTATAATGTTAGTGGAAAAAAATACATAGTTCCGAATTTATTTACTTCACATAATAATGACAACCATCTAGAGAGCTTTATTTCTTTGTTTACTTTTCGCTGTCATTCAATGTTTACCTCTTAATTAAAAATCACAAATTTGAAACCCGTCAAAATAAAGATTGTAAATACTATGGGATATGTCAAAACAAATAAAATAACTTGCGGATTTTTTCCGAACTAACTTTCCATACAGCAAAATTTGCTGAAAACTAATTAAATTCTGCTGAAAGATGGCTAAAAGTATTAAAATGTCATCGTGCATTGTCATCGTGTTCTGAGCTATGCTAAAAGTTTCAAATGTCTAGCTATTCGGGAAGTTAGTTAGAAATCGATTGCCAGATTTGTACCGGACAAACAAACAAACAAACAAACTAGAAAACAAGCTAATAAAAACGTAGTAAAATTGGTATAATTATTTGTTAATGTCATAAATAATGTATCATACTATAGTCCTGATCAATTCATGATCATAAAGGTTTTGATAAATTACTTTTTACTGTAGAAAACAAGCCCCAAGAAGCGTGGGATGAAAATTTTAGTGATGACACACAATGATAAACGAAGTAAATAATTATTTATAGCTCAGAGAAATAATAAAACTAGTACAGTTGATTCTCGTCAATTTTTTTTATTGATTTGGGCTAAGATTAATTGGAAGGAATGAAATTGAGATATGGCAGAGTGGTATGAGGAAAATGTATTTGGGAAATTCTAGATGACTTGTGCTTTCAGTTACAAGTTCCGTCGTGTAAGTGAAGAATGATGTATTTGTATTACACGTGTCGTTCTCTTTAATTCCGTTCCTACTCTTGTAACTCTTACTTTATTTTTTTTTAACCATACTTATAATGATAATGACCAAAGCATAATAATATATCTATATTCTGTGGCGATACCTAGATTTTATATAGCATCACAGGAACGAAATATTGCTTTCGTTTAGAATTTTTTATATACCTTGAGACACCATTAAAACATTGCATTGAAAATCTAATAATAATAATATTATTATTATTTTATTTATTATTAATGATTTGCAATCCAAGTGACATTTCATAATTTAAATATATTTTACAACTGTTCGAAAAATTGTATATGTATTTTAATTTTTGTTTATATTAATTTTATTCCTAGGTATTGCTTCGTTTGAGCCACAATAAATTTTATAACTATACAAGTAATATGCATGGTATTTGTTCTAGTTGTTTAATTTTATCAAATTACCTTGGCGATTTCGAGGAATTTATATGAGACCAAGAGTTGCTTTAGTTTGACACAGTTACTTCTTGTTTTGACAGATAGCAGATTTTGGCCCTGTCGTTCAAATCCGATTGTTTTTAAGCTTTCCTTGACAAATTTTTTGGAATGCCAGTAAAACCGACTGGTTTCTTACCCCTACACGGGCATTTTTGAACGGCGGACCTTAGTTCCTAAAAAACAGTTCTTTTTATAAAGAAAAAGATGGAAATAAAGCCATTTTTAGAACGCAAAGAATGGAAAAACTGTTTTTTTGTTTAGAGGAAAAGGGCGATGAGAACATTTTTTTTTGGGAAAGTAAAGGATTGAAAGAGCGTAGTTTTGTATTTAAACAATAAGGATGGAAAGAAGGTAGTTTTTTTTTAACGTAGTTTATTTGGTTTTTAAAAGATGGAAGTAAACTCTCTTTTAGAACTAAAAGGGTGATGATTACTTAGTTTTTGGTTTGGAACGAAAGGGGTAATAAGAAGGCAGTTCTTTTGGAACGAAAAGGATTGAAAGAGGGTAGTTCTTTTGGAACAAGAAGGATGGAAATAACGTAGTTTTTTTGGAATGTGAAATACGGAAACAACACCTTTTGTAGAAAGAAAAGAATGGAAAGAACGTAGTTTTTTTTTTTTTTTGGAACGAAAAGAGTAATGAGAACTTAGTTTTTTTGGAATGCAAAGGATTGAAAGAGGATACTTTTGTTTTTGAACAATAGTATGCTAACCATTTATAACCAATGACGGATAATAGCCATTGAAATAACGCCTTTTTTAGAACGAAAAGGGTGATGAGAACGTAGTTTTTTGAAACGAAAATGGTGATAAGAAAGCAGTATTTGGAACGAATAGGATTGAAAGAGCGTAGTTTTGTTTTTGAAACAAAAGGATGGAAATGATTTTTTTGGAATGAAAAATATGGTAATAATAAAGTTTTTTTTGGAACATAAATGATCAAAATAACGTACTTTATTTTGGAACGAAAAGGACGAGAAGAACATACGCTTATGGGGGCTTGGAGAGTACAAACCCCTATAGAAGGAGAGCTATGCTGTCTAGAATAGCGAAACTTTTATACTATGTTACACGAAAATGTGCATACTATGTAAAACTACTTTTTTATTTATTAGTTATGTTAAAAGAAGAATGGATATAATTTTAACTCTAATAAAATTAAACAATGACAAGAAAATCGAAAATGGTAAACCTTTATTACCAAGTTTGTGGTTAAGCTACATCCCCTGCTTGGTTATAGCCTGTTTGAATACAATTTAATTTAAGGCAAGCTATGGAAACCAGCTCTACCAATAGAGGCTTTGAATCTATATCTATTAACAAAGGTTAAAGTTCGTAGCATGCCTAACCTAGTAACCACAGCAGTAAGTAGCCTATACATTATTCCCGCATTTAAATAAATGCGGGAATCGAATGATGAATGGAATTAATCTAATCCTAAAAACTGTATGATTGATTTTTCTGTTTGTAAGTTTTACCCTTAGTCATTTCATATTGAAATTTCTTATTAGGGAATTGATATTCGGTTAGTATACTGCAAAATCATACTAAGTATTTCTTTCTAGTTGTCATGATATTATTTATTACATTTGTTTAATCCCTAAACAAAATTTAGAATTTAGTTAAAAAATGATTACACTAAAATACCATCTAAAAACGAATTGATAGATTAATCATCTAAATATCTTTTAGTATAATACAATGTATTTCTTTTTTTTTCGTTTTATTATAAATACTATACTTGTTCATAGCATAATTTTGATAAAGGAAAGATTAAAAATATACACACATATATATATATACAGGGTGACTGGCGATATATATGAAAAAATGAAGTAGGTTGTTCTACGCCTCAAGGGCTACAAAAAACACTATATAAGCCATGGGTCAAATCTTAACCGTTCTCCCACAAAATCAAATTTCATGATTTTTTTAAGATTACATACATGCTTATTGCACCAAAAGTATTAAAGCTAGAATAAAATGGTTGGCACCGTTGTAAAGCTGATAAAATTTCATATAAGAAAAATGTTATTTTTAATTTTCATGCCTTCAAATTATATGACAAAAATTTTATACAAACTTTATTTTGAAGAAAAAAAAATTTAGAAAGATATTTTTTTGAGGTCCCATATCTTGGTAAAGAACCGAGCTCAAACTTTTCGGACTTCAGGAAAAACTTCCTTATTGACTGACGTTTCGATCAATATTAATATTATTACCCATGCATAAGGCGGAATTTTTAGTAAACTTCGTTGAAAGTGAAAAAGAAACATGTTTATTGTTGCTATTATTGACACAAAGATGAGTATACTAAACCAACCTTGCTTGTTTTTACTGGTCTTATATTACTTTGCTTTGTAAGTTTCATTGCACATTTCCGTTTCCCCAATTTTAAACCACTTCCCGTGATTCAATCTTCCCCAAATTTTGCACATTGAAACAACTATGGCGAAGAATACAGAAACCAAAAAAAAAAAAAAAAAAAAAAAAATGACGTCAAATTTATTTGCTTTTTAAGTTTCATCGCACACCTATTACCCCAATTTTGAACCACTTACCATCATTAAATCTTCCCCAAATTTTGCACATAGATACAGCTAAGGTGAAGAATACAGACACCAAAAAAAAAAAAAGTTGAAAATAAGACCAGTTTTGAAAAATGCCATTTTTATATTAATTATTATTAATTATTTACTCACCTGTAAGTCAAGAATTGCAACAATAAACACGTTTCTTTTTTACTTTCAGCGAAGTTTAATAAAAATTCCGCCCAATGAATGGGTAAAGATATTAATATCGATCGAAACGTTGGTAAATAAGGAAGTTTTTCCTAAAGTCCAAGAAGTTTAAGCTCGGTTCTTTACATAGAACCGCAAAGTAACTGATTTTTAAATTTTTTTTCTTAAATATAAAATTTGTATTCATTGTTTATAATGTAATTTGGGGGCATGAAAATAAAATTACACTTTTCTTATTAGGAAATTTGTCAACTTTTCAATGATACCAAACATTTCGTTCTAGCTTTTATACTTTTAAAGTAATAGGTGTTTTTATAAGAAAAGGTATGCGACCTTAAAAAAAAATCATAAAACTTGACCTTGCGGGAAAACGGTTAAGATATGACCCATAGTTTATACAGCGTTTTTTGTGGCCCATAAGACGTAGAACAATCTACTTCATTTTTTCACATATAACGCCAGTCACCCTGTTTATATATACATATTTCCAATTCTAAAAAAAATTGCGAAATAATATGAAATTGACCTATTGCATGTTCTAACTATCCAATTGTTTAACTTTTTGTTGCAAGGGCTTGTTTACCATATTAGATAAAGAAAGGATTATTTATAAATATTAAAATTCGGTCAGATAAATTGAACAAAACACTTATATAGATATTGATGCTGTATTTAAATCTCAAATATAATTTTATTGGCTTAATATTTTTAGCATATGTATTTAAAAAGTATTCAAAGGTTGTTTACTTTTTGTGTTAGATTTTCAACAAAATTAGATTCTTTTTCATTAATGTCTTAGGGAACGATTTTTTTCGGAAAGCGACTTTTATAATTAGATACATACCAACACACATGCATACGGAATGCATATAAATACGAAATAAATAGTCTTTCAGTTTTTCGCTTATAATTTTTAAAAAGTTCGCATATTTTTATAAAAGTGAACCTAAATAAAAAAATAGACTGCCAATTGATGTGGCAAATAGCTTCCTCGCATCCTATCCACGTACTTTATTGATTTCATGCTTTTACAAGGCATTATTGTCTAATTGGTTAAATTGTTTCCCCGTTTATTTTTTTATCTGTCAAAATTGTTTTTGAATTTTTACACGACTTAAAGTATCAATTTAGCAAAAGTTAAAGAGCGCAAGACGGTTCATATTAATCTGTGGCTATCTGGGGGTAAGTTTCGATAAACTATAAAAGTTTAATTCAAATCGAATAAGTACTCTTGAAGCTGTAGGAGTAAATAAATGTATGTTTGTGCTCATGTGGAAGAGCAACTAATAGGCGCAGAAGGTTGGCACTTATATGGGACCAACAATGGGCTAATTATGACCTACTTCCTAAATTTCATTAAAATTGGACGTGTAGTTTTTAAGATATGTTGGTTCGCAAAAATTGAACGACAGACCGACAGACAGACCGACAGACAGACACGGAACCGAAAATGATCCATGATGTCTGAAACAGATTTCTGTCTTGAAATTTTTGAAATCCGAGACCTAAAATATTTTCGTTCTTCAGAACGATCACATAGCTTCCGTTACCTTCGGTAAGCTCGGAAGCAATAAAATAAATATTAAATAGCACACGATTTCTGTTTCTTACTTTTTTTTATCAGACAAACCGGTTATGGAAATTAAATTATTATAAAATAGACTGCCAATTGGTGTGGCACTTAGCTTCCTCGCATCCTATCCACGAACTTTATTGATTTTATGCTTTTAAAAGTCATTATTGTCAAATTGTTCAATAATTGTTTCCCCCGTTTTTTTTTAATCTGTCAAAATTATTTAGATTTTTTACACGGATTAAAGTATCAATTTAGCAAAAGTTAAAGAGCGTAGAGTGTTCAAATTAATCTGTGGCCATCTGCGGGTTACTTTCGATAAACTATAAAAGTTTCATTCAAATCAGATAAGTACTTTTGAAGCTATAGGTGTAAATAAATGTATGTTTGTGCGCATGTGGAAGAGAAACAAATTGGCGCAGAAGGTTGAAACTTATATGGAACCAACAATGGGCTACTTATGACCTACTACCTAAATTTCATTAAAATTGGACGTGTAGTTTTTAAGATATGTTGGTTCGCAAAAATTGAACGATAGACCGACTGACAGACACGGAACCGAAAATGATCCCTGATGTCTGAAACAGATTTCTGTCTTGAAATTTTTGAAATCGGAGACTTAAAATATTTTCGTTCTTCAGAACGATCACTAAATAAATATTAAATAGCACACGATTTCTGTTTCTTACTTTTTTTTATCAGACGAACCGGTTATAGAAATTAAATTATTATAAAAAATATAAAATAAAAAACGAGGAAATTATAATAATCTTTGGATATTTTTTATAATATTTCTTCATTTATTTCATTTTTCGGGTCATTAAAAAAGCCGCCCACAGCAATTCTGTGTTTGGATGTTTTGTTTAGTCAACTGTGAACCTTATTTTCGACTTCACGAACTTCATTGTTGTGTATAAAGATTCACAGAAATAATATGTTATTTCCAAAAATTTAAAATTAGAATGCAAACGGCAAGCAACTTCCTTTAAGTGAAGATATTTTAGTTCTAGGACAAGTTTCCAAAATTCAATTATAGAAGAATATTTGTGCTGCATTTCCAATGCCTGGGCCTCTTTCATCTCAAATAATCCAATTTCCCTGTCGTTTTTCAAAAGAAATTATTTCAGAAATTAGAAATATATCTTCATGCATTATCCATTATGGGTTCACAAAATATGGAAATGTATAATTTTTAAACTATTCAAATCGTCAAACTCATATTTAAATTTTTTTTTTATCAAAAAATGTGTTTTTGTAAAATGTTTTTCAATTTATCTCTTGGATTCTTCTAACTTTTCTTAATTAATAATTGTAATACATATTTGTATTTACTCGTGGAAATGTTATTAATTAAATATTTTGCTCTACAGTTTGTGACAAATCAATAATATAATTTTCCGTTCCTTGTAAAGCCAAATTAAGTGTTTGCAAAGATCCTAGCATATCTGTAAGGAGCATTAGGACCCAATCCTATTACTATTGAGTCGGAAATGGCCAATTTAGGGGGGGGGGAGACTGGATTATCTTTGTAGAAGTAGAACCATGTTTAAGCATTTTACAAGGGGTGGAATCTTAACTGTTCAACCCTTAAATTAAAAATAGTAACTAATCATTCACTTCTTAGGGTAAAAAAGGAGAGAGTCCATCCCAATTAGAGGGTGACTGATTTTTTTGACGGATTTATTGGATTCATGTTTACTAAAGGTAAAGAACATTTTGTCCAAGAAGGTCCATTGTGATTATAAAGTTTTTACGTTATTTTACTTAGAAGAATATTTTTAACTTTTATTTTAAAGTTAGTATACTGTAATATATAAATTACGAACGCTCCAAAATTGTATGTTTGTGCGCATGTGGAAGAGCAACTAATAGGCGCAGAAGGTTGAAACTTATATGGGACCAACAATGGGCTAATTATGACCTACTACCTAAATTTCATTAAAATTGGACGTGTAGTTTTTATAATAGCTTATATAATATATATATATATATATATATATATATATATATATATATATATATATATATATATATATATATATATATATATATTAGTTAGTTTTAAATTATTTTATTAAGCCTAACACATGGAAAGAACAAATAAGTTATGTAATTAAGACAAGCAGTTTTGCTTATCGTCATAAAATTATAACGATTACTTATTTGTTACTTCTTTAGATTGTTACTCCCCCGTTTTTTTTTGTTTTTAGAATATAAATGTCATTGACTAAATAACTATTATGACAAAGGGACGTTTAGTCTAATGTACTTTGGGACAAAGGAATATCACACTTCTGTTTTTATAAGGGGAGTAACAGTCTAAAGAAGAACATTCCGTACACCTTCTTTAGATAGTTACTTCCCTTTTTTTTATAAGAGGAGTAACAGTCTAAAGAAGTGCCACTTATTTATTATGCCATTAAAATTTTAAACGTACAAAACTATTCAGCATTGCTACATTTAAGTAAGGTTCAATAAAAGTCCACGGATCTACCATCACTTTGCCTGATTCATAGTCGAATGAAATAAAATTTACTCTAAATTATACTTCATACATTTTTAACAAGTTATACTTCTTCAACATGTTACATCTTATCCCATTATAAAATGTTAATTTTTAAATAAAGTGTTTTAAGTTTATCGCTAGGGTTGTAAATTTCTCTAAGTTCTAGAATTCATGATTATTGCTATAAAACAGAATGACTATGGGCTAGTTTTAAAACAGTCATCTATATTCAGTCAATTACGAAGAAAACTTATTTATGTTTTATTTTTACATTTATAATATAAATGGTTTATGATATATTTACATTATGATTACATAATACAGTTGGACCTCCTTAAACGAACTTCTATTTAACGAAAATCTTTATATAACGAATTGTTTTTATGTCTCTCAAATTCTCTACATAAAAGTGTTACTATAAAAAGAAAATAATTTCTCTACAACGAACAAAAAACATAGAAAAAAATTACAAGATCCGATCGATAAACTATCTGTGAATAATTACTGGCGGTGATTTTGCTTTCCTTTATTCCCATAGCACTCTAATATTTTTGCGTATTCTACCTCAATTATATTAAGTGGGGTTCGGAATAATCTTTTCACAGCATTAAGATCTCTAAGTCTCAGTTTAGAATTAGTTTCAGACGTTTATAAATCTCTTGACTTTTTACAGCGTAATTTTATTCAACGTACAAATGTATAAAAGAAAATCACAACCGTCAGGAAAAATTACATTATCTATTCAAAGATTTAGATAAAAGTATGAAGAAAATGAAATATATATAAGAGTTCAGTGTCTACAATTTTGAAAATCTAGGATTCAAAATTTAAACTATACGCAATAAGTGATTTTTAACTAAAGATCTAGAGGTTGCACATATGAAGACGTAGAATAAGCAGTTCTGCAATGGGTGAAAATGTTACGGGATAAAAATCTTTCTCTTTCAAGTCCACTCATTCTTTCCCTTAAAAAAATAGTTCCATTAAAAAAATAAATAAATAAATAAATAGCAAGTATTTTTTCAGGAACCACTAATTTCGTTGTATGGAGGTCCGACTGTATATTCACAAGAAAAATTACAAGACAGAACTTTTTGACTTATAATGTCCAACTGGCACTCAAAAATCATGTTTATCTCCAGTAGGGAGAAAAAGTTATGATTTTGAATTAGTTTAGAAGGACTAAAGTAAGTCTTTTTCATCCCTGAACTCAAAAAGTAGGAAGAAAAAGTAAAAGTAGGAAGAAAAAGTAAAAGTAGGAAGAAAAAGTAAAAGTAGGAAGAAAAAGTAAAAGTAGGAAGAAAAAGTAAAATTAGGGCGAAAAAGTAAGGATTGCAACTTAATTACTTTATAAATAGTAGAAAATGAATGGCTAATGTAATGAAGTTGTTGAAATCAGGTTGGCGACACTGCTTTTTCGACCATGTTTATCTTTGTTTATAACCAGCATCTAAATAACCTTCTCTTTGAGTTTAATTCCAATTCTTATTTGTTTTTAATATTGGTATTGAATCTCTTATATCTGCTGTTAAAAGTGCTTATAATTATTTTTATTTATTAAAATAATAAATAAAAACTGTGCAATGGACGAAAATGTGTATTTTCTCCCTACTGGAGATAAAATATTGTATGTACCTCGTGAGTAAAATGCCATTATTCCCCTCGCGATAATTATCTCCCTCGGCTTCGCCTCGGGATTTAGGGACCATGGTTCTTGAGGTGAAGCCGAAGGAACCATGGTCCCTAAATCCCGAACTTTTTGTTCCGCTTTTTCGCTCAGGGAATAATGGCTTACTTTACTCCCTTAGGTGAATAAATATAAATAACTATTATTTACTAATTTTTGTTTAGAATAATAATGATTTATTGTCTTAAAGAGTGGATCCTTTAGGGTAAATCGAAAAACAAAACAAAAAACTACATCAGTTTTTTAGTCGGCAACGTTTCGGCCTAGCCGGCCATTCTCAAGCCTAAAAACAAATATTTATTTGATGTTAACCACAAATGAACGTAAAGATAATGAACATAATACATTATCAGCAATTAGTATCTTTAGCATATTAAAAACAATAAAACATTCTAGGTACCTTGTAGTTTTGCACTAGGGTAAGTGAGGTCAGTAATAAAAAATCTAAAAATCAGAACTATAAAGTTCTCTCGTCTCATACATACTACTTCTACACATTACCACAGAATGACTTAATCTAATATAACACATTGCAACATAAAACACAAAATTTAACAATAAAAACAATGGTAACAATTTAAAAATCACAGGTTTAACTGACAAAAAACGTAAGGTAGTAGATAATGGGTTATCAGTCCCTTATCATTCCTGTTATCATACAGTGGTAAAATATTAGTTATAATTAATAAATAAAATTTGATATAAAATTAACATTAATTAGTATTTAATAGCTGTAATATAGTGGGTGATATAATTTTAAAACCATAAAAACTTTTAACATAAATAAAAGACAAATTAAGGTAACATAGGTCATCAAGGAAGCAACTGTATTATCGGCGGGAATTTTGATTTGATAGGTCTTGATATATCCCACTGTAATATTTATTCAGAGACCGGGAATCAGTTTTAATATTGACTGTTCTATCCGATTTAATGGCGATGTTCAGCGCCTCTATCATTTTCCTTCTATTAGATTTAGTCTCTCTCCCTAAAATCTTGGTCTTTTCAAAAAGAAACTTATGATTAGTGGCCATGGAGTGACTAGACAGGGCTGTATTGGTATTGCCTTTATTCTGGTCATATTTGTGTTGTTCAATCCTATTGTTGATAAGTTGATTGCTTTCACCGATATACGTTTTATTGCACTGGCCACAAGGTATTTCGTATATGGTGCCTATTGACTGTTCAAATTGAATTTTATCTTTTAAATTGTGATAAAGATTCTCAGTTTTATTAAGGGGTTTCAGTCCGAATTTGATCTCAGGGCAATCAAATTTACCCATAAGATGTTGTACCTTCTCTGACAACCCTTTTAGGTACGGCATACTGACATGTTTAGTGGGTCTACTTGTACTCATACCTGCAATGGTGTTGTCTTTATTATTATTGTAGTTAGGGTTTAAGTGTTTATACCAGTATTTATTTATAATGTTCTGGGGGTAAAAGTTATCTTTTAATTTTTTAAAAATTTTATTTTTAACTGTCTTCAAATGACCATGATCAGTCAACGAAATGGCCTTTTTGATTAGGTTGCTAGCTGTATTGATTTTTTGAAGAGTGGGGTGACAGGATCTGAAATTTAGGAATCTATTGCTCTTACATTCTTTTTCAAACCATTTGGTTGACAAAGAACCATTTTTATTTCTAATTACTGTTAAGTCTAGGAAATTTAGCATATTGTTGTTTTCGTATTCTATGGTGAATTTAAGTCTCGGATGAAAGTTATTAAGATGATTTAGTAATGGTTCTATTTCGGTGTTTGGGATAATGAGGAATAAATCATCAATGTATTTGACCATGAGTTTTTGAGAGAATTTATTATTGGTGGTGTTGAGGATATGATTCAGGACAATTCCGCTAACATTAACGGAAATGGCTCCCCCCATTGGGATCCCATGTTTTTGTGCATAAAACTTATTGTTGTATTTAAAAGTACCATTATTTAGAATAAGCTTCAGACATTCAACGTAGAGATTTTTATCTTTGATTGGTGTAAAGGGTAAAATTTGGTCCCAGTTGTTTCTGACAATTTGATAGAAGATTTCCAGTGGGACATTTGTAAAAAGTGACGTTACGTCAATCGAAATCATCTTCTCGTCTGGATTGATGGTAATGTCTTTCAGTTTCTGTTTAAGTATAAGTGAGTTGGATACATCATAATGGTTGTTATTGTTGAGATGGTCTAAGGAAGGGTTCATAAATTTGGAGAATTTTTCAAGAGGAGCATTTATTTGGCTAATGATGGGCCTGAGTGGTAAGTTAGTTTTATGTGTTTTAGGTAGTCCGTATATTCTAGGGCAATACGTATTGTTATTATTAAGGGAAGCACGTTTTTGTTTATCGATGTATTTGTTATTAAACAGTTTATTAATAATTGATTTGTATTCTTTTTTAATATTATCAGTGGGGTCAAATCTCAATGATCTATAAGTAGATTTATCATTTAATAATTCCTCCATTTTATTATTGTAGGTACTCTTATCTATGATCACGGTAGTGTTAGTTTTATCCGACTTTGTTATTATTATTTGTGGGTGTTCTAGAAGGAAGCGTTTAGTGAGTTTGATATCTTGCAAGATTTGTTTTTCAAGACTCCCGTTCGGAAATTTTCGGTTATCATTCTTTTTTTGGAAATCTATAATTTTATTGATAATATGACTCCGGAGTGCGCTGATATGGTTCTCTGAGGTGTTAAGATTAAGTAAGAGAAGTTCCACATCGACAATAAAATCATTAATGTGTTTATTGTGGTTATTAGAAGGGGCACTGAAATTCGGTCCTAAGCTTAATACATTTAAGATATTAATAGGGATATCAATATCACTGTAATTCTTTGTCCAACCTTGTTTATGTAAGTTTAAGTATTCTGTAAGGTTTGGGTCATATCTTGCTAGTTTATTGTGAGTGGAATTTCTATTGTTGATTTTATTGGAGTGTTTTAATTTAAGGATTTTATTGTATTGTGTGTGAAAGTTATTAAAAATAGATTTTAATTGAGCTAGTTTAGAGAAATTCATGTTGTTGATTTGATTCCAAAGTTTGTCATTTAATAATTGATTTTGTTTCTCTTTCCAATGAACATATTTAATTTCCGTTTTTAGTATTTTATGGCAAATATTATTAAAAAATCTGGCGTGATGTGTATTAATGAATTGATCATCGAACATGTTAGTGATGCCTTTCATATTATTGATTAAGTGTGCAGGGAAGATGTTGTTGTTCAAGTGGTAGTACAGGTAAGATTTTTTGGCTGATGTTTTGCTCATTTGGATGGTATTACGTTTAATATTCCAAATAATGGAATTAGTACTTTGGTTCATAAAACATTTCTTAATATTTATGTCTAGATAACGTATAAGTTCTTCTTCAGATTCAATGTTGTAGTTAACTTCTTCCATGACGTCAGAAAAGGTTGTTCAGACTGGTGACTCGGATCTTCCAGTGAATTAATGTGTAAATTGGCTGTAGGGTACCCTTTTATTAACTTATTGTCTTAAAGAGTGGATCCTTTAGGGTAAATCGAAAAACAAAACAAAAAACTACATCAGTTTTTTTAGTCGGCAACGTTTCGGCCTAGCCGGCCATTCTCAAGCCTAAAAACAAATATTTATTTGATGTTAACCACAAATGAACGTAAAGATAATGAACATAATACATTATCAGCAATTAGTATCTTTAGCATATTAAAAACAATAAAACATTCTAGGTACCTTGTAGTTTTGCACTAGGGTAAGTGAGGTCAGTAATAAAAAATCTAAAAATCAGAACTATAAAGTTCTCTCGTCTCATACATACTACTTCTACACATTACCACAGAATGACTTAATCTAATATAACACATTGCAACATAAAACACAAAATTTAACAATAAAAACAATGGTAACAATTTAAAAATCACAGGTTTAACTGACAAAAAACGTAAGGTAGTAGATAATGGGTTATCAGTCCCTTATCATTCCTGTTATCATACAGTGGTAAAATATTAGTTATAATTAATAAATAAAATTTGATATAAAATTAACATTAATTAGTATTTAATAGCTGTAATATAGTGGGTGATATAATTTTAAAACCATAAAAACTTTTAACATAAATAAAAGACAAATTAAGGTAACATAGGTCATCAAGGAAGCAACTGTATTATCGGCGGGAATTTTGATTTGATAGGTCTTGATATATCCCACTGTAATATTTATTCAGAGACCGGGAATCAGTTTTAATATTGACTGTTCTATCCGATTTAATGGCGATGTTCAGCGCCTCTATCATTTTCCTTCTATTAGATTTAGTCTCTCTCCCTAAAATCTTGGTCTTTTCAAAAAGAAACTTATGATTAGTGGCCATGGAGTGACTAGACAGGGCTGTATTGGTATTGCCTTTATTCTGGTCATATTTGTGTTGTTCAATCCTATTGTTGATAAGTTGATTGCTTTCACCGATATACGTTTTATTGCACTGGCCACAAGGTATTTCGTATATGGTGCCTATTGACTGTTCAAATTGAATTTTATCTTTTAAATTGTGATAAAGATTCTCAGTTTTATTAAGGGGTTTCAGTCCGAATTTGATCTCAGGGCAATCAAATTTACCCATAAGATGTTGTACCTTCTCTGACAACCCTTTTAGGTACGGCATACTGACATGTTTAGTGGGTCTACTTGTACTCATACCTGCAATGGTGTTGTCTTTATTATTATTGTAGTTAGGGTTTAAGTGTTTATACCAGTATTTATTTATAATGTTCTGGGGGTAAAAGTTATCTTTTAATTTTTTAAAAATTTTATTTTTAACTGTCTTCAAATGACCATGATCAGTCAACGAAATGGCCTTTTTGATTAGGTTGCTAGCTGTATTGATTTTTTGAAGAGTGGGGTGACAGGATCTGAAATTTAGGAATCTATTGCTCTTACATTCTTTTTCAAACCATTTGGTTGACAAAGAACCATTTTTATTTCTAATTACTGTTAAGTCTAGGAAATTTAGCATATTGTTGTTTTCGTATTCTATGGTGAATTTAAGTCTCGGATGAAAGTTATTAAGATGATTTAGTAATGGTTCTATTTCGGTGTTTGGGATAATGAGGAATAAATCATCAATGTATTTGACCATGAGTTTTTGAGAGAATTTATTATTGGTGGTGTTGAGGATATGATTCAGGACAATTCCGCTAACATTAACGGAAATGGCTCCCCCCATTGGGATCCCATGTTTTACAGTTGCTTCCTTGATGACCTATGTTACCTTAATTTGTCTTTTATTTATGTTAAAAGTTTTTATGGTTTTAAAATTATATCACCCACTATATTACAGCTATTAAATACTAATTAATGTTAATTTTATATCAAATTTTATTTATTAATTATAACTAATATTTTACCACTGTATGATAACAGGAATGATAAGGGACTGATAACCCATTATCTACTACCTTACGTTTTTTGTCAGTTAAACCTGTGATTTTTAAATTGTTACCATTGTTTTTATTGTTAAATTTTGTGTTTTATGTTGCAATGTGTTATATTAGATTAAGTCATTCTGTGGTAATGTGTAGAAGTAGTATGTATGAGACGAGAGAACTTTATAGTTCTGATTTTTAGATTTTTTATTACTGACCTCACTTACCCTAGTGCAAAACTACAAGGTACCTAGAATGTTTTATTGTTTTTAATATGCTAAAGATACTAATTGCTGATAATGTATTATGTTCATTATCTTTACGTTCATTTGTGGTTAACATCAAATAAATATTTGTTTTTAGGCTTGAGAATGGCCGGCTAGGCCGAAACGTTGCCGACTAAAAAACTGATGTAGTTTTTTGTTTTGTTTTTCGATTTACCCTAAAGGATCCACTCTTTAAGACAATAAGTTAATAAAAGGGTACCCTACAGCCAATTTACACAATAATGATTTAGTTATATTTCCGAAATATTTTACAATTTTAGTTCTTTAAATGTATATATATGTATATGAGTGAATTAAAATGAACTAACTTGGTACAAAGGACTGTAGAGTTTAAATTTGTTGAGTCAATTATTATGATTATTTTGTTTTTTAAGCGGACCTCACACGGTCAATATATTGACCGTGTGAGGGGTTTATTGAAGAAATATTTGTCGTTGTCAATATATTGACGGACCTTCAATAAAAATCAAACTTATTTGATTTTTATTGAAGCTCCGTCAATATTTGGTCGTATTGTAGCGCTGTCAGTGGCAACTCGTGAAAACTTTTTTCAAAACAAACCTTTAAGCGGAGCTCACACGGTCAATATAATTTCCTTCAATATATTGACTCCATATATTGAAGGAAATTATATTGACCGTGTGAGGTCCGCTAAAGAGATTCGTTTACTGTTAGTCTAAACGATTAATAAAAGGCAGGAATTAAAAAGAACCTTGTAGAATGCCTTGACTTAGAATATAGTTCGTGAGAACATTGTTTGTATTTCTTGAATAGAACGCCTCTCTGATGATTCACTTTATAAATATGACGTGGCAACAGTGCGGAGTTTTGCTTTGTCGTTCCATATTTCAATCGTGTCTTTTTCATTTTTAATTCCCAAATTGATATGATACGGTTAAATAAACATCTCCAATTAACAAATTGATCTTGTTTGTTTTGCTAGTTTTAAATCAGTTTAAAATGTATAAGGCCACGAGTTTGAATTTATATATAATATCACAAGGTTCTATAAATATTTTATGTATGGTAATAGGTTGCAACAACAGCGTAATTGTATATAATGCAATTTTACCAGAGGGGGACGAAAAAACTTACTATAAATAGCTAGAATTAATATAGGATAATAATAGAATTGATATTGTAAATTGTAAAACATTACAATAAGAGTAATATTAGAATTAAAAATTAAATCAAAATTGTGTTTGCGGTTTGTTAAGACACATAGGAGTAAGGAATGTGATTATTAATGTTTATCATAATTATAGAACACTTTATTACCAATAAGTAAACCATAAATATCATTAATCTGTTTGTATTATTATTAATGTTTGCAAAATATGTTGATAAACATTTTTTTGGCATAAAAATTAAATAAGGAAGAATCACATTAATTACCAATTATCAGTTGTACATAAGTTCTTATTATTTGTACATACTCTCTTTTCAGTATGGACTCATCAGTTTATTATTGAGTTCTAAAAAATATTGGAAAAATTTGCTATCTTCGGTTAATTATAACTATTTCAGATTTGTGATACGTTATTGTAAAATAAAAACTTTTAATTTAACTAATTAATGAACTGATTAGTATAAAAACGTTTAATGTTAATAATTAAAGAAATTATTTTTTATAATAGATAAAACCGTTTAATGTAACTAATTAGATTAGTATAAAAACGTTGTGTTAATAATTAAAGAACTGATTTTTTATAATAGATAAAACCGTTTAGTGTAACTAATTAAAGAACTGATTAGTTACTATAGATAAAAACGTTTAGTATAACTAATGAAAGAACTGATTAGATTTAACTACTAATCACTCTACTGTGCACTACTTTACTGTTAACACTAAAGGCCCGTATACACTTTGATTTGTGCAAAAACGAGTGTTCAGTAAAAACATTAAACCCATTTGACACAATGTGTTTTGTGTAAATGTTAAGTAATTTTCAATTAACACTTGCAAAAAATTTACTAAACATTTGCACTAATTAAAGTGTAAATGGGCCTTAAAAATGATATAAAATGTCGAAATTAGTTTGTTAATAAATAAATTATTAACCTCTCTAGTTCTAGTCATAATTATGAAGTGGTACCATAAAATCTCAAATCAATCAATATTTTGTTTAGTTAGTGTAACTAATTAAAGAACTGATTAATTATATACATAAAAACGTTAGTGTAACTAATTAAAGAACTGATTAGTTAACGTAGATAAAAAAGTTTAGTGTAACTAATTAAAGAACTGCGATTAGTTAACGTAGATGAAAACTTTAGTGTAAATAATAAAAGAACTGATTAGTTAATGTAGATAAAAACGATTAGTGTAAATAATTAAAGAACTGATTAGTTGATATAGATGAAAATATATGATAATACATTAAATTGGTCGAAATCAGTTTGTATATTAGAAGATTTCCAGATATTTTGGTATAACAGGGTCCACTTGTTTTGAGTTATAGTTATGGTGCATCAATTCGATACAATATTTAGTCTCTACGATTGCTTTAAATCATTGACTTTATTTCTTAAGTTTCTTCAATGTCCTGATAAAGTAAAAACAGGACGGGGAAGTCGGCTACTTCAATCGTGTCTCTCAAACTTGTGTTAAACTTAGCTCTTAATTTTTGTTTTTTATCTTAAGACATAAATACAAATTTTCTTTTAAGTCTTGACAAGACTTCCTTTTAGATTAGGAAGGCATAAAAGTTCGGAGTACGTGAAGAAAATTCTTAAGTTTTAGAAATCTCTTTGACATGAGCTAAATCTTTAAAAGTAAATAATATTTTGCTTAACTTTTACGAAAAAGAAATATTGTAGAGGTGAGAAAACCCTCATAATTCTGTCTACTTGTGATCCTGCGCTCTTATAACTTCTGATCCCTTGGCGTGGTTCTTCAATATTGTAAGTTGAAGAAACACAGAAAACGCGTGTAGTTGGCACATTTTAAGAAGTAGGCGTGGTCTGGAATTATGAGTCAATAGTAAAATAGCACAAACTCCTTAAACTTCCACTTCTACTCGGAAAATAATACCCACCTTATTCTTATCATTGCACCATATTTTATCTATAGATAGGGATTTTTATCTCGTTCTTTAGGGGTCTTAATGGTTCAAATCAAAAGATCAAAACAACGATATAGACAAAAAAAAAAGAGAAATGAAAAAATCGGGACAAGCAAGATAAACTTTCTCTTTTAAACATCTTTACTTTCTCATAAGAAAAGAAAGTATTGTGATAGCGCGAAAATTCTATTTTGAGATTTTTATGGATTTATACGTTTTGAGGTAAAAAAAGTGTTTTTTTTTAAAAAATGCGTCTGTCTGTCGTCTTTGCAGACATGTGCGGAGCCTGCTGGCACCGAACTATTGGGCCGATTTTGATGAAATTCGACATAC
This sequence comes from Gerris lacustris, assembly GCA_951217055.1. NCBI lineage: Eukaryota > Metazoa > Arthropoda > Insecta > Hemiptera > Gerridae > Gerris > Gerris lacustris. Next base: position 17,923,900 of record OX578282.1, read on the forward strand.
ATGTTCAGATTTCTTGATTGCCTAACATTTTACTTCACTTTATCTGATTTATGTTCAGATATTATTTATATTATTCACATCTTAATATAAATAATAAATATTATTTATATTATCACGATAACAGGATGATACCTGTTATCGTATTTTTCTTCGCCGTATAGTAATTTTCTCGAAGTGAATTTCGCACAAAAATGTAATCGAAAAAGATTAGTTACCTTTGCTCTGGCTTGAATATAAAATACTTGATATAAGTTGTACATTATTGGATTGGTTCGACCCTATTTTATATTTCCTGGCTTCTCAGTATCTCTCACTTTAAATTCTTGTTATTAATAACGTAAAGGTGTCGCTATAGATTTTTTCCAACAATCTTTTTTATGAGTTAAGTTTTTCTTGAGTCTATATATAACCTATATATATATATATATATATATATATATATATATATATATATATATATATATATATATATATATATATATATACACAATGTGTCCCAAGATAGAGTATCCGAGAGAAAAAGTTTCTTATTTTTGGGTTTTCGAAAAAAAGTCATTCTTCATAAAAACTCCTGCTTGTTCTTAAACCTCTAAAACTAGTAAAATTATCTTGATTTTGTGTACAGGATGTTCTGTTTTTATAAAATTTTAAAATATGATCAAGAGTAAACTACCCTTATTTTTGATGGTATCGGAAAATATTATTCAGGAATGTGGTTCAGAATTGCAAAAAATTGTGTACCACTGTTTTTTAAATAATTTAATTAAACGATCCTATGAAAATCAAAACTTTATCTATCTCTTTTCAGTGTTCCCGCAGAAGGGCATGTTTGGCATGTCAAAAAAAAAAAAAGAAATGGCCCAGCGCCCAGTTGCCATATACCCAATTCATCGGTGGACACGGCATAAATAAGCGATTCCATAAGGTAAGAAAACGTTATCAATCAGCGACTCACTTCTTATGGTGGCGTGTGGACTATAATGTAATAAACTAAATAAAAAAAAATATCATCATCTCAAGTAATTAATAATTTTAATCTTAGCATCTAATTAATTTCACAAAAAATCAGCAGAATTGAAAAATAAAATAAATGATCATTCAAATGTATTGGCACCTACTTCTGCGCAAATTTCTATTCAATTTATGAATTCTTTATGAGCCTTTCGAACTTGCTTAAGGGGAATATTGGCAGTGGCCTGTTTAATTCTTTCCTTTAAAACTATTTGTTGTCATAAGCATTATCACACTTGTTTATTATAAAAATCCAAAGAGAACAATTTGTTGCAGTTAGCTTATTGCTTATTTTTAGAAAACAAACTAAAATTTAATATTCCAGAAAATTTACTAAAATTTAATAATTCATAAAATAAATTAATATTTAATATTTATACGTGTTTTGCAATTCTGAACCGAATTTCTAAATAATATTTTCCGATACCGTCAAAAATAAGGGTAGTTTACTGTTGATCATATTTTAAAGTTTTTTAAAAAAAACAGAACATCCTGTACACAAAATCAAGATAATTTTTTCCATTTTTAGAGGTTTAAGAACAAGCAGGAGTTTTTATAAAGAATGACTTTTTTTCGAAAACCCAAAAATAAGAACATTTTTCCACTCGGATGCTCTATCTTGGGACACACTGTATATATAAGTCAACGTGAATTTTTTTTGCAAAGCTTGCTTTCATGATGTAGACCTCTGCTATAAAAGGGGTATTTTTATTCAAGATGGCAGCCATTTTCTATAAATGGTTTTATGGTTGCTATATCTCCCAAACTATTTTCGTTTCAGGGCCTTAAAATTTGGAAATAAATTGCTTCTTAGGACACAATCATATTCTATAAAAAGCTTTTACAATCTAAACTATTTATTTCAAAATAGCGTCTATATATACTATCTAGAAACTAACTTCTCTTACTCACCTATTCATTACTATATCTAAGAAATCGCTAAACGCTAGAGTAGCCAAACTTGATGTAATGCTTCCTTTATTGGTTTTATATGTTTTCTAATCAAGGTTCCTTATGATCCGCCATTTTAATTCAAAATGATTGACATCAGTAGTACTTTTTGAGATTGTGATATCTTGAAATTTAGAACTAACTCACTTCTTATGACAAAAAAATTCCAATTAAACAACAAACTCACATGAACTCGAAAAACGTTTCCTAGAAACGACACCAAAAAGCGTTACACTGTACTAGGAGGGTAGGAGGTAAGTGCACTCAAGCCTGCCAGCTCTAGCTAGTTTTTTTTGTTTTGTTTTTGTTTTATAAATTAACTCTATTTTATTTTTTATTCACCAATGTTTTGATTTTTGTATACACATGGGCTAGACTGGGTACTTCAGAAAACAACTTAATTAAATTATACAGTTTTGGGTTAATGCAAATTTTTGTGATTCGCCCTCTTTTATTATTGTTTTATTCATAAACTTTTTGTAAATCTCTGGTTCAGTTTTTAGAGACTAACAAATTAGTAACAAGTTTAACTGCATCTGAGGTTTTATGCAAAAGACTGCGGATTAAAACTAAATGTTTGTCGTGAGGGAATGAATTCCTTTTCCTTCTTATTATATTGTAGCAGTTTCGCTCTATTTAATTAAAATACATACGTAGTTAGTTCTAGTTAGCTAGAAATATAACTATTAATTACTAAACTTATTGTGAGAAGCATCCAAAACTTTATTTTTAATGTGAAAGTTAACGTTTCCCGTAAGTTTGTATAGGTATGATTGTTGTATATAGGTTTGTTCTTAGGCACTATTCTATATAGATGCAACATTGTGTAAAAAATAAAACCAACGTTAAGCAATTTCAAGCAAAGTTAAAGCAATGTTACGCAAAGTTAAAGCAAAGTTGAGCTGGAAATCAACTAACGATGATTTCTGCTTTTAATTTTCTTTTTAATAGTAACTGTCCATTTCTAATAAGGTTAGTAATTATAAAGTTTTTAATGAAACCTAATGAGATTTTTAGGTTTTAGAGAGTTCATTGCTTGTTTTTTTTTTTTTTTTATTTTGCCATATTCATTAAATGTTATACTGAAAACCTCGAGAATGTTTACATGTGTTGCTGCATAGGAATTATTCTTCAGAAATGGCGAAATGTTTTGAACTAGAGTCAATAATCTATTCGCCTCTTAGGAAAACTAAGCTTTCAACAATTGTACATTACGCGTCTAGTGCGGAAAGTAGCATTTTGCATGCGAGTGTGGAGTTTGCACCCGAGCGACTGCGATGGAATAAAACCACAGAGCAAAGCAAAATGTAGTTTTCGCACGAGTTGCGTACCGTACTTTATCTACGATTATTGGATTTTAATAATAAATACAGACAAAAATTTATAAACTTTTGTATGTAATTTCGTATTTATCTTTTGATAAAGATGACATTAATTCATTAGTTGTATTTTGTACCGAATTAATTATTTCGGGAGGCGTATTATTCTCCTCATTTTCGTCATAATGACATAAATCAATCTTTGTTATTCACTAAAAACTCGATATCAACAATTACTTTAATTAAACAAACAGCAAATTTGTTATTTTTAAAGTAAAAAAACTTGCTAATCGTGTGTTAAGGTGAGGAATTCTTCTTTTTTACCGCACTAGGAAAAAAGAGGAATTATGAACGCGCATGCGCAATGAATACAAGTACGTATATAGTCACTTTCTACGCATCTAAACAGAGATACAATGTTTATATTTCGTATTAATAGTAGATAAAAGCTTTTAACAAACAAAATATATAAATAAAAAACAACAGTGATTGAAGCGAACGCAAAATATGCATCCCGCCAGTCAGTAATACATTTACGTGCCGACGATAACTTGAGTAAAAGTTGACTGATTTAGTTGAAATTTGGTATACATGTTCCTTTTAATAATGCTCAGACTAAGTTCGTTGATCAGCATTGTCCGTATTTGAGTTCGCGCGCAACGCTCGCGTAAACGTGAGATTCAAATGTAAAATTGGAATTTCCGGACGGTAAAAGATTCTATCATCGTCTATTCGATGAGACATTTTTTTAAAATAAAAGTTTTTAGTAAAACTAACATCGACACCGCTTTGAAGTGATAAAGATCGTTAAAACTATTAAAGCGTTCCTAAATGTTTAAAATAGAAAAAACAACGTTTTTACCTATATCTTCCGTTTTTTATTATTATTACGTTGATTGATTTTTATTTAACTTCATATACATCGTCTAAAGTACGTTTTCTTTATATCTAAAATTTATTGCATTACGCTCGCTTCAATAATAGAGCCACGCGATGCCTAGTTTAGCTGTATTATAAATTGTTATATAAAGTTATAATACTTGTTAATGTTGTTATTACAATTTTTCAACTAGTATATATAAAATAGAAATCTATTTGCACAAGTTGCAGTAACAAATAAAATATATACGGTTTTATTTAAAATTGGCGGTAAGTTAAAAATAAACATCCTTCAACGGTACTTAACGGACAGGCTCTTTAGCATGCTTTTAAGATAAAAGCAAACGCCACTCCAAATAAAACTTGAATTTTTGAAGTCGGCTTACGGAATGTCAGCCATTATCAGGGGTAAAGAAAGATAGAGGAAATGTCCAGCAAGGAGTCACGTAAAAGACACAAATCAGACCCAGAAAGAGATCTAACCCTTTGTGACTCTTACGTGACTACTTTTGTCGAGCATTGTCTCTATTTTACATCAGGATGATGCCCAAGTGGCCCGTAGTTGGAACTAAAATACTTGACTTTTATCTTAACTTCACATATTATTACGTTACTTGCGCAGTGTTAAGTTGTTTTCTTCTTTTTCTTTGATCATAGATATGTTTTAGCTATGACGCGGCATACAGAAGAAATATCCGTCACGCAAAAAACGGCATGAAAAATGTGACGCTTTTAAATATCGTGCTAGGAAGTTAGGAATTTCACATTCATTTATAGTAATAGTATATTGTGTTAGTAGTCTGTAAAGGGAGTTTTTTCTTTACCGCAGAAATTATATTTTTCCGTGGTAGGCTGTGAAAAAGCCTAAAAAACATAGCTAAATTCATTTTTTCATTACATGGACTTAAAAAATCTTTTCATTACTCCTAGCGGTAAAGAAAACATTTTTTACGTCCTAGGACGTAAAATAATTTTTCTTTCGTGCTGGTAGTTATCAAAACATCCGATTTAGCGCTGCAATCTTTGTAGAAATGCTTCTTAGTACGATTAAAATCCGCTAGATGTCAATGCGTTTTATTTATCTTTTCTTATAGTGTAACCTCTTTTTAAGGTTTCTTTTTTTAAGTCTTAAGTATGTACTAATATTTTGTTATTATTATATATTGATTATGCTACGCGACTTTGAAGTGTTTTTTCTTTACCTTGGCAATATTTACTGTCTCGCTTCGCTCGACAGTAAATGTAATTGCCGCGGTAAAGAAAAAACTCACTTCACAGCCTTGTAACATAATATACTATTTCATTGCTCCTAAACTGAATTGAATTTTTTTTTTTACATCCTAGAGAGAAAAAGTAAAAACTTGGGTAGTTATCAAAAGTGCCGTTTTTAGCGCTGCAATCAAGTAGACATGCTTCTTAGTACGATTAAAATCCACTAGATGTCAATACGTTTTATTTTTTTTTATAGTGCAACCTCTTTTAAGTTTCTTTTTCTCAAAATCTTAGGTATGTACTAATATTTGTTATAATTATATTGATTATTATTTAATGTTTTTTTCGTTGTCTCCTAACTCGGAAAATAATTTCAAGATAAAAAGAACTTTCTATATACTACGTTTTTAACTTTTCTGTTGAATCGTATGTAATGTTGATAATAATATAATCGATAAATAATATAATCGATATTTCCTGTTTTGCTGTCAGTCAATGTTTATCTATCACAAATTTGATACCCGTCAAAATGAAGATTGCTTAAATATTGGATATGGCAAAACAAATAATATAACTTTCGAATTTTTTCCGAACTAACTTTCCGCACAGCAAAATTTGCTGAAAACTAATAAAATTCTGCTGAAAGATGGCTAAAAGTATTAAAATAATGCATTGTCATCGTGTTCTGAGCTATGCTAAAAGTTTCAAATGTCTAGCTATTCGGGAAGTTAGTTAGCAATCGATTGCCAGATTTGTACCGGACAAACAAACAAACAAGAATGCAAGCTAATAACAACGTAGTAAAATAGCATATGCTACACGACTGTGGAGTGTTTTTTCATTACCTTGGCAATATTTAATGTCGCGCTTCGCTCGACAGTAAATATAATTGACGCGGTAAAGAAAGAAACTCACTTCACAGTCTAGTGACATAATATACGATTTTGGGCTTCCTATACTTTATTTTGTTATTGGATTATTACATTTAACAAAACAATTATGAAGTTTCAAATTGTTGTGTTGGGTACTTTCGAAGGTTCAGGTGCGTTACCGACAGACAGACAAGGGCAGGGATGTATAAGGCTCCTCGATTTTGGCTACGGACCCTATAACAAATACCGGACTATATAGGGTGAAATAAAAATAGTAAAAACTCTTCAGCAAATATACATGATATACTTCCAAGTTTTTACTTGACTAGTGCCTTTTCAGTTTATTTATTCTATTTTTTTTTTTTTTTTTTTTTTTTTTTTTACCTCAAATACGAAAGAATGAGATTCTTTTTCTATAGATAGTAGATAAAAGAAAATAATAAAATACTCTACTTAAAAAAAAAAATCCTATTCTATAACTGGCTAAGCAACAATGATGTACATATATACATAATAGCTTGGAATACTAAGAAGAATATTTATTTACTTACAGAGACTATGTTATGATACTGTCAACTTAATATATATTGTGATATGAAGCCCTTTCTCTTAAGTTTATTGTATGCATGAACTTATCGACCCTTTTATGAATGGAAGTCATTCACATAGTCTTATCATTGTTTTAAGTGAGTCAAGTACGAGAATCTAGAAGCCCCTTTAGACAAAGGATACAACAGATGAATCGATATATATATATATATATATATATATATATATATATATATATATATATATTATGATTAAATACATTTTTAGACCCTAGCATCTACCAGGTAATTTTTGAACCGTACCAGATCGTATTATAAGATAATAATAATTTATCATTGCTTCAATCACCCTTAAAGATAATATATTTATTCATGAATTTGATTGTATATAAATATATCTATTTCATTTTACTAAAATGCAAGCCAATAATGACGTTGAAGAAGTCAGTAATGTGTGTTATTTATTTTTACATTTTCTTTTTAAAGCGAGACCCTTCTAATCTAATTAGTTTATATCGACCCTAGCCCTAAATTGATTGATTTTTCACTTCTTTGCCTTGAGTTTTATTTCCAGTTGATCAGATATAACTTCATCACTTAAAAGATTGAGAAGCCATTACGTTATATATATATATATATATATATATATATATATATATATATATATATATAAATATTTATATAATGCCAATTCTTTATATATACAAAGTAAATAAACACAATTTATCAAGTTTTCATTTGAACTTTTAATAAAATATACATTGTATATATATTGTATTACATATTTTATTAAAACATTACAATTACTTATGTTTACTGCAAAGCGGTAAAATTAAATTAGTCGTACATATTGCTCTGTGTGTTTTATTATCTGAATAAATAAGAACAATTAATTTATTATGTTTATTTTTGTTCCCGGGTTCACCAACGGTAACGGAAAATTGCGATCATTCTGAAAAATGATATTTTGATCCGAATTCAAGATTTTTTAATACAAAAATCCACTTCATACATCAGGTCACATTTTTGGTATCATGTCTGTCTATTGGTGAACATTTTTAACTACCATACCTTAAAAAACTACTCGTTCAATTTTGAAATTTGATGTTAGGTCAAAATTGGCCTAGTTCACTGTTGATCCCATATTAATTTCAACCTTTTGTGCCTATTACTTTTTCTTCCGCATGAGCAGAATTTTATTAAAGAAATTTGGATGGTTTGTCAAAAGTAGCCCACAGATGGTACCATACCATATTAATATCGACCACCTGGTGCACATTTAATATTGAATAAAAATAAATGTTGCCTTACTGGGAATTGAAACAACCTCACTTTCAATGCCCAGCAGGATCACATTATTTCATGCTCTTGTGAGCACTTATCCAAAATAGGGTACGAAGAACTTTGACCGAAAGAAACATTCAAATTTTTTTAGGAAAAAATTCTGCTAATTTTAACCAGTGAAACATTTCACTTCCTTTTTATTAGGTGAAAAATGTATTACTCCTTTAAAGTTTTCTATTGAAAACTGATTTTAATATAAAATCTGGCACTTCTTTTGATTGTTCCCCCCTTATAAAAAAATCGGTCCGAGACAACTCAGACAAACTTTCTCATATGGGTCATTCTCCGAAAAAGTGCAAATTGTTGTCCAGAAGATTTTTTTCATTATCCGTCCAAGCTGAGGAGGGGGGGAAAACAGTTTAATTTTCAGGGCATTTAGATGTGCAAGATGGGAGTACAAACGTAGTTTTGCTATTTGTTTATAGGTTAGAAAAAAAATCGAAAATACGAAAATATTCATTCCCTCACCTTGTCCAAAACCTGACCCACACAGTTTAGACTTCTAAAAAACCCATTTCTAAACATATTTTCAAGGTGTAATCGAGGTTACGCCTAAGGAGGGTCCCCAAGGTACCAACTATAAAGTCTTCAAGAGTTTCCTTGTTATTGGGTAAGAGAAAATCAATTTAAACTGTCTGTTCCATAAATTTATATTCATTCCCTCACCACGCAAGTTTTGAATATTGGCGGGCAGTGGAAAGGGATAAAAAGACCGCAACAAAACTGATTCATTTTCCTGTAGCTGATTAAACATTCCTGCACTTTTGTTTTCCCGCCTTTTCTTATTGTTTCGTCTCAGTACAGTAAAAAGTGTGTTTAGTAGAGACTGTGTTTTTATTGCTGATCATTCCCTCGCCTTCAATAAAAAACTAAGTAATTGCTATTTTAATTATTTTATTTATTATTTGTATACATTAGGCTATTCAACACATGTTTTATTAATTGTTTTGTAAATACAATTATTAGGAACGTTTTTAGAGGCGGAATACATTAAAAATTTCATTCCCTCACCTTTCATTCCCTCACCAATTGCTATTGATGGAATGAAATATTGGGCGAAGGAACGAATTAATTAAGATTATTTGAAAAAAAATATATATATCTTTACTATATAAATATACGTAATTAGATTTCTCAATTAAAATATTAATCATTAAAACATTTCAGTGGAACTAAAGTACCTATCAGATTCAAATTATTGGTGGGGGAGGTATAGTATTTTTTAAAAACTACTACGAGCACCCATATAATCCACGTAAGAATCACATTTTTTTGATGTGCGCGCAGGACGCATGATGCTAGTGGAGATAGTGGGGAGTATCAAATACCCTCTTAAAGGATTGGGGGAAGGGATCTAGGGAGGTATCTGAGAAAAAATGTGTCGAGGAAAAACTTATTTTATGAGATATACCTACCATAACTTTGTTGTATACAATAAACACATTTTAAAAATTCTGCCACAACAAGGCACAATTTTCAAGGATAGGAAAACCATTTTAAAATTCTCCTTTCCTTTGAAAGAAATAAAAGAAAAGGCATAGTAATAATAATGTAGTAAAATTATTATTATGTTGTACAGGTTGTTTATTTTATTTTTTTGATTGTTGTGTAATTTTATTTAATATTAAATTTTAATGGAGACTGCAAGATTTTTTTAATCGAAAGTAGGGCATATTTTAAGGTTAATGGAATTTTCCCCACTCAAAATTTCGAAAAAATTGATAAAATTAGTAAGTGACGACAAAATTTGGGTGCTGTCGACATGACATCGCATTGGCATGGAACCAACTTAGTATAAGGACTAGTAAGGAGTGTCCTCATCAACTGTTTACTGTTAAAGTACTAATATTACATTGAAGCAGTAAAAACCTTTACATTCAATCCCATGCAAGTTCTCCATTGTCATGCCATGTAAAAATAAATGTATAATTTGAAAAGTTCATTTAAATTGATCTATTATTTAACTAAAGATGTATAATAAAATTTATTTTTTTTGCTTTTGTGGTATTTTTAAAATTTTATGAACATCGGTTTGATGTTTCTATTTTAACTTCCATAATATTTTCTTTATTTATTTAATAAACCAATTAAGTTTCTTCGTTTTTTCATTACCTCCTAAATAAGTTTAAAGTAAAACTTCATTCCCACCCCACACTATTCATTCCCTCACTCCTAAATTTTCATTCCCTCACCTTCTATTTTTTTAAAAATTTAAATTGCTTGTGAGGAACATAAATTCCTGCTCTGCTAGGTATAAAGAAGTGTAGGGTATGTACAGAAGAGTAGTATAAGACGCATGGCTGTGATAAATTCAAACTTTATTTTTATACTATTTTGCAAGTTGAAATTTGCACAATTTGAGAGAATGACCCATATACGAGTTCATAATTACTTAGCCCAGTGTTTCCACTTATTAGTTTTCAAATGTACATTTAAATATTATTGAACATTTCATCAAAATTTATCATAAAAATAACTTCTCCTGGGCGGGGAATCGAACCCGGGCTCTCTCCATCCGCGTTTTAAGCTAATTTCTCAGGAACTAGATTTTTCCCGGGAAAACGGCTTATATCGTTGGATTTGTATTCAAATGGACTACATTTTAGAATTTTTTAATCAAAATCGTCGGAACCGTTTTCGAGAAATAATTTTTTTTCACGTTTTTTCAGAGTTTTTGGGGGGTAGCGCCCCCAAATTTGGAGCTAAAATTCATTTCTCGATTTCGCCTCGGGGTATGATTTTTCTGAACATGTATGCCAAATTTCGTCAAAATCGGCCCAGTAGTTTAGGCTCCAGGCGTCTGCACAGACAGACGACAGACGACAGACGACAGACGACAGACGACAGACGACGGACAGACATTTTTTAAAAACCACTTTTTTGGACTCAGGGGACCTCAAAACGTGTAAATCCATCAAAATCTCAAAATCGAATTTTCGCGCCATCACAATACTTTCTCTTTATATGAGAAAGTAAAAAACAGAGGGGAGTAACAATCTAAAGATGGTGTACGGAATGTTCTTCTTGAGACTGTTACTCCCCTTATCAAATCTGATGTGTGATATTCCTTTGTCCTAAAAGTGCATTGGACTAAACATCCCTTTTTCTTAATAGTTATTGAGTCAAAGTAATTTTTATCCTAAAACATATTAGGGGAATAACAATCTAAAGAAGTACCTAAAATCTATAAAGATAAAAATAATCAAAAATATAATTAGACTAAGGTCCAAGAAATTAGAAATGAGACTTGATTTTGTAATTAGTCACAAAATAATAGGCTGAACTTGTAAAGAACTCTTGATCATCATTAATTTTGCTGATATCTTGCCTTAGTACCCACACTAAAGGGCAATGCTACAAATCTATACACATAGTGCCACAATTCTTCACCTCACCACATTCAGATAATTTATCCATGTTTATTACTAGGCCATTATTCATTATATCTTCATTAATTGTCCATCAACAATGAATATAATCATTCAAACCTACCAGTCCATTAAACGAATTTCCATTTTTTCAAATTATATTTTATTTCACCAATTTACAACTTCGTGGTATAGGGTAACTCCTATACTCACGAACTATATGAACGCCATTGATATTGACGAACAGAAAATATCGTAGCAAAAAATATCAATTACTTATCTCGAACTTAAAATCGATTGAAGTTAAAGTGGACTTGAAGTACGAAGTTCAAAAGGTTGAGTTATAGGGGGTTAAAATAAATTCTCTTTGAAGTGCCTTTGAACTCAAGTATTTACATACCAAAGTGTTAGCCTTTCACAAATTTTTGTTTTGTCCATTCTTTCCCCCCCTACTATATCGATTTTCTTGTTGAATCGACTTTTCACGTATTCTCTTTGCCTTTTAAATGGTATTTTTTCCACTCATGTAAAGGATTTTTGTATTAAGGGCTGCACGTGAGCATTTATTAGATTTCCCTCCGTTTCTGTTATTAACTTTTTACTACCATTGTTTAGACAATTCTTTACACACATATAAGGTCTTTAATTTTCTTCTAATGTCTTGTATTACTTTAAAAATAAATCTAGATTTTCATTTACATTCTTATAATAATCATAAAGAATATTCTATTGTTTGGTTTTTATATTTGTTCATTCACTTTGTATATATTTAAAGTTTGTTCCAAATTCACACCGCATTAAAAACATTCAGGGAAACCTTAACAGATAGGGAACCTTCTTTTTGATAATTGTGAGAACTGACATAACTGCGCATGTCATGCAAACTATAGTACTTGGTATTGTCAGAGGATCGTTTGGACCGAATAGTAAACGGTGCGTAAACGATCCCTGCATAGGTTGGAACAGTTTTGAGGACAGTAAAAAACACTGTCACAAGACAGGTTATTATTGCGCATGCCCGTGACGATCTTGCGGACAGTACACTGCTTGGATGGAACAAACCTGTAATATATTTATAAAGAGAAGGTACTGTGATGCTGCGAAATTTCTATATTGATATTTTGATAGATTCTCAATAAAGTTTAAAAAAAAAACCTGTAGTCTCTTTAGGCGCGTGGCACACAAAACATAAACTACTGAGCCGATTTGAATTAAATTTGGCATGCATGTTCAGAAAAATCATAACCCGAGACGAATTTGATTAAAAATTATTAAAGTATAGTCATTTTAAATACGAATCTAACCGTATTAGTAAAAAAACATGCGGTGTCGTGGCACACTCGGTATGGAACCAAGTTCCTTACGCTTTTCATTAAATATAATTTATAAAATCACACTGCTAAGTATACGATGCTAACTACTTATTCATGGTGGAGTTAGAAGAGAGACAAATTTCAAAGTAACTAATTATTTAATATTTATACTTAGCTTAAATTAAAAGAAAATCATTGTTTATTATTAACGCGAGCATCTTCCAATAAATATGTATTGAATATTGAGAAAGAAGTTAATCGTGATGAGTTGATAGTTAAAGAGGATGGTTGTAGTAGAGTGATGAAACAGGACTGTTCCCTACCTACTCGGCCAACGCAATTTAATATACCATTATAAAATATACCACTTCACTGGGAACACAAAAACTTCTGCTTGTATCAGGTTGAAATTTTATATGTCTGTTTCAATTGTACTTAAGACGATGTGTATGAAGTTATATTTCAATCGTTACGTAAGAACGTAAAATATCGGTATAAACGTTGTTTTCTCTATTTTTAACGTTTAGGCCCGCTTAAATTTAGCGATCTTTAACACTTTATAGCGGTCTAGGTGTTGGTTCCACTTAAAAAATGTATTTTAAAAAGTTGTTTGTCTCATCCTAAAATTTCAATTTTATATAAGAAGCTTAAGCATAAGTAATCAGGTTGAAATTTTATATGTCTGTTTCAATTGTACTTAAGACGATGTGTATGAAGTTATATTTCAATCGTTACGTAAGAACGTAAAATATCGGTATAAACGTTGTTTTCTCTATTTTTAACGTTTAGGCCCGCTTAAATTTAGCGATCTTTAACATTTTATAGCGGTCTAGGTGTTGGTTCCACTTAAAAAATGTATTTTAAAAAGTTGTTTGTCTCATCCTAAAATTTCAATTTTATATTAGAAGCTTAAGCATAAGTAATCAGGTTGAAATTTTATATGTCTGTTTCAATTGTACTTAAGACTTAGAAGCTTACATTTACTCGAGCGTTGTGCTAGAACGCTTGGGCGGATAACATTGCCCATCGAACTCGTCCTTGCCATTGGTAAAATATACATGTGTACCAAATTTCAACTAAATCGGTCATCTTTTACTCAAGCTATCGTCATCGGTTGATTTCGTTACGTTCGGTTTTGTGTCGGTCGGTTTTGTGATGGTCGTTTTATTTCGGATTCACTCCCGGGCTCCAGACGCTGTAACGTGCCATAAGGAACTTTGTTCCAAAAATTGCAAAGAGCGAGTGATACCTCTTGCTGGTATTAAGGTATTTTGTGTCTTGCCGAAATTGAAAGAGAAGTGACTTAGATTTCCTGCCGGGGAGGAAATATTTTTGTTGCATATTTTGATAAAATGTTACATAATAATTAAATGCAGTTTCGAAAACCTGAAGCAATGAACAAATGTAAAAAACTTGACGAAGTAATTATGTACTCGTATATGAGAAAATGAAGTACGAGTTGTCGGGCAGATTTTTTAAAAATTTGAAAAACTTAAAATGCTTCATGTTAAGTTTAAGGTTGAAGAGAAAGATGGTATGGTTGGAGTATTCAACGAATTCTACTGCTGGAAGTGTCGGAAGTGGAAATCCTAGTATTCCAACAGTTGTAGATGAAAGCCTGGAATTTTCTGAGGTTTTATTCTTTTCTTCCTTACCTCTTGCCCAAATAGAAGGAGAAGTGAATGCTTACTTCTTCTTATAAAGGTTTTTTTTCTTTCTTTACGTTATTTAGTTTTTCTTTCTTCTTTACAATTTTCTTTTTTTCTGACATTATTTACCTTTTATCTGCTTCCGTCATGTACTCGTACGTTTGATTTTTGTACCTCCTTTTCATTTGTTTTTTTCATTCTTTGTCGTTTACCTTTTTTCGTCTTTGTATTTTTTTTTTTAATTTTCAAGATTTTTCTTGTCCATTCTTTTTTACTGTTTTTTTTTTTTTTTTTTTTTTTTTTTGATAATTTTATTTTTGCCTTTGTTGTAATTAGATCTTTATTTTACTTCATTTTTCCTTACCTTGAGGAAAAGTATAGTTTTCACCCTTAAAATCCGAAACAGAGATTTCAGCGGATTTCCAAGACGATTTAAGTGTCTGACTGTCTGTGTCACGTATAACTCCTACAGATTTTAAGCTAGAGAGTTGAAACTTAATACAAAAATCAGTCCTTACATATATGTAGTTGTGCTACCCGGAAAATCATACATTTGTGATGTTATTAACCTATTTTGTTGAGTCGGCAAATTTTAAAAAATTGAAATATTTTCCGATTGCGCTGGAATTTTCATCAACTATGCCTCTTTATACGATAAACATATTTCGGTTTTATATCTTCCGACATTTTGATAATTTCGACTTTTGAACTTTGAAACTTTAATGCTAAATAATTTCGGAATTATTTTCTCAATATCAACAAATGAATTACCGATAGAAACTGTTTAATATAAAGAACAAAATGAAATATGCACGATAAAAATAAATTGAACTGTTCAAAAGTTATAAGCATTTAGGTATATTTTTCAAATGAGTATATTAGGTTTGTTCCAACCGCTACCGCCCTATTTGTACCGCCTTTTCATCGTCCTGCGGATCGTTCGGGAACCGTTAAGGACAGGTTTTAAACGCATGCGCTAACATTGTGTTTAATAAACTATCGTCAGGTTGGAAAGGGTTTAGGACTATAATTCGCACCGTATTAAAAACATTCAAGGAAACCAAACAGTTAGGGAACCTTCCTGTTGACATGTGTGACGATTGACATAACAGCGCATGTCATAAAAATCAGTACTTGGTAATGTCAGAGGATCGTTTGGACGGTACAGTAAACAGTTCTCAAACTATCCCTGCGTGGGTTGGAACATTTTGGAGGACGGTACGAAACACTGTCACAAGTCAGGTTAGAGCGGCTTTTATCCATTACGCATGCCCGTGACCATCCCGCAGTCGGTACACTGCTTGGTTGGAATAATCCTATTATTTTTATGTATGAAAGAGTTTGTTTAAATTTGAAATATTTAATATTATTAATTTTATCAGCTGTCAAGTTTGTTGCCTTTTATATTTTTGTATGTCATAAGCAATGATATGGTAATTATTAAAAGAGATAATTGATTGATGTTGCACGTTGAATCTGTTATTTTACACAAAAAACAGTTTTAGTTACAGTAATAAATATTACATCTGTATTATTAAATGAACCTGTTTTTTTCTTTAACTCTTTACAAATAGTCTGAGGGACTCAGTCAGGCGTGCCATTTCCTTTGAAATTTTAATTTTCTACATTTCTATTGAAGCACTTAAGTCTTTTGACCCTTGAATTATTATTATAAAGTGTAGAAAATACACAAAGGACACAAGAAAAACAACTTCGCTAAAATTTAATTGGTAGCCATTTCTATTTTTATTTTTATTTTTTTTAAAATTTTGAATCTTAAACGGTAAATAAATTCGATACTATTGGGCCGATTGAGCTGAAATTCACACCAATTATAGCTTTTTACAAGATAAATAATTCCTTCATATTTCAAAATAATATCTGCCGGCATTTTGGAATTATTTGGCGAGGAGAAGTATAACATTTAAAATAAAATAATATATTATAAATAAAATAAAAGTAATATAAAATAATATAAAAATAAAATAAACGTAAAATAAAATAATAAAATAATAAAAGTAAAATAAAATAATATAAAAATAAAAAAAGTAAAATAAAATAATATACAAATAAAATAATATAAAATAAAAAAATCAGAAGCGGCCCCGCTTATTTATTTTATTTTAGCATGTTTGAAAAATTAAGAAGTTGTATAAGTAAATATATTTTAGGTAACCTTTGTAATTAAGACTATAAAAAACGACAGTGCGCTAATATTTAAATTTATGTTAATTTTATTTTGTTTATTTATATATTAGGTGTTAGTTGTTTAGTGTATTGCAGGGAATTTCCTCCCATTTTGCAGTAGCTAGGTTATTATTACTTTTATTCAGAATCTTGACAATATTTTTTATTATCCTTTATTTTTATCTTTTACTTTTATTGTTTACCTTTTAAAATACTATGATAATTCTATTTCATTTACCATTTTTAGGTAAATGAAATACCTAAAAATCCGTAGGCAAAACCGAGGAACCTTATAATTTCCTACGATTTGTCTGTCTGTCTGTCTGTCTGGAGGTCTTTGACGTCCCTGTATCTCTGAAAGATCCCAACACACAAACTTGAAACTTGGCAATTTCACAAACTTGAAACTTGGCAATTCCATAAACTTGAAACTTGGCAATTCCACAAACTTGAAACTTGGAAAATTTGCCACGTGGGGTGTTAAATTAAAAAGGAGGAACGCCTTGAGTACATACGCCGTGTTACCTTATAAATTGCGTTTTCGTGACCCGACCCCCCGCCTTCCCTCCTTTTTTGTAATAATCGACCAAAAAATATTTAAAAAAAAAAACGCAGTTAGTGGTTGTCTAAACAGACCGACAGAGGGTATCTGTCGGTCTGCTTAGATGTCTTGAAGCTAATGATCTTCTGAACTATCATATAGCATCCGTTACCTTCGGAAAGCACACATGCCAAATAAAAAGGAATTTGTCATAAATAAACATGTAGTATGTTATAAGTAAAATAAAAATTTAGCTATTTTGTTACAAAACATATCCCTCCACCCCTAAAAAAGAACTTTTAAAAATATCTAGAGAACGGTTTAAGCGAGAGACTTCGGGGTAGTTTCATTGTGTTTGGGCAATAAAAATATTTTTAATAAACGTTTCGAAAGTTTTCATTATAATATATACAGTTTAAAAGTTATAGCTAAACAAACTTTAAATGTCCGCGCCATCTTGAAACGACTGGGCCATTTAAGTTGTTTAACAAGCTCGTCTGACTCGTTAAATTACCAACTTTGTGTGTACTGAAAGTACATACTTTACTTATTTATTTTCTTTTTTTATGATTTACATAATTTGTAGTTGTTCCTCCGTTGCTTACCTTTCTTTATTTCTTTACCTTTTATCTTTATTTCTGCTTTTCTTTTGCATAAAATTTACTACCTATATTTCTTCTTATCATTAATCTTTTGAACATTTACTATATTTCTTCTTATCATTTATCTTTTGAACATTTACTATATTTCTTCTTATCATTTATCTTTTGAACATTTACTATATTTCTTCTTATCATTCATCTTTTGAAAATTTACTATATTTGTTCTTTTACTGTATACCTTCTGAACATTTACTATATTTCTTCTTATCATTTATCTTTTGAACATTTACTCTATTTTTCTTATCATTTATCTTTTGAACATTTACTATATTTCTTCTTATCATTTATCTTTTGAACATTTACTATATTTCTTCTTATAATTTACCTTTTCAACATTTCTTCTTGTCGTGCTCCTTTCCAACATTTACTATATTTCTTCTTATCATTTATCTTTTGAACATTTACTCTATTTTTCTTATCATTTATCATTTGAACATTTGCTATATTTGTTCTTTTACTGTATACCTTTTGAACATTTACTATATTTCTTCTTATAATTTACCTTTTCAACATTTCTTCTTGTCGTGCTCCTTTCCAACATTTACTATATTTCTTCTTATCATTTATCTTTTGAACATTTACTCTATTTTTCTTATATTTATCTTTTGAACATTTGCTATATTTGTTCTTTTACTGTATACCTTTTGAACATTTACTATATTTCTTCTTATCATTTACATTTCTAATACTTCTGCTTCATTGACCTTTTTCTGCATTTCTAATATTTCTGCAACATTTATCTTTTTCTACTCTAACTACTCTTCTTCCACATCATTTATGTTTTACACATTTACTTTTTATTTTATTTACTTTTCTTCCTTGCTTTATATATTTATTTGTTTCTTCTTTATGTACCTACCTTTTCCTTTTCACAGTTTACTTATCAGTTTCTCTTTTGTGATTTTTTCAAATATCTTCTTTATCATGAACTGTCGTTGTCATATAAGTTAAAGAAAATACCAGACTGCGTTTATTGTTAAATGATATTTTTGTAGTACTGGATAGGAGGTATAAACGTTATATCTTAGAACTTAATAAAGCTTATTATTTCTTATATTTTTACAAGCTTTACTTAACTACTTCATTAAAGAAACAAACCTCTAAATGGTTTTAATTTTAAAATACCCTTTAATTAAAAAAAATATGTTGGGCTAATTAAAATAATAACCTAGAATAATTAATAATCGATATTATGCAAAGAAGTGTAATCAGCGAAAGAGTTTTTTTTTTTTTTTAATTTTATGAACCACTTTATTTTAGTCTTTTTAAATCACCAATTAAAAATAATTTAATTATAATCAAGTTGTTCCAGTAAAGTTTTAAAGATGAGCTCATATTATTAATTAATCAATTATGAATATATCATATATTTATATTATATTTAGCTTTAGAATGTTTATAAAGTCACATTTTTGACAAAACCTTCTTTATCAATGTGTTAGAAGAAATGTTGTTATGTGAAAGAAGCTATAGCAATTCCTTATCTCATTCATCCCTTACACTTATATATTTAAGTTGTAATACATAAATACATAAATACTCATACACACACACAATATATATATATATATATATATATATATATATATATATATATATATATATATATATATATATATAAGCACAGAGAAAACCCAGGGCTCGGTCATAAAAACACTATTCACTCACAACATACTCAAAAACCCGACGTTTCGGTTTATTCTTTAAACCTTCTTCATAGGATCTAAAACAAAAGAAAATACAAAAAGTTTACACAGGATGCAATTAAGATTAAAAGAGTTTACAATTAGAAAAACTAAACTTAAAAACACAAAGCTAGAGAAACTTACAATGAGAAACAGTTGGAATGAGAACTAATGTAACATACTATTGAATAAAAATGTTTTGAAATTTTAAAAAAGAAGACTAGAATATTCAAACAATTTAAAAAAATGACTAGAGAATGAGAATAAATAAATAAATATATGAAAAATGTTTAACAAGGAAAATATAAAAAAGAGTGGCAGTGTGTTGCCGCTAGATTTAACTGGTTTAATTTTAGATTGTTACCTTTTCTTGGTTATCTTTTTTATATTTACCTTGTTAAACATTTTTCATATATTTATTTATTTATTCTCATTCTCTAGTCATTTTTTTAAATTGTTTGAATATTCTAGTCTTCTTTTTTAAAATTTCAAAACATTTTTATTCAATAGTATGTTACATTAGTTCTCATTCCAACTGTTTCTCATTGTAAGTTTCTCTAGCTTTGTGTTTTTAAGTTTAGTTTTTCTAATTGTAAACTCTTTTAATCTTAATTGCATCCTGTGTAAACTTTTTGTATTTTCTTTTGTTTTAGATCCTATGAAGAAGGTTTAAAGAATAAACCGAAACGTCGGGTTTTTGAGTATGTTGTGAGTGAATAGTGTTTTTATGACCGAGCCCTGGGTTTTCTCTGTGCTTATATATTATTCGCGGTCGTGTGTTTTTCGTATGTATATATATATATATATATATATATATATATATATATATATATATATATATGTAGAGAGAGAGAGATTTGTATACATGTGTAGCATAAATAAATTTATAAGTAACACGACTTCACATATCTTGTTATGTAAGTACTTATATATGTATATAATATTTGTATATATGTATGAATGTATGTACTTACGTATAGTAATATCCACATATAAACTCATCTAAGTATTTATACTTTTATGTCGCCATAAAATGAAAACTAAATAAAACAACTATAAATTTAAGAGCTACTATTAAAATTTAGCTACGTGTCGTAGAAAATGTAATATCTGATTATTTTTATGTAAAAGAATTAATTTATTACAATTTATATTTTTTTACTCTAATTACTCTTCTTCCACATCAATTATGTTTTACACATTCACTTTTTATTTTATTTACTTTTCTTCCTTGCTTTATATATTTATTTGTTTCTTCTTTGTTTACCTACAATAAATAATATCTAATAATATTATTAATTGTTAAGTTATACGGTACTTTGATATTAATCTGGGTATTATGTTTATTAAAGTTATACTATAAATAAGTAAAATCTTATCGTGTGTGAGTATATTGATGGTTTCATTATTACAATCCTCTTATTCAAAATAGAGGTAATATTAACTAAATACATGATGAAGATAAAAATTAAACTTTTTTCTCTTAGTTTATCTCGTCATTTTGTTTCAGATCTAATGTTATATTATTCTTATAACGATTAAATTTCTTAAAAATTATAATATATATAATTAAGACATGAATATAAAACGATTTTTAAGTAAAGATAAAAAATAATCATTAAATCTCTTATGAACAAAATTGATTGTTTATTGTAGTTTTATTCTATTATTTTGTTTACACTTGGCTGGTCATTTTTTTTTTTTTTTTATTCTATGAGTAAGTTCTACAAAAATGCTTTAATAACGACGATCTTAGACGATCATTAACGACTCTTTTTAACGACTATCTTTTACATCCTCATTATACAAAACAAAAAACGGGAATTGTTTTTTTTTTTTTCAAACTGTTAAAATTATTAAGATATCCAAACGGAATACACCGATGTACTGATGTGTTTAGTATGTAAAACTATATATATTAAAATTATTATTTATTATTATAATTTAGTTTTTCAATAATTTTTAATTGAAGATGCAAATCATCAATATCTGAGTAAACTAATAGTTCGCATACAATAAGGCACTAAATTTTTTAAAATAATTTATGTGATTGATGCATATTTTGGTGAATTTCTATTAGTTATTATGTCTAGACTGCTATTCTAGATATGAATGTAGTCTTTAGTTTTCTTGGTATTATTTTATTAAATTAGTATTTTAAACTTTTTTCTAATAATATTATTAATTGTTAAGTTATACGGTACTTTAATATTAATCTGGGTATTATGTTTATTAAAGTTATACTATAAATAAGTAAAATCTTACCGTGTGTGAGTATATTGATGGTTTCATTATGCAGATAGAATAGAGACGTAAGAGACTGCCGGAAAGAAAGCATGGGTCTGTATCCAGTAAGTATATAAGGGTTGAATTGTAGGTGAGGCGGCATGTCATTCCATTTTAGAAGCCTTCTCCTTTCTTCTGATTTCCGGTGTTCATCCGTCATAAGATAGTCGTCTTCCCTGGTCATCTCGAAGTCCTGTGTCCTGATATCATCCTTCGTGCCGTCGTCTCCCTTCAACCGGCAGCTTTCCTCAGTCCCAGTGTGGTTCGCGAGCTTGGTGCCGTCGTCCCGGCCGCCCCCGGGGCCGCCCTCCGCCACCGCCATACTGACATACTGGCCGCCTCCCGCCTCCCTGCAACACCAGACCGTTACTAATCGACATTTACAACTTGACTATCGATAGTCGAAAGAAACTCGACTATCGATATATCGCAAGTTGTACACAATGCAATATCGATTTTTAGTGACTCTCAAGCACCCTATTAATTAGTTTAATTGTTAGCTCCCGCTTTGTTCCTCAGAATGATTTCATGATTACAATTAGCTATGGAAAATTCAATATCTTTAAAAACAACAATGGTGGATTAAAATATATAAATATATGAACATAAAAATACATTTTTAAACAAATACCAGTATTTTTCAGTGTATTTGTAAGAGCCAAATCTTAAAATCAAATGATAAACTTTTAAAATAACATTCATAGAAATATACTAAACATTTTCTGCATTCACGCTTACCTAAAATAACGGAAGCTATATGATCGTTCTGAAGAGCAAAACTATTTGTCTCCTAAATATTTATGTCTCCGATTACGTACTCATCTGATTTATATGAAATTTGGATGGTTTGTCAAATAGCCCGCAGATAGCACCAAATTAATTTCAACTGTCTACGCTCTTTAACGTTTGCATAATTGATCAGTTAATTCATGTAAAAAATGAAAACAATTTTGACATAAAAAAACGGGGGAAACGGTTAAATAAATTTAACAATAATAGATAGTAAAAGCATAAAATCAATAAAGTATGTGATAGAATACGAGGAAGCTATGTGCCACACCAATTGGCAGTCTATTTTTATTATTACTTATTCTATAATTTAATTATAATACGTATATAGTTTTTTTTACTTTTCCTCACTACTAATAGTAGGAAAAGTATTGTTTTCACCATTTTTTTTTTTTTTTTGTTTTTCGAGATTTCAACGGAATTATTTGTTTTAGGTGTTTTTAAGATCTCCTGAGTGGTTTTCAGCATGACGTATGTATGTGTGTATGTGTGTGTGTATGTGTGTTATCATCGTAGTGCCCAAGGTATTTGACCTAGAGAGTTGAAACTTGGCAGAAAAATCAGTCCTAACCTGTAGTTGTGCCGCCCGGAAAATAAAAAAAAAATCGTAATAAATCGAAAATGGTCCTGATCGAGTTGAAATTCGGCTCGAATGTACCTCTCTGTATGACAAACAAGCCCACTAAATTTCATTTTGATTTTGGCCGCCATTTTGAATTTATAAAATTTTTAAACTTTTACGGTTAATAATACTGAAATTACATCTAGGTTTTTGACTTATAGCATATCGTTGGAAACGGAAAAAAATAAGGAACAAATATAAAAAAACCCGATGAAATTCTATTAATTAGTTTAAAAGTTGTAAGTGAATAATTATTAGTGAATAATAATAATAATTATAATTATTAGTTTTTCTTAGTGAATATAATTATTTATTAGTGCGATAATTTTGATGACGTCAAAGTTTGTTTACATCTGTCAAAATACCGCCAAACTTCAAATAATTAAATAAAATATAGGTATTAAAAATAAGGTTTTTTTGAAGAATGATAATAAATCAGTTTGTTCAGAACGGTCACCCATACATAAGTACTGACCACGTCCAATGCTGCTTCCTCCTGCTGCCGCAGCAGGAGAGGCCACTTTAGTGGCCTCTGAAGTGAGGAAAAGTTCCGAGGTACCATGTACCCGATTTTTTTTAACATTTAAATAATATATAGAGTTAATTTATTTTTAATTACTCGTTGAGTACAGTAACTTATCGAAATAACCACGGTAAAAAAAAAAATACTTAAAATAAAGTTTGTATTTTAATAACTTGACTTTGATTAAGTTATAGTAAAAAGTTTATTTAATTACTAAAAAGGAAATTTATTCAAAAAGAATTTTATCTTTGTTTTTAAAAGGACAAACAGGGAGAATTTAGATGTAACAATTATGGTTCTTAAGAATGTGTATTAAGTTGTATATTATTTGTGAATATTTGTAATTAATAATGTACAAATAATGTATTTGTTTAGCTTGATAATGACCTAAGGAGGGGTTGAAATATCGCACCGAATTACAATTACTAGAACGTAATAGCCTTTTTTTATACTACCCAATAGACCATTGAAGGATTTTCTTTTTGAAACAAAAATATCAATAGAGAATAATTTTATCTTAATTATTTGTTTTGTTAACATTCGAATCGTGCTTTAAATTATCTAACTTTAAAGAATTAAATTATATTAATACAATGAAAAAATAATTTAAGAAGTTTTAGTTATTCATAAATAATTATGAAAATGAGAAAAGAAAATATTTCTGTTAAATCCGCTGAATGTTGCGCTCGCTATTTAATATTTTAAGATTCTTAGGTTTTGAATAAGCGTTCTCGATAGAAAAATGAAAAGGATATAGATAGCCCTAACCTTCCAACCTACCCGGAATCAATTTATGTATTTTAAAGGTGTTTTGTCGGTAACAATATATAAAGCCGTTCTATTTTAATGATATATAAAAGGATTATCGTATAAGGCTTTGTAAGGTGGATTTTCAGTCGAATGAAAATCCAAAAGTTTTCTGTATCTTTTATACAGGGATAAAGTTTTCTGTATCTTTTATACAGGGATATAAATGAACGAATGAAAAAGAGAGAGTAAGGAATAATCTGTAAAGAAAGGAAGTCGTTTGAACTCGTTATTAAAATATAACTTTAAATTCTAAACGAGTTTTATTGATTTTTTATTTGTTATGGTCTTATATAGTCTATAGAATTTCATCCTAAACAATTTTTTATTATGCTGATTCAGACTATGTATATTTTTATTTCCTATATGCGCCTATAAAAAGAATAATGCATAGAAAGAGGAAAATAAAAGGATATGGAAAGAAGAAATAAAATAAAATTAATAATAAATAAAGGTAAAGTAAAATATAATAAAAAGTATCTTACTAATACATTTTCTCATATACCAATATACCAAATACATAATCTGTGAAATTTTCAGCTTTCTATGTACCTAGTTAGAAAGTGGGGGGTTAAAAATGTAGTTCTTCTTTAGATTGTTACTCACCTACGTGTATTTTTAGAATATAATTATTTATACATTCCTTTGCCTAAATAACTATTAAGGGTTAAGACGAAGGGATGTTTAGTCCAATGTACTTAGGGACAAAGAAATATCACACTTCTGTTTTTTATTTGGAGAGTAAAAGTCTAAAGAAGAAAATTCCGTTCACCTTCATTAGTTTCAGTATTATTTTATATCTTAGATTCAATATATTGTTCACAGGATTTGCAGGATATTAGTGCCATGAGTTTCTCTTCGATACTACCAGTTCCTTATCCTCCATCTTATTTCCCATTTGCAGGTTATTAGCGCCATGAGTTTCTCTTCGATACTACCAGTTCCTTATTCTCCATCTTGTTTTCCATTTGCAGGTTATTAGCGCCATGAGTTTCTCTTCGATACTACCAGTTCCTTATTCTCCATCTTGTTTTCCATTTGCAGGTTATTAGTGCCATGACTTTCTCTTAGATACTACCAGTTCCTTATCCTCCATCTTGTATCCCATTTGCAGGTTATTAGTGCCATGAGTTTCTCTTCGATACTACCAGTTCCTTATCCTCCATCTTGTTTTCCATTTGCAGGTTATTAGTGCCATGACTTTCTCTTCGGTACTACCAGTTCCTTATCCACAATCTTGTTTTCTATTTGCAGGTTATTTTAAATAGTAACAAAAGTGCCTTGATTGTCCTATCGAGACAACCAGTTCCTTATCCACCATTTTATATATTTTATTTAATCTGAAATTATTTTTGATAGTTCATCACATATTAACAAAATACCCTTTTGTTCTGAGTTTGGAACCAATTTATTTGAAACCATCTTAAAAATGGACTAAATATATACAAAATGTGTGTAGACACCACTAAAGAAACCACAGACACTCTTTTTAGCAATATTTTAACTGTCTTCTTTACCTTTTAGTGTTACTTTAGCTTCTAAACACATGTAAACCAGGACTAAACAATGTTAACCCGACTTAAAAAAGGTTTAATAAACTTAACGATCTAATATTGTCGAGGTTATATTGAAATGTTTTTAAATTTAAGAATCTTTTCTAAATGTTATTATAAATTCAACAAAATTATATTTAATATGTAAATACGAACTCTGATACTTGGGCTCTCTGAGCGAAAAGAAGTCCTCTAAAACTGTTTACTGCATTATTAATGTTGAGAGGGGGAAGAAGGTAATAACATAAAGGTAATTTATCGTTAATATTTATCGTTATTTAAACGATTTTGACTATTTTAAATTTAGAAATGTCTAAATTTAACAATTGTCTATTTCACGCGTTGGATAATTGAGGTTCTTACTTTTTTACCCCCTTGTGGTTTTGTTGGTATGTAATTGGTGGTAGTAACGAGGAAGGAGTGGTATGTAAAGGAGGAAATCGACCCCTTAGCGTCGACCACATTTCGTTTCATCTTTACTATCCTTTCGGGTATCCCTTCCCTCATTGTTATCCTCCTATAGAACGATAAAGGCTTGTTAAGAAGTTTGATTGCGAACAATTGTATGCTAATAGCTATTTTAATTAGCTCTTTTACTTTTCCTTTCTCATAACTACCATTCTGTTGAAAATAACAGTCACTTCCCTCTTTGTTTGTCAATAAAAATCTCATATCGTATAAATCTTTGTCTCAAAATCCAAAACTTGTAAATGGTCTTATGAATTACTGCATTTAGGGCTGAAGGATTTAAGACAAATTAAAATTTCGTTTATAATACGCATCTAAAATTCGGGATATTGTTATGCTTGTGCGCATTGAACAAAAGATGTTCAGTCTACTTTTAATAATTGTTATTTAGGTATTTTTAAGAGAAATGAAACATAATTTTATTTTGATTTAGTAGATATTTATTATAGAACCCTCCTGGATCCGTGCTATCATTTAGAGGAATATAGTAAGCCATTTGAAGACTGAAGACAGTACATCGTTGAAGGCAGGCGAGCCTTTGAAGACAACATTAATAATTACAAAATAAAAAGAACTTTTCATATACTAAGTTTTTAAATTTTTTGTCATAAATCATAAATTTTAAACCCGTCAAAATGAAGATCGTAAACATGGCTCATGTCAAAACAAATAAAATAACTTGCGGATTTAATCCGAACTAACTTCCATACAGCAAAATTTGCTGAAAACAAATTAAATTCTACTGAAAGATGGCTAAAAGTATTAAAATAATACATTGTCATCGTGTTCTGAGCTATTCTTAAAGTTTCAAATGTCTAGCTACTCGGGAAGTTAGTTAAAAATCGATTGCAAGATTTGTACTGGACAAACAAACAAACAAGAAAGCAAGCTAATAAAAACGTAGTAAAATAAAAATATTTCTCCGTAATTAGCCCGCGGCATTTTGAAATGTTAAAATCAAAGTTTTTAGAGAATTTCCGAAGATGATTTCGTTGAACTTAATTTAGAATTCTCTAGCTTTTATTAATTACTATCGATTGCGTTGAATTTAATTTACGATTCTCTAGTTTTATTAATTATTATCGATCACTTTGATCTAAATTTACGATTCTCTAGTTTTATTAATTATTATCGATTGCGTTGAACTTAATTCACGATTCTCTAGTTTTATTAATTATTATCGATCACTTTGATCTAAATTTACGATTCTCTAGTTTTATTAATTATTATCGATTGCGTTGAACTTAATTCACGATTCTCTAGTTTTATTAATTATTATCGATCACTTTGATCTAAATTTACGATTCTCTAGTTTTATTAATTATTATCGATTGCGTTGAACTTAATTCATGATTCTCTAGTTTTATTAATTTTATTATAGATTGCGTTAAACTTAATTTACGATAATAATTATTATCGATTGCCTTAACTTAAATTACAATATATTTATATGTGCTTTTAGCACACAGAAAGGGTCCGATGAAATGTTATTTTTAGGAATAGATTTTTCGTATATTTGTAAAAATGAGGGGGGGGGGGAGGGATATATGATGTAAAACGCAATTTTTAAGGACACATGGAACAAAGATGAATTGTTCCTAAAATAAAACCAAATTTATATTTGTTCTCAAGGGCATCATCCTGTTTCATTTAACACCGCACATGGCCCACTTCATTTAACAAATGTTTCATTCCAAACTTCAACCCCGTGTTTTTGAAGGGGGATTTTTTTAGGGGTTCCCTATATTTGTCGTGCATTTAATCATTTTTACTTTTCCCTTACCTATGGTGGGAAAAGTTATGTTTTGACTCAAACATTTTTTGAAATTTTACTTAATTATTTAAAAAAAAATATCGAAAAGTTGTCTGATCGAGTTAAATTTGGGCCGAATGTACCTCTTTGTATGAATAACAAATCCACTAAATTTAATTTTGATATTGGCCGCCATTTTGAAGTAATCGATTTTTGAATTTTGAAACTTTAACGGTTAATAATTCCGAAAATATAAATACATTTTTGACATATAGCAAACCCGATGTAATTCCATTAATTAGTTTAAAAAATTAATTGGTTTCACGTAAAATGAAGGAAGAATAAGAATAAGAATAAAACGAAGAATTATTAAAACTACCATTTTACAACCTATTTCTCTCTACTTCTACTTGACTGATTTTTACTTTTTTTTTTTATTTTGATCTACAGGACACGGCCTTCAAAGATATTAAAAAAATATTTAGGTAGCTTGTACGTATTTCACGCTGCAGACCCTCAAAACCCCTAGTTTGTCACCTACAGTATATTATATACACTGGACAGCTTTTAGGAACGCTGCTGCGTTCCTAAATTAGTGCTATACTTTTTTTAAACGTCAAAAGTTTGTTTACATCTGTCTTAATACCACCAAAATTCAAATAATTAAATAAAAGTAATATATAGATTTTTTTTTTTTTGAAAAATGGTAATAAAAAAATCAGTTAGTTCAAAACGGTCACCCATTCAAGTACTGACCACGCCCTATGCTGCTTCTGCTGTTTCGCAGCAGGAGAGGTCTCCAAGTGAGGAAAAGTTCCGAGGTACCCCGTACCCGATTTTGTTTAATCTCCATGAGAGTGTCGACAATAGTTTTCCAGGCCGAGACCTGGTGGTGCAAAATCTTCGATCAGCTTATTTGTTTAATCAATGCTGGGTGGACATTTAGGTGGCGGTCCGGTGACCGCCACCTAAATGTCCTAAATGTGGTCAATAGTTGGATGGGTATTCAAATACTGACCACGCCCGATGCTGCTTAACTTCAATGATAACAGGGACCCCTGATATACCATTTTAAAATGACATATTGTGTGACATAAGTATCATTCTTGGCTTATGTTAATAATAAAATTATCCTAAATTGTTATAAAGCATACTTCATACGTAGTAAGCTACATAATACCGCATAGGTAGCGGAAAATGAGGATTTTTACAATAGAATGATGTAAATATATTAAATTGATTGCCTGTAAGTTGTATTGGTCCGATCCTACAAACAAATTCTGTCAATTATTATGACAAATAACTTTTTTGCGTTCTACAACTGGATGAATAGCCACACGAGTATAAAATAAAGAATGATGAGTTGGTTTTAATATGTAAGGGCATTTTTTGTTAACAAAAAAGATTAGTTTTAGAAAGAAAAGTGTTAATGAACAAAACTGTTGGCGTGCATGTCCTGTCCGTGCGGAAGCAATAAGTGCAGTAGGTTGAAATTAAAAGAGGGACATTTTGTGAGCTTACTTTGCCAACATTTAATCTGTACTTTTTAAAATGTGGGCGTTCTCGAAATGTTTGCTTAACCCGAGAGACATATAGAAGACATCAGATAACCCTGATCTCAAACGCAGTTTTGTTGATTAAATTTTTGAATTTTGGGACAGTTAAAAAAAATCTTTTCTTCAGAATGATAAGTTGCTAACATTGACATTTCATCTGTACTTTTTAAAATATGGGCGTTCTCAAAATGTTGACTGTCGGGTGACAGACATAAAGAGACAACAGACGTCCCTGGTCTAAAAAGATTTGTTGAGGAAAGTTTTGAATTTGAGACAAAGAAAAGTTCTTCCTTGGGAATGATCACAATACCTGCATTAGCCCAGGAGATAGCTTGAATAAGTGTCTAACCAAGCTAGAATTTTGTGTATGAGTTGATATTTTGGTATTCTCCAAGAATATATGGTATGCAAAGTTCATCAGCAGGACACATCAGCTTGGCCAAAAGCTAGCTGTTAAAGAAATCGGTCCGAGACAACTCAGTCTAACTTTTTCATATAATCTCGGTCCCAGATACCAGATAACATGAATATATTGTCACATATACAGACGGTTACGCATGTCGATCCGCTAGCTGTGACTGTAAACCCACCTTTAGCAGGGTTACTATAGAACCTTCCAAGTGAAGTGTGAGTCCCACCCGGCACTACCGTCTACTCCAATCAGCCTTTTAAACTATAAACTTGATCATGATTAACTATTAATTTGCTTAACATTAAATATTTATTGCATTTAGCTGGCTTCAATGATAATGTTACGCGATACTTATTTTTCATATGTTTGAACAGGACTTTGTTTACTTTCTTTCGATTTTAAACAAAATCAGATTTATTAAACTAGATTTGTCCCGGGAAAATGACTTATATCGTTATATTCGTATTTTAATGGACTATACTTTAGAATTTTTTTTATCAAAATCGTCGGAACCGTTTTCGAGAAATAATTTGTTTTCGCGTTTTTCAGTGTTTTTGGAGTGTAGCGCTCCCTAATTTGGAGCTAAAATTAATTTCTCGATTTTTCCTTGAGGTACGATTTTCTGAACATGTAAAAAATCGGCCTAGTAGTTTAGGCTCCGCGCGTCTGCACAGACTACAGGCAAACATTACACATTTGATAAAAAACACTTTTTTGAACTCAGGTGCAAAACGTGCAAATCTATCAAAATCTCAAGATCGAATTTTCACACCATCACAATATTTTCTCTTTATATGAGAAAGTAAAAATAACTGATTAATAAAGAGAGGCCATATCCCGCTTCTTTTGGAGGACAATCCTAATTACAAAATTAGTCAGTAGACAAAAAGTCAAGTTGACGTTAGTCTGTGACTTGGTATGTGACCATTTTGCTAACTAACCTAAAAATTAACTCACAAAATGTTTCTTCTAGCTTGATGTTAGTCAGTCGCTTTTATGCCCGCTATATCAGATAGTGACTGGATTTTCGGTCTACTGAGTAATTACTGCGTTCTTATTAGGTTGCTTTCTTGTTTGTTTGTTTATTTGTTTGTCCAGTACAAATCTTGCAATCGATTTTTAACTAACTTACCGAGTAGCTAAACATTTGAAACTTTTAGAATAGCTCAGAACGCGATGACAATGCATTATTTTAATACTTTTAGCCACCTTTCAGCAGAATTTAATTATTCGTTTTCAGCAAATTTTGCTGCATGGAAAGTTAGTTCGGAAAAAATCCGCAAGTTATTTTATTTGTTTTGACATATCCCATAGTATTTACAATCTTCATTTTGACGGGTTTCAAATTTGTGATTTTTTATTAAGAGGTAAACATTGAATGACAGCGAAAAGTAAACAAAGAAATAAATGAATTGACGTGTGACACCCAGGTTTGTTTACACTTGTGTCCTAGGTAAAGGTTTATTTTTTCTGAATCTGTACTTCTTTACTTGTACACATTTTTCTTCTCTTAACTGTCCCTACACAGAGGGGCATATTAATGGCACGGTTTAGATTCGGAGTTGGTGACATCCGTTGTACAAAAATTTGTCCTTTTAAAGGTTTAAGATCAGCTCTCTAGATGGTTGTCATTATTATGTAAAGTAAATAAATTTGGAACTATGTATTTTTTTTCACTAACATTATATATGACAATTATATTATCAACATTACATATTATTCAACAGAAAATTTAAGAACGTAGTATATAAAAAGTTATTTTTATCTTATAATTATTTTGTACTCAATTACATTGTCCACCATAATGGGCGGTTTTTTTTTTTTCAATACATATGAAATAAATACAATAAAGTCACAGTATTAAACAATAAATATAGAAGCATGACTAACAAGGTTTTAATACCTGCGCAATCACTTAGCTAAAGTAAACCTTTTATTTATTTAAGCAAGGTACCTAAATCAATCACAACTTAATCACTATTGATCACAAGTAAACGTTCTCTAAAATATGAATAAAGCTAGTTTGCTCAAGGACTGACAAAAAAATAAGATACATCAACCATGTCATCAATATTCTTTTGCAATCAACGATAAAAGGGAAAATGACAACAACTGTTTACTGTAATAAAACAAATCTACAAACAGGAAACAATATCACAACTGAATACTCTCATTTTCATACACTCTTTCTATTATGCTTTGTATAAATTATTTAGGTATAGGCTGTAATAATATTAAATATTAAAGAACGGTAAGCGATTCAAAATAATTTATCATCTACTTATAATTATTATTTATATCTACCTTTTATATTTATATGGCATTTACATTATTCAAACAAGTAAGGCGCGCTTCACGTAAGTATACGTGGGGCGATAATCGCCGGTTTCTGTACATTAAAGTTAAAATTATTAAGTGTAATATATTTACACTAATTTTAATAGTAATATTCTTTTTCTACTCTTCAAGACCTTTAAATTGATGTATAACATGTCATAGTTACTAAGAACTTTTTTTAGTTGCCCGCCATATTGGCTGCCATCTTGAAAATATTAAGTGTGAAAAATCCAAAATGTGTCCAGTTGTCTGAAATGCCGAGATGCACCTGTGTGCCGAATTTCATGTTCCTATAGCTATAGTAGTTTATGAATTGAAACAAGCAACGGACAGACACCAACGGACAGACAGACAGACAGAGCCGTTGTATAAGGTTTCTTTTTGTACTTTGTACAGAAACCTAAAATGTAATTTTAGCAACTTATGCACTTATATTAGCTACTTATACACTTATATTAGCATCTTATGAACTGAAATTAGCAACTTATGCACTTATATTAGCAACTTATGCACTTATATTACCCATGATATTAGTGATAAAATGAATTTTATAGTTTATATGTAACTAACATATTGCACATTTTAGAATGTTCAAAAGCT
This sequence comes from Gerris lacustris, assembly GCA_951217055.1. Taxonomy (NCBI): domain Eukaryota; kingdom Metazoa; phylum Arthropoda; class Insecta; order Hemiptera; family Gerridae; genus Gerris; species Gerris lacustris. Next base: position 17,957,147 of record OX578282.1, read on the forward strand.
GTAATTTTTGTGAGTTGATAAAAGTAATATATTATGAGGGAGAAATCCTTTAGGCCACTTAAAGAGACCCTTGTGGGCTATCTACCTAAAAACGGTAGGACTCTATTGGATTAAGAAGATTAGCTGAGACAAAGGGTTGGTTTCTGTAGGCGGACGTTGATATCTGGTAACATCGTCCCTTTTAGGGTCCCATTACAATATTCATGTAGTTCAGATAGAGCAAGCTTAGTCAATAAGCATTGTTGATGGACTTTTATGCAAATAGATTGTAACCGATTGTAACCTGGTTTCACCTGGTTACGTTCCATTTCTTTTAAGAAACACCTTGCAAGATATGCCACAGCTGATTGTCAACATTGTAAACGATTTCTATGTTTTAGACTCTACAACATAAGCTGCTTATATTTAATCAGCTTTTATTTTATGTAAAAGCCATTCTTTAAAGTTATACTCAAAGGCATATTGTCTTTGAGTCAATGTTGTCACAAATCTAGTTTAAATATATGTTGTTTTCCAGATATTAAATAAAAATAAATTTGATTCTGTTGGAAATCGAAACATGTACCTGGAAATATCGTGAATAACTTATTTGTATTCAAGTTTGTATCTTTATAAGACTTTGTTTGTATATTGTAATAATTAAAATCTTCCGATAGATTCGTCTCCTAAATGATTCAAAGTATTGTAATTGTACATGATACAATTACAATACGTATTAAAAAAGAAAATGATTAGGAAATTTACTTTCTTTTCCTATCATGCATTTATATAAAATCCATTCTAAAATGACTACTTTTTTAAATATTCTACTTCTTTGCATTATTTATTTTAGTTTTATGATTGCTTATGAGCTTACCGAAGGTAACGAAAGCTGTGTGATCGTTTTTAGGACGAAAAACTTTTAGGTCTCCGATTTCAAAAATTCCAAGACAGAAATCTGTTTCAGGCATCAGGGAACATTTTTGGTTCTGCCGGTCTGTCACTTAATTTTTGCGAACCAACATATCTTAAAACTGCACGTCCGATTTTAATGAACTTTGTATGGTAGGTCGTAATCAGTCCATTGTTGGTCCCATATATGTTTCAACCTTCTGCACCCATTTGTTTCTCTTCAACATGCGCACAAACATACACTTTTTTTATGAAATTTGGATTATTTGTTGGAGGTAGCCTGCAGATAGCATCAGATTAATCAACTGCCTGCGCTCCTTAAATTTTGCTAAATTGATATTTTAATTCACTTAAAAAAACAAAACAATTTTGACTTCAAATGGAGGAAATAATTAAATAAATTAGACAATAATGGCTTGTTAAAGCACAAAACACAAAATCAATAAAGTACGCGATATAATGCGAGGATGCTATGTGCCACATTAATTGGCAGTCTATTTTAATATTATACTTATTTATTTTATTTTTAAGTTTTATATATTTTTCAATAAAAATAAATTGTTCAAAAATGTCCATGCAGTACACACAATGGGTCCTTATGCAATTCAATCAACAAATATAGGACGAGTTCGTTAACCAGCATAATCGGCCAAGTTGTATTAAGATGGTGGCCATTTAAAAGTTTGTTTCAGCTGCAACTTTCGAACCATTTATTATAATGGCGTGAAACAGACGCCTCTATATGCATTTTTATTGTCTAAATACAATGAAACTACTTCGAATGTCTAGCCCAATCCATTTATAAGATAAAGCCGGGTTTACTCGGTTAGAGTAAACAGGAGAGTAGAGTTGCGACTAGAGTAACTCTACCCGTAAACACCCGAAAAAACGCTCCGTAGAGTAGAGTGGCGAGTAGAGTAGCTAGTAGCTGGTAGAGTAGAGTACTATACCGCATGCAGTAAAGTGGACTATACTCTACTTCCCCTACCACAGCTCCCACTCTACTAGCTACGCTACTCTACCCGTGCAAATGTTTTCAATAGCAAGTATTAAGTAGAGTTTAGTTTCAGTTTATACATTGTGCAATCATTTCTGCTTTTTTACTATTCTTACTACTAGCTTATGGGTAAACACTCGAAAATCAAAATTGGTAGAGTAGGAAGTAAAGCACACTCTACTCGCTACTCTCCTGTTTACTCTACCCGTGTAAACCCGTTAAATGTTTAAGTTTTTTTTGAGTGGTAAACTTTTTTTCTTACAAATTTTTGAATATTTATAATTTCAAAAACCGTTTTTTGTTTTTTGACAAATAATAATTTTTTAAAGATTTCTTTCGTTGATTTGTTTGAAAAATTAGGGAGGGGGGACATACACGAATAACCCAATTTTTTAAGGACACATGACGCAAAGATGAATTGGTTCAAAAACGAAACCAAGTATATACTTTTACTCAGGGTGTCATACTCTTTCATTTAACACCCCACATGATGCATTTTTCTGTTAAAAAAAAGATCCCCTAGTTCTTAAGGGATGATTTTTTGGGGGGCTTACACATAACATAACTTCAAATTTTTGTAGTGGGTACTTTCGGAGGTCAGGTGCGTTACAGACATACAGACAAGCACAGGGAATAAAATGGAGGTCCTTGTGTTTGACTAAGGACCCTAATAAATAGTTTCACTCCTAATACACAAATACTGGAGATGAGGAAGTATTTAAGAAAGTCGTGTGTTCGACACACTATTTAGGTTTTCTTCATATTCAAATAAGAGTCGATATGAAGTAGGGGTATATATCGATAGTGAGTATATCGATAGGAAGATATTCGAGAGGAGTTTGGTCCTGGTGACTGGGTGATGAAGGTGGTAGGTATAAAGCGCAGCACTCCAGTGCGCCGTCTCTATCTCTATGGTAGCGCTACCTCCTCTAGGGTGCCAAGGCAGAGCTTTCCTATCGATTCAGCACTCCCCTCCTTGGGTCCTCACTCTCCCCCCTCCTCTACCTCCTACCCCCCTCTAACTCCCCTTTTATATACAAATGTATACATAAAGATCCGAGTCTTGGCCCTTCCTCCCCCAGATAGCCGGCGGACATGGTACGGGCCTGCCTTCTCCGGGGGAGGGGGTAATAATAACCAATCGCTTTTTATTTCACAATTTTTTTTTCTTAGTGAATTTTTTTTTTCGTAAAAAAATAGTAAACAAAATAGTAATTTTTTTTTCTTCTCATTGAGAGAAAAGAAAAACGTATACAACGAATCATGGTTGTTTTAAAATGTGTTTAATTGAATAAATTGTTTGTTATTTCCACCAGTTTTTAGGAGGTGCTTAACTCGACGTTCCAAATAAATATGGATCCCTTTACCAATATTCAAAATGAGGTAAGATTTTTTATTAAAAAAAATAAACTTATTTAAATATCAAAAAATTTAAATACATTTACATATTTCATATTTAAAATAAATAGTGGTGTACAGTTGTTTATATTTATTTTGTGGAGGGGGGAAAATACTTATGTATAGATTAATTTTTAAATGAAACAAATATTATTTAGTTTGGATTTATTTGATTTTATCAATTATAAATGATATTTAAAAGTGATAATTGAAGTATATTTCAATTTTAGGATTCAAAACCTGACACACAGGACATCACGTGTGGGTTTAGTATCTCTAACTCGCTCTTTTACCCGAGTCTAGACTAGTTCCGTCTCACTTGTTTCTGGCGGGAAACAGAGCCCGCCTTCACGTGGCAGAGGGAGAAAGTAGATGAGAACATGCGCCCCTTGCCCCTACCCGCCCCCTCCCCCGCCGCTACCAAAACAAAACATAAACATAAACACAACTGAGCAGCAACAAACAAAAAATCAAATACTCTGTGCCTTACGAAGTATCCCCACTTAAAAACGTCTTTTATTCATTTTTATAATACTTGATTATCGATACATTTTCACTAAACTCTTATGAATTCGTGAAGGAATATGTCTATATCCTATTTTATTGAGGGAAATTGGGAATTTTCGGAAGGAGAAGTAAAAAGACTGTTAATAGAAAGTGATAAAAACAAGAAAGCCGGGGCGGTCCTTGGAATCGATTGTTAAAGGCAATTTGCATGGCTATTGTTGGGCGGCCGCGCCCTTTAGGTGTCTTTCCACCAGCCTTCCCCCGGCTCCACCTACTTAAACAAAAGTATTTACACAATCGTACACAATTATACCTACACTGGGGCTCTCTCTGTAGCGCCCCTTCACCCCTGCACCTAACCGATATAACCCACCCCCCTCGCACAACCGTGCAAGCCTTCAATCTACACACGTGACTCTCACATACAACAAACAACACCTGATAAACAAAACATGTCAATCAAAAGACAAAATATATACTCATCAAATCATTCAATCTGAAATGACACTACTTATAAACTAAGTTGGAAAATATAAGTTAAGATTACAAAAGAGAAAAAATATCTTGTTAAACGAAAGAAAACAAAATAATTAGACATGAAATTGAAAAATATATAAAAAAAAAAATATATACATACTTATATTATAAATTATAGACTGTTAATATAGCGTCTGTAAAAGGAGTTGTGATCTATTTTTATTTTTATTTTTCTTCAATTAACATTAAAACAGGATATCGAAGATCTCCTGTTATAATAATAAGAATAATAATAATAAGTTTTGCTATTCAAATATATAATTATTAGCCCGTAAAAAAATGATGTCGTAAAGGTATTAATATTTTAAACAACTGTCGTTCCCTAATAAGTAAGGATATATTAAAGAATTTAAGATGTTTTTTTAGAACTTATGATTCTTAGAAAAGGTAGAATACATGTAATAATATAATATTAGATAAAAATTTTAACCTTCCATTAAATTATTTTAATAAATATTAATTTAACAAATAATGTAGCAATATGACTATATACTGAGAAATTAATTTCTTTTAAGACAAAATTAGATATAAGATATATATTTTATATTCCTAAAATAAATTCATAGGCGGTCAAATGAAAGATCTGATATTATAGAATAAAAATGATACTGTTAAAAGCAGAGTTGAAGTATAATGTAACTAAATATATTATAACAATAATAAATATAAATTAAAACATACAAACAAATTCTCATTTTGTGTATAGTAAAGTATTCATTTGAATATAAGTAAAAAATAATGTTGAAGTTAAACATTGTTAGTAAAATGTAAGAATAACAATAAACCCACCATTTATATATTAACTGATTAAGTTATGACTTAACTTGTAATATCACTAATGCATTTACTATTATATAAGGAAGTTACAAAACATTATTTATAACATTTGCATACATTTTTAAGATATTATATATGCCAATTTTTAAAGTTGGTTTCTTTACAATCTTCCTTCTTCTGGATAGTTTGTATAATGTATGTATACTGGTTGCAAATATTATTATGTATATAGACATTTTATATTTTATTTTTATAAATATAGCTTTTAATGAGTAACCAAATACAACTATATTAGTACAGCTTAACTTCTGCATATTTAGCAGTGGTTGGACATAGGCAAAGATAATTAGTTTATCAGTGAACCAAACATCATCAGTGGAATAGATTTGAATGAGGGAGCTTTTGATAAGAAACCAAATACAACTATGTGTATTAGTACAGCTTGTTAACTGCTGCTGATTTGACTGTGGTTAGACATAGGTATAGTTGATTAGTTTATCAGTGAACCAATCATCAGTTGATTAGTTTATCAGTGAACCAATCATCAGTTGATTAGTTTATCAGTGAACCAATCATCAGTTGATTAGTTTATCAGTGAACCAATCATCAGTTGATTAGTTTATCAGTGAACAAATTATCATTAGTGGGACAGGGGAGTTATATAAGAGAGCTTTTAATGAGTAACCAAATACAACTATATTTTTGAACAGCTTGTAAACTGCTGCTGATGATTTGGCTGTGGTAGACAAACATAGGTTAAGTTAATTAGTTTATCAGTGAACCAATCATCAGTTGATTACTTTATCAGTGAACCAATCATCATTAGTGGAACAGGGGAGTGTATAAGAGAGCTCTTAACGAGTAACCAAATACATCTATATTAGTTCAGCTGATTAACTGCTGCTTACTTAGCAGTGGTTGAACATAGGCAACGTTAATTAGCTTACCAGTGAACCAATTATCATCAGTGGATTTGTATAAAAAATACTTTTAATGAGTAATTAAATATAACTATATTAGTACAGTATGTTAACTGCCGCTTATTTAGCAGTGGTTAGGCATGATTAAAGAAATTAATTTATTAGTAAACCAAATCTATAGAGGGTAGTAATTGTTATTGTGGTTTTGGTATTAGCCTGATGACATTTTGTTTATTTTGTGCCACGAATTCTCAGACAAAAACAATATTTTTTTTTATTTATTGCTAACTCTTTTTCTCTGATTTTATTATGGTTGTTGCAAAGTCTGATATGTGATATGTTGGATTGTTTAATGAGTGAATTTTAGCATCCTTGTTTTAGATTGACTCTACCGGTAATGTTAGGGTTTATGTATTTGAAACATCATATTGTATTGAATTTCGTTCTATAATTATTTAGATAGGAACGTACAAAAGTTTTTTCTGTTTCCACCATGATAAATTATAATGAGGAAAATTTATATTTATAGAAAATAAGATATATCCTTTCAATTCTGGTTTTACGTTAAGATTTTACCAAGAATTGGCCCTTCTCCGCCAACTAAACCAGAACACTTTATCAATACGCTAAATTTGGTTAAAAATAAATGAAATGGTAAATGGATTGAATGGATGAATGGATAAATTCATTCTTTAAGAATAAATAATGAATGAATGGTGATAAATCTATTCTTTAAGAGTAAATAATGAATGAATATATAGATATTCATTCATTATTTCGTTGTTACACAAATACACTCGGTGTTCACTGAACTCTTACTTTCTTTATACTCTAATCTCTAGTTTAATCTATTTTTAATGAATGACATATTTTTTTGAGAGCTACACTAATTAGACACTAATTGGAGTTAAAATTATACCATTTAAGAGCGTACAAAATAAACCAGTTTTATAAGAATATTTTTATTCCATGAGCACTCACTAATAGCCTCAAGTAATTAGCAATAGAAATAAAAAGAGAGGTATCCATTAGAACCGTAGCTTCCATTAAAGACCTTCCATTAGAATAAAGATGGTCGAACACAATATTTTGGGTCAATCAAATAGACAGCATTCATTATTTATACGCAGTTATTCTAAAAAATGGACTGCCAATTAGTGTGGCACATAGCTTCCTTGCATACTATCACGTACTTTATTGATGTTATGCTTTTACAAGCCATTATTATCTAATTTATTTATTAATATGTCAAAATTGTTTTGATTTTTTTACATGAATAAAATTAAGCAACAGTTAAAGAGCGTAGATGTTTGAATTATTTTTTTAAATTTGGTGGTACCTGCGATCTACTTTCGACAAACCATCCAAATTTCATTAAAAAATAAAATGTCTACTTTTAATGATATACGTGTAAATGTATGTTCGTATGCATGTTGAAGAGAAACAAATGGGCTCCGAAGGTTGACACTTATATGGGACCAACAATGGGCTAATTATGATCTACCATAAAAATTTCATTAAAATCGGACGTGAAGTTTTTTAAGATTTGGTTCGCAAAAATTGAACGACAAACAGAACGACAGGACGCCACATGTGCCAATCTAATTGGCAGACTATTTTAAGGAGGATGCACCCAGAGTTCTAGTTTAGTTGTGGTATAAGGACTAATTCTTGGTAAAATTTTAACTTAATTTTTAAGAACCAGATTTTAAAGAAAATATTTTATTTTATTTTCTAGAAAAAACCCTTTACGTAAGTTCAGGGTGATTCTACATTTGATGATTCTAAAAGAATATACCCATTTCAAATTGGCTGTACTATCAAACTCTTGAATGACCTTTATGTTTGTTCCTTACCAAAAGGGTTAGTCTTAAAGTGTAGAGGATAGAGGTCACTTAAAATAAAACAACTCTAGACCTCACAAGCACATTTTAAAAAAGTTTTAGCTGTGTTCGTGGAGTATATAGTATTTAAATAAATTATTTTTGAAATTGTATAATCTTTTGAATCACTCTGTACTTATAGCTTAATTGCTCTTTATATGCTATGTACACTTCAAGGATTTTTATAAATTAATTATGAAAATGGTATATTCTTTTAGAATCAACTTAAACTTATAGCTTAATTGCTCTATACATGTTAAGTACACTTCAAGGATTTTTATAAATTTATTATGAAAATGGTATATTCTTTTAGAATCAACTTAAACTTATAGCTTAATTGCTCTATACATGTTAAGTACACTTCAAGGATTTTTATAAATTTATTATGAAAATGGTGTATTCTTTTAGAATCAACTTAAACTTATAGCTTAATTGCTCTATACATGTTAAGTACACTTCAAGGATTTTTATAAATTAATTATGAAAATGGTATATTCTTTTAGAATCAACTTAAACTTATAGCTTAATTGCTCTATACATGTTAAGTACACTTCAAGGATTTTTATAAATTTATTATGAAAATGGTATATTCTTTTAGAATCAACTTAAACTTATAGCTTAATTGCTCTATACATGTTAAGTACACTTCAAGGATTTTTATAAGTTAATTATGAAAATGGTATATTCTTTTAGAATCAACTTAAACTTATAGCTTAATTGCTCTATACATGTTAAGTACACTTCAAGGATTTTTATAAGTTAATTATGAAAATGGTATATTCTTTTAGAATCAACTTAAACTTATAGCTTAATTGCTCTATACATGTTAAGTACACTTCAAGGATTTTTATAAGTTTATTATGAAAATGGTATATTCTTTTAGAATCAACTTAAACTTATAGCTTAATTGCTCTATACATGTTAAGTACACTTCAAGGATTTTTATTAATTTATTATGAAAATAGTATATTCTTTATTAATTGCCCTGTACTTATATAGCTTAATTGCTCTATATATGTTTAGTAATTCAACGATTTATTTTTTTTATTTAGTACGTCCTGATTTAACAGCGTTGGTAATTACAGGACAGGGGACGCAACCACTTTACTCATCTTCACGATAAGATCATCAGTGTGAAACATAATTGATTTCCCTATCTCATAAACTACTCGACCGATTTTATTGAAATTTGGATGGTAGGTTATAATTAGCCCATTCTTGGTTCCATATAAGTTTCAACCTTACACACCCATTTGTTTCTCTTCCACATGCGCACAAACATACATTTATTAACACCTATATCTTCAACAGTATACATACTTACATAATTTTTATGAATTTTGGATGGTTTATCGAAAGTAGACCACAGACCACTGATAAAACCAGATTAATTTCAACCGTTTACGCTCATTTACTTTTACCAAATTGATACTTCAATTCATGTAAAGTAGATTGCCAATTGGTGTGGCACATAGTTTCCTCGCATCCTATCACGTACTTTATTGATTTTATACTTCTACAAGCCATTATTGTTTAATTAATTACTGTTTACTCTTTCCTACGCCACAAGACACTTCGTCTTATAGTAGGAAATATCCCTGTAATAAAAAATAAATATTATAAATTAAATGTACTAAATGTATTTTAAAAAAATGTAACTAACTAAAATGTAAAAAATGAAGGGAATAAAAAAAAAAAAAAAAAAAAAAAGTGTTTAGTTGTTTCCTCCGATTTTTTAAATCTGTTCAAAATCAAAATTGTTTTGAATTTTTAGATGAATTAAAGTATTAATTTTGCAAAAGTAATAGAGGGCAGGTGGTCAAAATTAAACGGGGGGCTTATCTACGGGTTACTTTCGATAACTATATAAGTTTCATTCGATAAGAATCAGATAAGTAAATACTTTTGAAGCTATAGGTGTAAATAAATGTATGTTTGTGCGCATGAGCACAGTAGGTTTTTTTTTTTTTTTTTTTTTTTTTTTTTTTTCTTTCTAAGAGTAACCGTCTTAGAAAGCCGTTTATTGATCCATATGTCCCAATAATTATTACATATGTTAGCTATCATTTTAAAGAGTAATATAACTATAATTTAGATGTTTAAATAATAAAATGGTTTAAGAAGACAACGGGATTTACATATCAAAAATGAAAAAGAGACTAATTAACGATAACATAAATTTAGAGGTTTGCTTACATTGAAATGTAACGTTTGTAATAAATTAGGGAGGCAAATTAAAAAAAAAATAAATAAATAAATAAAATAAAAAAAAAAATAAATAAAAATAATAAAAAAAAAAAAAATAAATAAATAAATAAATAAAAAAAAAAAATAAATAAATAAAATAAATAAATAAATAAATAAATAAAATAAAATAAATAAATAAATAATCAAAACAAATAAATAAAATAAAATGAAAATAAAATAAATAAATAAATAAAAAAAAAAAAAAAAAAAAAAAAAAAAAAAAAAAAAAAAAAAAAAAAAAAAAAAAAAAAAAAATTAAATTAAATTAAAAAAAAAAAATAAAAATAAATAAATAAATAAATAAATAAATAATAATAATAATTAAATAATTAAATAATGAAATAAATAAATAATTATATGAATGAAATTAAATAAATGTACATCACATCAAAACTATGAACTTAATTTGTCAAAATTTAAGGAATTTATAAATTTTGAGAAAATATGGAAAAATTTTGTAAATATTTGTAAATTTGATGGGCTCCAGTGTTCTCCTCTCGTAATAAGGCTTGACATCAATGAGCTTCTCTCTCGATTATATATGGGGCAATTAAAGATGATATGTTCCCAAGTTTGTGGAGATGCCCTGTCGCAGCTGCATGAAGGATCTGGAATGATGTTAAAACGGTGGAGGTATGCTTTGTTCGAGCCATGTCCAGTGAGTGCTTGCGTCATCTTGTATGTAATGTTCAAATTCGTTTTCGCTCTGCACTCAACTGTTGGAAAGAACTTTTTGGTCCACAATCCTTTCTCTGAATTTCTCCATAGTTCTTTCCATTTCTCCATACTTATGTCATAACTCATCCGTTTTAACACCGATTTGGGAACCCTTTCATACACTAGACAGCCACTGAAGGAGTTTAATGAGGCTTCTTTAGCTAATTCGTCAGCTTTTTCATTTCCTTCTACACCAGAATGACCTTTTACCCATTTAATTTGTATGCTTGTACCTTGTCTCAAAAGTTGTAAGAGCAATGTCCTGCAAGACTCGGCCAAGACAAAGTGGCAATCTTGGTTATGAATACAGCTAATTGACACCTGGCTGTCTGAGTAGATAATAATTTGGTCTTTCAATGAAATATTTGATGTTAGCCAAAGAAGTGCCATCTGAATTGCCAGAAGCTCAGCTTGATTATTAGAACAATCTTTTAATAATTTAAATTTTTCTTGATGGATAATTTTAAAATTTTTATAGATTATAAAAGCAGCACCAACTCCTTCTTCATGTTTACTTCCATCTGTATATATGTTAATATTTGCATTAATTTTGTTTTCCGAAAATGCTTTAGCGGGATAGTCAGCAGGGTGTAGCCATTTCGCATGTGGTACGGGTTTGTCATATTTTAGGGGACAATCAATATTCTCAATCCAGTTGGACAATCGAGCTAGGTGTTGAAGCTCTAATTCGATTGGTATGATATCTGCTATTAGAACTGCTGCTTCAAACGATATGGTTCGATAGCCTTTGATTATCCGTAAAGCTATTAAGCGTTGTACTCTCCTCAGTTTATTAACATTGTACTTCCTATTAAGGGCCTCAATCCAGCAAGGTATTCCGTATGTGAATAGAGGGAGTATAGCTCCTTTATAAATAGTCTGTAAGGCTTCCGAACCCAATCCCCAATGTAATCTTGCTGATCGAGATAAAAGACCAATAATTTTTAATGCTTTGTTACAAATATTGTTGATATGATAGTTCCAAGATAAATGTTTATCAAATGTCACTCCAAGATACTTAAGGGTTTCTACTTCAACTAGTTTAGAACCGTTTAAATAAACATTAATAATTGCTTGTCTTCGTTTCCGACTGATTCTTAATATCTGGGATTTGGTTGTGTTGAAACCAATTTTGTTTTGATGAGCCCATTCTTCTACAACATGGAGAGCTTGATTACCTAACGCGCTTAATGTTAATCCGTCTTCTCCTTTTATTAAAATGAGAAGGTCGTCTGCAAAAGCAATGACCTTTACCTCTGCGGGGTACTCTAACCCTAGTAAAGAATCGTATTGTATATTCCAAAATCCTGGGCTGCTACAAGATCCTTGGGGGCATCCTTTTGTTATTCTTTTTTCACAATTGTAGCCTGAACCAGATAAAACAGCAAATCTATTGTTAAAATAATTTTTAGTTAATAGGAATAGATTTTTGGGACAGTCCCATTTTCTGAGTTGAAAGAGTATAGCAGTCCACCATGCGGCATCGAATGCTCCTTGAACGTCTAGTGATATCAGTAGAGCTTCTTCTTTATTTTTTAATGCAGCATCAATAAAAGATTTTGCTTCTTTAACAGCATCCATTGCATTTGATTGCGGATAGAATCCATATTGTTTCTTGTTTAATTTTTTGTTATACTCAAGGTAATATAATAATCTATTGATGAGAAGTTTTTCTAAAATTTTTCCTCCAACGGGAAGGAGACTAATTGGTCTGTACTTTGAAATATCATCTGAGTTTTCTTTTCCTGGTTTCACTATTGGAACAATGAAAGATTTCTTCCAAATATCAGGGAATGTGTGTGTAGTTAGACATTTATTGTAAAGTGCTAATAGTAAGTTAGGAAAGAGATCGAATAGGATCTTCCATATATCAGCAGAAATTCCGTCGATTCCAGGAGCTTTGGACGCATTAAAACTGTTAATTACATTTTTTATTTCATAGCTGGTAAATATTTGATCATCTTGTGTTAAAGTCGGGTTTTCCACTTCTTTTCTCAGTTCTGAATGTAAGTTATTATCTGTTCCGTGATCATCTGATGGGCAAAATTTTTCCATAAGACATTCAGCAGTCGATTGCAGATCAGAAGTATAGGATCCTGACGATAGTTTAACAGTACTGAGCCCAGAGTTCGATTTTATTTTTTCTGTTGCGCTTTTGTAAATTTGATTCCAAGGTTGGTTTGGATTTGTGTTTTCGCAATATTCTCTCCAAGTTTCTTTTTTCCTTTCTAAGATCAGTTTCCCATAAACAGCTTTTTCTTCATAATACTGGGTTTTCCTGAGCAGACGCAGTGATTCATTATTTTTAGTTCTTTGAAAAAGTCTCCTCTTTTTTATAACACTTTTACGAAGTTTAGTCAGTTCTGGATGCCACCAAGGAACTTTTCTCTTTTTCTGTCCTTTTGTTAGCTGTGAATCTATGCATGCACATATTGTTCTTTTTGTCAGATCTTCCGTAAATTTATGTAAGTTAAGTTTGTTATCTTGAATAAATTGGGATAACAGGTCATCCATGTCTTTTACGTTAATTAGTTTCTCGGTTAATTCAGGAAGAATTTTTTTAAATTGTCTGGTAAGATTTTTTGATAAAGATTGAATATTTATAGATTTCATAGTGAATCTGTATCTGTAATTTTCAGAAGATGCAGTGTTATTAGATTGTCGATTTTGTGATAGTTTAAAACTGAGTAAAGAATGGTCTGATAAAACTTCTTCTATTTCATTTTTCCAGTCTGTAAGATGTCTTACTATATTACTTGTTCCAACAGTAAGATCTATAATACTCTGACCTTTAATATTCTGAAACGTAGGTAGCCCATCATTAGAATTAAAAATATGTAGATCTTTTGAAGCAAAAAAGGATTCAAGAACATGTCCTCTTTTATTAGATACAGTATCAAACCAGGAGGCAGAACGTGCGTTACTATCCATGGAGATTAAAAGTAAGGGTTCTTTAATGTATTGAAGTGTTCTATCAATTTTCATTATATCGGAATTTATATCTACATTGTCGCAAAAGTATGCACTAGCTGCCCAAAAATGTTTACCTTTATAGAATATTTCTGCAAGAACATAGTCTTCATCAGAAAGTTGGTTTATTAAAAGTATATCAATGGTTGGATCTGTTATTACTATGGCTGCTCTTTTCTTTTCTTTTCCATTAGATAAGATTCTGAAATTATCTGGGAAACCTGATACTAACCCATTACGAGTATAAGGTTCTTGAATAAAAATAATTTGAAATTCGCGACGGAAAATAATTTCACATAGTGAATATGTTGCTTTCTTTGATTTATGTAAGTTAATTTGAGCACATTTGAGTTGATCCATGTGATGTTTATTGGCCATAGTCAGTATTTTCTATTTTTCTAGTAATTAAGAACTGTCTGGTGGGGCAAAGAATACTTGTAGCTAGGTGGTCGATATTTTGATTGTGGGTAATTCTTTGATCTAACTTTTTAGCATTAAGATGAGTTAAGCAATTGATACACTTTTTTTGAATACTGTCACACTCTTTTGAATTATGATTTCCACCACAGTGAAAACAACAAATTCTGGCTGTACAGTTTTTTGCTATATGGTTAAATTTACAACAGTTAAAACATTGCACAGTAGGTTGAAACTTATATGGGACCAACATTAAAACATTGCACAGTAGGTTGAAACTTATATGGGACCAACGAGCTAATTATGACCTACCATACAAAGTACAAAGTGTAGTTTTTAAAGATATGATGATAGTTCACAAAAATTGAGCGACAGACCGACCGACAGACACGGAACCAAAAATTCTACCTGATGTCTGAAACGGATTTCTGTTTTGAAATTTTTGAAAGTGGAGACATCATATATTTTCGTTTTTCAGAACGATAACATAGCTTCCGTTACCTTCGGTAAGCTCGGAATCAAAATCAAAACAATTTCTGAAATATTAAAAAAAACGGGAAAAACAATTAAATAAATTAGACAATAATGGCTTTATAAAAGCAGAAAATCAAGGTGATAGGATGCGAGGATGCTATGTGCCACACTAATTGACAGTCAATTTGATTAATTACTAGCAATTACTTACAATTTTATTAATTTATTAATAATTAATTATAATCTCAGTTTACTAAGTAATTACAGGACGTGGGATTCGGCCACTTTAATCATCTCCACGATGATATCATCAGTGTGAAAATAATTGATTTCCCTTTGATACGATTAAAAAGTCGGCTTATATAATATTTTTTTATTTAAATTACTAGCAAATTATATTCGGTGTACTTAAGTACCATTTATGTAGTATATGGGTATGAATTACTTTGTCATTTTATATTCAAAGGGATTTATTCTATGCTTGATAAAAAACCTGCTTTATAAAATATACAGAAAATATGAAGTTTTCTAATTAACTGCTATCAATGGTACTTAGTTTTGAGTGTAATAAAATACCCCAGAAGTTTTTCCTCTCTTTTTTGACAGAGCTCTTTTAAAGAGAAGATTATTTCGTTCCTTGAGCTTAAGAGATAAAATAAAATGCTTTTTCTTTACAAAGGGTTTTTTTTTCTTAAGCTTTTTGACTCCAGTATACTTCTGACTATCCCTTCAGATAATATAAACTGTGAAAATAAGTAAGTAGATAAAAATAACAGTATTGTTTTTAGACGTACTTTGATTTTTGAAGTTTATCAATCTATCAAAAATTTATTAGCTCGATACTAAATAAAAATGATTGTTGTCAAAACATTAATATTGATAAATAATAAACTAGAAGGTTCAACGGCGATTTTTTGTTTATATGATTCGTAGTAAATAAACGCTGCGAGTTGTAAACTTAATATAAATTGGTACTTCTTTAGATTGTTACTCCCATTATATAAAACTGAGGGGGTAACAATCTAAAGAAGGTGTATGGAATTATCGTCTTTAAACTGTTACTTCCCTTATAAAAACAGAAGAAGTGTGATCTTCCTTTGTCCCACAGTGTATTAGACTAAACACCCTAAATAGTTATTTAGTCAAGGTCATTTATATTCTAAAAAAAATAGGGGAGTAACAATCTAAAGAAGTACCTATAAATTAATATCAGCTGATCTTTCCATAAACATATAATATTGATAGTGACATTTGATTTTGTTTGAACCGGAGGTAACGGAAGCCATGATTTTATTTAAATTTTTTATGTCTCGATTTCAAGACAGAAATCCATTTTAGACATCAGGGAACATTTTTAGTCCCGTGTCTGTATGTAGCTCAATTTTTGCGGACCGATATATCTTAAAAACTACATGTCCATTTTTTAATAAAATTTGGTTGGTCATAATCAGCCTATTTTTGGTCCCATATAATAAGTTTCAACCTTCTGCGACCATTTGTTTCACTTCCACATGCGCACAAACATACATTTATTTACACCTATATCTTCAAAAGTATTCAGTATTCATCTGATTTTTTTTGAAGTTTAGATGGTTTGACGAAAGTAGCCAGCAAGTAGCACCAGAGTAATTTCAACCGTCTGCGCTCCATAAATTTTGCTAAATTGATACTTTAATTCATGTAAAAAAATCAAAAGGAACGAAGAAATCAAAACAACTTTGACATATTTAATAAACGGGAGGAGAGGGGGAGGGGAGGATTTAAATAAATTTTAAATGGATAAAATAGATAGAAAAAAAGATATAGGATGTGAGGAAGCTATGTGCCTCACTAATTGGTAGACTATTTTAATCTTTCTTTGACTATACATTGAACAATAAGAATAAGCGGAAATAATTGTTGTGAATATAATTTTATTCCTTTAAATGAGTTTTAAAGTATTCTGCTTACAAAAATACATATTTAATCTTGTGTATAGGCAATTTTTATTAATGGGTTCAGATTATAAATCTAGAGTTTAGATATAGGTAAACATTTGTAAATTTGTAATTATAGGAAAAATCGGGCCTATTTGTATGAACAATCGGGCCTAATTATACGAACAATCGGGCCTAATTATAGGAACAATCGGGCCTAATTATAGGAACATAGGGCCTAATTATAGGAACAATCGGGCCAAATTATAGGAACAATCGGGTTTAAGCTATTGTGGAAACACGATTATTCATTTAATCTTTGTGTAGTGACTACATTGATTATTTGTAGTTTAATTTTATTCTATTTGTTTATCAGAGTAATCAAAAATGTATTATGCTCACAAGAACAAGAAATCAGCGCTTACAAGACATGCACACAAATAAACAGTTTCTAAATGGTCAATTTTGATGAAAAATATATTTTTTTATATATTTTTTTTAGTATATTGAACGTCTAGTTATTATTACCCTCTATATATACTTGTAAACTGAGGATTTCTCCTTAACTTGGTCTTTTGGGTACGATATATTTTCGTTTATATTACATTTCGCTATATTTCAACCCCTTTGAGTCATTTTCAAGCTTTTTACAAATTTTTCATTTAATCGAGGTAATACATCACTTAATCACAATTCTAGTTAACATTTTTAACACATTTCTACTTAATTCATTAATGTTACAGCTAAAATTCTCGTAAGAATCTTTGTCTAAAAAGTTAATATGAAAAAAATCAAAAATATTAGAAACGACGTTATGCGATTTCAGTTTATCTTTTATTAAGTAAGAGTTAAATAAATTTAATAATTATTCTGCAGGGCCTTTTGAACGTGCTTTCTCAAAGGTTCAGCTTTTATAATGTTAATTTTTTGTCGAGAATTGTTAGTCATCTGAAATTTAGAATTAAAATTCCTACTTCATCAACAAAAATTTATAATAACGACATACAAACACATTTAATCTACACACACACACACACACACACACATATATATATATATATATATATATATATATATATATATATATATATATATATATATATAAACGTCGTTGCAGATGCGATATATATATATATATATATATATATATATATATATATATATATATATATATATATATATATATATATATATATAATGGTATATAAATATGATGGTATTTAGACCTACATTGATTGTCGAATGGATGAACTGAGTAAAAACGTCATAGCATAACACTGAATTAAAACACGGTATCAACTGATTTCACCAATTCTCAAATCATTTAGAGATATAGTAATAACATGTGCAATGATAAAATGTTCTTTTTTATAACTATTTGTAAATAATATTGTTTTTTTTTTGTTTTTTTTTATCGTTAAGATAATTGCGTTGATTATACAATATTATTATATAAGATAAAACATGATACAGCAATCAATTATTCATTTCCTCAAATGGACGACGCATGTCAAATAGATGATTTCAAACGGAGATAGTACTTTAAACAATGCCGGAGAGGGGGAAATTATATGAAAATTTGTATTCTTAATTGAGAGTCGTTCTTAATTGAAATAACTTCTTGTCCGATCAATTGATTTCTTCCTAATTACCGTCCAATTAGGAAAACTTCTACGTCATTTGATGTGACAGCAATTAAGTTAATGGTTTATTTTAAAATAAATCCAATAAATGAGTTTTTTTTATAAATAAAACTAATGCATGGTCTCGCTTTTTGCGTTTATAGGTTATAATGTATTTTTATCAAACATAATTATTAAAATTAATTTCTAAAGTTCATACTCAATGTATGTATCATATTTAACCTTAAAGATCCATTTTAATGTGACATTGTTTTTACAAATTAGTTTTATGAATCATTTGAACCTGTCATAACAGTAGTAAGATAACACATGTATAACAAAATAATCTTGGTATTATTATCTATTGATACGATTTTTTACTTTGCTTAATATAAAGAAAAAGTATTGCGATGGCACGAAAATTCTATTTTGATGGATTTACACACGTTTTGAGGTCCCTCAAGTCCAAAAAAGTGGTTTTTAAAAATTGTCTGACTGTCGTCTGTGCACACGAGTGGTCGTTTTACGAAATTTGGCATATACATTTTCAAAAAAATCTTATCCCGAGGCTAAATCAAGAAATTAATTTTGGTTCCAAATTTGGGGGCGCTACATCTCAAAAACTTGTTTAAAAAAAACGACAATTTTGATTAAAATTTAAATATAAATCAATTTAAATATAATATAATCCGTTTCCCCGGGAAAAAATCTAATTTCCCGAGATATTGATGAAAATAAATCTGATTTTGTTGAAAATGGAAAACAAAAACTTTCTGGAATCTGGGACCGAGATTATATTTAAAATTTAGTCTGAGTTGTCTCATACCGATTTTTGTATTTTACTTTACTATTATTGTCGCTGAATGTACAGTTCAGGATAAAACTCGGCCTTATCAATAAGCCTGCCTGCCTACTATGTCCTGGGTTGAAGTCTTCCTGTACCAGTCTATGACAGAGTACGTCACGAGTAAAACTGATCGGTCCAATTCCGTTTAACTCAATGTTTGCCTCCTAATGCGATATCGAATCAGATGTTCTGATTACATCGTGTAAACGTGGTCTAAAACCTAGAATTGCGGTAGATTCTTCTAAGCTTTTTTCTGCTGCATACTTCTAGTTCACTTCTTCTAGTGCCTTCTATTTGGAATTTAGGCATCCAAGAATTATCTTACATGTCTGTTATCTTCGATTCGAATCACATACCCCAGCAATCTCAGCTTTACGGTCTTTATAATCTTAAGTATGCTGGTAATCATTATCCATGCATTACCTAATCATTAATCAATGTCTTAATTATTGCGTTCTAATCCACGAGTCTCCTAAAATTGTCTTTGTAATCTTTCTGTTACACACTATAAATTTGTTTGTGCCACTATTGATCAGACTTTTTTTGATTTTTTTGCTTCCGAGCTTATCGAAGGTAATGGAAGCTGTGTGATCGTTGAGAAGAAGGAAAATATTTTATGTCTCATATTTCAAAAATTCCAAGGCAGATATCCGTTACAGACATGAGGAAACTGTCTGTCGGTTTGTCGCTTAATTCTTGCAAACCAACTTATTAAAAAATCTGCCCATCCCATTTTAAATAAATATTGATTAATTGATTTGGATGGTAGGTCATAATTATCCCATTGTTGGACCCATATAAGTTTCAACCTTCTACACCCATTTGTTTCTCTTTTACATGCCCACAATACATTTATTCACACCTATATCATCAAAAGTTCTCATCTGATTTTAATGAAATTAGGATGGTTTATCGAAAGGAGCTAGTAGATAGCCCCTGATTAATTTCAACAGTCTGCGCTCTTTAAATTTTGCTTAATTCATGTAAAAAAAATCAAAACATTTATGACAGATTTAAAAAACGGGGGAAAATTAAATAAATTTGACAACAATAGGTTGTAATAGCATAAAATCATTAAAGTATACAAAATAGGATGCGAGGAAGCTATGTGCCACACTAATTGACTGAGTATTTTAAAAACCAGTTCATATAAATTGAAATAAAACCAGATAAGTTTTATTCCTGGTAAAGCAGGAAAATCGTAAAAAAAGATGCTTGTTTAAGAGAGCTATTCTTAGTTGTCTCATTTATATTTTTATACTTGGAGGGTGGCAGCACTTCATTTTACAAGTTACAGCATTTTAGCAACTATCCAATAGGAAATTAAAACGACTAGAACAGTGAAGAGAAAAATAGATGGGAATGTGTGACTTGTACCCTATTCTATTCAAGTATTTAAAGGTCTATTTTATATACTTGCTAGTGTCATGTCTCGTTTTATAGAAATCCGATCAAATAGCTTCAAAGTTTATTCGATTGCCATCGATGTGATGTCGCGTGAGGTATCGGAGATTGATGAGGCTAAACTTTTTTTTCTATCACTATTATTATCATATAACACTTCTTTAGACTGTTACTACCCTTATAAAACAGCAGAGTGATTTTCTTTTGTCCCAAAATACATCAGACTAAATATCCCTTTGTCTTAATAGTTATTTAGTCAGTCATTTATATTCTAAAAAAAAAACGTAGGGGAGTAACAATCTAAGCAAGTACCTATTATATTTCATTTTTGGTCATTTTTGAAGTGAAACTGCTTTGGCGGCGGTAGAGTGAATTTTTTCATAGAGTGAAATCGTGTAACGAAGTTTGCGATTCGAGACTCGTCCAAGTGTAACATTTTTACAGATTAATTTTATTATATCTATTTAAAGACCAGCAAATCAAAACAAACATTTATTTTTATTGCGGAATAAATGTGGTTGCCTTAGCGTAGCAATAATTTTTTTCATTTAAATTTCCCATAACCATTTCTTATTCCTGAAATAATAAATTCGTCCAAAAATGATAGAGAGCAATGCATTCTAGAATTTAAGTTTCACTTCTAATGCGTGAGAGCCTCACACATATTTTTTTTTTTTTATCATTCTGGTATTTCTATACATTTATAAGTGGAACCTTTTTATGCTTTTCTTAATGATAGACGTCGAGTATAAAATTTAATGTCTAAAGACCTGTCATGTAAGTAACAAGTTTCACTTTATTGAAACCACACAAATAGACTACCAATTGGTGTGGCAAATATCTTCCTCGCATCCTATCACGTACTTTACTGATTTTATGCTTTTGCACGTCATTATTGTCTAATTTCTAATTGTTCTAATTATTGAGCGCAGACGAATCAAATTAATCTGTGGCTATCTAAGGGTTACATTCGATAAACTATAAAAGTTTCATACAAATCAGATAAGTATTTTTGAAGCTGTAGGTTTAAATAAATGTATGTTTGTGCGCATGTGGAAGAGAAACAAATGAGCGCAGAAGGTTGAAACTCATATGGTACCAACAATGAGCTAATTATGACCTGCCATACAAATTTCATTAAAATCGGACTTGTAGTTTTTACGATAGGTTGATTCGCAAAAATTGAGCGACAGACCGACAGACACGGAACTAAAAATGTTCCCTGATGACTGAAACGGATTTCTGTCTTAGAAATTTTTTAAATTCGGAGACATAAAATATTATCGTTTTTAGAACGAACACATATATAGCAGCCGAAGGTAGCTTCCGCTACCTTCGGTAAGCTCGGAAGCAGCAATACAGTTTGATTTCCATTATTTTAAATTGTCATTAAATTTAATGACAAATTAACTTCAATCATTTATCTAATCGAGTAGTGTCTTGACGACTCATCTTGAAATACATTTATGGCATATACATTTATGGCATACACATTTATTCGAATAAAAATACATTATTGTTTTGATTTTTTGGTCTTTAAATAGATATAATGACTTATTTATTTATTTTTTCTAAGTATAAAATTAAGCCCGTTGCCACGGACTTATTTGCTTGTCTTATTATAATCTATTTATTTATTGTATGAAATAAAGAAATCGCTAAACTACGAAATTATTTCCATTGACCGTATTTTGGCAGATGCTTGAAAATTTGCCAAAACGTATAGTGAAAAAGTGAGAAATGAAGGGGTACAAAAAAAAGAGAGGGGGTATCCCCTCTTTTCTTTCTTTAGTGCAACCGCTTCTGTTGGCTTTTTACTTATCAGATCCAACCTTTTGAGGTGAAAAAGAGGATAAATAATTTTTTCCCCTTTTCAATATATTTGCTTATGGGAGTATAGATAAAAAATAAGATAGCTAGATGTCTATGGTACAGTGTAATATGTCGGTAAAATATGCAATATAACTGAAAAATACCCTAAAGAAAATTTTAACTCATCTATAATATTTATACAACTATTGAACGTCAAGTATATTATGTTGTTTATATCAGTGATTCCCAACCGTTATCATTCGTGGAACAGTAGGATTTAAAAGAAAATAATATAATAATATAAAAGAAATAATTTCAGTAAATCAAATTTAATGCCTTAGACCTTAGACTAATAATACATTAATTACTACTAATAATACTAATAATACTAATAATAATTTGTTTTTAAAAAAGAGACACATTTATTTTTATTTTTTTAACTTGTTAAATATACTATGATACCTTAGATGCTACTATGCTATTTGTTTAAAAAAGAGACGCATATATTTATTTTATTTTTTGAAAAAAAACTATGAATTTTACTTGAATATTTGTGTTATAAATCAATTAATTAAGGATCATAATATATATAATCGAATAGTGTCCCGACAACCCACCTCGAAAAGATTTGTTATTGCTAAACTAAGGCAAGTACACTAATTCAAATAAAAATAAATGTTTGTTTTGATTTGTTGGGCTTCAAATAGATATACCAAATAATTTATCTAAATATAGACCATTTGTATAATCGAGTAGTGTCCCGACGACGCATCTCGAAATGATTTGTTATTGCTAAGCTAAGGCAAGTATACACTTATTCAAATAAAATTAAATGTTTGTTTTGATTTGTTGGGCTTCAAATAGATATAATAATTTATCTAACTAGATCATTGTATAATCGAGTAGTGTCTCGACGACGCACATCGAAATGATTTGTTATTGCTAATCTAAGGCAACCACATTTATTCCTATAAAAATAAATGTTTATTTTGATTTGTTGGTCTTCAAATAGATATAATAACATCTAAATAGTTATCTAAATTAAGTTTTACTTTTTTCTAGTTATAAAATTAAGCCCGTTGCCAAAATTAATAAAAGAGCAATAACATTCACGTTCACGTGACAACTAAAGAATTTTTATATGACATTTATGAAATACAGCTTTCACTCTGAGCTCTGAATGGGGCTCATGCTAAGCATCAGTGGTTATGTTTCCTAGTGCTGTTTACTAAATTATCATGTGGGTAAAAAATTAAATCAAATGACTTATAATTTCCAAAGTTTTCATAAGATCTAATCAGGTCTATACTTTATCATTAATTACAGCATTATGAATGAAATACTCCTCAAAGCGCTGTTTGAGTGTTTATTTATTAAATGCCAAAACTCCTCAATTTTATTATTAGGTTTCCTATGATATACAACCTTTTTTAAATCAAGTTTGAATTTAAGTTCACAATGATCTTAATTTAGTTAGGCATATAAAACAAATATTAATAACAATAAGTATCCTTAGTTGGCACTTTAAAAGCTTTCTTATAAATTAAACAAAATAGATAGCCAATTGGTGTGGCACATAGCTTCCTCGCATCCTCGCATCCAATCATGCACTTAATTAAGTTTATGCATACACAAGCCATTTTTGTTTCATTCGTTAAACTATTTCCCCCGTTTTTTTAATCCGTCGATAATTGTTTTGAATTTTTACATGAATTAAAGTATCAATTAAGCAAAAATTAAAGAGTGCAGACAGTTGAAATTAATTTGGTGCTATCTGCAGTCTACTTTTGACAAACCATCCAAATTTCATAAATATCATATGAGTACTTTTGAAGATGTAGGTGTGAATAAATGTATGATTGTGAGCATGTGGAAGTGAAACAAATAGTCGCAGAAGGTGAAACTTATATGGGACCAACAATGGGCAAATTATGACATACCATAAAAATTTCATGTGTAATTTTTAAGATATGTTGGTTCGCAAAATTATGTTGGACAATGTGATTTCTATGATCCTGAGTACAAAATTTATTAGTAGACCGAATATCAAGTTGATATTAGTTTGTCACTTGATAGGTGACTACTTTGATTTGGAGTAATATTTGAATAACTAACCTATTTTACACGAATAAAATGATGAATTTAGCAATATTTAATGTTGAAATTAATCTGGGGCTATTTGCGGACTACTTTCGAAAAACCATCCAAATTTCTTGAAAATAAAATGATTACATTTGAAGATATAGGTATAAATAAGTGTGCATGCGGTAACAAATATGGTGGAACAATAAATAGTGATACTTATTTGGGACCAACAATGGGCTAATTATGTCCTAACCTCCAAATTTTATTAACATCGGAGAGGTATCTAGTTTTTAAGATATGTTGATTCATAGAAAATTGAACGACAGACAGACACGGGACCAAAAATATTCTGGAAATTTTTAAATCGGAGATATATTTTCGTTCTTTAGAATGAAAATTATTTGTTTGTAAAATAAAAATCAATAACCGCTATTGTTATGGAGCATTTCAAAGGGCATCTTTTATATATATATATCTTATATATGATAACGAAGCCGATGAAACGAGGCCTCGAAAATGCGCCACATGTTGGCGTACACCACCGTATAAAACAAATTAAATTGATTCCGTTTAGGCGTCAGTTTAGAGACAGTATAGTACATATAGTCATACAAACAGTTTACAGACGTACAGTCATGCAAACAGCATACAGACATACACGCATACAAACAGAAGAGATACACAGAAAAAAAAGTTAAGCCCGGTTTTGGTTTTCATATTGTACAAAATTAAAACGTATCTCACCATTTTTCAATTTTGGTCAATGTACAGACAAAACTTAAATTTTATTTATATAGATGAAATCACAGCTGCCCAATAAACTTATATAAGTTGAACAGAGATGCCATAAAATAACCGAACCAAACTTAAAAGCCACCGAAATTAAATAACGGTGGCAACAAATTAAAAATGAGATTGGTTCTTTCTATATGTGTGTTGTGGAATTCTCTGATATACTAGAGGTAAAAGCAGAACTAGTAGTGTAAAGCTTCTAAAATAGTTTCTGAGAAAATTCACCTACAAAACGAAAGTCACTACTGAAATAAAAAGAAAATCAAATAAGTTCGTCGGATTATCTATTTATTTCTAATCCATGAGTTCATTTATTTGTTGAGATTTTCTTAGAAATATTGTTCCATAGACAAATTGTTGCATCTTGAATCAAAGAAAACAGTTATTAAGATACAAATATGGATAACTTTATACCTATATTTTTAGCACTTTTAGTAGTCCAGGAGATAGCGTGCAAGAAAGTGACTGATTAAAATCAAGCTAGAAAAGTCAATCTCTTCGTACCTTTTAAGAATATGTGGTTGGCAAAGTGCGTTTGCAGGACATAGTTTGACCACAAGCGGTTTAAAAAGAAAACAGACTGGTAAAGAGCGGCCATGTCCCGCTTGTTTTGGAGGAAAATATGATTTTCATGATCCTGAGTACAAAATTAGTTAGTAGACAAAAAAATCAAGTTGATGTTAGTTTGTCACTTAAGAGGTTAGTTATTCAAATATTACACCAAATCAAAGTGATTCCTATTATGGGACAAACAAACATCAACTTGATTTTTTGGTCTACCAACTAATTTTGTACTGAAAATCACATTGTCCACCATAATTGGTGGGACATGGCCTCTCTCCACTGGTTTGTTTTTTTGCCTTTTGCCAAGCTATGTCCTGCAGACGAACTTAGCCGACCACATATTATTAAAAGACCCGAAAAGATTAATTTATACAAAAAATTCTAGCTTGAGTCACACTTTTTTACACGGTATCTCCTGGACTATTACTCAGATTTTTCTGTGGGACGGTGCTTGGGAACCACTGCTTTGAATTATATTAAAAAGGTAATATTCTGACTAGATATCCTTGGTCAAAAATAAAATGGTTGAATTGAAGAAATAAGAGATAATTATGTAGACAAGATTGAAATTATTTAAGTAATTTTAAAGAAACGATTCAAGTAATTTTAATTAGAGAATACAAAGAGGTAGCACATTTATTGTGGTGAGCTATTATGAATCAAAACGGATAATGTTAATAAAACAGATGATATATGATGATCTGAGATGGACAAGATAGATTAAGAAGAAGAATTAAAATAAAATGAAAGAAAATCTTTACCGTGAAATTGATACATCCCGTACAAACGGAATGTTGAAGTCATTATGACGGATTAATCACATAAAGGATACATCGAAGAAAATAATTAACATTTAAAAAATAATAACTTGAACTGAAAAGGTTTGAAACAACAAAATGGTGATGATTTAAGTGTCATTTCAATTATATTTCACTTCCAAGCTTTCTGAAGATAACATGAGCATCTGATTATTCTGATGAACAAAATTTGCTCAACTCCATAACTTAGTAGATATCTCATGTCTTCTCGTCAACAATTTCGCTCTACTCCATAACTTAGTAGTTATCTCATGTCTTCTCGTCAACAATTGTGCTCCATTCCATAACTTAGTATTTATGTCATGTCTTCAAAACAACAATTTTACTCAACTCCATAACTTAGTAGTTATCTCACGTCTTCTCGTCAACAATTTTGCTCAACTCCATAACTTAGTAGTTATCTCATGTGTTCTCGTCAACAATTTTGCTCTACTCCATAACTTAGTAGTTATCTCATGTCTTCTCGTCAACAGTTTTGCTTACTTTGTTATAAGCATCCTTTTGTTAATTTCTTTTTATAACAAAATAACAGCGACAATTAGCAATGCTAAAAAGCAATTTCGAATGTTATACATAGTGGATGGATACTCTCAAACTTTTTAATTTGTTGCCAAAATATTTACTTTTATTAATGAGAGATTTCTTATATTAAGAAACGGTGGTTTTATGCTTACTTTTACTTTTTAATCACCGTATACTGTCTGGCGGTAATGTTTATTCTGTAAAGGAGGGTTTCGTTGCCGGTATATCTTGGTACGTGGAACCGGCAACTCGAAAACCTTTATTGATCCTATTAACGAAGCTTAACGAGATAAAGGGGGAAAGAGGGACATATAACGATTTCATTCTTAAATACTTATATCCTTTCCACTAAAGTAATCTTCATAGTCAACTTTTTGTCTTCAAGCGTTAAAATCATTTAATTTATCATTTTTATTGTTAAAGATAGTTCTAAAAGATAATATTATTTATAAGCGTTTTATAATTTAACAAACCATTATTATTACCGGTTTATAATAATTAGTTAAATAATTGCTTATTACAAAAAAAAGTTCCCAACTAAAACCCAATATTTAAGTATGAATTTTCTAGGAACCTATAGTGTAAAGCAAGCTACATAGTCCACTTTTAAAATAGAATTCTCCAATTTATGTTTTGGTAATTTTTTAAGTACAAGTCGACTTCTGAGATGATTAAAAATTTATTTTTGTTTAAACCAAATTGAAGAAGCAAAACTATAAGGGCTTTCTGTCATAGAAAAAAATGAAGCATGCAGTAAATCCTTTAATAACTAAATTTATTATTATTATTTATTAATTTAAATTCACAAAATTCAGAAAATATAAAATAATAGACTAAATCATATTGGTTTCTGAGGGATTCATAATATATGTGACTAAACATATACTTCTGGTGGTGACCTCATCATGTTGTGTTTTGGTTCCGATGTTTCGAACCCAGTGTTTGAAGCTTCTTCATGGGATTATATGTTGTCCTGGAGAAGTAAAAACGCTAAATCAGTTCAATATGTATTCTAGGCCTAGGGTAACATATCAGGACTTTATGTCCAAGAGAAAATTTTCTCCAGTTCAACATGTACTCTAAGGTTATCAGGACCTCATGTCCAGGAGAACGTTTACTCTAGGACAACAATATGTTCTTTAGGACAGCATGTATATTCCTTGAAGATACTCCTAGCACTAGTTGTGAAATTTCATGATATGGTCATCACCGGAACATCTAGAACTTTATATGAATACCAAAAAAGTGGTAGCCTACTTAATTGTAAAAATATATTTGTAAAAATTACTTATGACACTAGCTTTATCAATTATTTTTTTAGAATTGTCTTTAAATATCAATTATAAACTTTTTCTGTCTATTAGACTGGATTTTAATGCAGACATCTAGAACGTTGATCATATTTTACGATATTGAAATTTAGCTTGATTTTTTTTTTAATTTTTAATGTAAAATACTTGCATGAAACTTATGACGGAATTATGACTCGGAAGAGGTAATTTATATATAGAAAATGTTTTAACTTTTAGATAATATTATTCATTATAATTTTCATTAAAACTTTAAAAGTTGTCTAAGATAATATTTATCCAAAAATATTGAGATTTAGTCAAAAGAAAATTCAAGCTATAAACAAAAACAGTTCTTGTTTATAGCTTGAAGAAATACATTTTTCTGAAGCGTTGGTAAACGCACAATTTTCGATTTTTACTCTTGACTGCTCCTGGCTATTGCATTCCTCCTTGATTTTTATACTCTTGACTGCTCCTCGCTATGCATTCCTCCTTGTTCTTTACTCTTGACTGCTCCTCGCTATGCATTCCTCCTTGATTTTTACTCTTGACTGCTCCTGGCTATGCATTCCTCCTTGTTCTTTACTCTTGACTGCTCCTCGCTATGCATTCATCCTTTACTTTAACTTTTGACTTCTCCTCGCTATGCATTCATCCTTTATTTTAACTTTTGACTTCTCCTCGCTAAGCATTCATCCTTAATTTTGATTTAATTCAAAGTTGACATCTACATAGTATAATAATAATATTTATAATATTTATCTTTAATATTACAACTTAAAATGAGGGCTTTGACTTGATGTTTTCATCTTACGCCTTGCTCATTTAGGGCAGCTTTGGTCTTGCGACGTCTATTATAGTTGATACATATTTAAATATTTGTTAAAATTTATGTAAAAAAAAAAAAAAAAAAAAAAAAAAAATTGTTTACATTTTATGTTATACCTTGGTCCTTTAGGGCAGCTTTGGTCTTGGAATGTCTATAGTATACTCATATTCCCATATTTATTAAACTTTTTGTCATATGCCTTGATCGTTTAGGATAGCTTTGGTATTGCGACGTCTATAGTACACTCATATTTAAATATTTGTAAAACTTTTTATCTTATGCCTTGGTTGTTAATGACAGGTTTGGTCTTACGAAGCCTAGAGAAATCCAATATTGAAATATGTTTTAAGCCTTTTTATGGAAGATATTAATAAATGTTCGAAATGTGTAATCCATAAGAAAAGTATACATTTATTTTCCAAAAATAAATAGAATTTAGTATTTTCAATTTCACGTGTTTTCCCGACACATTCATATTCAATTTAGTTTTCATGCTTTCACAAAAATAAAATATTTATATTGTTCACTTTAATACTTGTTAGAACATACTTAATGATACTCATTGAGTTCTAGAGGGAGATTAAACGTTGTCAAGAGCCCTACTGTGAGGGTAAAGCATGAATTTAAGTATTTATATAGAATAAATTAACATAATATCCCGCTTATCAGAGACTAATTTTGAGTAATTTTGAAAGTTGATTAGTTTGAAAAAACCACAATAATGCGGTAAATGATTACAAATTTTCGTACAGTACTTTAACTCTTTGTGGATTATATCCACTAAGAGTTGTCATTAATAATTTAATATTGTGTAAGACACCTAATTATTCAGATTTAATTAACTAAGGAAGATTAATTAATTTTTAATTATCGAAGACCACATTTATTTAAATAATGAGAATTAGTAATTGCCACCAATAACCAAAGCCTACAAAAGAGCTCTTTAAAACTAAACAATAGTTAAGGCGGAAATACACATGCTAGTTACTCGCACAAAAACATATGAGTAGCTCGCAGAGGAGTGCTACTGGCATGTGTGTACATCAAATAGCATGCGAGTAAATCGCACGAGGTTTGATTTTTGTCTTGCCAGTGGCACAAGTTGAGGGGAGGGGGAACTGATAAGGCATGTGTGAACAGGCCTGCCAGCGCAAGGTTGCTAGTAGCTAGCACGAGTCTCCCTCAGCCCTTCAGTCTTCAGTTGCGTTCCTTCCTTTCACGGGTATCTGACAACAACTCATCAACTTTCTCCGGAAGCATTCGCAATTGATTCCTAAAACCATTGACGTCCCCGAACCGAATTTCATTAAGTAGTCACTAACTCGCTCCATGTTCTTAATTCCCTTCTAGCTTTCCAATCTTTTACCCACATTCTTCGTGTCTTTTATTATTTTTCAAATGTTTTAAAAAACAGTTCTTTGCAAGTAACTGAACAATCTGGTTAATTTCATCCGCACCGATAGATTCATAATGTACATTAAAACACAATTAATAAAACTATCAGAATTAATTAAATCAAATACAATTATTTAATCATTTATTCCGGCTAAGAGAAGGCAAGCAATGTGTGCATGTTTCAAAACTAGATCTGTGACTGGAATGTGTATTGTCTTGTGCTAGTAGCACGCACAAGACCTATCATCCAGATGATACTAGCATGCTTTTTCACTGGCAAATGTACACAGCGTCTGCAGCATGTAGTAACTCGCCACTGGCATGCTTTTTTACTAGCATGTGTATTTCCGCCTTTAGCACCATACTTTTAATGATGTGGATTTACAACCCATTATTGTCTAATTTATTTAATTTATTCCTCCCTTTTTTAAATCTGTCGAAATTGTTTTGTTTTTTTACATGAATAAATGTATCAATTCTATTCAGCCAAATTTGGCTACTGAGGGCTACAATCGACAAACCATCCAAATTTCTAAACCATCAGATAAGCATTTAAAAACATAGGTGTTCATGAACCAACATATCTTAAAAACTTTGCTCGTCCAATTTTGATGAAGTTTGTTTGTTAGGTCATAATTAGCTCATTGTTGATCCCATATAAGTTTCAACCTTTTGCGCTCATTTATTTCTCTTCCACATTAGTTAATGATAAATGTAGGGGAAATATAATTTGATTTAAAGTAAAATTTAATCTTTCCCTAGCAGTGTCGGACTGGTAGCTTTCTGGGCCCTCGGCAAAAATTTGTCTTGAGCCCCCTCCCATGTTTTAATTTTTATACTGAATACTGAATATATATCATAGTAATATTGTAGAGCATTAATTATCAAATATCAACTATGATGTCATATCCACTATTAGGCCACAATGTTTATTTTTTATATTATTTTATTTTCTTAAAATAAGAATCTAATTTTAAAACATTATTTTACAAAATGATGTCAATATATAATAAAGCTTACATAAAAATAAAGCTAAATAAATAAAGCTTACATAACATTGAAACTGTGGTTGAAACGCTTGCGCTGGCCAAGAGACCAGCTGGTATTTATGCTTATCGATAATTTATTATTGAATACATCTTACGGCATTGGATAAAAATATTTAAAATCGTGGGCCCTTCTTTGGGCCCCTTGAGCCCGTGGTCCCTCGGCAAATGCAGACTTGCCGACCTGGCCAGTCCGACACTGTTCCCTAGTATGAAAACTACCAAAAACTTAAAAATTTGAAGTTCAGACTATTTTGATATTTTTGCTTCCGAGCTTATCGAAGGTAACGGAAGCTATGTGATCGTTGAGAAGAAGGAAAATATTTTATGTTTCCAATTTCCAAATCTCCAAGATAGAAAACCGTTTCAGACATCAGGGAACTGTCTGTCGGTTTGATGCTCAATTCCGGCAAACTAATTCATCTAAAAATCTACTTGTCCGATTTTAATTAAATATTGATTTGGATGGTAGATCATAATTAGCCCATTGTTGGACCCATATAAGTTTCAACCTTCTACACCCATTTGTTTCTCTTTCACATGCCCACGCCCACAAACATAAATTTATTCACTTTTTATATCATGAAAAGTTCTCATCTGTTTGTTATGAAATTAGGATGGTTTATCGAAAGAAGCCAGTTGATAGCCTCTGATTAATTTCAACTGTTTGCGCTCTTTAACTTTTGCTAAATGAATACTTTAATGCAAGAGAGTGGATCCTTTAAGGGTAAGAGAAGGAAGAAGAAATACTACTTCATTTCAAAGTGGCAACGTTTCGGCTTTCCCAGCCATTTTCAAGCCTAAAAATAATAATTTATTGTAAGCATGACATGTTAACAATTTAGCTAATTTCAAAAGTTGAGTGCGAATTACGTCATTTAGATAAATATTGTTATTAGTCATGCTGCAAATGTTGAGAAATTCAAACTTCAAGTAGTATTACTAAAGAGTTTGAAACTGGGCTGCTGGATCATCCAGATATTAATTAGTGATAGTAGAGAGAGTTTTAATATCTGGATGATCCAGCAGCCCAGTTTCAAACTCTTTAGTAATACTACTTGAAGTTTGAATTTCTCAACATTTGCAGCATGACTAATAACAATATTTATCTAAAAGACGTAATTCGCACTCAACTTTTGAAATGAGCTAAAATGTTAACATGTCATGCTTACAATAAATTATTATTTTTAGGCTTGAAAATGGCTGGGAAAGCCGAAACGTTGCCACTTTGAAATGAAGTAGTATTTCTTCTTCCTTCTCTTACCCTTAAAGGATCCACTCTCTTGCATTAAGAACTACATCAGGGTACACCTCTCTCTACTATCACTTAATACTTTAATTTATGTAAAAAATCAAACATTTTTTGACGTATTAAAAAAACGGGGAAAACAATTAAACAAATTAGACAATAATGGCTTCTAAAAGCACAAAAATCATTAAACTACGTGATATGATGCGAGGAAGCTATGTGCCACACCACTTGGCCAGTCTTATATTTTACATCCATCTATACATTTTCTTTTTAGGGTTTCTGTGCCCATAAACCTCTTTTTTTTAGTCTGGTCTGTAAACAAGGCGGCATTTTCGTAATCTAAAAAACGATGTTTTAAGAAACTGCTAATTACCTACTTACTTATGCTTTATTTAGCCTTGTTAATAAGTCACTGTTCGTGACAAATAGAATATAATACATTTAAAAGCAAAAAACACTATATTCTACTTATGTAATGTCTCAATTCTCAGATTTTTTAGTCAAAAAACCTTGTTATCTTATTCAAAAAGGTTGTTTTGTTTTGTTTTTTTCTTTACAATATATTAATATAATATGTATTAACATACGTACTATATTTTGCCAATAGGAACGCACCATAGCAACCGTCTTTAGAAGGGGATGGATCAAGGTTGGCTAAACTGTTAGTTACACTGGATGGAATGCCCATATAAATATATCCATGTTTCAATGTTTTTCCTTGAAGTGGAAAAAATTTGAACACTGTCTTACCTCTGATTTGATTTATATGTAAGGTTATATAAATAACAGTTTATAAACATTATATAATATTTTGACATGAGTATTTCGCACTTGTCTTGCACTGATAACTTTTCCCAATATTTGCCACTTCCATTATCCTTGTAAATCCCATTTGATGTAACAATGTAATAAATATGTCTAATCTTGAGTGGTTCTGTCTATAAGAGAAAATGAACATCTCCCTTTCACGCTAATACATAAGTCTACATTTTCCCATTTTCCGGAGGACGTTTTAAAGATTTTAATAATCCCACCGATATAGGGTTACCATATTGCAAATCTAAAAAACCGGGGGACATTTTGTTGGGGGGTTCGGGGGTCCTCCCCCGGAAAATTTTGAAAAAATGAATGTAAAATGGTGAGAACTGTCGCTATCTGAGATCAAATGTTGTTATTAATTTTAATGAATTTTGTGCAATTTTTGATACATATTTGTTTTTAAATTGTTATTTTTTCAAAAAAAAATGTGCATTGACCTATATATAGCTGCTGTACATAGGTGAAGGTTATATAACAGATTAAGTTTTACTTAATCTGTATTGGTAATAAAATATATTTTATTTAAAAAAATAACAAAATGTAATGGTAAATATGTCTTAATCTTATTTTGTGTATTGTATTTTTACTTTCTCATGTGAAGAGTAAATATTGTGATGACGCGAAAATTAGATTTTGATGGATTTACACGTTTTGAGGCCCCCTGAGTCCAAAAAAGTAATTTTTTAAAAATTTCTGTCTTTTGTCTGCCGTCTGTACAGACGCCTGAAGCCTAAGCTACTGGGCTGATTTTGACGAAATTCGGCATACATGTTCAGAAAAAGCATACCCCGAGATGAAATCGAGAAATTAATTTTAGCTCCACATTTGGGGGCGCTACCCCCCAAAAACTCTGAAAAAACGTGAAAAAAAAATTCTCGAAAACGGTTCCGACGATTTTGATTAAAACTTTCTAAAATGTAGTCCTTTTATATACGAATCCAACGATATAAGTCGTTACCCGGTAAAAATCTAGTTCCTGAGAAAATAGCCGTATACGTGGACCGAGAGAGGCCTCAGAAAACTAATAAACGGAAAGCAATGGGCTAAGTAATTATGAGCTCGTATATGAGAGTTTGTCTGAGTTGTCTCGGACCAATTTTTTAATTTACCAAGGTTTTGTTTTCAATTAATTTTAAAAGGGGTTTTTATTTGAATTAATAAGGTAATAAGGGTTACGTTTGTAACACTAGTAAATTACTGAATAAAATTTTCTGACTACTGTAAAAACGGGTGGTTTTGTCATTTTGGGGGGTTTTCAACCGGGGGGAAAAAACCGGATTAAAAAACGGGTGGTTTCCGGGAAAAAGGGGTGATATGGTAACCCTACACCGATTTGACACTTGTAACACTTCCTAATGACTCTCACCATGAAAAACTCCCTCGAGATTGATCCCAGCTTTGGATTCACAATGACAGTATTTATATTATTTCTGACCTGTTTCCTCCGAAGATCCAGATTCTAGTAGTAGAAGCTAATAGCTTAGCTTTTATTAATCTTATAATTCAACCTTCTTCAGTATATAATTAGAACGGATTGATAATTTAATATGGTATATGAAATACATTTTAATCAAAATAATTTTATTAATAACAAAAATCTTCTCATTTTAAGAAAATGCTCATTCATCAAGTCTGGAAGAATATTTTTAAATAAATGCTTTATGCTCGTATCATACAGCAATTTAAAATAAACAGGTCAAGTGTGTGCTAGTCAGCACACAGCGAGGGTCCGTAGGCAACACTGTATAGTTTAAGTAGTACCCTTTTGATGGTGTTTTTTAAAATGCTAAAAATCTTAAAAACACATAAACAAACTTCTGATTAAGTATTTTTTTGCCACTGAACCGGACTACAACCATATAAATACATCGAAAAGACCATAATTATAAAAAAAAAAAAAAAAACGTATTTTGTCAATAAAAAATAAAATAATATTTTTTTCGAAATTTCCAAAAAGTGGTATCTTTACTTTTGGTCGAAGAATGTTCAGGAATTTTTTCAGATTTTTTGTATTCACATAAGCAAGATAGGGGGGTGGGGGGGACACGTTTCACACCAACTTCAAACATGCCTACGCTCGCCCTATCAAAGTCATAACCAAAGAATTATATATTTTTGTAATCAGCTCGACTTACCCTTTCATAAGATACCCCTCACGGTGTCGAAAAAAAATATTAACCCCTTTTTTTTACCCCTACTTTTTTAAGTTTTTTTACCCTAATTTTTTTGAAAAATATTTTTTTTAAGTCGCTATATTTTTAAAATATGTGGGTAGGTACAAGACACATACATGCCAAATTTCAAAGTGAACGGACGAAAGGTGTAGCCGTGAGAGCACGCGAGAGGACGGACGGACAGACACACGCAGGAAAATATAAGGGTCCTTGGTTTTGCCTACGGACCCTAATATTAAAGATAAATATTATTATTATACTATGTAGATGTCAACTTTGAATTAAATCAAAATTAAGGATGAATGCATAGCGAGGAGCAGTCAAGAGTAAAAATCAAGAAGGAATGCATAGCGAGGAGAATACTTTCTTGAGAAACTTTCAAGTCAAAAGTAAAAATCAAGGATGAATGCATAGCGAGGAGCAGTCAAGAGTAAAAATCAAGAAGGAATGCATAGCGAGGAGAATACTTTCTTGAGAAACTTTCAAGTCAAAAGTAAAAATCAAGGATGAATGCATAGCGAGGAGCAGTCAAGAGTAAAAATCAAGAAGGAATGCATAGCGAGGAGAATACTTTCTTGAGAAACTTTCAAGTCAAAAGTAAAAATAAAGGATGAATGCATACCGAGGAGAAGTCAAAAGTAAAAATCAAGGATGAATGCATAGCGAGGAGCAGTCAAGAGTAAAAATCAAGAAGGAATGCATAGCGAGGAGAATACTTTCTTGAGAAACTTTCAAGTCAAAAGTAAAAATAAAGGATGAATGCATAGCGAGGAGAAGTCAAAAGTAAAAATCAAGGATGAATGCATAACGAGGAGCAGTCAAGAGTAAAAATAAAGAAGGAATGCATAGCGAGGAGAATACTTTCTTGAGAAACTTTCAAGTCAAAAGTAAAAATAAAGGATGAATGCATAGCGAGGAGAAGTCAAATGTAAAAATCAAGGATGAATGCATAGCGAGGAGCAGTCAAGAGTAAAGAACAAGGAGGAATGGATAGTGAGGAGCAGCCAAGAGTAAAAATCAAGGAGGAATGCATAGCCAGGAGCAGTCGAGAGTAAAAATCGAAAATTGTGCGTTTACCAACACTTCAGAAAAATGCATTTCTTCAAGCTATAAACAAGAACTGATTTTGTTTATAGCTTGAATTTTCTTTTGACTAAATCTCAATATTTTTGGATAAATATTATCTTAGACAACTTTTAAAGTTTTAATTAAAATTATAATAAATACTATTATTATTATCTTTTTGTTAAAACATTTGCTATATATAAATTACCTCTTCCGCGTCTTAATTCCGTCATAAGTTTCATGCAAGTATTTTACATTAAAAATTTAAAAAAAAATCAAGCTAAATTTAAATATCGTAAAATATGATCAACGTTCTAGATGTCTGCATTAAAATCCAGTCTAATAGACAGAAAAAAGTTTATAATTGATATTTAAAGACAATTTCAAAGTGATCGGACGAAAGGTGTAGCCTTGAGAGCAGGTGACCGGACGGACGGACAGACACACGCAGGAAAATATAAGGGTCTTTGGTTTTTGCCTACGGACCCTAAAAAATAGAGAACACGTAATTGGAGATAATAGTTGAATTGGTATATTTGTTAGATATTTTATTGATAAAATGCAGACTGTATTTGTTTATATTTTTTTTAAGTTTTAGAAATTGGAACATATTAATTCGAGGCTCTATTATGGTTTCGTTCAACGTTATTATTCCGCTTATTTGTACATTTTATTGGGTTTGAAAACGCGTCGCATTGAACATGAAAGCATTGTTGAAAATTGTCAAATAATTAAATTGGTGAGGTCAGTTTTATAATTAACAACTTTAACTGATTGAAATTCGAAGAAACTTTTTTTTTTCTGTCATTCTACAATTTAAAATATAGAGAACAATTTAATTCAAAATATAAAGAAAAATTTAATTTAAAATATAGAGAACAATTTAATTTTAAAAATAGAGAACAATTTAATTTTAATATAATGGAGAACAATTTAATTAGCAATTATTTATTGATAAATTGGAATGTACATTATATAATAATTGACTGGGATTTTATTGATACAACGCAAAGGCTTTTTGAAATTGAAATGTATCAGTTCGAGGAAAAGCTGTTATGTTTACTTTATCTTTATCCAGTTTTTTTCAGCTTAGTTTGTGTATTTTTATATTAATAGTTAACAATATTGGGTTTAAATTGACATAATGTAATGATAGTTATTGCTTTGTTTTAATTTATTCATAAATTAACGAGCCGTTAAGACCGTGGCAGCGGGTTTAATTTTATATTTAGAAACAAAAAGTAAAATTAAATTAATTTAATATAGATAAGTTATTAAATCTATTTAAAGACCAACAAATCAAAACAATCATTTGTTTTTTATTGGAATAAATGTGGTTGGCTTAGCTTAACAATTACAAATTATTTCAAGGTGTGTCGTCGGGACACTACTCGAATTATATAAATGTAAATGATTGCTTTGTATTAGTTTTTATATTATATTTATAAAAAATGTATTAATTTACTTTGATATTT
Organism: Gerris lacustris; assembly: GCA_951217055.1. Taxonomy (NCBI): domain Eukaryota; kingdom Metazoa; phylum Arthropoda; class Insecta; order Hemiptera; family Gerridae; genus Gerris; species Gerris lacustris. The sequence continues at coordinate 17,995,611 of OX578282.1, forward strand.
CGTAAAGAGGCCAACTTATTGAAAAGGTTAGGTTTTTATTTAGTAAGAGTATAGGAACGGGCCAGATATCTTCGAGCGGTATTACTGTAAAGTAGATGGGAGGAACCTCGACAATTTAAGGTATACGAAGGGGACCGAGAGGGGGGGGTAAGGGAAGGGTATTGTAAGAGTTGGAAGCTGTAATTTTCTCAGTGATGGTGCTGTGCTTTATTGATTTGGTTGTTTCCTCCGAGCCGCTGGGTTCGGGAGGGTGCCAGTGTTACTTCGTTAATTCCTTCTCTTCTATAGCGTCAGAGAAACCCCCCTCAACCTTCACCCACCCCATCCTACAATCTCTCATTCCTCCTTCCCCATCTCATAATTCCCTCCTCATTAGCACTTTGTACTCTTCCTTTTCTCTTCCAGTAAACGGATTAAAGCTTTCTCTCGTCTTTTCTTTATCCTCTCCACCATAGACAGACCTCCCGAAACAAACACAGTTTAAATTTTTTTTTATTTCTCTCTCTCTATAGCTTTTTTTTTTTTTTTTTAAACAACATGTAACTTTTTCTTTTTTTATATTTCCTTTTTTTCTAACTCCATTTTATTTTATATCTGGTTAAACGAGCTTAAAGGTCAGATGCACCTATCTTCTTTTTTTTATACATTTTTACTTTTCTCATGTACGTAGTAGGTATATATATATAAAGCGAAAGTATTGTAAGGTGCAAAAATGCAATTTTGATTCATTTTCGCGTTTTGAGGTCCCCTGAATCTAAAAAAAGTTGTTTTTAAAAATTTCTGTCTGTCGTCTGTGCAGGCATGTAGATCGTATACTACTGGGTAGATTTCGATGAAATTTGATATGCCTATTCAGGGAAAGTATACCCCAAGGTGAAATCGGAATTTTGGGTGCATAAAAGCTTAAACATATCTACTACGGTTTATTTCCTACGACTATTTCCTACGATTTTGATAGACAAATTTCTAAATTATTGTCCATTTATACAAAAATCTATCCTTATAAGTTTTTTTCGCGGGAAAAATCTAATTAAACGCGGATGTGGGAAAATCTAGTTCCTGGAAAAATAGCTATAAACGCGGTCGGTGAGAGGCCGGGTTCGATTACCCGCCAGGGAGGAGATATTTTTATGGTAAATTTTAATAAAATTTGCAATAATAATTAAATGCAACCACGACAATTCAAAACAACTAATAAATGGGAACCACTGGGCCAAATAATTATGCAGTCGCATGTAATTTAGTTTAGTGCAAGTAGAATCGGACAGATTTTTATTACTCATTAATTCTTGAAGTTCTGAACTAAAGAATAAGGTAACTCGTTAGGCAACAATGTCACCAGTTTCTTAAATCCATGCTCTTTATCTTCTAGATATTAGGATAATTCTTTAGAGCCAGTTGGATGCTTCTTTAATACTCTTTTGTCAAGAGAAATAATCTTCTTATCTATTTATTTTTGTTTTTAATATAAAGGATTTACAGTAACTTTAAAGTCTATTTAGTTTCATGATAGCTGCGGGAAGTAAGCAATTGTGAGCTGCCATGTAGTCTCCCTTCACACCCTATTTTTGATATTTCGACTTTTTCTACCTCGAGTATTCACCACTCCTTCCCCCACTTTCAGCATAAAAATGAAAGACTAATTTAGGAGGCAGAATTAACAGATATCTCAAGCGTGCTAAACTGCTTTAGACTACTCTAGTCTTTCTTTTTTTGTCCTACATCTACACAATAATAATGGTATTTTCATTAAAATTATATTAGTTAGTAGCTTATTATTGAAGTTTTTTTTTTTTTTTTTTTTTTTTTTTCAATTTCTCATATGTAGCATAATATAAAGTATTGTGATGGCACGAAAATTTAAGATTTTGATGGATTTACACGTTTTGAAGTTCCCTGAGTCCAAAAATGTAATTTTTGAATAGTGTCTGTCTGTAGTCTGTGCTTTCGCGTGGAGCTTAAACTACTTTGCTTGGCATATATTTTTAGAAAAATCATGTAACGAGGCGAAATTGAGAAATGAATTTTAGCTCCAAATTTAGAGGAGCTATCATCCAAAAATTAAGAAAAAAATAATTATTTCTCGAAAACGATTACCACGATTTTGATTAAGTAATTCTAAAATGTAGTCCATTTAAGTATGAATCGAATGATATAAGTAATAAGTATAATGTTTCCCGGGAAACATCTAGCTTTTCGATGTATGGATGAAGACAAATCTGATTTTGTTGATAATAGAAAACAAAAAGTAAGCAACCATTTGATAAACACTTTTGAAGTGAGACTTCTTTGGCGGCGGTAGAGTGAATTTTTTCATATAGTGAAATCGTGTAATGAAGTTTGCGATTCGAGACTCGTCCAAGTGTAACATTTTTAGAGATAAATCGTATTATATCTATTTAAATACCAGCAAATCAAAACAAACATTTATTTTTATTGGAATAAATGTGGTTGCCTTAGCGTAGCAATTTTTTTTTTTTTTCAATTAAATTTCTATTAACCATTTCTTAATCCTGAAATAATAAATTTGTCAAAAAATGAAAGAGAGCAGTGCACTCTAGAACTTAAGTTTCACTTCTAATGCGTGAGAGCCTCACACATATATTTTTTTTTTAATTATGTTTAAGTTTAAAAATAAGTCAATTAAATGAGATATTATGTGATTTAAATACAGCATCAATATCTATTATATCAGAAAGTTGTGTTTGATTTACCGATTTTTTTCTCACGGCGTAAAAAAAGTAGATATAGATTTTACATTCCAAATTTAGTAGCATTGTGAATACGTTTAAATGTAATATCTTACTATAATCTATAAGATAATGTTAATAATGATGTATTATTAATTTCCTTTACATCCTAATTGGCAGGAGGATTTCAGCTTTCAGAGATAAACCACTTAAGACATCTTCAGTTTGGAATTCCCCCTCTATTAGAATTTGATTCGACTCAATCCCAGATTATTCTCAATGTTTAAACTTTCGTTTTCAGTGAGTGCCTCAAGCCTCCCCTGTATTAATGTCCCATTGATCCCCTCTATTTTATTTAAATTTAGTAATAATGAAGTTAGCCTTTGAATGTGATTGTGTTAGAACAAAGTTAGATATTGGCTCACTTTGGTTTTTGGTTCTGCCTTAGACATTTATTATTTTTATACTTAAAAAAAGGGGGTACATCAAAGAATGCTTTTCACTTGGCGTTTCTTTTTTCACTGTCCCTTTCAAAACTTTTAATTTTCTTTAAAGCTCTGATTTCATAGGAGAGCGGTGCCGTTAAACGAGTATAGCGGCTGTAATCTAGCGGTCGTGAAGTCACTGCGGTGGACGTATAATGATGGCCGTCTTAACTCTAGTGGCTGTAATGCAGCGGGGTATGACGTCACTGCGGTGGACGTAAAATGACGGCCGTCGTAACTCTAGCGAAGTATGACGTCCAGCGGGAACTGTAAAATGACGGTCGGCTTAACTCTAGCGGCCATAATCTAGCAAAGTAAGACGTCACTGCGATGGACGTAAAATGACGGCTGTCTTAACGGTGACCATAAAACCATCATAGGTGTCAACTTAAAACGACATTGAGTGCCTCTTAATTCATTTCAAAATCAACCAATATTCGTCCTCTTCGCTGGTTTACATCGCTTATACTTATTTTATTGCATAAAATGTTCAATACTTTAAGAAAAACTATTTCACCGCTATGGCAGTCATAAAATAGGAGTCACCCCCATTTGACGTTCTTCGTCGACGTTGCCGCTGTTAAAGCTCTATTGACAAACTAAATAACTAATTACTTAGTTTAAACTGTCACCGTTTGTGATGTCATGCCCGCTATATTGCTATATTACACCGCTCTTCTAGTAAACCTACTAGGAGTAGGTTTACTATTAGGAGTAGGTTTTTTTGAGTAAGCTTTAAGCCTCGTCCAGACTTCCGAACCGAACATAGGAAATGAGCAAAGCATTGGTATCTGCGCATGCCCAGTCTAAAGTGCGCCTGCGCATCTTAGTCCTGGCATGCGCAGAGAACAATAGGTTTGTTCCAACCACACCTCAAACTAGTTTCAAACTGTTCGACGCATGTGCATTTGCAAAAAACGTTCAAATGTGGTCCGATGCGCATGCGTCGGACAGTTCCAAACCAGTTTGAAGTGTGGTTGGAACAAACCTGATGAATGCTCTGCTCGTTTCCTCTGTTCGGTTCGGCAGTCTGGTTGAGGCTTTAGTGGATAAACGATTCTAACCTAAAGTAAAAATGTTAAATAGATAAGATATTTATTATAGCTGAAAATGTACATTTTTTAATAGTCGCGCAGCATTGCGTCAGAAAAATCCTATTTCGGAGCTCAAATATTCTGCCTTGCAATTGGCCAGATACAAGATTCACTGACTCAGACTCAGTTAAGATGCAAACCGACTCAACCCTGCGACAAAGAATCTTAGGATGAACTAGGCTTAGGATAGACGGACACGTTCTAACCCTCTTGTATTTACTACTTTTATTTACTAATGTCTGTTTTGGTAATTATATATAAAACAAAAGGAATAATTATAAAAAAAATGCTAACGTTATTATTATAGCCTCGTTATAGCAATTAAGGTAATGCTAAATTTTTTACCGTAAAGCTCGTCTTTATAATTTTCCATGGAAGGAGTAATTAATTTAACTAATGACGATAATAAATTAGGAAAAATGGCACAAAGAGTGATAGAATAACCTTTTATAAAAGGTTATTTGACTGTAAATTTTATATATATATATATTTTTTAAATAATTTATAATAAATATTTCTAAAGATAAAATTAAGTTAGTTAATGGTTTATTCCAATGACAATGAGGGAAAGTGGTTCCAATTAAAAAATAATAATATTGATAAAATTTGAGGAAAGAAAAGAGATAATGGATAAGTTTAAGAGAAAACGATTTCTATGTAACAGAAGCAAAATGGAAATTTTAAGGCAAGAAAATTCACTTAATATAAAATAATTTTTCTTTAAGTTGTACTTGAAAATCTCATTCCCATAATAGAAGCGACTGAAGCTAGTTTTCCTATTTTGTGAGTTTTAAATTGTTAGGGGGAATGTGTGAATTTTCTATAAAATTAGTGCACCCAATATTTCTTTTTCATTCAATTCAAGGTCTGAAATCCTACTAACTAATTACATCAAGTTATGTAAGTCAGATCAAAATAATATCTTTGTCAAAACATGCATAACATGAAAATCAAAACAATGAACGAAATTGCCATAACAAAACTTGCAAAAAAATGTTTTGTTGTGGCTTTTTCGTTCACTAAAACAAACTGGAAAAAAATCATTGTTCAACCTATATGTATTGTCTGAAAAGTTAACTTCTGGAATTTAAAATTTTTAAATTTATTTCAAGATTTTTCATGATTAAAAATTTGATGATCCTATCAACATGATGATCCATTCTAACAAACAACATTTGATGATCATTTACTTACTTTTGTAAGTAATAATTATTAGATATTATTCTTTAAATTAATATTATATCGTTATTAATTGCGGCACTTTTTTTTACTTTTGCACCCACCTATTAGAAAAAAGGTCTACGAGGTTAACATTTCGGCACTCATTTACTTACTCCCCAAATTGTTCTTTAATGCGTAAATATTCCCTTGTCTTAGTAAATATATACAGTGATAATATCAACTTTACAAACTGAAGTATTATGTTCCTTTGTCCCCAAGTATTTTGGTCTAAATATCCCTTTGTCTTATTAGTTATTTTGACCAAAAAAAAACAAAAAAACATCAACTTATAAGTGGAAAAATGTAGGGTGGGTTACCAATTATAAATGTTTGCGACATGACAAATAAATGATTAGCAAAATTTTACTAAAAAGAAATGGAACCACTACGATTGGGACATTTAAAAAAAATTAATATTAGGAGATAAATAATGTACTTTATTTCAACAATCAATATAAGCGAAATGATCTCTGCATTCATTGCTAAGGATATTTTGCCTTTTTATCAAAATATTATTGTTTAAAAACGAACCGAAATTATTACCCCAAGGTAAAAAAAGAAAAGATGGGAATAATGTAACAGAACCATTTTCAAAAAAAAAAGAAATTAAAATTTAAAATGAAGACTTGCTAACGTTGAGACCTAACTTAAACCATTATGCTTCTTTTTCTCAGCAATTGCTTATTCAAATTCATTACGACCGAGTTATATTTACGTTTGATATTCATCATTTAAATGCTCTGATAAATTTAAATAAATATAGACTTCAGTGAGTTTGCCTTGTTCATACATTTATCATGTTCATTCATACATCACAACACATGTTTATCTATGTTACATTTCATGCGAAATCTTATTCATTTCATAAACTCGACATTTTCAGCATATATTATAGAAACAATTAATGAATTTCATAAAAATAGTAACAATTTCACTTAACGATAAGGTAAAAGAAAATTCACATTACTAGAGTAAAGACGAAACAATTTAAAACCGGTGTTAATCGAAACCATCCTATTGATCCACTGAACATTAAAGCATTTGTCTCTGCGCATGCCCAGTCTAAGATGCGCAGGCGCACTTTAGACTGGGCATGCGCTGAGAACAATGTTTGGCTCGTTTCCTCTATTCGGTTCGGCAGTCTAGACAAGGCTTTAACAAATTTCTTATGTCTAAAACAGTGATACAAACTATTAAATATATAAAATTGAATTGAACTCACGGAAGCGGCCATGATTGTGGACCCACAGTCAGCCCTAAATTCTTATCACATCCTCATTAAGGCAGTACATCTCATTTGTCTAACGGTTTTGAAACTAATTGAAAGTGTCATTTTTATGTCACTAATATAATCAGTTCGGAGTAAATAATAAAATTATTTTACCGTATCTTGCCCTGGCCCAATAATTGTTTAAATATGTTATCACCTAAGACGTGTTAACCCCTCATTACAGAAAATGCTAATTTTACATTTTTTTTTAAACTTCTTGAATATCTTTAAAACGTGAAAATTTGTATTAATTGAAGTTGATATTATGATGTGAGGTACTTACTGTCGATACTTGCTTGATCTGACTGTCACTGTGCTTGTGTGAGGATCACAGCGATCCTCAGATGAAGCAAGTATCGACGGTAAGTACCTCTTCACTTCATAACTTACTAACTTGCGGTAATAACCCTCAATTTGACTTGAAGTAGATAAGTCATTACTTAAAAATGTTAAATTAGTTTCGAGGAGACTACTAGAAATTGAATAGTGTTTAGCATTTTATGATTGTTACTATAAGCTGTCAGCGAAAAAGTTATATTTTGTCAAATGATCAATCTGACAATGTTGTTAGCCAATTTTTCTAATTATTTTGTTGATAGTGGTACTGTTGCAAGACAATTAATACAAGTGACTGAATCTGGGTATAAGATGTATTGTAAAGAGATGTTTATTTATGTCTTTGTTGTTAGAAAGAGTTTAGAGTTGAAGTGAAAATAATACGTAATGGATAAAAGCCGTTCAACCCCAACTTGTGATAGTGTTTTTTACCGTCCTCCAAACTGTTCCAACCCGCACAGTGATCGTTTTCGAACCAAACGATCCTCTGACATTACCAAGTACTGATTTGTTTGACATGCGCAGTTATGTCAACTGTCACATATCAACAGGAAGGTTACCTAACTGTTGGGTTTCCTTGAATGTTTTTAATACGGTGATAATATTAGTTCTGAACCCGGTCCAACCTGACATGATTTTATTATAGTACAATGTTAGCGCATGCGTATAAAACCTGTACTAAACGATCCCTGAACGATCCACTGGACAATACAAAGGACGGCACTTCTTTAAATTGTTACTCCCTTATGGTTTCTTAGAATATAAATGACTGACTAAATAACTATTAAGAAAAAGGGATGTTTTGTCGATGGACTTTGGAACAAAGGAATATCACACTTCTATTTTTATAAGCGGAGTGACAGTCTAATAAAGAACAATCCGTACACCTTATTTTGATTGTTACTCCTTACTCCCCTCTGATTTTTTTATAAGGGAGTAACAATCTGAAGGTACGTGCTTTTTATTCAGCTAGGGAACTGGTACAAAAGAGCATGTAATATTTATAATATAAATTTAATAAATATTTATCCTCGTAAAACATAATATCCACTTTTAGGGTTTTTTTACGTAGTAAAATCCAATCAACAATTTAATCTTGTTCTGTTAGGATACGTTTCTGTAAAGAAAAACCTATGCATTTTCTAACAGAACCTAGATCAAATACCATTTTCCGCTTTTATTTCTTTCTCCTTTATTGGAAAGTCTTAATTAACAATAGACTATCAAGGGGTGTAGAGATCAGTTATTTTCATTTTCTCAACAACAGAAACAACATTATTTTGAAAAATTTCTCATCTTTCCTTGGGAATAGAATTAAGATGACTATTGATTGGATGACTATTGATAAGAACTTAAGGGTTAATCTTTACCATTTAATTTCACTCGATCCATAGAGGTGCTTAGAGGTGGTTAAGATGACTATTGATTGGATGACTATTGATAAGAACTTAAGGGTTAATCTTCACAATTTAATTTCACTCGATCCAAAGAGTAGTGAGATACGTTCTACTTTAATGAATCGCAATAAAGTGTATCTCCAATAATGTTTAATTGTCTTGGACTAAAACATTGACATAATAGTAACTTAATGATCGGAGATAAAATTTATGCAGCAATCTGCTTAGAGACCTTCTAAATGGCCATTTGCAGATCTGATTGTGGTAAAACTAAAGAACATGAGACGGTTTAACAAAAAAGATGGCGGGCCTCACTCAAACGTATTTTTTTGACAAAGGGATATCAACTCTCTTATGAACTAATAATACATAATATAATTTGTCAATTGTTTAAGTCATACAAATGTACTGATTGACAATAGAACTGTTTGTCATCTCCTAAGTGTATATAAACTAAGCAAAGTTGTGCCGCCAAGCGATTTTCGACCGTATCATCTCCTTCAGTTCAGCCATGATAGTAATTAACATAACTTGTTGTTTCAGTGGAGACGGAGGTTGGAGAGCGGCGGATTCAATTCTCCAGGACCTAGTCAGAGTTACATGAGGCAACCTCCACCGGCTCATCTTCAAGAAACCATGTACGTCGCTGAGAGGACGGCATCTCACTCTTCCGCTTCAACACCACTCACTCTTGCTCAGGTAAAGTCAGATTCTATTTCATTCTGATTCATTCTTGATGCAAATATGTTTATATTGATTGAAAGGTTTTAATTTAAGATTGAAGCAGTTATTAGCATTAATGTGTTAACTGCTATTTTAAGTTGGGTTCATAGCTTCACCCTATTGAAATATAATATACAACTTATGTTATTCACTTTCTTGCCAAAGTGACAGAACAATTTTTTACTTATCCTCAATTTATTGATTGTTTGGAATTCAGATAGGAGAGTATGATTTTGATATCTAATAAGATTATTATAATGTCAGACAGCTCCACTTTGTACATGAAAGCTGTTTTGATTCTCCATTTTGACTAGCATCACGTGTAGCATGAACCCAGCTTTATGTAAAGCCCGTTTTACACGCTATGTTTTATCTGATTCTTTTTAATTGCTTGTGCAAGAGTCGATAAAACTTGTGTGTCGGTACAGTTTTTAAATTGATATAATACATTGGAAAAGTCATAATGTAGTATCAATATTTTTTTAATTAAGAAACTCAATATTTTCTGATGCATTTGACCAGCAAAAGTTGTTTTAGGAAGATAACATTTGATCATTTTACGACAATCTTCGTACGAAAACCGAGTTCTAAAACAGAACAATCTTAAAAAAGTTGGTTTCCTCAACAGTATTGATTTTTGTCTTAACTCTTTATAACTCTTAACTTTTCAAGTAGCAACTTTTTATCTGTTTCTTTTCTTATATTTGTTCGGGGAAATAAAGCGAACCTTCTTATCTACTTGAACTCACGAGGTAACGTGCTAACGTTTAACTCTTTATGAATCCTTTCAAAGATTAAACATCTCCACTTCTTATTATGGAAAAGAAATTAACAATTTTAAACCTTGAATTAGTCACACGTTAATTTTTATTAATACAGATATAAACTATGAAGAATTATTTGTTTGATAGCTAAATTACTAACCAGTATATTCAATTTAGTTTAATAAAATTCGAAATTGTGGAGTTATTAAGTAAAAATTACAGCTATTACAGTCAGATGTAATCTCATTTGTCTCAGCACTTTGAAAGGTAATCCCTCATTTTTTAAAGTTTTGTCACAGGATTCTTTTGTACTATTATAAGTTTTACAGCCTTTCGCAAAATACACGAATTATGTCGGATCTTAAATTGTGGTCTGCAGTATAGCTGAACTCCCCTTAACATTATTAGCATCTTTTATACTTTTGTCAAACGTTTTGTTCCCATGATCCAATAATTTTTCATTCCATTGCTTTGCTTAAGACGAAATACAATATTAACTCTTTCTTAATGCGGGATAATCAGTATAACATCACTTTTCGGTTTATACTTTATTTGAAACGTTTCTTTCTTTTATCATTTCCGTACATAAGATATATAAAATTCATTACAGATTTTATTCTAAGGTAAGATACTTTGTTTGCTGCTAGATTTGATATTCCTACAACCTACAACTGAGTAGTTTATAAACTAAAAAGATTTTGAATTTTTTCACAATCTTAGTGCAAATATAAGTTAATCATTCCTTGGTGAGAAATAAGTAGCCGCTGCTGTTTACAATTTACAATTATCCTTATTTTATGTAAACCCAGTAACTTATTTTTTTTTTAGCTCCTTGGTACTTCTATAATTCTGTTGAACCCGATGAATTCAGATTTCAAGATAGCATTATCTTAGATTATAAGATCTTACATCAGTTTAAATTGCATATTTTTTTCAAGTCCTAAGTTTTATTTTAAATTTCTAAGAACATCAGAATACCTTAAATTTATTTAAATTTAAACTCGAACTTAAAGAAAAAGTTTTAATTTTAGATTGAAATTCAAATGGTCTTGATGCACCTAATGAACCAAAAAAAGTTCAATTAGAGATTAGAGGCCAATTGGAGCCGATCTTATAAACGAGTAAAACAGCGTAATTAACTAATTAGATTAAATAGAAAACTATTGTCATTTCCAATGAATTGTTAACTTAATTTTTTGTTAAAGTACTCTTTATAGAATTATTACACTCTTGGTTCTTATATGTATAATTTGTTATAAAACATTAATTGGAAATAAATTTTCACCAAATAAAATCTATAAAAAAAATCAACCCCTTGGTTTTAAATTTTTCGGTTGGGAACTTTAGGAGATGCTTGTACGTTAACGACCTCCGGACAGACATACAGCCAACACAGGAAATTATAAGGGCTCTCGGTTTACGGATCTACGGACCCTAAACAAGAAATATAAATCGAGAGTTAAGCATGTACTAATCCTAATAAGTCGATGTACATTTATCCGCTTAATGAGACTGCTTATATGTATTAAATGAACTTAACTAAGCTCTCCCTAATATCAATATACTAGCCGGTAAGTTATCAATAACTTATCCGTCTAGAAGTTGGCGCTGTGTGTAATAATAATTGAAACAATATAATTAATATATCTTTATTGTTACATAATTTCGTATTTTAGTAAAAGTAGGTTATATTATTTTGTTATGCATTTTCAATTATTCTATTTTATTCTACATTCAATTTTCAATTTTAGTTACAATAAGTCTATGTAACAAATTTAAGATCTTTAAATCAACTGGAAGCTAAGATAATAGTATCTGATTAAATCCAAGATGGCGGCCATATGTTGAAGTGAAAGTACCTTTAATTATTTTCTTTAGCTACCATAGGTCTATGTTCCAAATTTCAAATCCCTAGGTCCACTGGAAGCTGAGATAATAGAGAGTTATTAAATCCAAGATGGTGGTTGTAATTCAATATGGTGACCATATGTTGAAGTGAAAGTACCTTTAATTTTCTTCTTTAGCTACCACAAGTCTAAAGAAGAACTCTAGGTCCACTGGAAGCTGAGATAATAGAATGTGAATAAATCCAAGATGGCAGCTATAGTTCAATATGGCGGCTATATATCGAAATCAAAACACCCGCACTTTTCTAGTATTGGTACACTCTACCTATGTACCAAATTTCAAATCTCTAGGTCAATGGGAAGTAGGAGAATTACTGATGAAAAAATCCAAGATGGCGGCTATAATTCAAAATGGCGGCTATATATCGAAATCAAAACACCTGAACTTTTCTATTTATGGTACACTCTACCTATGTACCAAATTTCAAATCTCTAGGTCAATGGGAAGTAGGAGAATTACTGATGAAAAAATCCAAGATGGCGGCTATAATTCAATATGGCGGACACATATCGAAATCAAAATGGCCGCACTTTCCTATTTATGGTACACTCTATCTATGTACCAAATTTCAAATCTCTAGGTCAATGGGAAGTAGGAGAATTTTTGATGATCAGTCACTGTCACTCTTAGTTTTATATATATAGATTATTACTGTACAAATAATATCGGCTTTTGCTTCCGAGCTTAGCGAAGGTAACGCGTGTGATCATTCAGAAGAACGAACATTCTTTATGTTTTTGATTTCAAAAATTCCAAGACAGAAATTCTTTTCAGACATCAGGGAACATTTTTGTTCCGTGTAACTAAATATTTTAAATGAAATTGGGATGGTAGGTCATAATTAGCTCATTGTTCCCATATAAGTTTCAACCTTCTGCGCCTATTTGTTTTTCTTCCACATGCGCACTGACATACATCTGTTTACACATATATCTCCAAAAGTCCTTTTATAATTTATATTAAATTTGGATAGTTTGTCGAAAGTAGCTCGTAGATAGCCCCAGATTAATTTCAACGCACTGCGCTCTTAAAATTTTACTAAATTGATAATTTAATTTATATAAACTATTAAAACAATTTTGAAAGATTTAAGAAACAGGGGAGACATAATTTTAACAATATGAGGTGGTAATTAAATAAAATCATTAAAGTACATATATGAAATAGAACACGAGGAAACTGTGTGCCACTTTAATTTGTAGACTATTTTTCTTATATAATTACGAAGGATAATATAATCAAGAGGTTGTAAGTGTTTAAAAGTAAGAAGGTACTAATAAATATTTTTGAAAGCAAAAATAACAAAGAAGTATTATTAATTGCATTTATCTAATTTAAAATTGATTAGTTTAAAATACGCAATTTCTGTAAATGAATAAAGATACAATTTAAAGATGATTACAAGGTATGCAAACAATTTGATCGTGTTCTAAAATTAATCGAGCTTTCCATTTACTCTGGTAATCGTGGCTAAAGTTTGCAACAGGTCAAATTCTGGGCTAGGAAGTGGAGTGAGGGGGAGGTGGAATCAAGCTGGTTCAAGGGGAGTGAAGGACCGCAGCTTCTATACCCAGGGGAGACTTTTCAACCCCCATCCCATCCCTAACTCTTTTTCTCCCGTTTTCAAGCGGCTTTTTCCATCTTCCATTTGAAGGGACACTTTCAAAGACAAGTCTTGACAAGACTTCTCCAACACTACTTATAGTTCAAACTTACAAAGGCACCATTCATCATCATTTCCCAACCAACTGATCGTTTAAAAGGATATAATTCTATTGTCAGTCTTACTTTCTTTTTTCTTTTTTTGAGAATAAGGTGGATGAGTTATTATAACCTTTTTTTTGGAGAAAGAGTAAAAGTTCTTTTTCGTCTTTCTTATTTCTTATTTCTGTTTGAGGTTTTTTTCTCTTTCTTTTTTTTTTTACTAAAAAAAAAAAAAAAAAAAAAAAAGGAACCGTCGAGTTGAAAATACGACAAAGATGAGTCTTTCCATGACTTATTTGTCTTAAAGTTCAGCCTTCTAAACTGAAGAGTAAAAACCTCAAATTTCGCCCAGACATTTTTCATATGGACATTTGAGAATTTGTAAAAAAACATGGTTGTAACAAATTAAATTCATTTTTTTTATTAAGTTTTCAATATATTTTGAGATTTTGTAAATCCCGACGTTTAGACTCCCTTTTCAGGGATCAATCTCAAGGAATCATTTTGTTCAGTTGCAAATGACTCATCCTTAGTAACTTTAATCCATTTTCTTTATTTCCTTTTCAATATCTGATCAATAAAATTCTCGATCTTGCGGATCAGACCGTCAGAGATTTTGTCCCGACGTTTTGACACCCTTTGCAGGGATCAATCTCAAAGGATCATTTTGTTCATTTGCAAATGACTCATCACGAGTTACAAATCCATTTTCTTTATTTCCTTTTCAATATTTGATCTATAAAATTCTCAATCTTGCTTATCAGACCGTCAGACATTTTGTTTATTCCACCGTTTTGACACTCTTTGTAGGGATCATTTTGTTCATTTGCAAATTTCTCATCCCAAGTTACAAATACATTTTCTTTATTTCCTTTTCAATATCTGATCAATAAAATTCTCGATCTTGCGTATCAGACCGTCAGACATTTTTTGAATCCCGACGTTTCGATCCCTTTCCAAGGATCAATCTCAATGGATCAATTATGCTACATTTTTTGTCAGTTGAAAATGACTCAACCTGAGTTAATCCCTTAAAGAATGCTCCCTGTAATAAGTTTGAGACGTCAGGATCACGAAATTTTCTTACGCGGTCTCTACCGGAAGATCTTGACTCTGTCCTCTGATACTCCTATGCTATTGAATCTGTTTATTCTTTATTTAGAAAGAATTATGGTATTTTTTAGGTCTGAAAATATGAACTACAATTCATCAACCAATATGTATAGGTTGTTTAGCCTCATCTTTGGGAAATATTTAGTAGGTAAAGGTATCTTTAGATTATGCAAATAATACGTGATTTACTAACAAAATAGTTACAATGCTTAATCTTACGTTAACAATCAAAAAAGTTACGATGCGAACCTTATGCATCTTACGTCAACAATCAATGAAATCGATTCACCGAAAATAAAACTTGTAACAAGTAACAAATACATATTATTACTCAGGATCTTAACAACTCTTGTATTTCTTTCTACTACTGCACAATAAGTAGGTGCTTCATAGTATAGAACATAATATACATTGGCAATTATATATTCTTGTTCAATATAAAATCAGCTGTTAGATTGCTATAAACAGATTAGCAATTTATTTATAAAAAGTTGTCTAACACAAAATGAAACTGAGAGGCGATTTAAAAAGAGCAGATGTGTCCTTCTCTTACTTATTATTTTTTTTTTTTTCCTGATCATTAATTAAATCGATTTTCATAAACTCGTTTGATGGCTTATCAGGTTCCGGGCCTGTAGTTTGGTTTGCAACCAACTGTCTTCAGTTCAACTAACAGGGTATATTTCACCTGAAACACCAGCTGGATTGTGCCGTTGAAAACCCTTATAAAAACCTCCTAAAAAGTGCTCTTTTCATAATACCAGATACCACCTGGTATATTTTGTCTTCCAATAAGATCTTATTCGCGTTTTAAATGATTACTTTATTCAATTTTTAAGTTACAGGAGACCCGTAGTTCAAATCCCGGTGCTGGAGTGTATTTTTCTCTATCTGTTTCCCGTAGTTAATAATAATTATAATTTGATTTAAAAAGAAAAAAAAAAAAAAAAAAAAAAAAAAAATAGAAAAGATTATTTATATAACTAATATAACATTTATTGTATTTTCTTCTGGCTAATATTCCCGCTAAAATTAAATACAACAGTTATAGAAAATATGTTTTAAAAATTTAACTTTATCCCATTAATATTCATTTACTTATTATTTTAATAAAAATGTAAACGTTCAGATTTGTTTGAGATTTCATGCCGTCATATGAGTTTGTGCTGCAATTGCTGGAATCATGCCATGAAATTTTAAGTTAAATTTAAAAAAAATGAACTATGTATAAATAAAATAGCTTCCTTGTTTTCCCTGACCAATGTTCTCAAATTTCATTACCTACTCACATCCAGTTTATATTATACGTTTGTTTTACTAACTAAATCACTGAAATGGCTAATAAAATAACAATTTCTTTTTAGAGTCTCGTATAAAGAGAAAATATTGTGATGGCGAGAAAATTCGATTTTGAGATTTGTATGAATTTACACGTTTTGAGGTCTCCTAAGTCCAAAAAAATGGGTTTTAAAAAATGTCTGTTGACACCTGTATGTCGTCTGTCATCCGTTCAGACGTGTGGAGCCTAGCCTACTGGGCCGATTGTGACGAAATTTGCCACACATGTTCCGAACAATCATAACCCTAACATGAGGTGAAATCGAGGAATGAATTTTAGCTCCGAATTTGGGGCCGCTACTTCTCTAAACTCTGAAAAAAACGTGAAAGAAAATCATTTCTCGAAAATGTTTCCCACGATTTTGATTAAAAAATTCTAAAATGTATTCAATTTAAATACGAATCTAACGATATAAGCTGTTTTTCCGGAAATAAATCTAGTTTCCGCGATACTGATGAAAATAAATCTGATTTGGTTGAAAATCGAAAAATAAAAAGTTTCTAGGATCTGGGACCGAGATTATATGAAATAAATACTTCTTGCATACGAGTCCGCATGTCACATTTTCATGTTTTCGCTCTGCGTAAACTACCGACATAAAATGAAATAAAATCTGTAATTTATTCAAGTAATTGATAAAAGCAGATAGAAGATAATTTTTATTCTTATCTCCACACCGGCACTGCCGCGGCTTGATTACAAACGACTGAATTCAAAGGCGCCGGCCCGCCTTCTACGAATTGTTAATATACCTTCATACTAGGTAGAGGGCGAGAGGGCTGAGAGTTGATGGCAACCTCCTGTACTTTCCTAACTCCCTGTCACATGTATAAATCTTTTCGGTTTTTCGGTCCTATGACGTGCGGTGGGGGGAGGCCCAACAGCTCATATACCTTTCTAACTCCTTGATACACCGGGTAACGTTTTTTAGTAACGCTTTTCGAGTTATGTAGCACAGCCTAAACGTGAAAATGTCAAAAGTTAGTCTGAGTTGTCTTGTTCCGATTTTTATAAAGACAGTAATTTCCTATTAAGACAGGCAGCTTTATAGTTGTCAGAAGCTGGAAATATTTAAAAATATGTATGAAAATTTTAAAAGAAATGGTGACGAATAAAAATAGGTAACAACTTATTTAAATTAATTTGTATTAGAAAGAGGTAAAGAGATTAGCAATAAATCAATAGTGTACTTTACGTAATTTATTAAACCAAACTATTTTGATGTAATAAATTATCATCTTAAGTACCTATGTGTTGCGAAAGAAGCGCAAATCAAAGGCGATTCGGATTAACATTGTTTTAAATCTGACACTCTTACGGTTCACTGTTATATTTTATCTCCTTCAGCGACCATTTATAACTTCATAATTTCCTATAGGCACTCAAGCTGACCATTTTCAGTTGAAAGCTGACTTTATAAAATAGCTATTGTTTGAAGACGTTCTTATTTTATTTTTTAAAATAATAACATTACTTTTTCCCTTAATATCTAAGAAAAACAATTGGTTTAACTTATTTATTTATATTCTTTTCTTAATTACTTCTCCATTACTAAAATTTTTCCAACAGCAAAACACTAATTTTAATCAATATTTAATCGGTCATCTGTTTCACTTACTTTTTTTGTCATTAAGCCAACAAAAAAAAAGAGGGCGTTAAAAAATTAAATTCAATGATAGGAAATTTTCCCTCGGTGTTTCCTAATAAAACTCTTCTACCCTAATTCGTTTTATTGTCCGATTTTGTTTACATCACAAAATACAGCAACTTAAGTTTGAAATTATGCCAACTTATGAATGGGGGGGGGGGGGGGGAGAATAAACAACTTGAAACTACACTTAACAACAGAAACTTCCATTTTTTGAGTATAAAATACATTTATTTGATATTTTTATTCCGTCTTCCACTTCTTTAGTCGAGTGAAACAAAATTGTCGCTTTAAATATCACCACGAAAATAATTTAGTAATTTTTTTTTTTTTTAATCTATTATCTTTTTTTACTAATAACTATAATTTATATTTAATAAGCTCGACAAAAATATTACTATATAAGCAATTAAACTAAACTTGACAGTACCTATAGTAATTAGTAGTTTTTTATTTGCATATTACTTTTTTTTTTTAAAAAAAAAATTTCAAAAAGGTTTGAAGCATTTATTGAGAAGTTATGGTTTTAATAACTGTATTATTGCTTTTAGTTTACTTATTCTAGTCTCAGTTTTTTACAGAATATCATTTAAGTCTCTGAAAAATGTTCTTTAAATAATTATATGAATCAATAATAATGTAATTAGTAATTTATTTACTGTAATAGTAATATATTGTAGGTAATACTCAATTAATATTAAGAACAGAATGATTCATTCTTAAGCCTCGTCTAAGAAAAAGTGCGCCTGCGCATCTCACACTGGGCATGCACAGAGAACAAAGCTCTGCTCGTTTCCTCTGTTCGGGAATACTAAACAAATGAAACTGAAAAACCCGAAAAAAGAAGTAAAGTTTTACTACTGACCAACGAACTTGTTGAATCGTGGACTGTATAACGCTCGAACAACGGTATAACATGAAAAAAAATAGAAAAGATGACTATGCAAATTTGAAAAAAATATAAAAAGAAAAATAACGGGTTACAACATTACTCTGCCTTAGATTTACGAAAGAAAAATATGTTTTCTTGGAAACACGGATCACAACTGAAAAACTTTGATATACGTAAACAACACCTGCACTAAACAACTTTAAGCACTGACTCACAACCATTCACCTCGTAACAATTTTATATAACGGCCAAACTTTTTTCTTTTATGGAAATAACGAATATTCTGCAAATGAATATTAAAACTTCAAGAAAATAAAAAACAAAAAATCCGGCCCAAAGGACCATAAATTACGAGTTCTCGTTCGGAAATGAGGCCCAAGAGACGAGAGAGCCAACATGGTGCTGGTTAAATAATTGAGAAAGAGTATTATATAAAGTCAGAAGTCATAATATAAGTCGTAATATTCTAAAACATTTATTTGTGATGTATCACCTGAAGATGGATTTCTAATTTTTCCTGGGGTTGCAATTAACAAAATTTGAGAAAGATACTGAGTTGGTGGTCTGGTCACACTTAAGAGCACGACTAAAAAACTCGTAACTAGGCAACACTAGAGGTAGTTTGGCGATCTTTTACGGGAAGCACTAATATCTCGAAATAAAAGTTTGATTATAAACAACTTCAAATTACAATTATCCTTAGATATTTTAAAATTAACCAAATTTCTAATTTTAATGTCTCATTTAGTACCTATAGGGTATTGAGAACCAAATTGGTGTTCATTAGAGGAGCTCTTCACTGTCTATCTACATTTTTAAACATTGTTGTATTATCCTTTCAGGAATAAGCTACATAACATAGTGTGGAATTTAGTAAAAATTATTATTGATAAAAAATTTCTGAATCCACCGTCGTTCTTGATAAACGCTATAAATTTACATTTTTTCTTTAAAATTCATTCCTTTATTAAGAAAGTTTATAGAATAGAATCGATTTTCTTTTTTTTTTTTTTTTTTTTTTTAAATAGTCTAATATATAAAGCTAAACAATTTTTCGGGGGGAAAGAAAAGTTATTCATTCGATTATGAAAAATTAATGAGCTAAAATTATTAATTTTTTAATTCAGACCTTTTTCCATCTCTAATTATGACAAACATCGACTTATTTATTACAAATAGTAAATGTGGTATATTAAATAATAAATATTATGTTGATGAAAATACAATTCAGTCTTCCCGGGACTAGGCAGTATTTGTTTCGGTCTCGCTCCATACTCATTGACATATATTAATTCAGAAATATAATATATGAAATTTATTATTAAGTACTCTAAAACGGAGCATTAAAAAATAATACTCTACCAATTAGTGTGGCACTTAGCTTCATAAAATTTAATGATTTTAAAACCTATTATTATCCAATTTATTTCATTTTTACCCCGTTTTTTAAATCTGACAAAATTAAAATAAAAGTTTGAATTTAGAAAAATGTAAAGAGGGCAGACGGTTGAAATTAATCTGGGGCTGTCTGTGGGCTACTTTCGATGAACCATCCAAATTTCTTAAAAAATCAGATGAGTACTTTTGAAGGTATAGGTGTAAATAAATGTATGTTTGAGGGTATGTTGAAGAGAAACAAATGGGCACAGAAATTAGAAAATTAAATGGAAAATAAAAGTTTGAATTTAGAAAAATTTAAAGAGTGCAGACGGTTGAAATTAATCTGGGGCTATCTGTGGGCTACTTTCGACGAACCATCAAAATTTCATAAGAATCAGATAAAAGTACTTTTGAAGATATAGATGTAAATAAATGTATGTTTGTGCGCATGTGGAAGAGAAACAAATGGGGCGCGTAAGGTTAAAACTTATATGGGACCGCAACAATGGGCTAATTATGACCTCCCTTCTACATTTCACTAAAATCGGACTGTAATTTGTAAGATATGTCGGTACGCAAATATTGAGCGACAGAGCGACACACAGACATACACGGAACCAAAAATGTTCCCTGATGTCTGATACGGATTTCTGCCTTGGAATTTTTGAAATCGGAGACCTAAAAATTTTCACATAGCTTCCGTTACCTTCGGTAAGCTTGGAAGCAATGCAAACAATTAGATCAAATAAGAAACAAATTAACTAATAATTCAATAGAAACAGTTTCGATCACTTTGGTTTTGTTGATTAGAAAATTGAATCTCTAGTTAATTGATGTACCACTATATCGTGATTTTTTGGCCTTTGACTTTTTTTTACTTTGGTATAGTAATAAATAAGTCCCACATAGATTTTTAATTGGACTCAACCACCAAAAAGAAATTGCCAGATTTTCTTTTACTTGAACAACCCATATTTATATTTCTGTCGACAGTAAATATATTCAGAACAAAACAAATGCATTATTATTGTTAATGTTATACGTACCACCACAGCTCCGCAGAAGGCATCCAAAAAGATAGACGACCATAAGAACAGAGCCAACTCTATACAAAGGCCAAAATATCAGAGTTCCGCAGTAAAAGTAAATTATGATAACATTATCTATTATGAACATAGCTTAGGTATTGTTTGCCTCCAAAAATTACTTCCTTTTTGTATGCAATGAATTTTTTTGAGGGGGGGGGGGGTTCTTTCTAGATTTTAGACAAAATTATTTGTATAATATCCCCTATTTATAGGCATAGCAAACGTTTAAATCATGGATTAACCTTTTAAGTTCATACATAAAATAGTATCTATATCAAATGCTATCCAATTAATTTTTCATAGTTTTAGATAAGAAATATCTAATGATAACCTTGATTAACCTTTTATTGTTTTTGATAAGAAATATCAAATGATAATCTTGACTAACCTTTTATATTTTTAGATAAGAAATATCAAATGATTATCTTGACTAATCTTTTATAGTTTTAGATAAGAAATATCAAATGATAACCTTGATTAACCTTTTATAGTTTTAGATAAGAAATATCAAATGATAATCTTGACTTACCTTTTATAGTTTTAGATAAGAAATATCAAATGATAACTTTGATTAACCTTTTATAGTTTTAGATAAGAAATATGAAATGATAATCTTGACTAACCTTTTATAGTTTTAGATAAGAAATATCAAATGATAACCTTGATTAACCTTTTATAGTTTTAGATAAGAAATATGAAATGCTAATCTTGACTAACCTTTTATAGTTTTAGATAAGAGATATCAAATGATAACCTTGATTAACCTTTTATAGTTTTAGATAAGAAATATCAAATGATAACTTTGATTAACCATTTATAGTTTTAGATAAGAAATATCAAATGATAACTTTGATTAACCATTTATAGTTTTAGATAAGAAATATCAAATGATAACTTTGATTAACCATTTATAGTTTTAGATAAGGAAAATTAAATTATAACCTTATTAACCATTTATAGTTTTAGATAAGGAAAATTAAATGATAACCTTGATTAACCTTTTATAGTTTTAGATAAGGAAAATTAAATGATAACCTTGATTAAACTTTTATTGTTTTAAATATAAAATATCAGTATCAGATGCTATCTTGAATTAATGTTGTACGTTTTACAGATGAGAAGTATCAATGTCTAATGCTATCCTTAATTAATCTGTTATAGTTTTAAATAAAAATTAACAATATCAAATGATATCTTTGATAAACCTTTTATAGTTTTTAATGTCAAAAGCTATCAGGAATGAAACTTTTGTTTGCATAATTCTAGATTAACTTTGTAGGTGAAGAGGAAAGTAAGGTTTAAACATAAAATGTTATCGTGTATCAATATCTAGTACCAATATCAAAGCCATTAATAACCTTATATAGTTTTAAATAAGAATAAGAAGTATCTATATAAAATGCTATTAGGAATGAAACTTTTAGGTTTGCATTAATTTTTAATCGAACAGAGAAAGAGAGATAAACAGGAAATTAAGGAGGTATCAATATCAAATGCTACCAGGAATGAAACTTAAATGTTTACAAATAAAAAATATTAATATCAAATTTTAACGTGAAAGAATATTTTATGTTTTCAAATGATAAGGATCAATACCAAATCCTTTAATAATCTTATACCAGTGGCGTAACTATGGGCTCGTGCGGCCCCCGGCACTAGGAGGCCCCCAAATGCAATGTACCAATGTTGATGGGGGCCCCCTTTAGAGGATATTAAAATCTAGCTACCTTGGAATTATACTTCTATACCATTGGCAGGGGGCCCCATTCAGTAGGTACTGATTGCAAAACCTTTTTTTTTGGCTCATCAATTTTCTTTGGCAAGGGGCCCCTAAAAGCTTCTTGCGGAAGGGCCCCCAACGCCCTAGCTACGCCTGCCTTATTCAGGTTTAAATAAGAAGTATGAATGTATCAAATGCTATCGGTAATGAAACTTTTGTTTCCATAATTTTTAATTAATGTTTGCAAATAAGAAGATTGTTTTCAAATGCTACAAGTTGATTATTTTATGTTATAAATTTAGAATTATTACCAAATGCTAACAAGGATGGGTATCCATCCCATTGAGAATTATTAATATCAAATTTGAATGAGCCTTTTTTTTATGTGAAATAAGGTAGATTGGATTAACTTCTTAAAGGTGGAAACCCTAGGACTACATATACTTGACTTTTCCTTTAGTATTAAATTAGTTTTTATTCGGCCCTAGAACAACTCCATAATTACTTTAGTGATTTTAAATGACACTAAAGTGAATAATTTGTGTATTTGCTTTCAAATATAAATGAAAAATACTCTTACAGCAAAACATTTTTGGAATTGTTCTAAGGCAATAATATTAATTATTGTATGTCTTGTCTTTATCTAAAAATGCAGCTTGAAACCAAGTACAAATTCAAAATTGAAATGGGTAAAATCATAACTTCTTATTTTCAGATCAAGGTTAAATTTTATTAATATTATATATTTTATGACATTAACAAGTGTAACCTCTAACATAAATAAATACTCTTGGTTTCTTGTGTACTTTTTAGAATTTATAACTGTTTTTTTTTAACTTTAACTTATTTTATTATGTGTCTGGTCTTGGTGCTAAAATAATAATTACAGATTATTTTATAATATAAAGGTCTAATCTAAATTTGTTTTTGATAAGTCAAACATTATGTGTTTTATTCAATATTTTGTTTAAACCAATGATATATTTATGTGTGTTATTTGATAATTGATATTTATTTTATTTAATAATGATTTTTTTATTATTATTATTCATTGATTATTAATTATTAATATTCATAGTTATATTTATCTTTTTTGTATTTTTAACACAGTATTCTGATTTTTCAGTATATTTATTTTCTTTTAATGTATTTTTGGAAACTATAACTATATTTGCTTTCCTTTTAATAGAATAGAATTTATAAGTAGCTATTGGAATTTTTCATAGTAAATTGAAAGAGTATTAAAGCTTGTATTAAATTGAGATTGTTTTATTATTTCATATATAAATGTTTTAATATAAGCATGTACGTATATGAATTTTAAAATTTTCTTTAAATTTCAATTTAACTAAATTTATAGTATTGTTCTAGATAGGAGAAATAGTTGTATGGCTTTCAATCTGAGAAATATTATACATTTAATTTACATTTTGCATCAGTAATTTATTAGATTTAATTAAATTTATTATATTTTATTTATATTTTGTTTCGTTTTCCGTAAATAGTCATGGTTTTAAGTAATTATTTTAGTATTGTATACTGTTTTGTTAAGCTTTATCATTTCCCTTTTCGAATTTCCCTAAAATTTAGTAAAACGAAAATAGACGAGGACCTGTTATTAAACCTTGGGTGAAACCCACTTCAAAGGGACTTGTATCCTACCTTTCATTATATGTTTTTAGTAAGGTGTTAAAACATTGACACCTTGTTGGTTTTATAGAAATTATTCAGTTCAGTTATTTCATGTCGAGATGGTTTGTTAATTGACCTTGCGGTTTTAATAGTTCATTATTAACTAATTATAAATATAATGAAAATAATACGTAAGTTATTATTATGATTACCATATATTCATGAAATATTTGATTCTACTTTAACCCATATTATACTTCTTATATTTATATCTATTATTACTAATCTTCTATTATAAGAAATGTATGTGTGTGTATTGTGTGAACACTACTTCCATTTATTGACTGGACCTTTTTTTTTATTATTTTTTCTTTTATTGTCACAATTAAGTCAATTATCGTTAATTTGTTAGCTCTATAAATCTAGATTTTTCTTTTTTTATATAATGTAAACGCAATACACGCTGCGGTAAACCTAATATGTTTATTACTTGCACAGGATATCTGTGAAGCTAAATCGGTTAATCTTTGTAATTCAGTTGTTTTAGGTTATTAGTAGCTACGTTTATATGGTGTATTGAAAACTGTTTCAATAGAGTTGCTATTTTCAACTGATATTTGTTTACATGAGCGTATTATGTTGGTGTTTAAGAATATTTGGATATAGTTCTGACGTCATTGGAAAACAGCTGATTTGACAAGTGATATTGTTATAAAGTGTTAGGTTACCCAGGAGAGAAACATGAAACTGCGCATGCCCTAATACGATCTCAATACATTAAAGTGTTTATATGTAAGTGAAGTGCGTTCAATACTATACAGTACGGACTTTTGGTGTATAGACCTTGAGATGAACTAGATTAAATACGTTCACATGGAAAGATACCGTATTCAGATCGTTTTCAATAAACCATGTAAACGAAGCTATTATTCAAGTACCTGCTCAAGCGACCGAGAAAATTAGACAAGTTAATGAAAATTGATTATTTTTGCCTGCACAAGAGTGCCAACCAGAGCGTATGTGAGACTAGTTGCACAGGTTTAGTGTTTAGTTGTCACATAGTTGCAACAGATTAATTTTCCTAGTGTGGAGAATCGTTTTTGACTGATTTCAGTTCGTGGTAATTATATTGTTTGTAAAAAATTGCCTTTTGCCATAACAACCACTTTACACGTGTTTCTTTCTGAGTTGCTTACTATGGTATTAACTAAATTATACAGCTCACCATAAGCGCGCCACTTCGGTTACGATGCTTCACAATTTAAACTGAAACACTTACTGTTTACGCCAACGTGTGTGACCTCTTTGTCTGCGCAGGTATACCTGTGCAGGTGCCAGGTGCACCACAACGTGTATAGCCACCTAAATATATTAAGATGTTTTAACGTAGCTACAATAATGTTTTACCGAAACTTCACTTTGTCACTTCTATGACAAAATTTTGTGAGTCTGTGTTATCTGTTATCAGCGGAATTAACATTTTTAAAGGTAATGCTTGTCAGATCAACATGAGTACTATAATAATGTAATTAAAAAAAAGTATAGCTAATTCGTTTAGTTATTTGATGTAACAAATTGTATTCTGTAGTTGGGCTATACTTAAAGTTTAAAGAAGAGAAAATAGTAATTTCCTGCCTCTGTCTTCGTCGAAATTAACGCCACAATAAGTTAACATTCTGCAAATTCTAATTTTCGTTCTTTTTTTATTAAGCTTACAAATCCTCAATCGAAGTGCATAAATGAGAAGTTAACAATCCGTAAAAGAATTTGCATTAAACCGGTTCCTAGTGTCATGCATAAGAACGGGTTCCTCGCATGACACCTTGTCTATAGGCAAATTCACTTTGACCCAACTTAATAGTAAATGGACTAAATTCATTATTTCTTAAAATCTCACTTTTTGGTTTATATTCTATTTAATTAATTTGTTTGTTTGTTAATCAAAAGTTTAACTATCTATATTTTGTTTTCTTTCTTTTTTAATTGTTTTAATATAATTTTTTTGTATTCTAGATATTAAATATTTTATTATTATTAGATTATTTATTTTATATTATTAACTATAGATATTTTATTCAAATATTTAGTAAATATAGCCAAACATGTAAATCTATTTGATATTCTATTATTTTAATTTAAATATTTCATTATAATATCATATTTTTATAATAATATATCATTTTAAATTTTTCCTTTATGTATTTTAAGTTACTTTCATATCAAAACCTCCATATAAATTACATAAGTAAATTTTTTTATTTTTTTATTGGCATTATATGAAGTACTGAAGTTTTATCAATAATTATACAAGTTTATTTATCTTATTTTTACTACTTTATCTATAGTATTAAAGTTTCTTTCTTGTATGGTCGCCACATCCATCCATTGATTGAAACTTTTAATTTATAACTATATTTTATTTAATATAAATAAATTATTTTATCTATTATCCAAGTTTATGTCTTGCGTTAGAGCCATTTAATTAACTTATTGATTATAACTTTTTTATTTATCTATCATTATTATTATATTTTAATATTATAAATATTTATTATTTATCTATTTTGTGTAGATGCCACATCCTTTCATTTACCTGAAATTATTTTTATTCATTTAAAATTTAAGCCAAATAAAAAAATAAAAAATACAAATTTCGACAATTACAAAGCACATTTATTAATATTTGTTATTATTTTTTTTTTTTTTATTACTTTATCTATTATCAAAGTTTCTTTCTTGTATGGTCGCCACATCCATCCATTGATTGAAACTTTTAATTAATAACTTTATTTTATTTAATATATACATATAAATTATTTTATATAGTTTCCAAGATTACGTCTTGCGTTAAAGCCATTCAATTTACTTATTCATTATAACTTATTTTTATTATTATTATTATTGTGTAGACGCCACATCCTTTCATTACTTGAAATGATTTTTATTCATTTATTAATATTTTTATTTTATTCGTTTTATTTAGTTTTAATTTTTTATGACCTATTATCTATTACAAAAGTTTCTTTCTTGTATGGTCGCCACATCCATCCATTGATTGAAACTTTTTATTTATTAAATATATCTATTTATATTTCTGTATTGAATTCTTATTATTTATTAACTGTTTTAGCTATTTTCATCCATAATTATTATGGAATTTTTATTAAATTCAATTATGTTTGGCATGAACCTTTAATATTCAAAAATTAATTATATAATTCAAATATTAAGTTTATATAATTATTCAATGTGCATGAAAAGTGATACAAATATTTTATTTTGCAAGTAAATAAATATTTCGAAGTAATTTTTATTAGTTAAATATACATTTTTAATTTTAAGTATTTTTAAACATTAATTTTGACGACTATTTGAAGTCGTTTATTATTTTTTGTTAATACAGTTCATATATGAAATATTTATTAGTATTTTAATTATATTTGATATTTTATTAGAATATAATAATATTAAATTTATAATTTCGTAGAGATTAATTTAATTTTAAGCTATTTAGTATTATAATGATAATAATTAGATTATTTTGGGTTGTTTTTTTCTATTTTTTATTTTTATTTTTTTAGTGGCATGAAGATGAAAAATGAAAGATGAGATGCGAATATATTTTTTAAAAAACAATAACTGACACTTGTTTGAACTATAATATTGTAGCAGTCATTCTATGATTTTATGGTAGGCATGATTGTGAATATTATTATTATAATTACTTATGTTTCTTAATTTTCATGTTGTCACTCTTTATAAATATTTAAACTTCCATGGGAACTTAATACCAGGTATTTCGTATTTGTCTTTAAATCAATTTCACTTGCTTTTTATATATATATATATATATATATATATATATATTTGTATCTTAATTTGTTTTATGCATAAATTTGATTTATAATTATTTGTAATTATATTGTGTCATTATATTTTAATACAATGATTAATGCAATTAAAAAAAAATTGATCAAATTCTAAATTCAAAAAAATTAAGAGCAATTCAAAAGCAAATACAAAAAATAAATTACGTTAGAATGATCATTACAATTTAATACAATGTATTTATTATGCTGAACTGACATGGCTATCAAAGGTAAGATAACTTACTGAAGTGCATATATATATGTGTGTGTGTGTGTGTGTAAATTACAGTGTCACATGATTAAAAAATGTTCCTTGAAATCTCAATGGAATAAAAATGCATCTTCCATATTTCTTTGTAAATTTAATACATTGTTTATTTACTACAATTTTCTTTTGTATTTTTTTTTTTTTAATTATTAGTTATTTTAACTTAATGATTTGAATGTATGTTTTATTTATTCGTATGTACGAATAAATCACCCATATAGCATTTTTTTATTAATTCATTTAAATAATTTATAAGAAATTCATTTTTAAGTTTTTGGTAGTATTCATACTACGGAAAGTTTAAATTTTAATTTAAATCAAATTATAATTAAAATCATAATTTTATTTAAATTTTAATTTATAAGCTTATATATAGGGAAAAGTAAGTAAATATAGATTACACACACAACAAATATATATATATATATATATATATATATATATATATATATATATATATATATATATGTGTGTATATATATTTGTATGTATTAATTAAATCTATATTTAAATTAAAACCTATATTAAACCTTCTAGGCTTAACTGTTTAGTAAGTAACAAATTCAACTTTCATTTTTATTGCAAATTATATTCGTTTAATCCCTTCAATATATATTATAAAATATTATTTGTTAAAATATAAGAAGGCTGTCCCTTAAAATCACACCTTTTAAATCAAATTTTATTTAGTTACAACCAACACAATCAAAATTTTTTACTCAATTTAAGTAAAAAAGAAATAATTAAATTACTTTATTCCCAAGTTATTATGCAAACAAATAAAGTACATTAAAAGTTGTATTATTGCTTTTTTTATAAAAACAACATGAAAGCTATTAAAGGGGAAATTAATTAGGAAAAAAATTCATATTTGAAAATGAAGATTTTCTTATTAAAGACATAAATAATAAATACGATTTTCTCTATACATTTTTTCGTGTTGTTTTTATCAAAGAAAGCAATAATAAAACTTTTAATGCACTCAATGAGACCTTTAAATCGACTCCTCATGTATTAGAATCAGACCAAGTTTACTTTTTATAAATGGCAGGGGATTTTTTAAATTTGATTATCGACATTATTATGCGAAAAATAAATTTGTTATAGTATCTAACAGAAATTATAAAGAATACTTTTTTCTCGAATAGTCAAAAATTGGACCGGGTTTCTCTAAGAAAATTGTACTCTCCGGGTACAGGGTACATTTTGAACAAAAAGTAATACTATAAATCATCATTTAAGACCAAGCAGGAGATTTTATGAAGAGTGACTTTTCTTCGAAAATTGAAATTTTTTGGAATTTACACGTATAGGCAACTCCATCCGTGGACATACTATATATATATATATATATATATATATATATATATATATATATATATATATATATATATATATATATATATATATATATATATATATATATATATTGTAAGAGGTAACACTGATTATATTATAAGAGATCAAAGTATGATGTTATCATACTAAGTGTGAGCTGACATTTAAGATTTAATGATATTGATAAATAATAAAAAAAAATACATCAAATTTGAAAATTTGAAATCTCCTTTTGTAAAGTAGAAATTTGAAAAAATTCAAATTTGTAAATGATCTGTATTAATCGTAATACACTTACCACATTATTTATTCATCACCAGTCATTATTCCAGCACAATTTCTTAATCCATGATTAAATTATGTTCTAAATTATTACCATTAATAAAGACACGAATATCGTTTGAATTAAATAATTTAAGTATTTTAAGAAAGTATATAATTTGAAGAATCGCGGGGAAAATAAAATAAGGTTTGAGAATCTAAGAATAAATACGAAAGCTAGTTTACCTGTAACAGTTAATATTGTATGCGCTAAAAAGACCGTAACAGTGGCGGCGCGGGGCGCAGACTGAGACCGGCTACAATACATCCAGGCCGTTGTACGACCTTGCATATTCACTACCATTTGAACACGCTCTTCTAATTATTGCAGGTTCCTTATTCCTTTGCCTCCTTCTCTCTCATTCTTTTTTTCTTTCAATTTATTTTACTCTTTTTTTCTTCAAGTGGTATTAGTATTAACAAAAAGTGTTAAACTCCCCCACACCCGACCATTACCTGTCCTACAAAAAACTCTTTTAAAAAGCGTCCTATAATAATTATTTTTTATAAAATAATGTAATTGACAATGAATTGGATACATCCGGAGGGGGGAAAATCGTTCTAATAACTACATCATTGTACCAACAAAATGATAGTTTACTTTATTAATAATTGAAATATGATAAAAAAAAAGTTCAAAAGATTTTTAAAAAATCGAATTCCTTTTGTTATTTGCTTCTAATAATTAAAAACGCATTTTGTTTGTAACAAATTAAAAGTTATTTAACGAAGTTAAATCTAAAAAACTTAAGCGGAATGTGCCTTATTAACTGCACTTTAACAAACGATTTATATATTTAAAACAAACAACTTATTGATTTAACAATGTCATAAACAGTCTAAACTGATTACACTTAAGTTATTAATTAAATGTTAAATAAAGTTGCCAAGTATGTGCTTTCAGTACACATGAAGATTCAGGTATCGGCTATTTAACTAATCGGCCCAGCCATTTCAAGATGGCGGCTATTTAAAAGTTTGTTTTAGCTATAAATTTTGAACCGTTGAAAAAAAAACACCTTAATTACTTTTATCTACGATTGATACGAAATATAAACATTGTATCTCTGTTTAGATGCGTAGAAAGTGATTCTTTACGTACTTTTATTCATTGCGCGTGCGCGTCTCATAGTTCTGAAGAATTCCTCTTCTTTACCACCCTAGAGCGGTAAAGAAGAGGAATTCTTCAGCTTTACGCACGATTAGCGAGTTTGTTTACATTTAACAAAACTAATTTGCTGTTCTTTTATTAAAGTAACTGTTTATATCGAGTTTTTAGTGAAAAACAATGAGTGAATCAAGTGACTTTGACGAATATGTGGAGAATAATACTCCTTCAGAAATAATTAATTCGGGAAAAAATACAACTCAAGAATTAATGCCATCTTTATCAAGAGAGAGATACGAACTTACATACAGCAAGTTTATTTTTTTCTGTATTTATTATTATAATCTAACAATCGCAGATAAAGTACGGTACGCAACTCGTGCGAAAACGGCATTTTGCTATGCTCGTTTGGTTTTACTACCCTCGTTGTCGCTCGGGTGCAAACTCCACACTCGCGTGCAAAATGCTACTTTCCGCACTCGACGCGTAATGTACTATTGTGTTGTCCACACGCAATAAATCTATTCCGAAGTATCTACTCCGGACTTAAGCCCGCTCCGAAGGTAATAATTGTAAAGATGCTGGGTGGGGAAATTTTTGTTCTCACAAAATATAGGATGTATGAAACATTTTCTTTGAAACCCGTTCTTTACTTTCTTATATAAAGAGAAAGTATTGTAGTAGCGTGAAAATTCGATTTTAAGAATTTGATGTATATCCACGTTTTTAGGTCCCCTGAGTCCAAAAAAGTGGTTTTTAAAAAATGTCTGTCTATCGTCTCTCGTCTGTGTGTGTAAACAAAAACAAAGGCAATAAGATGTCTGATGTCTGTCTCTGTCGGCTCTGTAGTTGAAGCCTCAACTACTGGGCCGATTTTGACGAAATTTTTACATGTTCAGAAAAATCATACACCGAGGCGAAATCGAGAAATTAATTTTAGCTCCAAATGTGGCTCTACCTCTTCCCCCTAGAAACTCTTCAAAAACGTGACGCATTTTGCATGCGAGTGTGGAGTTTGCACCCGAGCGACAACGAGGGTAGTAAAACCAAACGAGCATAGCAAAATGCAGTTTTCGCACGAGTTGCGTACCGTACTTAATCTACGATTGTGGATTCTATTAATAAATACAGAAAAAATGTAATAAACTTCCTGTATGTAAGTTCGTATTTCTCTTTTGATAAAGATGACATTAATTCATTAGTTATATTTTGGGAATTAATTATTTCGGGAGGCGTATTATTCTCCTCATTTTCGTCATAATCACTTAAATCACTCATTGTTTTTCACAAAAAACTCGATATAAACAGATACTTTAATTAAACAAACAGCAAATTTGTTTTGTTAAATGTAAACAAACTTGCTAATCGTGCGTTAAGGTGAAGACTTCTTCTTTTTTACCACACTAGGGCAGAAAAAAAAAAATTGTGAACGCGCATATGCGCAATTAATACAGCTACGAAAAGAATCACTTTCTACGCATCTAAACAGAGATATAATGTGTATGCATATTTCGTATTAATCGTAGATAAAAGGTTATTTTAACTGTTAATCAACTAATAACAAATTTTTGTTACATATGGTTTGCAATAATGAATATCGCTTAATAATATTCCTTGATAATCGCCATAATAAATTATTTACTAAACAAGCACTTAGACGAAATTGGAATTTGGCAAGTAATTAATGTTGTTCTTCTTTGTAGATACTAAATTGGTAAATTCCCAAAAATGAAATCCTGGGCGTTGCTGATAATGGTCTAAATTAGACCATGATTTTGGTCACCATGGTTTTCAGTCGATTAAATTAATTTTATAGTCCGACAAATCGCTAACTCTTTCTAAAAAATTAAGCCTGAGGGCTTTGTTAAAAGTTTGCGTATTTCATTTCTCTTGATGTTCATCCCTTTTTTTATTTCCATTTGTTATAAAATTATATTTATAGTACTAATTATTAATTAATGATAATTTTAGTTAATAAAATATTCTCTGTAAAATATTTCGAGTTAAATGAGAATAATCTAATAAAAACAAAATAATTTAGTACTTGATTTATTATGTGCTAATTAATCGTGGACTAATAAATGTTTAATTATTGCCTATCCTTGATTTTTTTTTAATTTGGATGGAAGGATTCAAGGAAAGGAGGTCTTATTATTTCGAAATGTATTTCTGTTTTTATGAAATGACCTCGTCCAGAAGTATTTTTAGACCATTTATATATCATTCTCATATTCTAAGTTTATCTTTCATTATTATCTTTAGCGTGGAGTTATAATGGAGTTTTAAACGGGTATAAAGTTTAAACAGGTACTACTTCTATCGCCCTTCCTTGATAATCAATTAAATTCAAAGTATTTTTTAAAAATATTATTCATAAATTATGCTAATTAGATATTCAGCCTGAAATATTAAATTGGTAAATGTGTTCTGGTTAGCTTAATAACATTTAAAGCACTGATTACAATGCATTTTTTTAAAATCAAATTTATGAATTTTTTGAACTGTTTACTACGTAAGATGACTGCCCCACTGCACATTTTGTTACGCCCAAATAACCAGGCTTATCGTTTTCTTTTTCAATATCAAACAAAGATCTATTTGTGCAAAACTATATTAATACTCAACTCTTGTCCACTACTTCCATCTCAAAACATATAGTCCAGGAGATAGCGTGCAAAAAAGTGTCTGACTAACATCAAGCTAGAATTTTGTATACAAGTCAATCTTTCAGCGCCTTTTAAGAATAGGTGGAGGGCTAAGTTCGTCTGCGGGACATAGCTTGGCAATAGGCGTTTGAAAAAAACAAACCGGTGGAGAGCGGCTATGTCTCACCAATTATGGTGGACAATAAGATTTTCATTATCCTGAGTACAGAATTAGTTAGTAGACCGAAAATCAAGTTGATGGTAGTATGTCCTTTGACAGGTGACCATGTTGATTTTTAGTAGTATTTGAATAACTAACTTATCAAGTGTGAAAATAACATCGACTTGATTTTTGGTTTGCTAACTAATTCTGTACTCAGGATCATGAAAATCATACTGTCCACCATAATTGGCGGGACATGGCCGCTCTCCACCATTTTGTTTTTTTGAAATGCCTATTGTCAAGCTATGTCCCGCAGACGAATCTAGCCGACCTCTTATTCTTAAAAGTCGCTAAAAGATTAACTTTTAAACAAAATTCTAGCTTGATGTTAGTCAGACACATTTTTGCATGTTATCTCCTGGACTAATACTCCAAAATCCACTACTTCTAAATCTATGTACATCTTTTTATAAAAAAATTAATTAATTAATAATCGTTTATTTTTTTTAACAAATAAATTAAATGCACTATGTAACAAGTTGTCAAAACGATAGCCTTGGAGCACCGTCAGGCAAGTTGCCAAATATTATCTAATATATTTGTCACTCAAGTAGAAAAGTTGCTACAGTTGATTTTTGTCAATGTATATTAAATATTAGAGACAAAAAAAAAAACAAAAAAAAAAACATTTACATACTTTTTAAAAACTCTCGAAGATTGTCTAATTGCAAGAATTCTAAAGAATTAACCTGAGTGTTTGAGAAGGTACAAGAAAATTATGGAATAAAATATTTTCATTTTCTTCATTTCATGGAAAAACATAGAATAACGCATTTTTTCTGGGAATTGAATTCACACATCGACATTTCAATTTTTTTCCATGAAGTGGAGAAAATCAGTATACATTTGTCTAATTGATATAGTAGGTGGATCTTAGGGTTTGGAATTATGAAACATTAATCCATTTTAGATTACCATTTGGTCCGCTAGGGGCTCTGATATCATTTTATATAAATTTAGAAAATTTCTATCGGCGAAATATAGTACTGCAATGAATACAAGTGAAAACCAATCTACCTCCTATTATATTTTGACTTCCTGGCACAATATTTAAGACATTTTTTGTCGTTTATTCAAACTTCAGTCCCCACTTTTCGTCAAAATATTGTACTGTAAGTGAAAACCTATC
This sequence comes from Gerris lacustris, assembly GCA_951217055.1. Lineage (NCBI taxonomy): Eukaryota > Metazoa > Arthropoda > Insecta > Hemiptera > Gerridae > Gerris > Gerris lacustris. Next base: position 18,030,916 of record OX578282.1, read on the forward strand.
GACTTCCTTAACAATCCTAAATTTCTTCTGTCCCCCAGTGTTAAAACCATGTTTAAACGTAAAAAATAGTTATTTGCATCTGCTAAAAACCGTATTCACATAACTTCGCCATTGAATCGACGCAATACTTACGTAGTCAGATATATTTGGTATAATATGTCAACGTACTGGCATTGTATATCAAACATATCCGCGTCTATAAATTAATAAAAAGATTCAATTATTGCATTTGTAAATGTACAGTATATTTAACAGATACAAAATCATTTTACATGCGTTCTTTAATTATTCTATATGTAATACGTTTATTATATACTTAAAACCATTAACATAAATTTAATATCGGTGTATTTATTTTACATTATAATTTATTACTCCGATGAATCATTCATAAGATAGAATTCAAAAATTCACATTTCCACGATATAGGAAGGGGGTGGGGAGGGGGGTAAAGCAAAAAAAAATATAAAAAAGCGGAAAAAGACGAATAAATACATTATTCGTCGATTGAGTGTACGAGTGTGACTTAAAATTATTCAAATACAAGAACACAGTTCTACAATTTGGATTATTTCAAGAAGAAATGTTCTGGAACATTAATGCAAAATGTAAACAAAATATCTTTAAGATATTATAAAGAAAAGAATATTATATATATATATATTTTTTTTTTTTTGCATTTGATAAAATCTTATCATATTATTTATGTTTGGAACTATAGTTTACATGTTACGCTAAATGAAAAGCAATGGGCGTGCAAAGGCTTGTGCTCTATAATTTTATGTTATTTATACTTAAAATTAATATTTCTATTCTGGAGTATTGGTTTTTAATTAAAATAATTATTGAAACTTGAAAAACTACAATATTATTATAATTTTTAATTGTCGAAGTCGAAACCGATAAAGTAGGTGTTTTACCTCTTACATAATAAGAATATAAAGGAAATATATTACATTTTTATATATTAGAACACATTAACTCAAAAGAATCAGCAATGGTGTCAAAAATTAGTAGGGAATGTCAATTATTGCAATCTAGTGTTACCACTCACGAAATCGCACAATAACTTGGGAATCAATGATTAGAAAATTCAAGGCATTTTTGGGAAAATTGTTTAGCTATATTTTAAGATTTTTTCATTTGAATATTTCCTGAAGGCATTTAAAAATGAATAAAATCGAGTTATACATGAAAAAATAAAAATAGACTGCCAATTAGTGTGGCATAGCTTCCTCTCATCCTATCATGTACTTTATTGTTTTATTGTTTATTGTGTAAAAAAATAGTTCTAGCTACCTTTTACACTTCATAGCGGTGTCGCTGTTGGTTTTACTAAAAATATTTATTTGAAAAAAAGGTTTGTCTCATTGAATAGATGAAGTTTGATTTTTTCCCCGACCTAAAATTCCAATTTTAAATTTGAAGTTCCCGTTGATGCGAGCGTTGCGCGTGAACGCTTGGATGGATAACGTTGTCCAACGAACTCGTCCTGGGCATTGGTAAAATGAACATGTCTACCAAATTTCATCGGTCGACATTTACTCAAGTTATCGTCACACGTTTCATAATTCGCGGACACACAGACCGACAGACAGACAGACACGAGACCAAAAATGTTCCCTGATGTCTGAAACGGATTTCTGTCTTGGATTTTTTCAAATCGGAGACATAAAAGTTTTTCGTTCTCAAAAGTGAACACAATGCTTCCGTTACCTTCGGTAAGCTCGGAAGCAATATTGGTTATTAAATAATTAATATAAAAATGCCATTTTTCAAAACTGGTCTTATTTTCAACTTTTTTATTTTTTTTTGGTTTCTGTATTCTTCACCTTAGTTTTATTTATGTGCAAAATTTGGGGAAGATTGAATGACAGCAAGTGTTTCAAAATTGGGGTTATATGTGTGCGATGAATCTTAAAAAGCAAATATATTTGACGCCATTTTGTTTCTGTTTTTATTTTTTTTGGTTTCTGTATTCTTCACCTTAGTTTTGTCTATGTGCAAAATTTGGGGAAGATTGAATCACGGGAAATGGTTCAAAATTGGGGAAAGGAAATGTGCGATGAAACTTACAAAGCAAAGTAATATAAGACCAGTAAAAACAAGAAAATCAAGGTGTTTACAGATATATGCAAAAATGCGTATGGTTAAAGACTCATTAACTTTAGTGGATGTGAACTCACAAAACTGTTTGCCGCATGTCAGCTAAGTTAGATGCGAAACCAAATCACAATTTATCATACATCATACTACAGTTTACGACTCATCGACTGAAGTAGTTGCGAAATTACAGCACACTTTTCCACTTGTCAGCTAAGTTATAGATACGAAACCAAATCACAATTTATCATACATCATACTACAGTTTACGACTCATCGACTGAAGTAGTTGCGAAATTACAGCACACTTTTCCACTTGTCAGGTAAGTTATAGATACGAAACCAAATCACAATTTATCATACATCATACTACAGTTTACGACTCATCGACTGAAGTAATTGCGAAATTACAGCACACTTTTCCACTTGTCAGCTAAGTTATAGATACGAAACCAAATCACAATTTATCATACATCATACTACAGTTTACGACTCATCGACTGAAGTAGTTGCGAAATTACAGCACACTTTTCCACTTGTCAGCTAAGTTATAGATACGAAACCAAATCACAATTTATCATACATCATACTACAGTTTACGACTCATCGACTGAAGTAGTTGCGAAATTACAGCACACTTTTCCACTTGTCAGCTAAGTTAGATCCGAAACCAAATCACAATTTATCATACATCACACTACAGTTTACGACTCATCGACTGAAGTAGTTGCGAAATTACAGCACACTTTTCCACTTGTCAGCTAAGTTAGATACGAAACCAAATCACAATTTATCATACATATAACACAATAGATTGCGACTCATCGACTAAAGCAGTTGCGAAATCACAGTATAGTTTACCCCTTGTCAGCTAAGATTCGTTTACAGCAATTATTAACTTCAATACTTGTAATATCGTTCTTTAGTTTACCACATATCAACAACATTATTTATGAAATATTTCTATAGTGCACCACAATTATCTACTAAATTACTTGAAAAAACATTATCCAGTTTTCCTCACTTAATTCTATTAGGTGCGAAATTTCACAGAACTTTAAGAATCTATTAGGTATATAATTATTTAAATGATTTAATAAAAAAAATATATATTTTTATACATACTTTTCCCCTCATTTTCTTTAATTTTATAAATGAAATTGTCTTTATTCATTTTTTTTATAAAAAAAAGAAAAAAAAAGTCAGTTGTTCCTTATTTATAAAAATGTTTTTTGTTTTTATATTGTTGTTTTTTATCTATAAACTTGTATACTTTCCGGTTCTTCTATTATTCTTCTTTTAGATGGTTTCGAGAAACGAGAGTGGGTTCGACGAGGAAAGATATGAAGAACACGTTCTAAGAAGAACCCGTTTCTTTAAAGAAAAAAATTAAATTATAATTCTTAAGTTTATAAAAAATAAATAAATTTATAACTAAATTCATAATTTTTCTATAAAATTGTAAATTTTGTGCTCAATTAATATTTTGTAACGAATTTTTTTGTGAGAATTTTTTTTTTATTATTATTAAACGGATTTAAATTAATTAAAGTACGTATTTAAATATTTATTGATACATGTGTAAAGTTGATTTTCAAAACTGATCGAAATTGTTAACTTAATAATAATAAAAAATATGTTGTGTATATTTATAAGTCAAAACCTAAAATATCAAAAACTTGTATTTTTTCTTTGTGTACCTTTAAAATTTCATATACAGGTATTGTGCACCTTTCTTTACAAGTATTGGTTTTGCTTCCGAGCTTACCGAACTTAATGGAAGCCCTGAGCTCATTTGAAGAATGAAATTATATATATATATATATACATGGTGGTCCAAAAGTTCCCCCCCCCCTCTTAAATTTTGAACGGTCTGGGCAAATTAATGAAACTTGGAGATCTGTCCATACTAAAGAAAGTTTGTTTTCATGCTATCGCGCACTAGAGGCAACCACCCTTTTTGCCCTCAGGCTGCCCAACTTAAAAATTTCAAAATTGACTGTGATTTTTTTATATTGCAGATTTAGATTCTATAGCGAAAAAGAATAAAATTTTACTTCCATTTTATTTCCATCTTCAATATTTTTCCCCCTATAGAGGGGAAAAGATAGAAAAATAACCCTCTCTAAAATAGTAAAAAATGAAATTTTTATCGTTGTAAAATCTAAACTGTTTGAGATGAATTAATGAAACTTAAAGTATGTGTATCATGTAATGTGAAATTTATTTTCATGTTATCACTCACAAGGGACAACCCCCCTTTTTGCCCCTAGGCCATCCAACTGAAAATTGTTTCATTAGTATGATTATTTTTTGAAGCAGATATAGAATCTATGGCAAAAAATAAGAATATTTAGCTTCAAAAATGTTTTATATTTTGCCCCCTCTGTGTGAGCAAAAGTATACAAGTGGTAAATTTCAGTGCACTGAAAAAAAAAAAATATTAATTGGGTTTCTGAGGTAAATATGAATCAATCAAATCACACTTTATTTAATAATTATGCCCTTTTTAAGGTGTAATAAACCCTAAATTACAAAATAAATTAAAACCTATAATTTCCAATTTGACTTTGTTTCTATTTAAACCGAAGTCCCAGTAGTTTTCATATAGTCTGTTAATCCTTCTTTTTTCAAAACTTGTTTTTGTCCTTATTTCGTAAATTTTTGTTTTCTTAAGGACTTTTTCTTCCTATCTAAGTGCATTGAAATCTACCATTTTTATTATTTTGCCCCCATAGAGGGGGCAAAATATTGTAGGTAGAAAAAAAAATATTAGAAGTAAAATTTTCTTATTTTTTGCCATAGATTATAAATCTGTTATCAGAAATACATATTCTAACTTAAAATTTTTTAAGTTGGATGGCCTAGAGAGGGCAAAAAGGGTGGTTGCCCCTAGAGCGCGACAACATGAAAACAAATTTCCCATTACATGGTATACACCCCAAGTTTTATTTATTTATCTCAAACCGTTTAGATTTTACAAGGATACAAATTTCATGTTTTTACTATTTTCGGGAGGGTTATTTTTTTATCTTTGCCCCCCCCCCCCCCCCCCTGAATAGAGTAAAATATTAGAGATAGAAAAAATGTTTAAGTTAAATTTTTTTCGCCATAGATTCTAAATCTGCAAAAATGCTCACCACAATTTTAAATTTTGAAGTTGGGTAGCCTGTGGGCAAAAAGGATTGTTGCCCCTAGTTCGCTATTGCATGACAATTAACTTCATCATAAGGTCACATCCCCTAAGCTTTATTAATTTATCTCAAACCGTTCAAAATTTTACAAAAATCAAAGGGTGGACTTTTGGCCACCCTGTATTCATATGTAATTATTTACATATGAATTATAATGCTCTCTTTATCAGTGCTCGATTTCTAGAAATTAAGAAGGAGCCAGACTACAACCTACCCTCTCTCTACCCCCCCCCCCCCCCCCCGTTCCTACGCCACTGGGTCCAACTCAAAAAAATGTTGATGGCACGTACAATCCGAATTAGCCTTTGCTATATATTTAGAATTGATCTCCGTTTTAACTTTTTTGATTACTTATTTAAAAACGTAAGTTCCTTTTTTAGTTTTAAAATGTGATTAGTGAGATTAATTTCTATTAAAACATTAACATATGATAAATTCGTATTGAAAATTTCATTACCTGATATAAAGATTTATCAGTTTATACACTAAAATGCACTCAACTCAAAGCTCGACTCAAAATATATTTTTCTTTTAATGGAATTGAAGATAGTGAGGATCATTAAAAAGCAAAATATAATTTTTTTTAATTTACTGACATTCGTAAAAATAAATAATTTTCTTTAAGGAAGACAGGGTGCAGAGAAACTTTCATTTTTCAAAGATAAATAAAAAATAAACAATTCAAGATACTTTTATTGTATTTTTTGTAGTAATATAGCATGGGAAGTTTGAAATTAAGTTGTAGTTTTAAAAATAATATAATCCAAGTGAAGACTATTGATTTCAATGCAGTGATTTAATGGTTTTTGAAGTTTCTGTCAACTTCCTTCAGTTTAGTAACCATTAGGCGGCTTCCATATTGTGCCGAGGGATGCGAATGTATCCAAATTTTGCAATTCTGATCAATTTACAGAAAAAATCATTTTATATAATATGTATACAATTATTTATATAGATTATATAATTATTGTTCATCACACACTAATAAGCCGTGTGAAAGCCACCTTATGGAGGCTATCTAGTCATGAATATTGTTCTTTAAGGCTTCCAGTGTTGTGGAATGGTCGTTGTAAAAAATCGATTTAAGATCTCTGTCCCACGCCCCTGGAATCATTGAAGATCAATATTCATGGTGAGATAAGCCACACACCAGTCTCTATATTGGAAAGTGTTGACAGAAATTTCAGAAATTGATTAAATCACTGCATCGATATCATTTGTAACTTCCTGTGCCACTCGGGAAAAACTGTAAACTTAAAGGCCCTACACACGACCACCCGACAGTTGGAGTGTGTGTATGCTTGTTGTCGGACTAAAACTGCTGGACCCGATGGTCAGATGGTAGGTCCTACGAGACGACCAACTGCCCGACCATCTGGAGCTCCCCACCCTCGATTCCTGTGGAGTCGGTTCGTGTGTAGCGCTGTCGGCCGAGAAATTAAAAGGCCAAGCAATTAAAATTAACTTTATTAACTTCAAACATTTTAAATTTAAATATTATTTACAGTGTAAATACCAGATTTTTTATTCTGTAGAAGACATATTCAAAAGTAGTCCGTGACTTTTTGTCTAATGAGCTATGTTACTTCCTCCACTTGGTTTTCTCTAATTATCTGGATGGTTAGATGTCCAGATCTTCAGATATTAGGATAATTAGATATCTTGATAGTTAGATAACCAAATAATGAGATTTCATGATAATCAGATATTAGGATAATTAGATATCTGTATAATTAGATAACAAAATAATCAGATATTAGGGTAATCAGATATCAGGATAATCAGATATTAGGATAATTAGATATCTTGATAGTTAGATAACCAAATAATGAGATTTCATGATAATCAGATATTAGGATAATTAGATATCTGTATAATTAGATAACAAAATAATCAGATATTAGGGTAATCAGATATCAGGATAATCAGATATTAGGATAATTAGATAACCAAATAATCAGATTTCATGATAATCAGATATTAGGATAATTAGATAACAAAATAATCAGATATCAGGATAATTAGATATCCGGATAATAAAGTTTACTGCACAATATTTTTATTACAGAAGCCATAAAAGCCTTAATCCTAATACAAACTGGGATTCTGGTTTAAATTCATTGTCATGTAACATTGAGTCAGAGAATCTCATTTTGGGACATGACTCAAAAATTCAGCCCTGCTACATGCTAGATTCTAGATTCATTGTCGCAGACTCAGTTGGGATGCAAGATGGGACACAACCTTGCGACAACGAATCCAGATAAAGAATCTGCAATGAATCCAGACTAAGAATCTGCAATAAATCCAGACAAAGAATCTGCAATGAATACAGACAAAGAATCTGCGACAATGAATCAAGACAAAGAGTCTGCGACAATGAATCCAGACAAAGAATCTGCTACAATGAATCCAGACAAAGAATCTGCTACAATGAATTTGAACAAAGAATCCCAGGGTATGCTAGGCTTCAAAGGTTCTTCATAATCTTCTTGAGCTATCTCAAAAATGAAACATTTTTTTGTAAAAATTTAAGTATAAGAAGCACAAATTGGATATCACATCACAGCAATGCGATAAGAAAACGGGATACATATATTTTTGTTTTGTAAGGAATACAATCATATTGAATATTTGCCTTATTACTGGTAGTCCTACCTGTTAGTCTTTAGTTTGTAAATTCACATGTAATTTTGTGTCTTTTAAAAGAGATTTTAATTATTTAATATATCAAATAAACTTAATATTGTTGAAATTTTTGCTTTTAAACTTAATATTATAAATTAGCTAAAAACTCTCTAATTGCAAATTTGATTAAAATGAGAGATTATTATGAAACCACAAGAAACAAATTACAGTTTGCGCATTATGAGTTGTGACTTTTGACAGCGTGGGAAAAAAACGAAAAATTTTGGTGGGGCGCCAATGAGAGGTCAGGATTTTGAATTCTAGAAGGTCAGGCCAACAAAGCAAACAAAAATGTCACTGATCCCACTCCTCCCACAGGCTCAGTGGCTTTATTTTTTATCTCATTTAGGTTGGCAATCTGAGTGTCAAAAGTCACAACTCATAACGCGCATACTGTAAAGTGACCAACTTAACAACTGGGTTAATACGTGTTAACCTATTAAACATTGAGAGATATTAAAAGATATTGTATGTATTCAGTTCTTTTTTTTTATACCCTAACAGATAATATTTGTTGTATCCTTACAAATACTAAACTAATTTTAATTAAAATCTGACTGCATAAAGAATGAAAAATAGATAGAGGTTTTATAATTGTAACCTAACAGACAGAAAGAGAGAATATGTTGGATAGATTTTATACTGAATGTATAATGTAGGTAAGTGAAAAAATATTAAAAAATATGGAAAATTTAAAAAGTCATAGAAAAATTAAAGGTGAAGAATGCTACTCAGCAGGCAACTGAAGGAAAGGTAATCTTAGCTTTGAATATAATAAAAATAAAAAAATTCAAAGAAACTCTTGGAGAAAGTACTCTGTTCCATGTACCGATAGTTTTAAATGAGATAATATAATAAGTACTCTATTAATATACTTATTTTATAGTATAATTAATTGATAATCAACAAGTAAATTAAATACACGATATCAGTTATCAAAATGATAGTCTTGGTCAGTGGACCGTCAGGCAAGATATAATATTATGGTATATAGTTAAATAAAGTTTATTTTTATTTTGGAAAAATATTGTGCTATTTCCTTTGCTCTTTGGGGGAATATTAAGAGATACTTAGAGAAGGGATAGTTTAAATCTTTAGGCTAGTGACACACTTCGCTACCCAGTCAGCAATGAGAATTGAATGGAACCTGCCACACGAGGTGGCACTAACTGGTCGACCGTCCCAGGGTCTAGCCGCCACCTGCAAGTGGCGCCACCCGGTCAGCCCATTGTTTTCAATTGAGCCTGTCAGGCGGTGCCACCCAAGTCCCTGCCACTCAGCCCCCACTCCTTCAATCAAATATAGGGGATATAGGGGCTGACTGCATCCCTCATATAAGTATGTCTTTATTGGTCAAACTGTTGTTCAATATTCTAAGCAATTCGTTGCAAGTTCCAAGTGACATTCGGCAAAACATTGAAAATTCAATTTTTCCAAATTGAAATATTGTTACTGACCTCTTTGATACGGGGGTACACTGTATGAAACCAACTAGTATTTTTAGGGTCCGTAGGCAAAACCAAGGACCCTTATATTTTCCTGCGTGTGTCTGTCCGTCCGTCCTGTCACCTGCTCTCACAGCTACACTTTTCTTCCGATCACTTTGAAATTTGGCATGCATGTGTCTTGTACCTACCCACATATTTTAAAAATATAGTGACTTGAAAAGATTATTTTTCAAAAAAAATTAGGGTATAAAAACTTAAGTTAAAATTTTCTTATTTTTTTTGACACCGTGAGGGGTATCATATGAAAGGGTACGTCGAGCTGATTACAAAAATATATAATTCTTTGGTTATAACTTTGATAGGACAAGCGTAGGCAAGTTTGAAGTGGGTGTGAAACGTGTCCCCCCCCCCCCCCTTTCTATCTCGCTTATGTGAAGTGCAAAAAATCTGAAAAAATTCCTGAACATTCTTCGACCAAAAGTAAAGATCATACTTTTTGGAAATTTCGAAAAAAATATTATTTTATTTTTTATGGACAAAATACGTTTTTTTATAACTATGGTCTTTTTCGATGTATTTATATGGATAAATAGTAATTTTTCAATCGATGGATGAAATAGGTGTAGAAAAAAACATTTATATGTTCGTGGGAAACGTTTCGACCCTACATAAGGTCATCATCAGTCCATTTATTAACTAAAAATAATAAAAACAAAGCAAACCATCAAATCAATTAAACATTCTTATAAGCTTTGTTAAATTTATAAAAGCCAATCTATTAACAATCGTCCTGTATAATTACTCTTAAATTAGATTGTAATCTGTCCTATCTCTAATAATATAATTTTTAAAAAAATCAGATTACTTACATTGTGAAGTTATTAAATAAAAATACTTCCTCTATGGGAGAGCGTCAATTTAGTCGAAGAATAATTTGAAATTTGAATCAATTTAAAATTTTTTTGAAAACATTTTCAAACAAGTTAATGTGTCTAAATCACATAAGTGAAAAATTAAATAAAAATTTTAAAATTTTAACATTATTAAAAAACTATTAAAACAGGTACAAATTTTAACAATCTACTATTAACAATAAAAAAACATCCTGATTACAGACTAGTATGATTCATTCAAATTATATTGATAACAATAAGTGCCTATATCTTAAAAAGTATTTATATGGTTGTAGTCCGGTTCTGTGGCAAAAAAAATCTTTATCAGAAGTTTGTTTATGTGTTTTGAGAATATCAGACCCATAGGATAGTTCAAAGTAAGCTTTTTAGCATTTTAAAAAACACCATCAATAGGGTACTACTTAAACTATACAGTGTGGCCTATGGACCCTCGCTGTGTGCTGACTAGCACACACTTGACCTGTTTATTTTGTCTGAAATTATTGGATGAACCCGAAAACGCCTTTTTCCCCTTCTTCTTTCACGAAAATAATGATTAGCAAGCACAGCTATCTCCTCCGGGTCCATTTCTTGTCTGGTCAAAAAAGTAAAAACTCAGGTGGCGGAAGCAAGTGGCATCAACCAGGTGGCGTCACCTGGGAGGTGCTACCTGGGTGGCGAAGTGTGTCACTATCCTTAGGCAATTCAAAGGTATTGTGAGTGTATTTCTACAGACAGTGAGTTGTAAGATAAAGTTAAATTTGAAGAAATTAGTAAAGTGTTTCTTGAATTTTTCATTCTTGAGTAGATAGGTCTATAAAAAATAAATAGATTTATTTAAGAATAAATCTATTTTATAAACTCTTTAAGACAGGGTAGGGGCATTTTAATGCTATTGTATGATTAGATTACTGAACCTCAAATAAATAAATTAAAAGCATTGAATAATTTAAAGAGGATATAGGCCGGTGGTTCAAATCCCCACGCTGGAGTCTATTTTTCTCTGTCTGTTTCCCGTAGTTAATAATAATAATTATAATTTGATTTAAATTAAAATTTAATCGTTCCGTAGTATGAATACTACCAAAATAGTAAAATATGAATTTCTAATTGATTGTACGAGGTACAGGTACTAATTGGGTACTTTATAATTATAAGCGTTATTTCTCGGTCTAGTTCTTTGTCATTAATATTGACTTCTCAGACTTGTGGAAAAATTGAAAGCTTTAAATTCGGGTCAAGGTATCATTAACGTCAGAGAAATTCATTCTCCTGCGTAGCTTAGTTGGTTAGAGCGCTATACTGGAAATATAGAGGCCTAAATCCCCATGCTGGAGTCTATTTTTCTCTGTCTGTTTCCCGTACCTAATAATAATTATAATTTGATTTAAATTAAAATTTAATCGTTCCGTAGTATGAATACTACCAGAATCGTAAAATATGAATTAAAGAGGATATTAAAAATGGGATAGTTATAAATGACAATGAACTCCCAGAAAAAATTGTATAAAATATGTAATCATTGTTTTCAGGATACTACTATGATGCAGCTACATTTGATGATAGCCTAAACCTAGTAAATTCTAATGGATTATGTATACCTGATTCTCCTATATGAGTTTTTAGAAGCCTCCTTTGAACCCGACTTAAGTAAAAAAAAGAAAAAATCCTACCATTTTTCAATGAGCCAAATAAAAAGAAATTTATTTTTAAGAAACATAAGTATTAAAAACTTGAGCAGTGTCAAGAGGATTTTACTTGTTCTCTAATCTTTTTAAAAATTTATGAAATTCTCAGTAGTTTTAAGAATAATGTTAACTGACTATTAACGACTTTTTTAAGGAATAAGGTTTTCAAATCATTCAAATTGAGGTGGGTACTCTCAGTGTATGGTGTATGTCAAAAAAAGTATTAAAATAAAAGTATAAGTATACAAAACTTTTTGTCTCTTTTTGAAAAAGCGTAGTGAGTTCTTTATTTCAGAGACTTAGGGTTTTAAAAGTTTGATTGTCTAACAATAAATAGCGTACAATTTTTTTTTGATTTTAACAAAATTTGGCACACAGGTGCATCTCAGCAATCTTGGTAACTTTATTGTTTTGTAAAATGGCGGACAAAATAAAAAATAAAAATATTTACCATGACATGTTGTTACACATGGTTTTAAAAAGTAGGAAAAGAATGTATAAATACTTAAACATAGCATTTTAAACAAATATTGCCGAGGTGAGAGTGTTAAAAAAATGTATTCTTACATGACCAGGTTATGTATAATTTTAAAGCTCTTTTCAGGTAGATTTAGAAATTCCTGGTAGTTTTGTAGAAAAGCAATCTAGGCAACATAAGAACAAAATACAAATTTTTCAACGCCAGTTCTTTATGCACCTCATTACTAACACTAATCTTTTATTAAAGAGCTTGCTTAGGAACTTGTGAAACCTCACATAAAAAAATAGTAATATAACTGTATAATAGTTTTTAAGTAATTTAGTATAATTTTAGGGGCAATGAAAACCTGAAAGGTGTGTTATGTGATTAAGCAATAAGAAGAATATATAAATAATGTAGATGAAGCAAGATAAGAAAAATATAATAAGAGAAATTACAGTTTAGCTTGACTATCATACAAAGCTTTCATGTCTTTTTATTCCGTCAGTCACTGCTAGCCTTGATAGGCCTGCCATAGAACTAACCATAACAAGGAGGTTAACCTCCAGTCCAATTGTTAGTGATTCCGAATAGCACCCTAAGTTGAGGTGTGAAATACAATAGTTGATCTAAATAAATATATTTAATTTTTTGAAAAATTTGAACCACTCGAAACAACTGAGGAGCCTTCAAATGAGAAGACTCTCAGTGTGTAATTTGGAAAAAAGCCAAAAATAAAAAAAAATTAATTACTTTTACATGTTATAAAACCGTTTGCAGCAAAAGTCATACCTTTATTAAAAAAAGTGTTTAGGTATCAGTTATAAAATTAATTATAATACTGTCCATAAATTTCTTTCACCTTTTCTTATCATAAAATATATTAATTTTAATTAGGAATAATAGGAATAATGCACATAGTATGTGCATATGTGTCTAAAAGGGTACATTATTAACCCTAGAACGATACACTGGGGTCCAGCACAGACCCCATGCAAACTATAATTGAGTTTTTATTTTGTTTTATTTGTATTTCTCTAAACCTAGACTCCCTTCTAATTTACCTTTGAACCTTTCTAAGTAAAGACTGATAACAATACCTATCCTGTTCAATTTCTGTTTTCTGTATAACAATTCTTAATATATAAAAATAAAAAATATTAAACCAATCTAACGAACACCAAATTTTATATATAAATATTTTTTTAAAGTACAAATTTTTCTAAAAAAAAAAAAATTGAGGTAAAAATTAAATGGTATTTTTAGTATGACAAATTATATTTACAAAAATATATAAATAATTAAAAAAGAAAATGTTTATTAATTAATTTAACCCATTAATTAATTGGGGTCTAACTGACCCCTGTGTGGAGTTTGTAAAACAAAAAATATGTGTGTCGTTCAAGGGTTAACATGATTTAAAAAGTAATAATTAGGTAGTAAAAAAACAAAAATGATCATTTTTATTTTTTAATATAACGTTCAGAAAACAAAACAAATTACTTTAAAAAGAAAATCATAAGTTTAATCAAATCTTTATTCAGCGATACGAACTTCTTATTTATTATAAGAAATTTCGAAATTCTTTTAGGGCTACAATTTATATGTGGCCCCCCTCTCGACAGAAAATCTGGCAGCTGTGTTTTTCTTATAGTTAAATATAGATTTAAGAATCGGGGCTGCCAACTGGGTAGATGAGAGAACTCTATGCGTTTGTAATTCATAAGGCATTGCTCTGTCGCAAACCCGTCTTGTTTCACGCTTCAACAGAACTTGTTGATGATTCTAAAGTATTTTAATACTTTTGCGTAAACTTTATTAATTTTTTCTTAAAAGATATTAATCTGGATTTATTCGGCAGCCTTTTAAATTCCGTTCGACTCAACAACGTAAGTATTGCATAATATTTACAACCTATTTTGTTCATTGTTGTCGGTTTTTTTGTGTGTCTCTGTCCGCCATTTTCATCATGTCAATGTTGATGCCCTCACTATTAACGGTTTATTTTACGTGATTATTGTTTCTAATTACTATTTTTAAGTTAGTTTAGTTTCGGGTTAAGTTTAAGCGATCTTTTTATATTTTCTCGAATTGTCTATAAATCTTCGTAAATATCCGTACTTAAATGTTTCCCATAATGTAATGAATCCGCATACCGCGTCATACTTTAATTCCGGTCTGCGTGAAGCCCGTTTATGTCTAAAATCAAGTTTATATATGATATCCTGGTAATAGTTTGTCATTTCAATCAAAAGTTTTCATAATTATCATTAAAAGAAATCGGGTTTTCTCCGTAGTAGATTCGTTGCAGGTTGAAAATAGCGCCAAGGTATTGATTTTTCTTTGTCGACAATTCATTATTTTAGACAGCTTTCCGTGTCGTGTCGCAATATTAAATTTAAATGTTTTGTTAGAAGAATATTTAATCGTTTTAAATTCATTTTTATTTCTTGTATCATCTAGTGTAACTTTTCCTGTCAACTACTCTAATTGCAATTAAAGCCGTAATAATTTCTTTAAAGTAGGTTAACTATTGCAATGTATCTCATCTTTATAATAATTTTGCCAGTTAACTTATTATTATCATGTATTTTCTTTCATCTTAGCGATTTCTAACTTTGTTGCAATGTGTAATTGAAATTAGTTCCTCTACCTTACAGTTTTTTCGCTTTTTTTATCTCTTTAAATTATGATAATTTTTAAGATATCACAATACTATTTTAATAATATATTATGTTATCTAATCGTGAATGAATTTTTGTTGATCTTAAGGTGTGCCCCCTTTAACCAAAGTAAATACACTATCTAGTTAGAAAGTAAACTTAGAAATAAGTATGTAAAATTAGTTTATCTAGGCAATTCTACTGATCCTCAATTAGAGTAATTCTTTTATCGAATAGGTATGTTTTAAATGGAAATCAATGGGAATTTGCTGTCTTTAATTCATAATTATGATTGTTGAATGAGTATGTTTAATAACATAATACATAATCTACTCTTGTTTTCTGTTTAGCCATGTTTGATTGATTAGAAATACCTAAAAAATAGTCTGAAAGTAGAGGAATTAAGTGTAAAACGTAGAGGGTAAGGAATTGGAGGTATCAAAAAGCTTGTTTTGTTCTCATATCTATTCTCAAGGCCAAGTTACCTGTATAATGATGCTAATGGCAAAGTAATTAAGATTGTGCAATTGTT
This sequence comes from Gerris lacustris, assembly GCA_951217055.1. Lineage (NCBI taxonomy): Eukaryota > Metazoa > Arthropoda > Insecta > Hemiptera > Gerridae > Gerris > Gerris lacustris. The sequence continues at coordinate 18,046,585 of OX578282.1, forward strand.
GGCAAATCTTCTTTATTTCTTAGTTTGTGTTATTTCTGACCTCTTTATGTGATATTAATTACTATAGTTAGAGTATGATGCCCCTTGAGTATTGAAAATACAGGGAAAAAACTATAATTTTTATTGTATAACCTGCCTATAACCTCCATTTCTTAGTTTACTTAGTTCTTAAAATATTGACTTATCTCAGACACTGTCTTATTCAGGACAGAAAATAGTATGTTGTATTAAATTTATTCTGAAAATTTAAGTTATTGTCTTAAGTCTTATGTTTGTTTTAAGAACTGTGTACAACGTTCCCACATAGTTTTTTGAAACGATTTTAAAAATGATCGGCTAGTTCAAAACGCTGTATGGAGAAGGATGGTTGTATAGGTTCAAATCCGCTCCACAAAAAAAGGTGGAACGGTAGATCGTATTCATAACGCCTGTATGAGCATGTCAAGGGAGGGGATTGAGATATCTGTTTATTTGGTTGAGGTAGCGTATCTAGGACATCGTGTATAGAAATGGAAAATCTAACAAATATAATTCATATATAATTTAAGTGTTACCTGTATATTGATAAAAATTGCATTATTTATAGAAACTTTTTCATTTCATACTCTTTCTGAGAAAAACCAGATACGCTACATCAAAGCCCAGTTAATCTACGATATACACATACGCCCAAGATTCGCAAAATCGACCTTTATATAGGTGTGTCTTAAAATAGATGACTGAATATGGAAAATGTATTAAGAGAAAACTTATGAAATGAAGAAGTATCCACAATTGGTGCATTTTTGATCAATCTACAGAAAAGACTATAATTATGTGTGCCAGTTTTTTTCATATCTATACATAAAGCCCCAGATACGCTACCTCAACCGTATATTTTTACTTTTTAAGTAAATACTATAAAAAAATCCTATTAAAATGACTTGAAACAAAAGTTAATACTTAAAAAAAAAACTGTAAGAACATTTTTTATAACTTGTAAATAAGTAATTTCCAAATTCGCGGGCATATTAGGTGACATTAAAGAAGTTCTCACTCGTGACGCCACTGTTATGGTTATGAGATATCAAAAAAAAAAAATTCAAGCATATATATTTTATGTTCATGTTGTGTGGACACGTAAGTATTGTCTTAAAAATCAAATCACATCCATAACACTTCATAACGATGTGTGAACATAGTAATAGTTGTGATGTTTAGAGTCCATAGGCTAAACCCCCCCCCCCCCCCCCCACCTTCATATACTCCCTCAGAATCTTGAGGTTGAAGTTTATGGGGTTGAATATTGTTTTTATTTAACGCTAATGGATCATATGGGGGTTCCGTTTTGAGCCAATTCATATTTGCGTCGTCACCTTAAAAACTGTTTTTTCGAGTCCTCTACTTTAATTTTCGTGAACCTCTGAAAAAAGAAATAAATCGATATCTTGAGAACTATTGAGAAATGGGCATATGCTTACTCGATATTTTTTGTTGCATTTTACCCATAGAATCCACCAGTTTTGTTGACATTTTATCGTGGGTCACCCTATGTATAAATTTTGTCTGTTTATTGATCAGATTAACAAAGTGTATGACTAATTTTTCATTTACTGCCATCTACCAAATCTGACCTCAACTTTTTCTTGTTGGCACTGCACACTTGTTTGCCTTAATGGGGTGCAAAACTGTATTTTTATATTGTGTAGAACCCGAGTTATTAACTATTTTCTGTTTCTATATCCCACAGTGCCCTGTTGAGAGAAACAAGTAATTCAACATTAACATTTTCTATTTTCTGTTCATCTTTTAGATGCCACGTGGACGATACTACTCAAATAGTAGATCCTTTTCAAGGAGTAGATCCAGGAGTAGAAGTCGGAGTCGATCACCTCATCATAAGCCAAGAAAATATGAAAACTATTATGCATCCCCCTACAAGAACAACAACTCATTCAGGTACATATTGTATGTCATTTTTATGGATCATAATTTTAAGTTTTAGAATATTTTTTCGGGTGGTGTACCGGCTACACTTAAACATATAATGTCTATTTTTTTTTTTACTAAGTCATGTACCAGCGTAGTTCAAGTTACATTTTAGGTAGTACTGACAGTTGAGGTATGACATACAAAAAAACATTTTTTGTTTTTAGAATCAATCAAAGTTTATTGATGACTATATGAACAACTTAAATTAGATTTATGAAGTTTTTGGTAGTATTCATACTACGGAAAGTTAAAATTTTAATTTAAATCAAATTATAATTATTATTAACAACGGGAGATAGACAGAGAAAAATAGACTCCAGTGCCGGGACTCGAATCACTAATATAGAGGCCCATGGTTCGAGTCCCGGCGCTGGAGTCTATTTTTCTCTGTCTATCTCCTGTTGTTAATAATAATTATAATTTGATTTAAATTAGAGTTATGTTAATTTCAATCAAAATCAATGATAATTTTAAGTATTTGAAGTTAGAAAGCAAGTTTTAAGAATTTTTCTTTTATATAAGTCCCTTCTTTCAGAGCTAGAAGCATTAATCAATCAATTTGTGAATAAAAACACTATAGTATCTGTATGTTTTTTGGGTCTAGAGGTTTTTTTTATGTATAATTTTTTAGGGTTTAAAAAATTAACCCATTTTAAATTCTTTTCTCCTCCAGCGCTATGTTTCTCCCTCACCTTGGGCTTCTTCAGACCACAAATTATCGAAAAATGTTCCTAATTATTTTTAACAGGACATAACAGCAACATATTAACATTTAATTTATATAACAATAACTAATTAAATTCAATAAATACCTTATTTCTATTTATTGAATAATTAGTTATTGTTTTATAAGTTAAATGTCAATATGTTGCTGTTATGTCCTGTTACAAATGTGTAAAAAATTAGGAAACATTTTTGTTAATTTGTAGCCTGAAGAAGCCCAAGGTGAGGGCGAAATAAAGCACTGGAGAAAAGAATTTAAAATGTGTTAATTTTTTGAACCCTAAAAAATGATACATATAAAACCCTGTAGACCCCAAAAAAACATAGACACTCTAGTGTTTTTTATTCACAAATAAAATTTGTAATAAAGGGTTAAAGAAAAACTACAAGAAGGTTAAGCAATCTAGTTTCTCTTGATCATAATAATTGACACATTTTGTTGGTTCTACTGATTTCTTGTGGATTTTACTCAAATTAAGTAAAACTCATATAGTTATATAGTTAATAAAAATGTATATATTTGAAATATTTTATCACTCGATTGGTCGTTATCAATAAAGTTACTCCAACTAAGATTTTACTCGTGGCAAATAAAACTCAAATATTCTATTGACTAGTTTACTTTGCAACATCAATAATAATAATAATAATAAATTACTCAATAGCCTACGGAAAGCTCGCGTGAAACGGCTCTTTACTACCACTATATATTAGTGATGGGAGTGAAAAGGGTTAGCAAATTGGCCATATTGTATGGTTTCCATGACTGATGAATGCTACTTCCATTGAATGACTAAATATGGGCGCTGGGAGAATACAGACAGTCCCTGCTATGGCAAGCTCAATTTCTCAGGAGAGCCAAAGTTCCTCCCTTAAAATGAGGATAAGCCCAGACACTAAAACTACCTGTAAAGATGGTTTTGAATACCCCTTTATTTACAGATATAATCATTTGACTCCAAAAGCCTATTTTTGATTAAAAGTCAAAGTTGGTTTTTTTGGTTCTCTGAAAAATTGACAAAAAGATACTTGAGTAAAGTTTTTTTATGGGTTTATAATCTACCTTTGGGAAGTGTTAAACTAATTTCACTAAGCAAGAATATCTAGATGCCACAGAGTTCACACCACTCCTTATTTCTATTACCCCCCTTGTAACCTCTGCAATGATCTAGTGTAGGGGCTTTTTTTTACTTACTTAGGTACTACTGCTACTTTTAGGTTACTTGGCAAGCACCTAGGGGGAGAGGGACCTACCTACGAAATTCCATGGTCGTAGGCTCAGTGATTTTAGAGATTGATAAGCCACTGAGTGATATTAGGATAATATAGTATGTATAGGTAACGCGTCATCCACTACGCAGGTTGTTGCACCACTGATTATTATTATGAACAATTGATTCAAAAAAGACTTATTGCAAGCTTTAGCAGATTAGAGGCGGATATGCATGTGCTATTAAAAAAGCATGCCAGTGGCAAATGACTAGCATGGTAAGTAGCTGGCATGTTGTAGAAGTACATTTGCCAGTGAAACATCATGCTTTTATCATATGGATGGTTGGCCATATGGGAGCTACGAGCTAAAGGCACCCATTATCAGTTCCGAGTTATATGGTTTAAATCCATTGTCCTCTTGCCTCGTGCCACTGGCATGCTTTTATTACGAGTTGCTAGCATATGAATTTCCACCCTAATTTTAAGGTCTTCAGTAGAGTTTAATATCTGTATAGTAATATTTAACCTATTATTGAAGTTCAGGCATTAAGAATATAATAACATAGTTTTTATTTTTGAAACTTAGAAATTTTGACGTCTTAGTATTTTAAAGAAAGCTTATTTCCATTACTAAACGCTTTTATGAGATAAAGCAAACTAGATGTTGATAGATTAGATATAGACAAACATGAACTCAAATAAGAGAGAAAATTCTTTTTATGAATAAGGCAGTACCCAGTACACCACTAGTTTTTTAAAAAAATGTAATTTATTATTTTAAATAAACATATTTCTGATAATTTAGATTTAAATGTTTGATATGATTAGAAATGTTTTTTTCTTAATCAAATTTAATAGACAACCCTTTTTTTTTTATCAAAATTAAGAGTTCTATTTGATATGTAAATATCTATGCTAAATTCCTTTCTTGCGGCAGCCTTACATGTTGTGGTAAAAACCTGTACAGGTGAGCGTGTGAATGCTAACAAGTTGTGACATAACTCTGCAGTTTTGCCATAACTTGATATCATAGAGTGGAATGCTTTATTTGAGTTACATTCTGTTGTTGTGACTGTTGTTTATATAGGTTGCCTAGCTTTTGTTACAATCTTTTAACTGTTGATGAACGGTATTCTATTCATGTGTCCGAAATAAAATGCTTATTTCTCTGTATGGAAGATCTCTCTTTCTATTAATTTTCAGAAACACTAAATAAATTTGTTTTTTTAAAGAAATTGCTTCATATATTCGTAAAAAAACTGTCTTGCAAGTATCATCTCAACTGGAAAATATAGAATTAGCCACATGTAATCAATAGGTATAAATAAATAATTGGTTGGTGAGTTAGTCTTGTCAAAAACTCGTTACTGAGTTTATCTCTATTAGCCGGTATCTTTTTTTTTCTTTTCAGTCCCTGATGATAGTTGAGTAGTTAAACTATGGTTAGTAAATCTTGACTCTTCATTCAAAGCAAATGATAATTTATTACAGTTCGAAGAAAAAAGCAAATTTCTAACTTTCGAAATATACCTACAATATTTTGCTAAATACAACTATTTGTAATTTTGGCTGAACTGCAGAAGACGGTGTGGTCGAGAATCGCTTGGTGGCACAATTTTGCTTAGAGATTATATCCTTTTGTCAAACTGTACATTAAGTATGATTTATGCATTAGAGAGATTATATAATGTGTGATTTGTACATAGTAGAGTTGATTGATTTCCCTTTGTCAAACTGTACATTTCTATGATTTATTCATTAGAGATATTATTATATATGTGTGATTTATACATATAGTCCAGGAGATAGCGTGCAAAAAAGTGTCTGACTAACATCAAGCTAGAATTTTTTATATAAGTAAATCTTTTGGTGCCTTTTAAGAATATATGGTCGGCTAAGTTCGGCTGCGGGACATAGCTTGGCAATAGACATTTGAAAAAAACAAACCTTTTTGTACCGCCCTTTTTGGTGGACAATGTGATTCTCATGATCCTTAGTACGAACTTAGTTAGTAGACCAAAAATCAAGTTTAGTTTGTCACTTAATGGGTGACCTCTTTGATTTGGAGTATTATTTGACTAACTAGCCTTTTAAGTGACAAACTACCATCAACTTATTTTTGGTCTACTAAGTTCGTACTCAGGATCATGAAAATCATACTGTCCACCAAAAAGGGCGGGACATGGCTGCTCTCCACCTCTTTGTTTTTTTCAAATGCCTATTACCAAGCTATATCCTGCAGACAAACTTAGTCGACCACATATTCTTAAAAGGCACCAAAAGATTTACTTATACACAAAATTCTAGCTTGATGTTACTCAGACACATTTTTGCACGCTATCTCCTCAACTAATAGGAGAGTTGATATCCCTTTGTCAAAGGGTATGGAGTGAGGCCCCACCTTCTTTTCTACTAACAACACGACTTATATTATGCAGATTTAACATAATTTCTTCTTTTTTTTTTTCTTCATTACTTAGAGTCATAGGATGTCCTAAGGAATAATCACAATTCCTATATAATGTTATTCTAATTATTCAACCAACTTAGTCAAATATTCAGTTCATAATTGAGGATAATTCCTATAAACCCATATTACTAATGACAAGTTTTACTATTTAGTATGTCTATCTAATCAGTCTTGCAATGCATAAAATAGTTATATTGGTTTACAATACTGGTTACTTTTTAATTTAAAAAGGCCATTAAAATTACTAGAAATATTTTTAGTTTATTCGTCTAATAATGTCAAAATTAAATAAGTCAGGGTTGTTTGTTTATATGTCATGTCACTTTAACAAGTTACATAAACATGGGCCATTTTTATCATAATTTTAATTGCAAGATTCAAGAATTTACTTAACAGTGCAAAATACAAAAAAATTTAAAAATTAACAATGTTACCATCTACCTTGAATTCTATACATAAAACCGGTATTAGCAGTGTTAGCCGTGTTTCACATGCGTTAATGTCAGATTGTTGTGACCCAAGAGTAAATAAGTGGCTAGAGCATCAAGATGTTTGTGATCCGAAATACAGTTGTTGTCCGAAAGATCCAGTGGTACCTTGTCTCAATTTGACTCCCAAATGCCCAAGGTATATGACTTGTGATATGGAATTCTACAGGCTTAGGAAACCTGTTCCAATGTCAAGAGAATTCAAATGTGGCAAGAAGGTAATTTGCGAAGATGATTTTGGACTTACGAAGCCTATCAAAAATAAATATCTAACGGAAGTTAGTATATCATCTAGAGGTTCTCAGTACAAAGACCAATTTCATAACCATATGTTGTACTAAATACAGAGATAATTTGGTAATATACAATGTTTTATATTTTTTAATTTACATTAATCAAATCTGAAGTATGTTCGAAGAAATGAAATGAAACTGCAGTTATCCAGCCACCTAGGAAAAGAGGTTAGAAAATTGGGAGGGCCCTCAATCGAATGTACTGTTTAGACAAAGGGATATCATCTCTAAAATGGGTCATGGTCAGCTTGTTGGGGCCCGCTCTTAGACGTCTGTCTTAGGGGCTTTTTCGGGGGCGTGTATCTCTTTTCCTATTCACTTTAAAAAAAAAAAAATATATATATATATTTTTCCCTTTTCGCGAGACCTACAAAAAAGGTCCTTTGCGTCGGGCCGCTGTGGTCGACCGTATTAGAGTTATGCGGAAAAAACGTTTTTTCACCATAACTCGAATACGGTCGACCGCAGCGGTCCGACGCAAAGGACCTTTTTTGTAGGTCTTGCGAAAAGGGATTTTTTTTTTTTTTTTAAAGTGAAAAGGAAAAGAGATACACGCCCCCGAAAAAGCCCCTAAGACAGACGTCTAAGAGCGGGCCCCAACAAGCTGACCATAACCCTAAAATGTATTAATTATATAGATATAATCTTTCAAATGTATAAAGCTTAAAAATTGAACTCTTTTGACAAAGGGATATAACCTCTTAAGAGTATAAATCAAGCGAAATTGTGCTGCCAAGCGATTCTCGACTGTTTGGATAACTGCAGATTAACCAAATGCTCTTATATGACCAAAAAAAATCTCTCAGTTCAAGAAACATATAGCTGTATTTTATATACCTTAATGCATCTAACTTCGATGCTGTATAGAAGGATGAAATTTACTTTTTTAAAAAATTACAATTTTTTTTAAGGTAAGTTCTATTGGTTTTTTTGTTCTAACTAAGATCTTGCTTGGTAATTATCTTTTTAATGCCAAATTATTCAAATACATAATCCAGTTTAGCATGAAAATTATATTCCTTTGATAAGCACTTAAAAATTTAGGTAGAACTATAGAAACATGGGGCCCTGCCCAAAATCTATTATTAGACTAAGGAATATTAACTCCTACAAAAGCGAAAAAAATATTTGTTTTAGATGAAGGGATATTATTACACTTCTATAGCTAGGTACACAATTCGGAAGGCCTGTCAGTTTAGACTGAAGAATAACTAAAGGCCGGTCGTCTGAAGCTGGGTCCACACAAATAAAAAATCGGGTTGTGTGTGTGTGGCAGTGAAGACTCTGACACAATATTTTTTGACTAGTAATTTTTCATCGTAAATATTTTTGTCTCTGAGTAAATTTAACCCAATGCAAATTTTTATTGGTGTGGACCCAGCTTGAGGGTTTGTATATTCAAGTTCACACTAATCAAGTTCACACTAAAGCAGCGTTTCCCAAACTTTTTTGACCAAGTATGAATTTTTAAAAAAAAAAAAAAAAAAATTAATAAAAATCAGGTTATTTGTTTGTTTATTTTCTTACTCAAAAATCGCAAAAAAATATATAAGTAATTAAAAATTAACAATTATATAAGCTTAAGTAAATGAAGTAAGCTTTGCTTTCCACATATTTTGTCCTTAGTGCAAAGGATGATGTTGTTTGTCATCACATAACAATTTCAAATTAGGAGGTAATGATTTTTATTTCATTCTCAAATTAGATTCGACATCCAATATGTTTCGGTTGAGAACACATCTTCACACGTATAAGTAGTGACAAAAGGCATTAAATATTGTGTAGCTTTTTCGCCTAGGCTTGGATACACCCTTTTGACAGCACAACCAAAAATTAATTAGTGGTACAGTTTCAAACACATTTTTCAGATCGGTTGCGCATGAAATTTCAATTACATTATCAACTTCTTGTTCACTAAGATTTAACATTTCTTCCTTTTCAATTTCGACAGAAAAAGGATCTTTAATCCACATATTATTTGAAGGAATATCCAGAAAGCAGTCTTTATAGTACATTACGCGTCAAGTGCGGAAAGTAGCATTTTGCATGCGAGTTTGGAGTTTGCACCCGAGCGACAGCAAGGGTAGTAAAACCACACGAGCAATGCAAAATGCCGTTTTCGCACGAGTTGCTTACCGTACTTTATCTACGATTGTTAGATTTAAATAATAAATATAGAAAAAATAAACTTGCTGTATGTAAGTTCGTATCTCTCTCTTGATAAAGATGGCATTAATTCTTGAGTTGTATTTTTTGCCGAATTAATTATTTCTGGAGGAGTATTATTCTCCACATTTTCGTCAAAGTCACTTGATTCACTCATTTTTTTTCACTAAAAACTCGATATAAACAGTTACTTTAATAAATGAACAGCAAATTAGTTTTGTTAAATGTAAACAAACTCGGTAATCGTGCGTAAAGCTGAAGAATTCCTCTTCTTTACCGCACTAGCGTGGTAAAGAAAAGGAATTCTTCAGAACTATGAGACGTGCATGCGCAATGAATACAAGTACGTAAATAATCACTTTCTACGCATCTAAACAGAGATATAATGTTTATATTTCGTATCAATCGTAGATAAAATCTATTTATTAGCTCCAAAAGATGTTCTTGAATTGAAACTGATAGTGTTTCTAGATGTAAATCTCCTTAATCATAGTTTGCATGGGTTTCAATAAATGTATATGTAATGTTTCAAAAGATTTAAAATATCTTCAATTAAATTAATGAAGAAACTCCATTTTTTTCTAAGATAGGTTTAAATAAAAATATTTATTGATAATAGTTTCATTTTAATTTTTATAATATAACACCGAATTTTAACTGAAAACATTTTTTTTTTTTAATGTTTTTACAATTTGTTTTCGCGTCCCGGCAACATTTTTCTACGCGACCCACACTTTGGGAAACGCTTTACTAAGGTGAGACTGGCCTTTAGATGGACTGTTCAGTCTATACTATCAGGCCTGTAAATCTTGTGAACCCGACCTTATCCATTGACTTTAATTTATTAAATCTGATATTTATTCTTTATTAAGTACCTTTCAATCAAAAGGTAAAGGTAAAACTGAAGAATATGAGACGGTTTAGAGAAAAGATGGCAGGGCCTCACTCGAACGTATTTTTTGACTAAGGGTTATCAACTCTTCTATGAACAAATCATATATCTATTATTTCTCAAATGTTTAAATCATACAATTGGATACTGTTTGACAAAGGAATATAATCTCTCAAGTGTAAGCAATTCTCGACCGTATCATCTCATTCAGTTCAGCCAAGATACATTTTAAATAAACAAAATGAGTTAAAAAAACAAAATGTGTTAACTGCATTTTATGGACTAACTCAGAGACTGATAGTTATATAATGTCCTATGTTAAACCTCGTGATACTGCAGTCTACTAAAATGGAATAATTACAAAATATTATAGTCTTAAATATATTTGTAGGCGTAAAGGATTTAAAAGTTACACAAAATATTTATTAGTGATCGATCCTTAGTGATGGATAATGGGTTTTTGGTACGTGGAAAGTAGGACTTAGTGCTTTGTAAATAACTATTGAGACAAAGGAATGTTTACTCTAACGTACTTTAGGACAAAGGAATATCACACTTCATGTTTTTATAAGGGGAGTAACAGTCTAAAGAAGAACATTCCGTACACCTTCTTTAGATTGTTACCCCCTTCAGTTTTTTTTTTTATGAGGGGAGTTCAGTCTAAAGAAAAATATTTCGTGCACCTTCTTTTTCTTTAGATTGTTACTCTCCTCTGTTTTCTTATGAGGAGAGTAACAGTCTAAAGAAAAATATTCCGTAATCATAAAACAATTTAAAATATTTTCAGTTTCATTAGCCTTTTTATTAGCTTTTTTTATGGTTTTTACGAAAAATCCAGTTATACAGAAATATTTAGGAAAATAAATCTGATTTTAACTCAACATTGACAAACAATCACCAGTTAAACAATTTTTAAACATGTTTGATAAAAAATTAAATTAAATTAGATATTAAGGGATTTAAATTCAGTATCAGTAAGTATATGAGAAAGTGAGCGTTTCTTTAGATTGTTACTCCCTTATATAAAGAAAGAAGGGAGTAACAATCTAAAGAAGGTGTACGGAATGTTCTTCTTTAGACTGTTACTCCCCTTATAAATACAGAAGTGTGATATTCCTTTGTCCTTAAGTACATTAGACTAAACATCCCTTTGTCTTAATAGTTATTCAGTCAGTTATTTATATTAAAAAAAACATAGGGGAGTAACAATTTGAAAGAAGTACCAGAATGTGTTTGTATAAGATGATAATTTATTATTATCGAACTCTAATTTTTTAATATTATTATATTTATTTGAGACATAATTTTTTCTTAAATTTATTAAGCCATATTATGCTTTAATCTTGTTTAGGGGGGGGGGGCACAACTTTTTTTTGACTAAGTATTAAAACGTAATAGAGTTAGGAAATAAACAGGTTAAGTCAAAGTGTGGATTTTTTAAAAATAATTTTTACCCAGTTGGTTGTTGGAACATTGACCCTTAATAGTTATTATTTATAGAATGCTCAAGGTAACTGCTGTTGTCTAACATCTTAATGAGCGGAAAGATTTTTCTTTAAAAAAATCTCAATTAAAGTAAATTACTTTATAACTGTAGTTTCTGTTTATGTATTAGATACTTTTCCTTGACATTAGAGATTTACGTACTATTGAGCCAAACGAAGTTAGTTCGTAAAGTTAGGCCCATATTTAGCTGAGGTTTCGAGTCTAATATAGAGGGGGGTTTGTACTTTAAGCAATGTGTGATAGTATTGCTATTCTGTCCATATTGGGAAGGTGAATTCAAGGCTGAGTGTGGTGATATAGGATAGCGTTGACTTTAATACTTTTTTTCTCTTTTCTTTTAAAACCCCCTTATGTGTCACTTCTTACCCCACTCCCGTATTGCACATTCAATCCTTTTTTGTCGATAATTATCCTACATAGTAAACCATTTTAAATTTTCAATAAGTTGCATTAAAAAAAAAAAAAAACAACATATTTTGTATATTTTTTTCTGTTATTCTTCCTTTATTAATATCCTATCTTTGCTTTAATTATTATGAGTCTACTTATTTTCTTAACCTTTTATATCTCTTCAATAAACATAGGATTAGTTAAACAAATTTAAAAAAAAAAAAAAAATTGGAAAAATTTGAGAAATAAACGTTCAAAAACAGCATTTTAAGCTGTTTTAGACGTAAACCCACACTCTTAGTGCCGACAATTTTTTTTTTTATTTATCAGAGAGAGAGAGGTCCCGGAACGCCGTTTCGCCTTAAATCGGGCCCTTGGTTATTTCTACTAAGATTCTTTTAACCTAGATCTTAGTTAAGATATGAAATTAAACCATGACCACGGTGAGTTCGGCGTTGTTTCGATACCATTTAAGAATTTTCTATTACTGTTAAATAAAACAATGTCACCGTTTTTATTTTTTACTTTCTCATATAAAGAAAAAGTATTGTGATGGCGCAAAAATTCGAGATTTATTATCTTTTTTATCGATAATTATCCTACATAGTAAACCATTTCAAATTTTCAATTTCAAGTTTCATTTAAAAAATGTAAATACAAATCTAACTTTTTCCAGGAAAAAATCTAACCTAAGAAAATTGCTTTCAACTCAGATAGAGAGGCTGGGTTTGATTCCCCATCGAGGGCAATTTATTTTTATGATAAATTTTGAATAATAATTTAATATAACGTACGAAAACTAATAAATGGAAAACACTTGTCTGAGTAATTATGAACTCATACATGAGAATTTGTACTGATTTTTTTACTATAAAATTAGATAGAGTTAATAAAATGCCCAGTTAGTTTGTTTTAGTTTCCTCTAGTATAAACCCATGAGTGAGTCTAAAGGGTTTATTTCTCTGAAGCTAAGGCCTAAACGTCTATAATTATCTAGGATCGATTGATTATTACGAGTCAAGACATGTTTTTAGTGATTAGGTTCAGTTCAGAGTTTGATTGGGATGCAAAAGACAAATAAAAGGATAATCTGTATCATTAAAACACGTTTTGAAAATATTATTAACTTATATAGTCGTAGGAAATACAGAATGTGGTAAAATTTGAGGTTTCTAAGTAATCAAAAAAGAGTCTGAAAGTGTGTTATAATTTAAAAAATTTGTACCTCACAAACAATTGAAGTTAAATACATTAACTGAGGAAATCATTATGTTAAGCTCTTGCTTTAGCAACCAAAGGAATAGGCTACTAAAAGAAATAATAATTTGTTATTTAATATTTCTAGTTTTGCTTTTAAAATAGTGTTTATTTTTATTTTTTTTTAATCTTTCCGACATGATAATTAATTTAAGGTGTTATTTAATGAATTAAAACCTTTGTCCGTTTAATTTTTCCTGTCTCTTACACATTTACAGTCGATTTAAATTAATTACATTTGTTAAATTAAAAGGAAATGCTATTAAATTTCATAGATAAAAGAGTGAAAAACTTCTTGGTTTTAGTTACGCTCAGATAATTCTTTATTTCCTGTTTCTTCTGCTAGATTACTACAAATGGAATTAATAATTTATCATCGTAATCTCTTTGGAAGATCCACGAACCTTATTATTTTTTATTTGTTGGCTTCCAGTAATGTAAAGTTGATAAAGAATATAAAAACGTAATACTGCCGCAATTTCTGTTTTGTAAGAGCAATAACTATCGGCTCTTTCTTTTCTCCCACTCTTTTTGGTTCGGATAAAAGATGTTTTTATCTCTCAATAGAATGTAGTGTTTTCGTTTTGTATATATGAAATAGGTGTCAAGGTGTGTAATCAGGTGAAACGCTAGAGGAACTGAGGTGTTGTACATTGTCGCCATTATGTTTCTTTTATAGTGGCGTTTTATCACGAGAGACTATAATACATATAAATGAAAGACGCGGCGTGAAGTCGAACTAGAGCGCAATCTATTTTCACCTGCTTTGGTTAGCGAAATCTCGGTAAAATAGTATACCGTGAAATATTAAGGAGGGGGATGACTGTTTTTTATCCATTGATATGTGCAATGACAATGCCGTCCGGACAAAATATGGTGGGAGAGTTGTAAAAGGAAATCAATTTATCTGCAGATAGTAATGTTTACATTTGTTGTTTTGGTCAAAAATTGTTAATTTGTGTATTATTTATGGCTAGTTTTTTAAATACACATTTCCATGGTTGCTTTAAGTGAACCATTAACTCAAATTTAAGCAATAATATTTCGTTCAAGAACGGAACTTCTATTATTTTGAACATGTGCGCATTTTTTTTTTTTTTGGTTAGCAAAAGTAGAGAATCTGCTTTTAGTCTAATATTATTAGCAATAGTTTATTAAAAATTTGCTAAAAGTTGGACGCAAACTTTGACCTTACAGTAACATAACTGTCATATCTACAAGAATAACAAAAATCAAGTTTAATGTAGCTTCTTTCGAATAATATATTACTCCATTAATAAAAATGAGCATTATAATAGTATGGGACATCTTGTCAGAGGTTGCCTGTAACTGATTTAGAACATATAATTTTATGTTCTATAGGGTAGATTTCCGCGGCATCTAATAAATCTAGAACTTACGGAGGAGACCACGTCAGAAATTTTGAGAATCCCGGCGTTTTGAACCTTTTATTAGGCATTCTCAAGGGAGTTGCTCATGATGAGTCAGTTGCAATTGATGTTCTATTATAGAGTAGATTTCCGCGGCATCTAATAAATCTAGAACTTACGGAGGGAGACCACGTCAGAAATTTTGAGTATCCCGGCGTTTTGAACCTTTTACAGGGATCATTCTCAAGGGAAGTTGCTCATGATGACAATTGCAATTGATGTTCTCTAGAGTAGATTTCCGATTTCCGCGGCATCTAATAAATCTAAAACTTACGGATACAGAGGGAGACCACTTCAGAAATTTTGAGTATCCCGGCGTTTTGAACCTTTAACTGGGATCATTCTCAAGGGAGTTGCAAATGCCTCTTAGATTTGATATAGAAGTAGATGGTTGAAAAAACGTTGTAAAAGTTAGCAGGTTAATGGAATCCTATATTTCATCAAGATAATAGGCTCCAGTATCTTTTAAAACTACATCGCTCTTCTTAACCTTTTTTTTCATGTCATTATCTTTGTAACACGATAACTGCAAAACCTCTGGATATCTCGTGTTTCAAGCTGCATACCTCATTTAAGCTCCATAACTAACTTAAAATCCAAATGGCTACCATGAGTTAGATATAAGACGACTTTCCACCAACTAAGGTCCCATCGGAAAATCGACTTTCTGTAGTCAATACCAGGTCCCATTTGCGTAGCATCGCACCAGTAAATTAGTACGGTGCAATTAGACCAAAACCCTAACATCCAAAGTAAAAGTTTCCCTCCAACTTCAAGTTGTTCTATGCAGTCCACATATTGTTTGGTAAAAAGTTACACCATTTTAAGCGTCGGGTTTGGCGGGGAGGGGGGGTCAAAGTTGGAAAATTAGTAGTTTTACCCGTTTTTCTTAAATATTTCGAAAACTATGCGTTTTAGAGCAAAAAGAGCTATGTATAAAAATAATCTACATTAAATTTTGAACAAAAATGGTCTAGTGCATAATCTTCCCAAAGTAAATGGTTCCAAAGTTACGGAGAGTGTGAAAAAAAACATTTTTCGTTTTTTTAGATTTTTGGCAAAAAAAATGAATTTAAAGTGATAACCACTTAGTTCAACAGTATTTTAAAGACGAACACTAATAAAAATAGCAGCACAACTTCACTAGAAATAACACTCACAAACGCATTTAACGGATCTCCGAATACAGCTAATGGAAAGTATATATAAATAAAATATACATTTCTTAATTTCAAGATATAGAAATAATAAATTTAAATCAGAAAAGATAGATATGGAACTCTGAAGTATTATATAAAAAAATAAATAAAATTATTATTATATAATATAGTTAAATAAATAAAATATTATATATATATTAATTTGAAGATATATTAATTACAAATTTAAATCAGAAAAAATAGATATGGAACTCTGAAGTATTATATAAAAAATAAATCAAACAATAAATAAAATTATTATTATATAATGTATAATGTATAGTCCAGGAGATAGCGTGCAAAAAAATGTCTGACTAACATCAAGCTAGAATTTTGTATACAAGTCAATATTTTAGCGCCTTTTAAGAATATGTGGTCGGCTAAGTTCGTCTGTGGGACATAGCTTGGCAATAGGCGTTTGAAAGAAACAAACCGGTGGAGAGCGGTTGGAGAGCGGTTGGAACTTATGGTGGACAATGTAATTTTCATGATCCTGAGTACAGAATTAGTTAGTAGACCAAAAATCAAGTCGATATTATTTTCACATTTGATAGGTTAGTTATTCAAATATTACTAAAAATCAACGTGGTCACCTGTCAAGGGACAAACTAATATCGACTTGATTTTCGGTCCACTAACTAATTCTGTACTCAGGATCACGAAAATCACATTGTCCACCATAAGTGGTGAGACATGGCCGCTCCCCACCTTTTTGTTTTATTCAAACGCCTATTGCCAAGCTATGTCCCGCAGACGAACTTAAAAAAATAAAAAAAGTAAAAATAAAATATATATATATATATATATATATATATATATATATATATATATATATATATATATATATATATATATATATATATATATATATATATATATATATATATATATATATATATATATATATATATATATATATATATATATATATATATATATATATATATATATATATATTTGAAGATATTATAGAAATAATAAATTTAAATCAGAAAAAAATAGATATGGAACAGGGGAAATGTAAGTTAAGAACTTAGAACCGTTTCACGAGAGCTGTTAACAATAGAGAACTGTGTGACAAGACAATCAGAAAGGAACTGTTTTGGGGGAGTTCTTTAATATTAGGATTAGAAGGGGAAGGGACTAGTAGGCTAGGGCTAGCCTGAGTTGTGTTTGTGTATGTGTTTAATTACAATATGGAGTGTATTTTTCTCTGTCTGTTTCCCGTAGTTAATAATAATTATAATTTGATTTAAATTAACATTTAATCTTTCCGTAGTATGAATACTACCAAAATCGTAAAATATGAATATTATAATAGTAATAGTTTAAATAAGTGTGGGTGGATATTTGCGTGCGCAATAAACTCACACATGTACAGCATAGTAGTATAGTATAGAACACTCAAACATATACATACTGACTGGGCATAAAAATGACTTGCACATTTACATGGTAAGGTCCCCTGTCCCACACACTCGCACTACTACTATACTACATTATATTATTCCACCTTCAATCTCTACTCTCAACCTCAACTACTTCCTTCCCTTAAAAATAAAAACTCTGTTGTCATTCCAATTCCAACCAGTTCTTAAAGAACTGCTTAAACTAAAGTACGATTGTACGATTCTTTTGGGAACGAAAATTCTTTGGGGATTAAATACTGATGAATCCTTTCAAAAGCTGCAGTTTTAAAAATATTAAGATTAAAAATTATACAATTAGATATCATAATTATCACATAGAAAATATTATTATATTTGAAAGTTATTTATGTTGGAAAGACATTCATAGTCCAGAGAAAGTTCAGAATGGTTCTCCGTACCACAGGTTTACGTGGCCTATAATAGGCCTGTGGCCTGTGGAAGCCTCTTCTCCCTTAAAAAGTAGCGCCCCTTGAGATGGTGGTGAAGTTGTCGTTCCTTCAAGGGCTTATCACTAACATACCACCGGCCACTAAATCGCAATTTGTTTTTACAATTTTTTTCAAACCTGTAAAAAAAAAATTAGTTCCCTTAGGGAAAATTTCATTTTTTTGCCAAAAATCTAAAAAATACGAAAATTGTCTATTTTTACACTCTCCGTAACTTTGGAACCATTTACTTTGGGAAGATTATGCACTTGACCATTTTTGTTCAAAATTTAATGTAGATTATTTTTGTACATAGCTTTTTTTGCTCTAAAACGCATAGTTTTCGAAATATTTAAGAAAAACGGGTAAAACTACTAATTTTCCAACTTTGACCCCCCCTCCCCGCCAAACCCGACGCATAAAATGGTGTAACTTTTTACCAAACAATATGTGGACTGCATAGAACAACTTGAAGTTGGAGGGAAACTTTTACTTTGGATGTTAGGGTTAGGCCGTTTTTTGGTCTAATTGCACCGTACTAAATCTAAGTAGATTCACACTTAATCAGTGTGTTGCCAGCACTTGATGGCCAAACTCTCGGAACTGATGCTACACCACAAACGTAACACACATTTCTGAATATTTTCAAATCTCAACCTTATTCTTTGTTTAGTGATAGGATAGCCTTTTCAATTTTGAGAAAATGAAGGACATTTTTGTTGTTTTTGAGACACCTCCATTCCCAGAATTTGGAAGAGTGCAGTGAAGAGGCATATTTGTTGCTTTCGAGACGATCATCAATTCCCAGAATTTGGCCATTCTGCATATTATGTCGAGGCTTTTTAGCTTCTTTTTCTCTACTAAATTGATTTGTACTCGTGAAATTAAACGCCATTTTTACCTGTTATTTTATTTTATATAGCATGTAGAATATATTATGCTCTTCAAAGAACCCTTGCTTTTAAAAACTGCATTCACTAACACTGACCTAGTCCAAATTGAATTTATTCTAATCACTGAATGAAAGCTTACACTGTATCTTGTTAAATATAGTTCTTTTTATTTTTTGACAATTTTTCTGACACACATCTTCTTGGAACTTTATCTATGACTATTCTTAGGATTACAGTACAAAATATTGATCTTTTCAAGTCGTTTTTTTTTGCAGCATTGCAATTTAATATTTAATTATGAGACAACCTTGATGATGTGGGTTTATCCCTAGTCCCTTGGCTCCAGTTATTCCATACAGTTCCTTTTCAAGGGGAGCCAGGAGCTCGATGACTCCCCCTCTTTCTATGAATCAGTGTATCTCCCCTCACTTCGGTTAGCTTGCTTCAGCTCAACTATCTCCAGTTTTATTCCCGCCTTTCAGGCGTTAACTACTAATTTACTGTGTCAATTAACTTAAAGACTTCTGTTGAATTTTATTTCGTTTATTCCTACTCTGTTTTATTTATTTTTATAACGTAACAATATGTAACTAATCATTTTATAACTTTTCCGATTGATAATTTTTTTGTTGGTGTTATTTTTATTCTATTTGGTTCGTGCCTTTTATTAATGGAGAACAACTTCTTATAATAACGTTGTAATAACTCGTTAGCTAGAAATTTTATCTATATATATTATTATTATTTTATTTATTTATTTTTACTACCGTTTTTAGAGTACATCATTAATTTTATTTTTATGTATATATATTTCTGAACTTGACACATTAATATTATAATAATTAAATCAGTCATTTATTTTTCTATAAAATCTGCAGATATATTATTTAATATTTCATCAACTTTAAAAAAGTTACGTGTAAATCAAAATACAACCTTTTTTGTGTGCGTGACCATTCATGTTTTAGCCGAAAACTCGGGTTTTTTTTACTTGAAGCCTACCGATGTATAGGGTGTTTTTATTCCATTATTGTTTCGTTATTACAATGTCAAAGTAATACACATAATATCAACTAGAGTGAACAGATGAATCAATGTATTTCATTGAATAAAAAAAAAAAATTTTTTGATTATATTTGAGTAATAAAAAATAAACATTTGTTTAATACAAAAGTTTAACATTCTCAATTATGCCCACTTTTTCATTTTACGAACTTTGAAGTTTCGAAAAATTACTTCTCCTGCTTTCGCCTCATCTATGTTTCCTTTGTTGTTTACTAAAAGTGTTTATTTTTCATCCCTTTGTGTATCTTACAAGAATGAACTGCACGAACCTATTTGAGAAAAATGAAAACAGCCGGGCTATGAACAGTTCAGCGAAAAACGAACTATATAAAGAAGCTAATTTTTCTGTCTTATAACACAAATTACTTCACAAATTTAACTAACTTACAATGATAATTATTAAATATTTATTCTTATTTGTCTTAAATCGCCAGCTGATATAAAAATAATATCTTTGTGCCTAACTTTTGACGTAATAAACACGAATAATATTAAAGTTTAATTTTTATTCTTGCCCTGCCCATTATTTTTGTTTTAAAAAATGAAAAAAAACGCCTTTTTATAATACCAATTAATTACTATTAAATTGATATTTCCATTACTTTATCCTGTTAAAATTTTCTCTAACTGAAAAAAAAAAGAATAAAGTTTTAAAAATGTAGCTGATTCTTTTCTTTTTTTTAGGCTTTAATATGTATTTATTTATTTGGTTTATGTTTAATTCCTATATCAATGCTTCTAAATTGTCAACTTGATAAATTATTATATACCTTCTTTAACAGATCTAGCTCTTATGTATTTAAGACACATAAGTATACCTTTTACATAACTTATCTAACCATAATGTTGCACATTTGATAAGACATGTCCATTTGATAAAAAAACAACTTTCTTATCTCTGTAAGAAGTTATAACCTTATCTTATATAACCCTAATTCAAGTAGTTTGACAATATAAATGTGATTTCATTATTTATCTAACATTATTGGTCCCCCCTTTCAAAAATTATAGGCAAATAAATTTCTTTTAATACACAAAACATGTTTCGGTAGGCAAATTTTAAATTTATTACCTTGACCGACTTAGTATTTCAGTGATTGCATTACTAATAATACTTAGTGGTTTATTTTATGAAGAGCTTATAAATACCCTACTGTTGTACACTATATATTTTTTAAATATAGAATAAAATAAAAAAATAGTTAATAATAACTTTTTCTTTTTTTAAAGATTTGCATGTATAATTAAAATTATATTTAGTTCATGCCATTTGCATAATGTGTTATATTTTCTCAAAACCCTCTTTTAAGAATTATTTTAATATCGATTGTTGATAAATTATTAAAATTACATTTACAGATCGAATTTTTCCTTGCACACGTTTAAGATCTAACCTTCTATCGATTTACTTAGTATATGCATTGCTCTAATGCATATTAGAGTACACTCTGAAGAATATTTTTACCCTTATAATTCATTTATAGCATAAATAGCATCTATTCTACATGCTGTGTTTATTTTTTTTTAAATTGCCGTATTTTGTACTTATTTTATTTTATCTTCTTTACTTTTTTTAAAAAATTTTTTTTTTTTACATGACTTTAACCAAGATTATTGATTACTTCTAGTTAAATTGCAACCTTCAAAAACTTTACCATTTAAGTTAAATACCTTCTAAAAAACATTTCTCTTCTACTGGAGCCGGTAACCGCAGTACTAAATTCTAATGTCCCATTTCTTCCGAAATTCATATTACGTGCGAGACAGTTTTGGCCTCGTGTAATATTTTTGGAAAACCAATTTTTTATTTTTTTATTTAATAATATTTATATTTTTTTAAAAAAAAGAGGAAGCATTTATCATAATGTATTTCTCATTTCATATTTACTTATATTTCTTATTTTTCTTTATATTTTTTCTATTTTTATTTATTTATCTATTGGAACAGTGTCTTCTTGAGTATTTCGGGTAGGTATTAGTGGAAAATTATCTTTTATAAAAATCATTTTTTCTATTTCATTAATTTATTTTATTTTCTTTCATTTATTTTTTAAATATGAAGCTATTTATTTTTTTTAAAAAATATCACCGCTTTTTTATTTTCATTATTTTATTTATTTATGGTTTAGTTTTATTTTAAATCTATAAGAAAAAAAGTGTAGCTTTTTTTTATTTTAGCTTTTTTTTATTAATTATCTGGCACAGTAAAAAAATGATTCTTTGTATTTGCTTTCCTCTTAAAACGTTACATTAATCTTAATATACCTTATTCATATTGTAAACTAATATTAATATTTATTAAATATTTTAAGGAACGGTCAGTATTAAAAGAAAAAATAAAATAAAAATTGCTAAAACTAAAACAACGTTTATTTAATTGTTTTTTACTGTGAAACCTTAAATAAAATTTAACCTGCATAAAGTGTAATGAATATTTTAAAATTAGTCTCAATAAGAAATAAAAATGATTCATATTAATATTAATAATAGAATAGTTAATAGTTTAAAAAATACAAAAGGAGAAATAACTCAAAAATATATATTTTTGAGACAGCCTTACCTACTATTAATATTTGCCAATAAATCAAATATATATTTGTCTTAGAGTGTCGTTATAGTTAAGAAACTTCTTGTATGCGGTATTAATTTATACAAAGTGTGGTGCATTAATAGAGATTTTTTTAATATTTATACAAATTAGAATATTAGGTCAACTAGGAGAAAATTTATTTTTCAAAATTTATTTTTCAGATTTTGATTCAGCTAGTGCTTTATTTTGATGCTGAATATCTATACAACAAGAATATGTATGTGGGTCGCGGGATTTTTAAGTTTTCCTATTTTTTTATCAATTTTTAAATTAAAAAAGTCAAGTTTTTTTGTTACAATAGTTACCGGAATTTTTTTCACCTTGCCGATTTGCAAAATTATATTTACCACCTGGAAATCGTCACACACTCTCTAACCAATATTATTGTCTACTAGGACCATTTCTTACATTGGTTTTAATTTGCGAAAAAATTAATTAATTATAATTTTGTCACGATAGTTACCGTTCAAGTTCCTTTAATGAAAGTTTCTGGTCATAAAAATTTTTGTAAGTTAATTAGATTTAATTTCCTAAATGAGTCGTTGTACTCAACTCTATGAAGAGGACTTTTTGTTCGCGGGACCTGAATGATCCGCCATTTTGGATTTAAATAACTGATAATTTTGAGTTCTCTATATTATTTTTCTTTCCTGTGTGCGCGTCAAAGCGATCTTAATACTGCAAATAAGTTTCATGTCTCATCTCTTTTGTTTCAAATGAAAAGTTAATGGAACTATACTAAGTGAAAGACACAGGTACGAAACTATAAAAGGATTTCTTTTTTTTGGTTTTACCAACGAAACCCTAAAAAAGGAAGAAACCATTAAATTAATTACACAATCAGTGGCGCACCCAGGATTTATTTTTGGGAGGGGCACAGATTAACAAAAAAATAAGGGGGGGGGGATGTAATGTGGGCTTAGCATAATCACAGACAATTATCCGTTTTCTTTGTTCTTAAATTTCTTCATATTAAGGGCGGAACCAGCCAATCTTAAAGGGGGGCTGGGCTCTCTTTTAGGGGGGTCCGGGGGTCCCCCCCCGGGAAAATTTTTATAGTTTGCGTTACTTTAAAACGTCTTTTTAGCCTATTCTAAGAGCATCTAAAATGTTATTATATACAAATAAATTCAAGTTTTTTATGAAGGGGACATGAAGACAGGGGTATTTTATTTAAACAAAATAATATTCATACTAATAATATTTTATTATTAAAAGTTGTACATTATATAATAGATTGATGTTTTATTTTAGTTGCCAGAAAAATAAATTGGTTCATTTTAAAAATATTTTAGTGATGTGAATTAACAAAAAAAAAAAAAAAAATAAATAAATAAAAATAACAATACGTACGCCAAATGTTTTGAGTTTAACAGAAATTAGCTGATAGTATTAGGTTAAAAATAAACATAGTAGGGTATATAATAGTCCAGTCAATAAGTACAAAAAATAGTCTTCCTTGCGAAAGGTCGGGTATCTGCAATTTTTAAAATCTTATTCTACAATTGAACCCGTTTCCAAATTCATTAATATTAATTCGATAATTTAAAACTATTCTAATGACTGTTACTAACGATTTTAATTAAATTTAATTAATATATTAAAGTAAAACTTTAGATTAAAATAAATACCCTTAAAACAAGAAAAATTTAATTAAAAACTTGATTTAAAAATGTTATATTGTAACCTTTCATTCAAAATAAACAATGGATAATAGTCGGAAAGAAATTCGTCCCACTAAAAAGTTCTGCCATGCGCAGTTGTAATTTTATGCAGATTTTTCAATAGACGACACTTTTTTACCCAGGAGCTGCATCCCTATTTTATAGATCCTTAACCTAAACGGATTGATAACTTAACTTACTTCTATTCTTTTTCTTCATCTTCTTTTTAAACACCAAAAAAAAAATATGTCGGGCAAAAGTAGGTAGATTATTACTTATTTATGAAGTGATACTGATTTATTTAAAATACTTACTTATTTGCATACTTAAATTTTAAGTCTATGTCTTTGGAGGAGGGGGGGGGGGCACGTTTTTTTAAACGCCAAAAAAATATGTCGGGCTAAACTAGGTATATAATTACTTATTTATTTATTTTTTTCACTATTACTTTAACACGTGCTGCAGAATTGCATACTTAAATTTTAGGTCTGGCTTTGGGGGGGGGGGGGGGGGCACGTGCCCCCCCTGGGTGCGCCACTGTACACAATAATGGTTTGTAAAAACTAAAAACATAACATCAATATAAAGTATGTGATAAGATGCGAAGAAGCTGTGTTTCATAAGAATTTGCAGACTATGTATACTTAATGAAATCTTAAATCATTCTTACTTTGGATTTTTGTTTCGGAGAATTGTCTACATTTCGTTTTCATAAGTTTAGATAAAAAGGTGTATATTCAGTATTAATAATATCTTACATTTTATGCAGGTTTTTTGTTATTTACTATTTTTACTTCTGTATTCCAGTTGATCTTCTAAATAATTTAAACAGTATCTTCTCCTCTTGAAGTTTAATTAAAAAATTAAATAATTATAATGAGAAATATGTGCCTTAACAAAAGATTAATGTTAGAAACTACAAGATAACTCTAGTTGTAGTGAGTGATTGTACAGTAGTGTACATGTTTTCCTATCTTTAGTTACTCCCACCTCAAGGTTCCAGATATGTTGTTCGACTCCAGGGGGTAGGTTCAGTGGTATCTGTATGCTCACGCGTTCTCTATAGTGTTACAAGACACGCTACATCCGGCTAATCTTAATGCTACCGCACGACTTGCTCACCGCACTTGATCCCACCCTGCTTTGGACTCCTAAACCAACTATAATCATAATCAACAAGTGAGCCATGTAAAGGATTTATAAATAATAATTTCATCGTTATGACCGTCTCACTACCACCTGTACTCAGGTACTCAGAAGAAAACCATTTATTAATATTATAGACGTATCACCTTTTTTAGAATTTTAAGATCTATTTGTATGCAATTTTTTATTGATTAATTTTTTTTTGTCAGCAAAGTTACATTTTATAGACATTAAAATCGTCATTGAACTTTATCTACGATTTATACGAAATATAAACATTGTATCTCTCTTTAAATGCGTAGAAAGTGTTCCTTTACGTAGTTGTATTTATTGCGCATGCGCGTTTCATAATTCCTCTTTTTTACGCCTTAGTGCGGTAAAAAAGAAGAATTCTTCTCCTTAACGCACAATTAGCGAGTTTGTTTACATTTAACAAAACTAATTTTCTGTTTGTTTAATTAAAGTTACTGTTTATATTGAGTTTTTAGTGAAAAACAATGAGTGATTTATGTGATTATGACGAAAATGAGGAGAATAATACGCCTTCCGAAATAATTAATTCGGCATAAAATACAATACATTAATGTCATCTTTATCAAAAGAGTAATGCGAACCTATATACAGGAAGTTTATTAATTTTTTTTCCTGTATTTATTATTAAAACCCAATAATCGTTGATAAAGTGCGGTACGCAACTCGTGCTAAAACGGCATTTTGCTTTGCTCGTGTGGTTTTACTACCCTCGCTATCGCTCGGGTGCAAACTCCACACTCGAATGCAAAATGCTACTTTCCGCACTAGACGCGTAATGTACTGTTATTATAACCCTTTTTTTTAAATTAATTTAATATAATCTCTTACGTCCAACTAAATTTTTATACGTCCTGATCTTTACTATTAGGGCTTTACATGTCAGGGATCCAGCCATCTAATAGTATTTACAATTGAATTTAAAATAAAAATAAATTGTTTATTGTAAATTTTAACAATTAGATCATCTGCTTATAATAACCATATTTTATATATATATATATATATATTTTTAAGTTAGTCAATATATCTTTAGAAAGTTTCAAGGAACACCTAAATTTTTGTGGTTAAGTTTTTATTAATATAATATATATCCGTTAAATAAGAGGGAGACTGGGAGACAACTATACTTCTAAATATATTATTTTATACATATTACATGATATTGACTCATTTTATAATTACGTGATATAATATGTTTTACAATAATAGTGTGCTTTATCAGTAGCTTGCATTACCACATAAACAAAACAATTACTGATAATAATTTGGGGATCTGGTGTTCAATGCTGGACGGCGGGTCATTTTTTATCTGCCTTTATATTTTCTTTATTAATAATGATAATGAGTACAGATCGTTTACATTTTTTATAATATAATATATGTATATATATATATATATACATATATATATATATGTATATATATATATATATATATATGTGTGTGTGTGTGTGTGTACATTGTACATACATATATGAATATTGGTTGTATTGTTTGTATATGCACCCTTAAGTACTTAATAAATCGTAATGGATCCTACAAGGTATAGAACACGTTAATGAAGTAAACACTTCTCTTTTTACTTTCTCATATAAAGAGAAAGTATTGTGATGGCGCGAAAATTCGATTTTGATGGATTTACACGTTTTGAGGTCCCCTGAGTCCAAAAAAGTGGTTTTTAAAAAATGTCTGTATGTCGTCTGCCTGTGCAGAAGCCTGGAGCCTAAACTACTGGGCCGATTTTGACGAAATTTGGCATACATGTTTAGAAAAATCATACCCTGAGGCGAAATCGAGAAATGAATTTTAGCTCCTAATTTGGGGGGCGCTACCCCCCAAAAACTCTGAAAAAACGTGAAAAAAAAAAAAATTCTCGAAAACGGTTCCGACGATTTTGATTAAAAAAAATTACATTTAAATACGGATACAACGATATAAGCAGTTTTCCGGGGAAAAATCTAGTTCCTGAGAAAATAGCTTAAAACGTGGACGTAGAGATCCCGGGTTCGATTCCCCGCCCTGGAGAAGTTATTTTTATGGTAAATTTTGATATAATTTTCAATAATAATTAAACGTACTTACAAAAATTAATAAATGGAAATCATTGGCTAAGTAATTATGAGCTTGTATATGTTTGTCTGAGTTGTCTCGGACCGATTTTTTTCTATACTATGAAGGATGTACAACTTGGGACTTAATTCCAAAATCCATCCTATAAACAATCTTTTCATTAGTGTTCTTCTTAAATTAGTTCTTCGTTCGTTCTCATAAATTAGTGTTCTTAACAAATAATTCTTCACTGTTATATATATATATTTTTTTTTAAACAAAAAGCAAGCTAAAAGTCTTATAATTGAATAAATAAATAAATATATACTAAAAGAATATAAATATATTATACTGGTTGTACTAATTCCAAGGCTGGTGTGTTCTACTGGAAACCTGGACAGTGGCCGCCGATTTCCAAATCTCGTTTTATTTCGTTTCGAGTGTAAATGCAACTGCTTTCATAATTGTTTCTTTGCTCCTTTATCATCCTTTGTCCTTATTACAAGAAATAAATAATATTTGTGACATTAATTGTTTTATTAATAATTGTTAAGTCTTTAAATTTTCTAACAAAAAAAAAAGTAAAAAATAAGGTAGAAACTTTTGAGTTATTTTTTTTTTCTCTTACAGAAATGTAAGCTACATATTACTATACTATGATTGAGTTTGAAAAGCACTTTAGATAATTTCGTAGGGTGAATCTATATCTCCTGGGAGTTTAACAGAGATAGATTTAACTTTATTATAGATTGAGATATGATAGAGCTATCATTAAAAGAAAGGGCTGATTAGAAAAAAAATAGAAATATTCGCGATGTTAAGTTATAAATAAGTTTTTGTGCAATTCCATTTTGATTTATTATGAGTAACCTTGTTCTTTATTGTTGTGTTTAAACCTTAGAAGTATACTAAGGTTATTTTTTATTATTGTTTTACTAAATATGTCAGACAATAGAAACTTGATGGCCATTACGCACTGAGAAAGAGGAATGTGTTAGGACATCAAATTCTTTATAACGTTTTCTGTTTGGAACTCGGCAAGATATGTAACCTTGATCCATGTTGTCAATACTCGATTACAATATTTAATTTAGACATTATCTTGATTACAACAACGTTTTGAATTGATCGATTTCTAATTGATATACTGATTAGACTTATAATTAAAGTTTAAACATATCTGGTATTAATTAATGTATAGTTCAACAGCTGATTAAGATTACACCTAATGAAGTTTATTCAGTAATGTTAAAATTATACGTGGGAGATATTATAACACTTGTTCATTATTGATTAAAAAATAAAAAACAGTTTGGAACTTAAATTATTAACGTAAGTGAGTTTTTTATTTCTGAGAAAGGATTTTTTAAGTTTGTTTGTGTGTAACGATAACTGACGTAAAAACTGGCAAAATTCGGCTCATAGGTGCAACCAAGAATTTGTTTACTGTGTACCCCCATGCCATTATAATTTGTTATTCTGACAGCGCGGGAAATTCTAAGAAAAAGCAGAGGACGGGAGTCAATGAGAGCGCAAGATTTTGGCGGGTAGTAGGTCATATAAAAATTTGCATTTTTTTCCCCGCCATTTTGAAAACAAATGACCGAAATTAGGGTGTTAAGAAAAAGGTTTATGCTTATATGAAATGTTTCATATTGTTTTAAAGCTCTTGATGAGGTGGAGAGAATATATACATATTGTGAATATATACATATTATTTTCAAAATGGCTGTCACAAACCACCGAAAACGTAACAATTTAGGGTTTTTATTTAAAATAATAAGTCTTTTGAAGTAGGTAATGATTCTTATTTCACTCGTTAATTCTAAATACGCGAATTCCGAATGAGGTGGAGAGAATATATACATATTTCGACATTATTTTCAAAATGGCTGCCACAAACCCCCGAAAAGTAACAATTTAGGGTTTTTATGTCATTTTTTATTTAAATTAAAGTCTTTTGAAGTTGGTAATGATTATTATTTCCCTCGTTAATTCTAAATACGCGAATTCCGAATACAACTTATCTCTTGTTTTAGTTAGTTACCACATTGATTACACACCACACTATACGTATTGTGGTCCTTTTAGATAACGATAGTGTAAAAATCAGGATAAGAGATATCATTGTCAGATTATTTTCAATTGAGTTAAAAAGCTTTGAATTGGCCGTGACGAATGATATGTAGCACTAAGATGGAGATTTGCCTCCATACGTATAGTTTCTTTTCTCTTGGCATTAACAAAAAAAGAATCATTAATCTTCAAGTTATGAGTTGGAAGTGTTATAGAAACGTTTCGTCTGTAGTTAGTATCTGATTACCTGCCCATTATCTCTTTATAAATAGCACCTTAATCCATCTATGCTTTTTTTATTGGCGAGAAAAAATTTAAATGTCAAACCTATCGGCAGTAACAAGAACAAATTGACACTGATATAATTTTTTAGAAACACGTGTCTAATCATTTTAATAGCAATCTTTTGGAGAAGATCGACTCATTGAAAATTGGATTATTAATTTTAACAATTAGTGAAGGTATTGTTCTTAATAATCGAAATTGTGCCTGCTTATCATTATCAGGTTTGTTCCAACCCCGCTATTTGTACCGTCCCGCGGATCGTTTGGGAATCGTTTAGGACAGGTTTTATACGCATGCGCTAACATTGTACTGTAATAAAATCATGTCAGGTTGTAACGAGTTTAGGACTATAATTCGCACTGTATTAAAAACATTAAGGAAACCTAACAGTTAGGAAACCTTCCTGTTGATATTTGTAATTATTGACATAACTGCGCATGTCATACAAACCAGTACATGGTATTGTCAGAGGATCGTTGGGATCGTACAGTGAACGGTTCGCAAACGATCCCTGCCGGGGTTGGAACAGTTTCGTGGACGGTACGAAACACTGTCACAAGTCGGCTTGGAACGGCTTTTATCTATTGCGCATGCCGGTGACGATCCCACGGACGGTACAGTGCTTGGTTGGAACAAACCTAATAATTCTATGTTATCATCAATTTAAACATGAAATGGATTGTACTATGATGCTACTTATTAAGCTACAAATAAAGAAATTTTTTAAGTCAGAAAAACAGAAGTAGATC
Organism: Gerris lacustris; assembly: GCA_951217055.1. NCBI lineage: Eukaryota > Metazoa > Arthropoda > Insecta > Hemiptera > Gerridae > Gerris > Gerris lacustris. The sequence continues at coordinate 18,076,987 of OX578282.1, forward strand.
TTACTTATAATTAAAAATTAGTCTGGCAATCTTCGATCATCACTTTATTATATGTATATAAACCTGAATTTAAAACTCCTTGATACACCGGGTAACGTTTTTTAGTAACGCTTTTCGAGTTATGTAGCATAGCCTAAACATGAAAATGTCAATAAATACCACAATATCCAATTGAACTAGTGATGCGGTGCATATAAAGAACTCGCGTAGAATTGTATTCTTACATATGCCATATTTTTTTTAATATGTCCTTAGGAAAAATTTATTCCTAATCTTCTTAAAACATCTTTAAAATTATATAAAACATGCTATTATAAGGATAACATTTTCTTTCAACACCCTCATTTCTTTTTTTTTTTTTTTGGTCAGAAAATAAAAGAAAATTTTGTAATAATAGTTACTTAATCTTTTCCTCCTTTTTAAGTTCTTTAAAACGATGTGTAACATGTGCTGACTAATATATTTTTTTGTCGTCCACCATATTGGCCGCCATTTTGAAAATATTAAGTGCGAAATTTCTAAAAACTATACAGTCCTCTGAGATGTTCATATGAGCCGAATTTAATTTAAATCGGTAACTTTTTACGCCTGTGTTATCCAGTGGCGTAGCTAGACTATTGCCCCCCCCCCCGCATGAACTTTTTGGGGGCCCTCGCTAAAGAAAATTGATGAGACAAGGATAGTAATTCCAGTTATTTCTGGATTTGGGGGCCCCATGACAATAGGGGCCCCCGCAATGCGGGCCCGCGAGGGCCCATAGTTACGCCACTGGTGTTATCGTTAGACATATAAACAAACTTCAAGTCAAAACAAGTCTCAAAAAGTTGAAGTTCTTCAGATTGTTATTGTTACTCCCCTCATAAAAAACATAAGAGAGTAACAATCTAAAGAAGGTGTCGGAATTTTCTTCTTTAGACTGTTACTCCTCTTATATAAACAGAAGTGTATATTCCTTTGTCCCAAAGTAAATTAGACTGAACATACCTTTGTCTTAATAGTTATTTAGACAAAGTAATTTATATTCTAAAAAGACATGAGGGAGTAACTATCTTAAGAAGCACCAAAAATGTTTAACTTTTTACAGGTGAAAAAAAAAATCATTAATTAATTAATGATTAGATTCGTATTTGTATGTCTGGACTGCAATATAAACTTTTTAAATAATTTAATTATCGATGGCTCATAATACAATACGTTCGTAATGATACTTCGCTAATGTCCTTCGTCTGTAATATTGTTTTTTTTTTTTTTTTTTAATTATTTATTGGAGTGAAACGTAATTTTTTGCGGTTACATATTGCGGTCATTATTTTTCTTCTACAATCAAGGAAGTTGTACGAGGTTTTGTCTTTTATTTTCTAGTCACTAGAATGTATATTCCGTAAAACATTTTAATTGTATATTGTAATTGATATTTGTAATATTTATCAGTGATGATGTTTCTGATTTCGCAATTTTGGTACGATTAATATTATATGTATTAGTAATTTCTAAAAATATATAGTGTGATTATAAAAAAAACAATATTTAATAAATCATTTTTTAAAACCAAGTGCATCGTTTAAAAATATTTCTTAATATGGTTTTTTAAATTGTTAAATTATCTCTTAAGCAGGCAATTCAATTACTCTTTGTCTCATTGGGAAAACACTTGACTTGATTAATAACCTAAAATATAATTTTCCTTATTTGAACTATTAATACTTATAAAATCATTTAAACATCAACCTATAGGTTTTCCCTCTAAATTGCGGGTTCCAATACCGTTTTATTTTTTTATAAATTTCTTATTGAATTGAACTGATCTTTATAAAACGTTATAGTTATTGCGGCTTTTGATATTAAACTGATCAATTTTGTCAGACGGACAGTAGGTCATTTGCTCACTGGTGATAAACCTACTACAGTGGTTCAACCCGGTCTTTATAAAACAATAGTTATTATAGGCTTAACTGATAAATTTTGTCAGTCGGACAGTTGACCATTAGTTAATAACTGATGATAAAACTACTAAAGTGGTTCAACTCGGTCTTTATAAAACAATATTTATTATAGACTAACTATAATCAAATTGTATCTTTCATTTTTTAATTTGCCATTCCCACAAAATTGGTCATAAGGACTGACTAGAAACGCAAACTGCTGGTATTCTGTCTGTGATAAGTGATAAGTATTTGCTATTATTATAGCGTATAATGTATTCTGCGGCCAGTGTTTAGTGATCATTCTTAGGACATCGCGTCAGAATTTTTGCAAAATACGAGATTTTGTCCCTACGTTTTGAGGCATAATTTAAGTTGCAAGATACTATGAGTTAAGTTAAGATATTATGAGCAGCTCCCTTGAAAATTATCTCTGCAATAAGTCGAGACGTCTATAGTACAGACATATCTCATTTATTTATATCAAATTATAATTATTATTTACTACGGGAAACAGATAGTGAAAAATACACTCCCGCGCCGGGAGTTTCACTGTCTGTTTCCCGTAGTAAATAATAATTATAATTTGATTTAAATTAAAATTTAAACTTTCCATAGTATGAAAACTACCAAAAACTTAAAATTGAATTTCTCATTTATTTAGCTTATAGGACGGACATATCTCATTTATTTAGCCTATAGGACGGACATATCTCATTTATTTAGCCTATAGGACGGACATATCTAATTTATTTAGCCTATTATAGGACGGACATATCTCATTTATTTAGTCTATAGGACGGACGTATCTCATTTATTTAGACTATAGGACGGACATATCTCATTTATTTAGCCTATAGGACGGACATATCTCATTTATTTAGCCTATAGGACGGATATATCTCATTTATTTAGTCTATAGGACGGTCATATCTCATTTATTCAATTTATAGTACGGACATAATTTCTCATTTATTTAGCCTATAGGACGGATATACCTCATTTATTTAGTCTATAGGACGGTCATATCTCATTTATTCAATTTATAGTACGGACATAATTTCTCATTTATTCAGTCTATAGCACGCACGGACTTAATTTCTAATGTATTTAGTCTATTGTACGGAAGTAAACATAGATCTTATCTAAAGGAGATTTAATCAATAGGTTGGAAAATCTTTGACCCGTTTTCCTTTGAAAGATCCTAATTTATTAGAAATTTGTTGTTTTTACTGGTCTTATATTACTTTGCTTTGTAAGTTTCATCGCACATTTCCGTTTCCCCAAATTTTGCACATAGATACAACTAAGACGAAGAATACAGAAACCAAAAAAAAAAAAAAAAAAAAAAAAAATGGCGTTAAATTTATTTGCTTTATAAGTTTCATCGCACACCTATTACCCCAATTTCGAACGACATACCATCATTCAATCTTCCCCAAATTTTGCACATAGATGCAACTAAGGTGAAGAATACAGAAACCAAAAAACAATAAAAACAAAAACAAAATGACGTCAAATTTATTTGCTTTTTAAGTTTCATGGCACACCTATTACCCCAATTTTGAACGACTTACCGTCATTCAATCTTCCCCATATTTTGCACATAGATACAACTAAGGTGAAGAATACAGAAACCAAAAAAAATAAAAACAAAAACAAAATGGCGTCAAATTTATTTGCTTTTTAAGTTTCATGGCACACCTATTACCCCAATTTTGAACGACTTACCGTCATTCAATCTTCCCCATATTTTGCACATAGATGCAACTAAGGTGAAGAATACAGAAACCAAAAAATAAATAAATGGCGTCAAATTTATTTGCTTTTTAAGTTTCATTGCACTCCTATTACCCCAATTTTGAACCACTTACCGTCATTCAATCTTCCCCAAATTTTGCACATAGATAGAACTAAGGTAAAGAATAAAGAAACCAGAAAAAAAAGTTGAAAATAAGACCAGTTTTGAAAAATGGCATTTTTATATTAATTATTCTTTTACAATTAGTGGGTCAATTTTTTCTTTTTTAATTTTATTATAAGGAAGTTCCACAATTTTCAATAAATAAAAACTAACTTTATCTTCAACAATAAAGTTAGTTTTTTAAACATTTACTTAATAATTAAGGCTTATTAAGTGTATTTATGATGAATTATAATTCTTCTTTAAAATGTAATTCCAGAAAGCAATAAAAAAAATACAAATAATTATTAGAGCATTTAGATTAATTTATTTCTAATAATTAATTAGATATATAATCAAATTTAAAGCTTATTAAATCTAGATTTATCATTCAAGGACATTTAATAAATTTCTCTTATTTTTATTACGATTCAGTACTTACATTTGTTTACTGATAAAATTATATTTATTTTAATAGTCTCCAAATTTGATAAAATATTCAACTATTACAAATATAACTGACCCTGAAATGTCAAATGAAAATAAACGGGAAAAAATACTTAATTAATTACTTGATTCAGAATCTAGTTTTACATTTTTGTGATTAATTTGATTATAACTATCGTTTCAATTAGTTTGTGTCATAGTTTTAATTTTATTTTGTGTTAGTTTGTTGCCTTTCAGTATCGATATAGCGTTAGGCAATGTCGCATTTTCGGACGTGAATCACTACGTTAGTATAATTTAAGCCTGTATGGCGAAGGTGTCAATTATTCAGTCTCTCCGAAGGTATTTCTTCTTAATTTGTCTATATCACTATGAATGTTTTATTTGTTCAATCTAATAGACGGAACGAATAAATAACTTATCTAACCTATCCACCGGTAGTTTTGTTTATTAGATTAATATTTTGTATCTACTCGCGGCAGCAAAAATAAGCATTGATGTACTGTTTTCAATCTGCAAAATGTCATTTTTCTTTATTCTTTTGTAACATGTCAAAAAACACGCAGCAAAATAATATAGTGTCAGCAAAATATCAAAGTGCCTGAAAAAGTTCAAAGTGTCAACAAAATAACAAACAGGCTGTAACATTTTAAGAAAATTTTACTACAAAATGGTTACTACATCGCAGGTTATAAACTCTTCCACATAGTTCATTTTTATATACTTAAGCGTAATATTCTGATAAATATTTATGTCTTTTTTGAAAATAATTTTAGTAATAAGACAAATTTTATTATTTTTCAGTGATTATTCAAAAAAATTGAGATTAAAAACAGCTGTTAATGAAAAAAGTGGCAACACTGAATTTGTTTTGCCTTTGATTTCTTGATGACTAAAACTTTCGTTTTTTTACAACTTTAATTTCTTTAAATCTTTTATAAATTAAAAAGGGAATATAATAATTTGTGTAATTTTTCTGCCTTAAGTAGATAAAATATTGTATGTAACTATGCAGTAAAGGAAACATTCCCGACTAGTTAAAAGATTACCTGCTTCGGTTACACCTTAGCAGGCAATTAACATTTTCCTGCCTCGGCTTCGCCTTGTCAGTAAAATAGTAAATTTCCTGCCTCGGCTTCGCCTTGTCAGTAAAATAGTAAATTTCCTGCCTCGGCTTCGCCTTGTCAGTAAAATAGTAAATTTCCTGCCTCGGCTTCGCCTTGTCAGTAAAATAGTAAATTTCCTGCCTCGGCTTCGCCTTGTCAGTAAAATAGTAAATATCCTGCCTCGGCTTCGCCTCTGCAGTAAATTTGTTTTAGCCTATCCTCGCCTTCGGCTCGAAATTAAACCTTAAACCTTGTCAGCAAAATTCTAATTGCTGCCTGGTAACTTAAATAACTATAATTTATTAAGTTTATAGTTCGGACATAACTGATTTTATTTAGTCTATATTACGGACATTATGTCTCATTTATTCATTCTATAGTACGGAAATGTCTTATTTATTTCAGTCTATAGTAAGGACACATCTCATTTATTTAGACTATAGATCGAACATATCTTATTTATTTTGTCTATAGTACGGACATAATATCTCATTTATTCACTCTATAGTACGGAAATGTCTTATTTATTTCAGTCTATAGGTCGGACATATCTTATTTATTCTCTCTATAGTACGGACATAATTTCTCATGTATTCATTCTATAGAACGGACTTATCTCATTTATTCAATTTATAGTTTTGGAATATTCTCAATTATTTTGTGATTCGCATCACAAAGGGTTTGAAGTCCTATAACTAGCTTCCACTACTGGAAGCATCGTCAGGGGATGTGGTGTATCGTGATGCTAACTCAAAGCAACAATATCTTTGCGTATTTATACTGTTTTCCTAGAGCGTATATTGTACCTGGATTTCCTAGGGTAATCCTTTGTCAGGGGGATTTTCTCAGTCCTGGTAATCCTGGATTTCCTTAGACCGGGTAATCCTTTGTCGGGGTGATGCAATTGGGCAGGTGTTTTCGTCGGCATTCTTTTGTAAACCCAGTGTTGTTTGAAATTGGGAAGGAAGTGTGAACCACACCACGTCGGACTTCAAAGCCTTCGTGCCGTGGATTTCACCGGAAAACCAACCCATTTATAACTATATTATTATTATTTTAAATGTATTTCTTGAATTTACGCAATTATGTATAGGAATAAACAAGACTATAAATATATTAGAATATTTTTTTTATTTGAGTTAAAAATATAAAACAGAAAACGAAAAATACGCAAAGCGAAACTTTCCCTAGCGGAAAGATAAGTAATATTGCTGTCAGTTTGACTAGAACTAAACAGCATTAAATTACATGTGTCTAGTCTCTTGCATTAACACGCGATCCAACAATAATATACTCATATTGGCAGTAGACTATATTCAATAACAATATTTTATGTTTATTGTCAATGCTAGTTTATAAATATATATTTTTTCTCCCTATAATTGATGTCTGTTTTAATTGATATATTATAGAATTATTACAAGACACGTTCATTTTTTTATGTGCATGATTATGCATGTAAAAAAATAGTTCTATTACAGATACATAATTTTCCGATTGAATTCATCTTCACCTCACATAACTTTTAATAAGATTATCTTCTGGAAAAAAAACCCTTTTTTTCCGTCGTTTCGTTAAAAAGTTGTTGATTTCTACATCTACAACTTTAGAGTAGAGTCTCACTTATTGGGATTTAATGGGACCGGGCACTGTCCGGATTACCGAAAGTCCGGATTAAACAGAAAACTAGTAGTAGTTCTGTAAAACTAGTTTTAGCTGGGTAAAACTGTTCAAATCGGCGTTTTTTGTTTAAAAAAAATTACGGTAAATTCGTATTGTACGCGCCAGGCCAAGATTTAGCCACTACTAACCAATCCTTTAGGGAATTTCTCCGGCACATATAATACGGATTAGCAATTAGCGAGACTACTGTATTACCAAAAACAGCGAAACTCTTTATATTTCCCTATAGTATATAATAATATGTTTAAATTATTGCGGTATTTTTGTTCTTTTGCGTGTGCTATTTTGATGGAATAACATATTTGAGGTCCTCTGTCTAATTTTTCAAAAATCTAATATGTTTGAAATTATAATATTTATATCAGAGAAGCCATTTTCAATAGTATTGTTGTTTTTACGCATCTTTATTACCTTTCGGTTTTTTGTATCTATGAATTAGAATGTTTTTTCCTGTAGCTAACTATTTATTTTTATAAGAAATCATTTATTTATTTTTTTAGTATTTATAAATTTAATACAAGGCCGATTTTTGTTCGATTTCTTTTTTTAAGATGACAATTTGACAGATCGAGGCTCTTCCACTGTATAAACAAAATTAATATATCCCCCTCTTCAATATTTCCCAAAGTTTTTTTCTATCAATATCAATAATGAATTATAAAATAATGTTTTTTTTTTAGTTTTTGAATATCAATTCGAGAATAGTTAAAAGATCAAAGAAACCCTTCACTTTGTTTTGTACTTATTTCGTTTTTTGTGGCGTATTATTCAATATATATAATATTAGCAATCGTCATATTGTTGTCATTATATCTTGACATAAATCGAGCTATTTGACACTTAAATTTTGAAATACCAACGTCGAAAGCGAAGTTTTGACACTGATGAATCATAAGTACACAACATGTATTTAAGAACAAACATGTTTTTAATTTTTATTTATACATTTAAAAAAGTCAGTGTTTGTTTTGGCTGTTGTTATTTCGTCAACTAAATTGTTTTCATTGATATTTATGACAGTATTTTATTTTGTGTGTGTTTTTATTTTTTATGCATTTATTTACATGAAAATATTAAATTCTATCTTGTCAGAAACTCATGTTGGCATTGAGTTACTTCGAAACATGTCTATTAACAGCTATACATACTCTGCTGTTTGAATAAAAGCAGAAACTAAATTGTCTTAATTTTCTGATTTAACCAACTAAATTAATACTTTTTTTTATCGTATAATACTTAACATACAAGTATCTGGGTCCTAAAGCATAAAGATATTCTTTATATAAAACCAACTAGGCTAAATAGGATCCGGCTTATATTATAATACACTTCATTTAGTTATAATTGGTGTGTTTATCAGAAATTACTTAATTATTAATAACTAGCTGGGTACCCGTGCTTCGCTACGGAGTGTTATTATAATTAGATAAGTTTATAAACAACCATAATGAAACATATAAATTATTTTACTATGCAAGAATATCTAGATTCTATCTCTCCCACCTATTTCTATACCCCCTCCTCTTTGATAAACAAATTTTCTAAATTCCCCCCACCCCCAAATTAAAATATGACTAAACTGTACATAAAACTATTACACTACTCTTAAAGAGCTTTTGCATCATCAATGGTATTCATTACATTGACCCCGTATTCATTACTTGTACCATACCCCTGTGTACCAAATTTAAATTTCTAAAATTCATGTAGGCTGTCATTTTCCCCTTGCTTTGAAGGTCAAGTGGGCAAACTTTTATCGACATCGAACTAAAACTGTAGATATGTATAAAGAACATACACCCACATAGGTTGATTTTTATATATATAGCTATAAATTTCCATTTTACCCCCTCCTAAATAAAATTGTTCATAACAACAATTACTTTTTTCTTAAAGTGCTTTTCAACGATATGCATGATATGAAAGGAATCCATTACTTTGACATTTTTACACCGTACCCCTTTTTACCAAAATTTAAATTTCGAAAATTCATGTAGACAGTGACCTCCTCCCCCTTGCTTTGAAGGGAAAGTGAGTAAATATTCATCAAATTGGGATAAAACTGTAGATTTGTATAAAAGACATACCCCCATACAGACACTCTTCTTTTTTTTATAAGATATAGCTATATTTTTCCATTTTACCCCATCCTAAATGAAAATACATATGACAAAACTGTACATAACAACAATTAATGTATTCTTAAAGAGCTTTTCAACGATATGCATCATAATGGGTATTCAGTCCTTTGACCCCGTATTCATTATTGTACCCTGTTCCCGGTGTACCAAAATTTAAATTTCGAAAATTCATGTAGACAGTGATGTTTTCTTCCTTTGAAGGTGAAGTGTGCATTTTTTGATCGAGATCGGACTAAAACTATGGATTTGTATAAAGAACATACACACGTACGTTGACTTTTAGATATATTTTTCCATTTACCCCCCTAAATGCACGTAAAAACAATTATTGTACTCTTAAAGAGCTTTTCAACAGTATGCATCATGAAGGGTTTTCAACTTTGACATTTGTACCCCGTACCCCTGTGTACCAAAACTTAAATTTCGAACATTCATGTAGACAGAGATCTTCCCCTTGCTTTGAAGGTCAAGTGAGCAAATTTTCATCGAGATCGAATTAAAACCGTTGATTTGTATAAAGAACATAAACACACTCACACATACGTTGACTTTTATAGATATAGATATACATTTCTATTTTACCCCCCCTCCTAAATAAAAATATGACAAAAACGTATTTAACAACAATTACTGTACTCTTAAAAAGCTTTTCAACGATATGCATCATGAAGGGTATCCATTACTTTGACATTTGTACCCCGTACCTCTGTGTACCAAAATTTTAATTTCGGAAAATGATGTAGGCAGTGACCTTCACCTTGTTTGGAAGAAAAAGAGTGTAAATATTCATCAAATTGGGATAAAACTGTAGATTTGTATAAAAGACATTCTCTTATATAGATACTCTTATTCTTTCTCTATATAGATATAGTTATATTTTCCATTTTACCCCCCTCCTAAATGAAAATATGACAAAACTATACATAACAACAATTACTGTACTCTTAAAGAGCTTTTCAACGATATGCATCACGAAGGGTATTCATTATTTTGATCCCGTATTCATTACTTGTACCCCGTACCCCTGTGTACCAAAATTGAAATTTCGAAAATTCATGTAGACCTTGATTTTCCCCTTGCTTTGAAGGTCAAGTGTGCAAATTTTCATCGAGATCGGACTAAAACTGTAGATTTGTATAAAGAACAAATAAGATATAGCTATATTTTTCTATTTTACCCCCCTCCTAAATGAAAATATGACAAAAGTGTACATAACAACAATTACTGTACCCTTAAAGAGCTTTTCAACGATATGCATCATGAAGGGTATTCATTAATTTGACCCCGTATTTATTACTTGTACCCCGTACCCCTGTGTACCAAAATTGAAATTTCGAAAATTCATGTAGACCTTGATTGTTTCCTTGCTTTGAAGGTCAAGTGTGCAAATTTTCATCGAGATCGGACTAAAACTGTAGATTTGTATAAAGAACAAACACACACACACACACACACACACACACACACACACACACACATACGTTCACTTTTATATATATAGATTAAGTAGACCTATGGCAGATTTTTGCTTTTCCAATTATGCAGTTTATGAGAAAGTATTAAAATTGCAACTATTGAATATAATTGCTTTTGATCGGCTAATTTTATGTGTTTTTAGGGTCCTTCGGCAAATACAAGGACCCTTATACACTCCTGTACTTTTGTGTAATGCCCCTGATCTCCGCATAAAAATAAAAAATTTGAAACTTGTAGTTATGTTATGAGTAATAACCCTAAAAACATGACAATTACAGGGAAACCCCAAAAAGACATCCGTCCAAAATTAAGGGTTGTAAAATGAATGAAATGAAATGCGTCACAAGCGGTGTTGAATGAAAGAACTGACATTTTTGTTCTGCCATAAATTCCGAATAAATATGTTCTAATATTGTTATACACAAATCTACTATCAAATATTTTTTAACAAACAACTTATGTGTGAAATCGGGGTGTAAGTTTTAATCTATTATGCAAAACTTAAGTGCTTTTATTTAAGATGGGTGTTTCATTGGTTCAACATAATATAACTTGATCAACGTTCTTGTTTTCTTCTTTAACATGGGTTTGAATCCCCTCTTGTTCATTTCAATAGTTTGAGGCTTAAACGCCCTCACTCACTACCTTGAACACGAGTAACTGCATCCTTATCACAACGGAAAAGAACAGCTGTTCAATAAAACAGTAAATCTGATCACTAGATCATTTAGCTGATTCATTCAATTAAACCCTTTTATTGAAATGGGAACTATCTCTAGCAAAAATCAATGATGATCTGTTGTATGTGTTTTAACTAATGATAAATCTGGGCTCTCATTGTGACGCAGGGCAGTGCATCACATGAAAATATCACCACAAAAATATATGAAACTGAATGAATTGAGACTCAGGGCAGGGCAGTATTACATCCACAATGGTCTACCCGACACTTGTGGATCTGGAGTGACATTTCACATGGTCTTGTTTATTTTTCTGTTTGAAAAAATCTTTGCTGCCCTGCCCAGCTTTTCAATGTGTGACCTGTATGACTAAAGCAGATAATCTACTTCTTCAATGTTATGGATAAAGATGTTATCGAAAAAAAAAAAAAATGCATAATTTCTTTGGTCCTAATGACTTTTCCTGGCATTCCTATTTTATTTTGTTTAATATTTAATTGGTTTTTTTTTATCACTGATAGTTCTCTGCTGCTGTCATTTATTCATTCTTTTCATAAATGTTTATATCTCTCTTTAAATTCAGCATATAACGTTGATCAAGATATTCAACCAAATCCTTTTCTTGATGCGTAGGCTTCCGCAGATAGAATCATAATAAACAGCTTGATTTTCTGATGGAGTTGAAGTCCGATGTTTTGCTTTCACAACTGGAAGCATCTTCATGGGTGTGGTGCATCGTGATGTGTTTACTTAAGCAACATGGAACAACAAGACATATTCTGTTGCTTAAGTAAACATCACGATACAACGCACCCCTGAAGATTCTTTCTTCAGTAATGGAAGCATCTTCATGGGTGTGGTGCATCGTGATGTTTACTTAAGCAACAAGGAACAACAAGACATATTCTGTTGCTTAAGTAAACATCACGATACAACGCACCCCTGAAGATTCTTTCTTCAGTAATGGAAGCATCTTCATGGGTGTGGTGCATCGTGATGTTTACTTAAGCAACAAGGAACAACAAGACATATTCTGTTGCTTAAGTAAACATCATGATACAACGCACCCCTGAAGATGTTTTCAGTAATGGAAGCATCTTCATGGGTGTGGTGCATCGTGATGTGTTTACTTAAGCAACAAGGAACAACAAGACATATTCTGTTGCTTAAGTAAACATCACGATACAACGCACCCCTGAAGATGCTTTCAGTAATGGAAGCGTCTTCAGGGGTGTGGTGCATCGTGATGTTTACTTAAGCAACAGAGTAAGTCTTGTTGTTGCTTCAACTAGACATCACGATGCACCACACCCCTGAAGATGCTTTAAGTAATGGAAGCAAAACATCAGACTTCAACCCCTTCATGATGCAGAGTTCACCGGAAATTCAAGCTGTTTATTAAAAATTCTTTTCATGTTTATTGTTTATCGTATAATTTTTTATTTCTAATCTATAATATGGTTTGATTTCATTGACGTGCACTTGTATTTAAAGTACTTCTCAATATCTCTGATTTTTTTTTTTTTAGTTTTATTAAGATCATATGATTAAAAAACACCTTATCTTTTATTTCTTTAGAAGTGGTTTATTTATTTTTTTAGTAAACTCGTGGTATTTGTAGCATTAAGTTTACGAAAGGCCGAGAATACACAAACATTTTGAATAATTTTTTATTTATCAACGTTTTTGTTTAGTGTGGAACTGACTTTTTGATGTCACTTGAATTATGGTAATTCAAATTTGGTTAGGAATTCGCGACGTGTTACTTATATTAACATAATTAACCTCGTTATCACATTATTGAGACAAGTTATTAAATGTTTGGTTTTAGCATATTGTGTTACAAACTGTTCCTGAAGCTATATAATATTTGTATTGGAATAACTGTAGCTGTGTTTTATCGGTATTATCTACTTTGCTATAGTTGTGATATTGTGCCTACTAATATTTTAATTTTCATTAAAGAAAAAAAAAAAAATATATATAAACAATAGAACAAAGTCATTTTTTTAAGGGTCCATAGCCAAAAACTTTGGACCCTCTTACATTCCTGCATTTGTCTATCTGTCTGTAACCGCACCTTATCTTTCCGAAAGTATCTAACACAAACGTACTCCCTCTTTAATTTAAAAAAAAATCAAGGTTTTCTTTGTCAAAAAAAAGGTTATGAAGGAATTTTTCATACGTCATATTATCTTAGTAATAGAATGGGTCGATTATGCTGGTTAATGAACTCATCATATTTATTAAATTGCCTACTGACCCTGTGTGTATGAGCCGAAACAACATTCTTTACTATTATATTAAAGGAACAGAATGGGCCGATTATGCTGGTTAATGAACTCATCATATTTGTTAAATTGCCTACTGACCCTGTGTGTATGAGCTGAAACCACATATGAACCACATTTTTAAATTTCCTACTACTGACCCTGTGTGTGTGCTGAAACCACATACTTCACTATTTATTATATTAAAGGAACGGAATGGGCCGATTATGCTGGTTAATGAACTCATCATATTTGTTAAATTGCCTACTGACCCTTTGTGTATGAGCTGAAACCACATTGTTAAATTGCCTACTACTGACCCTGTGTGTGCTGAAACCACATACTTTACTATTATATTCAAATAAAATGTTAGTATGCCTGAAACTTAGGATTGATTCAGCTATGATTTTTATATATTTTGAAGGATTATTAATATATAGAATAGGATAATGAATATAGAAGAAGTAGTTAATGACATTATTTGCACAAGTTGCAGCATTAATAAATCAAATAACTGTGCTATTTAGACTTTAGACTTTGTTTTTTTTTTCAGTGGCTTTAAGACCAAAACTTCTTTACTTGTGAAGATTATTTTAAACTCGATCAAAAAAAAAAAAAATAAAAAAAAAATCAAATCTACTTTCTAGCTCAGATTTCATGGGGTTGGTCATCGTTAAAGGATATTCTATGCTAAACGATTGATATGTTCTTAGTTGATCTTTTAGTAACTAAACTAATAATTAAGATTCAAAATCTTAATTATTAAAAAATTGCTAGTGTGTTCCTATAAACTGATCATTTTATTTTAAAAAAGTATTTTTTTCGATATTAAATATTATATTTTTAAATTTGATACTTTGATAAATAATTTATTTCATACTACTAATATGTGTATATAATATGTGTATGCTCTATTGTTATACTTTCATTTGTTATTTTAAAAATTAAGAACTCGTAAATAAATTAATAATAGCGTAATTAAATTACATTAGAATAATATGAAATTATTATTTTTAGATTCGACTAATAAATATACAATAAATATATATTTCACTATTGTTAAACTATAATTGGTATTTAAAAATTATAAACACTTAAGAATTAAGTCCATTATAAATTGTACAATAGTAATATCATAATTTTTTAATTAATAACTTTTAATTATATTATAAATAAATTTTATTTATTAGAATTTGAGAGAGAAAAACACAATAAGAGAAATAAGAAATGGATGTTGAAAATGTTTTTAACTGTGTAACGTTACTGCTAGTTCCTTCTCTATAAATATCCTTAACTTTTAAGATTGTTTAATCTTATCTAGCTATTCGGGTACCCCAAACAGATTTTGTGTAAACAATGTTTTATGTGTCGAAAATTTTGTTTTATCAATTAACTTATTTAAACTTCTTATCAATAGGGGAAGTATTTGAATGAGGTCTTTAGTCTATCTCTGTCTTGATATTAATTCACTTGAACGGATCCAAATCTGCAGTATTCATTAAACTTTCAGACACACAAATGCGAGTGAATTATTTTAAACATTTTATTAAATGCAGGACTGTTATGCCAATTTTAAATTCATTTATCGACAGTCTTTCAGTAAAGTTGGCAGAAATTAGGTGGCTATATTTAACTGCTTTAATTTTGAAATATATATTTTTGTGAGTTATTCTATGATTAGTGTTAAATTTGGTTCTTATAATCTTAAAATGAATATTTTATTTTCCTTCTATCTTTTTGAAATTAATTATTTCCTCGTGTGTTTAAAATTAGAATAAATTATTATTAACAATAAACAATTACGGTCTGATGTGAACTCAATATAATATGTATTTTTTTTGTATAAGTGAATTTAGATTCTTGTGACCTATTTAATATTTATACTAACATTACTTTTTATCTTCATAGTAGGTTTATTCTCATTTGATTGACAGTTTTAAGGACATTCCAACTTGAAAATAACAGTTGATTCAACCAAGATTTAATTAAATTTAATTTTTATTGAGATAAATCATATTTCCATTACTGAATTTTTATTATCAATGAAGTACACAAGTTCGATTAATAAATTAATCATTTAATTCATTCATGACTTCTACTTCATTGATAAAATTAAATTCTGCTTTGTTCCTCAAATTTTTAAAATAACTAAAAGTCAATCACTGGATTGCTTTAAATAAACAGCTAAATTAGCTAATTATAATGTCCTAAATAAAATAAAGGATAATTGCTTAATAGTAACTATTGGAGAAACAAGACACTTTAGCAATTCTTTTCTCATTGAAGTGTAAAATTAGATTTTTTTTTAAAGTAAAATAAAAGCTCGATTATCTGTCTCCCGATTTAACATCTTTCTCGCTTAATTCGCAGGTCTCACCTGATGAGCACACTGTCCTTTCTTCGATTTTGCACGTTCCTCCACCCCTAACCCATCCAGGTGTGTGAACATGAATGCACTACCTGCTAATTATTATGGTCAAAAAAGTTCTTGGATTAGCCAAGATATTTTAAACTCTTAGTTCGACAAAGTTTTTGCGTATCAAGTCAAAAATTAAAATAACCTGACACATTTGGCTCTAAAATATTCCCTTTTCTTGCTTAACCGTATTTTAGATTATTCGAGTCTCCGTTCTTATGGGTGGTGGTTAATCGGGGTTCTACTTTAATTAGGTAAACTACACTCTTTGATTATGACTAAATTTTCAGTTAAGCTTGTTTGTTTTTTTTATTATTATTATTACTTATAATTTTTATTTTTTATTTATTTAGTTATTCTATTAAAATTAAATAAATGCACATTATTATTTTTAAAAAAGTGCAGTATTATAATATAATAATTATTTAATATATTTTTATACACTTCTAACATACAATGCATACAATAATACTTATTTACAGAATAGTATGTGTAATATTGACAGTAATATATAGTATAACATCTATAGTGTATATTAGTAAAAGGTCGGCATTGAATACTAATAATACTATAACAAGAATTGGTTCATAGCTAAATTTAGTATTTTTAATGCAAAAAAGAAAATTTTAAACGTTACAGTTTATTTTAAATGTTATGTTCTAAATACACTATTTGCTTCTTGTTGCCTTTTCACTAAATAGAATCTTCTGAATTTATCGGGAGTTTCTGTTCATTGTAATGATTTATAAGTGCTCTGCAGATGTTTGAAGTAGAGTAGATGCAAAAGTGAAGATAAAACCAGTTGTAAGATAAAAAAAAACATAAATTCCTCCGCTCTCAAATATAATTTCAATTTTAGAGCGGGGTTTTCTTCATCTTGGCTATCATCAGTGTCTTAAGATCTTAACTATGCACTATATTTTAAGTGAAAACATTATTATCGTAATTTAGGATCAATTTTATAAGTAAACTATATTGCTTATACCACATCAAAGTTTTAATTTATTTAAAATAAAACAACTTAATAGTAACAAATTAGTGTTACTAAGACACAGACAGACTATGTTTTTTATTATATAATTGTTTCAGGTGAGTGTGTGTATGAAAAAATTAGATGCATTAACCTAAAATAACTATTACCTGTCTAGTCCTAAATGATATTTCAAAACTAATAATCCAAATCAGTCAATACAACAGAGAAAAAAAATGAAAATATCATTATTGGAAATGCCTCAAAAGTCAAAAGTAATGGGACAGTAATAGTAACCATCAAAATGATAAAATAATAATTATATAAACGTCTTCCGACAGCTAATAGTTATTATAGGACGGTGAAAGTACTATCCCATTATAGTTTTGTTGAGTTACTGCTGAAAAAAAAACAACATATTTTTTTTCTGCTTTTACGATTAATAAAAATTGTCTTACATATTTATAATGTATAGTATGATATTGATCACAATGTATTAATTTAATATAAAAAAAATTGTTTTACTATTTGTTTTTATAAGAAGGTCGGGTTAGCGAGATGCTGTCAAATAAAACACAGTTTAAGGTTTATGCTAACGTTTCGCTAAATTTATTAGCATCATCAGAGCAAATACACAAATTATAACATAAAAATTAAATAGATGTTGACTCGAAGACATGTTATAATAGAATGTTATAATAATTTTAGCATAAACCTTAAACTGTGTTTTATATGACAGCATCTCGCTAACCCTACCTTCTTATTACTCTTAATCTGTCACGAACTACCTTAATAATTTTTTCTATTTGTCTCGTTTGTTTGATGAACTCAGTTACATAACTTAATTAAATTAATTAATAATCCTGTGATCTGTCTTAACTTATAAGAGATTATGTAAATTTTTAAATTGATCTTGTTTGTTGGGTTTCGTTAAACTTTCTTTTACTAAATGAAATTAAATATTAAATCTTTAGATTTAACTACATTTGACCATCTTATGTATAAATGAACTTACTACTGCTGGGACATTATGCCCCAGAACTAATGAAGTTATGGAACTTACAGTTGAGAAAAGTTCATGGTTGATTTGACGTGTTGAACTGGATAAGTGGATAAATTGCATGTGTTTATAAACCACATTTGGTCTATTTGAGTTGAACCTCCCATTCAATTCAGGCTAAAACCACATTTGGTCTATTTGATTTGAACCTCCAGTTCAACTCAGGCTATCTCTTATCCTCCCCTAAGTATGATAGTGGAAGCTAATAAATCAGGACCACTCCAAACAGAGTAGATATTCATAGCTTTTAGATATCATTAGCGAGGGAGTTCATATCATGAACTCCTCTAACGATGCTTTTTGTATTAGGTGCTATCTCTGTGCCTACTCCAGTTGACATAGGTTCTGGCGGACCATGTGATTTTCATGATCCAGAGAGAGCACAAAATTAGTTAATAGACCAAAGATCAAGTTGATGTTAGTTTTCCACTTAATAGGTGACCACTTTTATTTGGCGTATTATTTTATTAACTAACCTATTAAGTGACAAACTAACACCAACTTGATTTTTTGGTCTATTAACTAATTTTGGATGTCCACCAAAACCAAAATTGGCAGAACATTGCTACTCTCCAAATTTTTGGATTAATGCCAAGCCATGTCCTGTAAGACAAACTTAGCCGACCATATTATGTTCTTAAAAGGCACCAAAAAATTAACTTCTTTACAAAATTCTAGCTTGATGTTAGTCAGACACTTTTTTCTATGCTTTCTCCTGGACTGTGTTCAAGCAAGTTAAATATTGATCGAAACCATTAACTTTAAATTATTTTTAAAACTATTTAAGATTATGGACTGAATCAATCCAACATCCCAATACCCTCAAATAATATATATTTTTAAAGATAATCTTTTAATATATGTAGTTAATTCTATTTGATTACAGCAATGAAAGGGCGGAGCGTGCTAAGATCCATGAAAGAGGTACGAGCGCAGAGAGGAGATATAAACGTAGTCACAAACGTAGCCCTACCAGCAGAAGGAGGTACCGCCGTCGTGAAGCTAGAGGAAGGAGACATAGTACTAGCTACTCTTCTCAATCCTCCGGGCACAGACATAGGCACAGATCTACCACTTCTTCTCCTCATAATCATCACGTGAGTATTCATCTTTCTAAATGTATACTTCAACCTATTAACTAGTCTCAGGGTGTAAGTATGTAAAAACACCTTGTTAAGGAAATCTATTCCCCGCCCCTTTACCAAGCAGTTGCTAATCACTACCTTAATGTAAATAAATCACTTAACATTGGAGTTTTTTTTTTGTATATTTTAATTTTTAAGTGTGAATAATACCTTAGAACGAGGAAAGAATGAGTACTTGATAAAACCTTTTTAAGAATGTCGTGACAATGTCGTCTTTTGGTCTTTTGATTCTTCTTTTCTATACAGTTTATTTGTTTACTAATCTTTGTGGTTCTAATCTTGAGCATGTTCATTTCATTGTTAGTAATTTGTTGAATTAGTTTTCCGTTTGTTATTGCAACAAAATCTAGTGTTCCATCCTTACCCTATATTAATTAATCATCGTAATATCGTGAAAATTTTAGTTATTGAGTGAAATCCTTGTCTCCAAGGATTTAAAATCCATCTTATAATCTTGAAATTCATCTCTGAGAAATGATGTAGTAATTTCTAAAGTTAAATTTATTATCACAATTAGAATTTGAACAATTTGAAGACCCCAACTTAACCCATTGAATGCGTAATCTAATTCATGAACCTACCTTAGTGACTGAATAGAAACTTTAACAGTTAATTAAAAAAAAAAAAAAAAAAAAAAAAAATTGTTGGATCCCCTGTGGATACAAACGTCAGCGGGCCTGACGGAGCCTTGCAAGATGGTTCTACTCGAGGCACGGAGAATAGAGCTACAGAGGGCTGAAAGGGAGGGCTTGGATCCACTGTGGATCCACCCGCATTGAATGGGTTAAAACATGATGAAGTCCCAAATTTCGCTCCTCCATCCTTACCCTTATTAATATAGGGTAAGGATGAGAAATTCAAATTTGAAACGAACTAATTAAATTTGTTGTTAAATATTTTGAGAGATTTGTCGGGCTTTTCATCTTTCAAGTTAAAAGTCTCAGGGAAATAAAATCATCATAGAGATGATAACTTGGTAATTCTAGAAATGTTGTTAATTATAATGAATATACTTAATATTAACTACTGAAAAATAACTTTTTGATGGCTATAAATGATGTGTTGTACAACATTAAAATGTTTGTACACATTACAAATTTGCAATGCTACATCCTTTTTCTTACTGTGATTTTTCCTGTTGTTCACAGTTTTTTAATCAATGTTTTATCGAATTCTCTATATAATTTGTTTTTATCCATCTAAAAACACTTTGTCTTTACCTAAATAAATATTTTAAATCAAGTTCTAATTATTATAAACTACGGGAAACAGACAGAGAAAAATACACTCCAGCGCCGGGATTTGAACCACGGGCCTCTATATTTCCAGTATAGCGCTCTACCACTTTTATTACCACCAATTATTATAAAATATAACTATTTTTATAAACGATAAATTATTTTCTTATAATTTTGTTTTCACTTCTTTATCAACAAATCTCTTTTGGCCTTATTTTCCTGTTTAGCTTGCTATGGTATTCTTAGAGAATCAAGTCTATTTTTAGAATGGATTATTAGGTCGTAATAGAATTTTCTATGTTTATAATAAGGTTATCTCAAGATATCAATACTTATCATTATATTATTATATAGATTAAAATGTGACATATTTTATTGTTAGTTGGCAATGTATTTGAACTACTAAATTAAATATAATTAACTTATCTGAAATGCTTTTAGATTCTGCACAACTTTATATTAAATAGATTGAACAGGGACTTGTAAGTTATCAGAGGAAAATTGTTTGTCAATTTTGCTTTCTGGTGCAGTTCATTTTTATCTGTTGATTTTTTTCTATTTGGTACACACCTATATCCTCACCAATATATTTGCACTTAATGAAATTATCTAATAATTTCTTAGGGCGATTTACCCTTTTTGTCTTAAAATAATTTTTAATTACTGGCAAGAGAAATTGTTTGATTGTTACTTTTGCCACATTATTCTGTGCATTATTTTAAAGTTGTATTTAATTAGCCTTATTTGCTCATTTTGAATTTCCAATAAATTAGTTTAACCCCATAGATCTATCCAAGGTGTTAATAATCTCTTAGACATTCTGAATTCTAATATTCTTATAGTTAACAAATTAATTATTTAAATATATTTTTTTATAAGTTATAAATTATTTTCTTATTGTTTTGTTTAATTTCTTTTATCAACAAATCTCTTTTGGCCATATTTTCCTTTTTAACTTGCAATGGTATTCTTAGAGAATCAAGGCTAAGAAAACCCCAATTTGCTATAACCTCCCTCCATTCAATGATAAAAAATTTTGTTACATCAATTTATTATAAATTTACATCTTTTTTGTGGGTAGTCTTCAAAAATCTTCAACAGTTAAGAGTTTTAGAAACCTAAAGAAAATATTTATTACTAGATGAAATTAAACGCCTTCTATTTCACATGGTCTGGATATTATATCAAGACATGCTTATTGTAGAGTTGCATTCTTAACTTTTAAAATTATAACATATAGTATTGCATTCTTAATTCTTCCTGAAAATTATGTATTATAAGTTCTAGTACTAACCTTTTCTTTTAATTCGGATTACAAAATTCAGAAAACAGAATTCCTTGATAACAAAGTTTCGGACATTTTTTCTTTTAAAGAATAAGTTTAGCTCCCTTCTTTTTTTAAAAAAAAAAAATCCACTATATATCTTTATTTTTTTTTAAACATTTGATTACTGGTGTTGTTGGCTGTTGACTGTGCAAGAAATTGAAGCATTTCAGATAAGTTGAAGCGTTGTAAAGTTGTTGTAAGGCATTGGTAGAATATGAAGATAAGGGAGACTCACAGTGTCTGATGAAGCAGGTGTAGGTGAGCAGTGAGCAGTTAGTGACTGAGGGTCGGGAGGAAAAATGGAGGGGGAGGTATAAATATAGAGCCCTCGTCTAGAGGACTGGGGAGGGGGGCAGTGAGTGCCTAGCAATGGGTAGCAGCAGTGGCGGGTCTCATACTGAGCAGCCAACCAGGGAACCCAGGAGATACCAGAGATCTTCCACAGTATCCAACGTAACACAGCTCCTCTCCGAGTCTTGCTCCAGCCTTCTCCAGCGACTCACTTCCAGGGTCTCGTCCAGGACCGGCAACGTCCAGGACGAGACACCGAGATGTCTCAAAGCCAATGCCAACTGGGACCGCAAGTGGGAGATGCTGAGAAAATCCCCTCCGAGGAGAGAGAGAGCGCCCTCGAGGAAATCCACGAGATCTCGCCTCTTAGAATACAGGTTTTCTGGGACAAGTGAACAGCAGGAACCTCGAAACTCCAACCCGAGAACCGAAACCTCTAACCACCGTACTTCGTCGAGTCGGACCGCTGCCAACTGGCATTGGAACGATGCGGTCGTAGAACGTTCCTCTTCGAGGCAGAAGAATTCTGCGGCACCAAACGCAGTCCAAAAAAGTTCTACTACATCTTCACTCTTGGTTCTGTCGGAAAAAGCTTATCCGTATGTCCAAGTACCTCCCCGTCAGAAAACTCCGTACCGAGCTTCGACTTCGTTTAAACCTCTCCTAGTCAATATAAACACCGAGGAAGAAGATCCTGAACTTACCGTTCGGCAGGCTCGTCGGAAAGAAATACAATCGTTAATTCAAAAATATTCTAAGGACTATTTAGACGACACTAACGGTGTCATAGCTAAATATCAGCAAAAATATTCGGCTTATCTTAATCGCACTTCGCAACGTGCTGTATCATCGAGGTCATCACAGCCTCTGTCAACCCAACTATCTGTAAGTCATTCGCTTGGAGCTCTAACCTACCTACAGCTGCAAATCCTTTGTCATATTATCTGCACATTTATCCTATCAAATCGTTCTCAAATAATTATACATACATTTCACTTGCACATATTGTTAATAACCGATTAAAAATCCCTTTACCAGACTGCAGGGATTTATTTATAATGAAACCATATCCAGATAACATTATACATAATGTCTTCATACCTATAATTCATTCTCCTTAATATCTAATACTGTAAATGTCCTTATAATTACAAAAGAAAAAGTAAATAAATAAATAATAATTCACCAATAATAAATACTTACTGAGTAACAATTAAATTAATTGAAGTCAAGATTTGTCTGAATTAAAGTATTCCAATAATTAGTTTTTGTTCGTATAATTATGTCAACAAGAATAAAATAAAATAACATGTTGACAGTTCTTATGATATTTTATTGGATCAGGGTGTTTTTATAGTCTTAAGAAGTGTCATAGGGTTGAAATATTTTGATATCTACTCTCACTTCTATTTTTGTCCCAAACCTTGCTCTATCCAATATTCGGGTTAGTGGCAATGTCCCTCCTATTTGATTCCTTTATTGCGTTTGGTTTTATTATTTTTATTTTTCTGCATTTATACGTGTGCCTTTTTATATAATATTCTTGGCTGTGATTCAAACGGAAGCATTTAAAAGAAAAAAATGCGATTAATGCTGCTTGCATTTTAATTCTCATTTCAAAATTTATTGCAATTTTTTTTTCTTTTTTTTTAGTTGTTTGTTGTTTGTTTTGTTATTTTTCTTTTTTTAATTCCATTGCATCTTTTTTTCAATCGCATCTCACAATATCCCTCTCTTCATTTGTTATTTTGTTAAAATTCCACCGACATAATTTGATTTTTCCGCTTTCATAATATTGACTTGTTAACTACTTCATTCCATCTCATTTTAATAATATAAAATCACTTAAAAGCAAATAATAAAAAGTTAAGAAATAAGAAAATACATTTTATTTTTTTCTAATTCATCATCTATGTTATTAATTTAAGAACTCTGTTTTGGTTTATACTACTTTTGTATGAATATTTTTATTAAATAATAAAGCATTGCTACTACATGTTGAGTTTGATTAACATTTTTTTAGTGTTTTTTCCCCTCTTGTCCGTTTTTATTAAATTTGGTATTAGAAATTATCTATATTTATATATCGATTGAAAGTCTTAATCATTTTCAAATATAAATAAATTTATCTATATTTTTTTTTTATCGAGAAATTTTTTTTTACCTTGGTTACCTAATCACTAACTTGCTTCTTATTAGTGACTAATTATTATATTTGTTGTAATATTTCCATTAGTAAAATTTATAATTAAAAAAAAAAAATCTTAGTGTGTATTGATTTTTTTTTTTTTTTTTTTTTTTTTTTTTTTTTTTTTTTACTATGAAAGTCAATAGTATCTTATTTTTAACTATTAAAGGAAGGGGGGATTACAAAATGTTATTTGATATAATAGGAATATTTCATTCAAGGGAGATTCTAATTATATGCTTTCACAAGTATATTTGATATATTTGGTTGTAAGTTAGTAGAGTAGGGAGATCACTAGAAGTCCTATTTATAAGAGCTGAAGGGGGAATAACTCAGCTGGGGGGACATTCCCCCCTCTCTTTGTTCCTCTAACCATGTGCTATTATAAACTTCTGTGTACATGCACTTGTTCGATTATTTTCTTGTAATTAATTTTTTTTAGTGTTATTTTAGTTAAGCACTTCATTTTTATTTATAATTTGGTTTTTAATAATTTTCTCCAATGTTGAGTTGATTTTATTTACATACTTAAAAACATTTAATTGGTTAAAAAACACCCCTTTTTTTATTATTTTATTTTTATTTGAATAATATAAGTATATATATTTTTTTTTAATTCATTATTGTGTGAGGCAACTGCTACACTCAAAAATCCTTATTCCTGGTTTTCGTTTTATCCTGAAATAAATAGTTTTCAACAAATCCTCTTTTAATTTTCGAAGCAAAGGTTGGTTTGTTGAAAAATAAAAGTTATCAGAGCGACATATTTATTTATTATTATTATTTTTATTTATTTATTTATTTTTTTTTTTGCTAATCACATTTTTTGATTTGATGAAGTATTTTTATTTTATTTTTTATTTTTAAAAATACAATTATCAAATCCTTTATTTTTATCCTTTATACAATTAATTATTATTTTGATTTTTTGACAATGTTGCTTCTGAATACAAAAAAACAAAAAAAACCCAAATTGTGAGAATTGTTTAACTGGGTCCCCGTTATTGTATATCTTGTCTATGGAATGTCATCATCTGTCGGATGGAAATGTGACACGCGGTGGTACATCCGGGCGTACGGATCGCTTTGACGGATCTTTGGCCGTGCTTTGACGATGTGGTGCCTGACGACCTCTCTCTCTCTCTCACTCTCTCTCTCTCTCTGGATGGTGGATGATGTTGGGACTCGATGGTGCCCTCCCTGATGATGGTTGTGATCTTTGGTCGTTGGATGATGGACACAGGCTCCCTCCCCAGCCAGGGCTCCGTCAGTACATGATGATGACGACGGCCACCTCATATACCATCACGGAGACATCCTTCAGGGAAGATGTTCGTGACCACCTCCTCTCTAATCTTATTTAAAAAAAAAATAATCATAATAATCCTTTCACAAATATATATATATATAAATACAAAATTGAATATTAATAGTTAATATTTATATATATATGTATGTATTTCTTTCTTTTTATTAATAAAAGGAAAGAAAAGACAATAATATTTTCTTTTACACTTAAACCTAAATATTAAATTATCCACCATTTGTCCAATTATAGATTTTTTAATTTTATTTATTTATTTTTTAATTAATTTTTTTAGTCACTCAAAACATACCTGACAATTGTCTTAAATAATCAATGGTTTTGAGTGATCTTTTTTTTTAAGTAGTTATTATTAATTATCTAGTTTATTAGAAAACCATTCATTTTATTTTTTTTAAACTTTAATCTTTGTTTTAAAAATTGATTTCTTATTGTTTTATCTTATGATCTTTTCATTTCAGCATGTGATAACTGCTGGTTTGTTTACCTCTTTTTGTCTTCAAAAGATAAACTTGGCAAAAAATGAGATTAAGATAAATTAAAAATAGATTAATAAACAAGTATCTCGATACAAACAAATATGAGCCAGTGTAAATTTGACATAGATCTATCATTGAAGATTTTTACTCGACAAAATAAAGAATAATTTATTTTTAAGCATGAATGAAATCACTTTTGATTTTAATAAGTTACACTTTGTAGTATGATTTATACTATAGATAAACGAAGCTAGAATCAAAACCTACAAAGTCAATCCAGATTAAATTTATAAATCTTTTTTGATTTGTTCTTCTTGAGTGCCTAGGGTTTTAATATGAACTTAAAAAAGACCTTACAGTTGCTGATAAATCACTTGGAGGGAAAATATTCATAAAAAAAA
Source organism: Gerris lacustris (assembly GCA_951217055.1). Lineage (NCBI taxonomy): Eukaryota > Metazoa > Arthropoda > Insecta > Hemiptera > Gerridae > Gerris > Gerris lacustris. The sequence goes on from OX578282.1 coordinate 18,103,454, forward strand.
ACATATTACAATACATATATGTAAGACATCAGATAAGTAAACTTGTTGAATAGATAAATCAACCCTTTTCAATTATCAGTCTTCTCAAACAATAAAATGAAGGTGAACCACTATTATCTTACATAAAACATTAATCTTTGTTATTATCTTTAACAATTAGATTTGTAAAACATCAACTATAGTGTAACCAGTTATCTGAAACAATAAAATAAAGGTGAGAGCAATAAACCTCAGTAAAACAATGCTCTTAGTCAATATCTTAAACAAATTAATGTATAAAACAAAAGATCTGCTGTTAAACTAGCCGAAACAATAAAATAAAGGTGAAGAGCAATAAACCTCAGTAAAACAATACTCTTAGTCAATATCTTAAACAAATTAATGTATAAAACAAAAGATCTGCGTTAAACTAGCCGAACCCAATAAAATAAAGGTGAAGAGCAATAAACCTCAGTAAAACAATACTCTTAATATCTTAAACAAATTAATGTATAAAACAAAAGATCTGCTATTAAACTAGCCAAAACAATAAAATAAAGGTGAAGAGCAATAAACCTCAGTAAAACAATACTCTTAGTCAATATCTTAAACAAATTAATGTATAAAACAAAAGATCTGCTGTTAAACTAGCCACAACAATAAAATAAAGGTGAAGAGCAATAAACCTCAGTAAAACAATACTCTTAATATCTTAAACAAATTAATGTATAAAACTAAAAATCTGCTGTCAAACTAGCCCAAACAATAAAATAAAGGTGAAGAGCAATAAACCTCAGTAGTACAATACTCTTAGTCAATATCTTAAACAAATTAATGTATAAAACAAAAGATCTGCTGTTAAACTAGCCAAAACAGTAAAATAAAGGTGAAGAGCGATAAACCCCAGTAAAACAATACAATGTAACAAATTAATGTATAAAACAAAAAATCTGTCCAACTAGTTATCTGAAACAATAAAATAAAGGTGAAAAACAATAATCACTCATTCAAATAATCTTGGTAATTACCTTTAAAAAATATATGATTAAGACAACAGCTTGTATCGAGTAATTTTAAACATTAAAAACTAAGATGAAAACAATACATTAACATGAAACTATTAATATCAAACAATACAATTGGTTATCTCAAATACAGTAGGGCCCCGTTAATCCAGACAAATTCAAACACAGGGTCGTCCAGATCAGTGGGATTTCTGGATTAGGAAGGTTGTTTTTTTTTAAAAAAAAAAAAATAAATAAATAACGTAAAACCCTTTATAACAGATTGTACACATAGGTACTGTATATTTGTATTAACATATTTATGCATTAATTAAATGTAAAGCATGGACATAATATTTATTACATCTGTATGTGAATGAACATACATATGTACATTCGTATCAGTTTCCAGCAGTTAGCTATACTGAACAAACCTTTTAAATTTACATTTTTAGTGCATTTTCCAAGTTGTTATTGTGCACAGGGTCAGTGAGAATGGTCGTAAAGAGTGAGAGGATCATCCGGATTATTGAGGGTTCCGAATTACCACGTGTCTGGATTAATGGGTTCCTACTGTATAATAATGGATACAACAATAAACCCGAATACAACTCAGTTATTTCACACAAGGAAGGGCATAAAACAATAAATTACAATGAAATAGTTGTGAAAATAAATTTACACATTTTATGCATTAAACTACTAAATCTGATAGCCAATAATATTTTACATAATAACATAAAAATAACATTATAGACAATAATCTAAGATAAATTAAGCATAGAAAAATAATTGTTATCTTGAAAAAAAAAATAAGTAAAGTGTAACAAAAGTTGAACAATGAGCTTATCAAACTGGTCTTTTTTCATATTAATTCACTTAATTATTTTATTTAAAATATATTTAATGAAATATATAAAACCTCTAATACCACTCAGTAACCAAATGCACATAAAAAAAAAGAAATGCTTTATTGCTGTTACAATTATAATATGAATGGTAAAATTGAGAGAAAATAACATTTAAAATAAGATATTTCAATAAACAAACTAATATGCAATGATGAAATATGTATTTAAATAATGCTTTAATTACCTTTAATCAGTAATTAAATTGATAAAACAATAAAAGTTAAGGAGATAAAAATCATCCCATTTTAAATAAATTAACTGCAGTGAAAACTGGTCACCTTATTTGATAAAATAATCTTTTTATAGAATTAAATTTTTTATATCTTAAATATAACTTATTAGTTATTTCACCCATAAAATACATTTAAGAAGAACAAAATAACAGTTTTTTTAGTATGCAAAATAGCATCTGAAAAAACAACAAGAATTCACGTATTTATTTTTGTTTGAGCTTATACAAACCAAATACGCAGAATATATTAGAGGTGAGGTAAGCATAGAATCACCTCTATTTATAATTTATTTGCCAGGTTGTCTAGACACTTTGCTGTAGAGAAGCAAATTTGTGCTTTGCAAGAGTTGTTGACACTTTTATTACCGTTATTTAAACATTTTGTTTATTTTTATTTTTTCAGATAAAGTCCTTGCTACCCTAGGTGAAGGAACTTTTGGAAAAGTCGTCAAAGTTAAAGACGTACACAAGTAAGTTAATGTTATTTGGATGTTTTTTGGTGTGCATTTTGTAGTGACATTTTTTTATGTGTATTGAGTGAGACCCAAGATTTTTTTTTTTTTTTTTTGGACATTTTCATGTTTAGGCTATGGAACATAAGTCAAAAACGTTACGTTACTTTTAGCTTCAAAACTCAGAAAAGTATAACAGGGAGTTAGAAATGTATAGGAGGTCTGTAATCCAGTCTCCAGCTGTAGTGCCTTCCCCTACCGCGCTTCGTATGGCTGAAGAAAGTCAAAAAGATTTATATGTGTGACAGGGAGTTAGGAAAGTACAGGAGGTTGCCATCAACTCTTGGCCCTACCTAGTATGATTTTTTATTGGCCTCTAACATTATTTAGAATTAATAGCCCACCTTCTTTTAAAGTCATATTTAGTTATTAGTCAATAGTATAAATATGATTAAATTATAAGGGGTCTGTGTAAATGTGAGATTTTTGAAGAAGAAGAGAAACTGAAGAATAGCTATATCAAAATCTCAGAAATCATCTGGATTAGATTCCTAGAGAGATGAACTTTCTTGTGTAATAATTTTTATTTTCTCTTGCGACTTAGTGTCATATCAAAAAATAGATTTTTATTAGAAAAGTTATGTCTGATTTCAATATTATAACATTTTTTAAGATACAAAATATATTCATAGTTTTTTTTAAACATCCAGTATTAAAAGAAAGGTCAGATCAGCCACATTTCACATCTAATGATGTGATGCTTCTCCCAAAATTTAGAGCTAAAAATTATTTATCAATTTTGCCTCTCGTTGTATGATTCTACTTTTGGTACTTCTTTAAACTGTTACTCCCTTTATAAAAAAACAAAAAAAAACAAAAAAAAAAACAGAAGGGAGTTACAGTCTAAAGAAGGTAAATGAATGTTCTTCTTTTGACTGTTACTCCCCTTATAAAAATCAGAAGTGCGACATTCCTTTGTCTTTCAGTACATTAGAGTAAACATGCCTTTGCTTAATAGTTTTTAGAATGATATTTTAACGTACTTAAATATTATCTCTACCACAATACTTTCTCACTATTTATTCTTTTTGTATGAGAATTAAATAAAAACTATATCTGATCTCAGTTTATCAGGTTTTCTTAAGTAAACAAAATCATATTGAAGCTTAGCTGGATTTGAAATTAGATTGAGACACATTTCATTAAAATGTCTTTTATATCAGAATATAATTCTTAAAGTTAATTATAAAATTTTGAGATTGGAGTTTGAAAAAGCTTCGCACTATATCACAGCATCCCAAGTGACAAAGTGATTGATCTAGTCTTCCATGAAATAAACTTGGAAATATATCAATAAAAATCTATATATCAAGAACCTACCTTGGATATTTCGAACAACATATTATCCCTGTTATTGTTATTGGAAACTTTTCTTTGCTCTCATTATATTTGTGTTTATTTTTGCTTTTCTTTTTTTATGGAAAGCAGACAGCCTGGGTAAAATGGACACTCGACTTTTGCTTTTATTAAAAAGTAACACATGCTTTCTTTATGTTGTTTTGTGTTTTTTAAAGTTCATTTTTTTTTTTTTTTTTTTCTGTTCCTCTTGTTTATTTGATTACTAATGATGCTTATTCTTCTTATTCGTTCTTTAGACTAATTTACTTTTTAAGTTTAATTCTCTTCAAAACTTGTCCATGAAGTAAAATATTAATTAATAATAATATTTGTTGAATAAACTCTTATCAGGGATATGATAATTATTGTGAATTTTTAACCTTTTTAAAAAGCTCAAAAAAAAGTTTATCATTTTTTGAGCATTCATAAAGAAAAAAATTGTTCAAAATATTGTGTGTTCATCTTAGTCCAGGAGATAGCGAGCAAAAAAGTGTCCGACTAACATCAAGCTTTGTTGTAAGTTAATATTTTGATGTCGGCCAAGCTATGTCCTGCAGACAAACTTAGCCGACCACATATTCTTAAAAGGCACCAAAAGATTGACTTATATAAAAATTTCTAGATTGATGTTAGTCAGACACTTTTTTGCACGCTATACCGTGGACAATGTGTTCTTAGAGAGATATCATATTTTAAGTGATTAAAATTAAATTATAGGAAAACACTATTGTAAGATTAAGTTTTTATTAAAATTTTATTTTATCAAATAGATTAATTTGTAATACCAGTCTTAGAATTGAGGTGTCTAGTGGAAAAGTAGCCTAACCAAAAAAAAAAAGAAAATGTAAATTTGGATTAAAAAGATATTTTGATGAGCTTTTTCATATTTCATACATTTTCAAGGAAAATAGTGTATTCTGGATTTTTATTTTTTTGGGGACAAAAAAAAAATCAATGGGTGTCTTAAGGTCTCCAAACTAGTTTTTAAGATAATTTACAAATTCCCATGAATGGTACCTTTAATTGCAAGGCGAGTGGCAGTGCAAATGTTGGCTCATTTTCCATTCACATCTTCACTGAAAGTGGTTTTTTGGGTCGAGTCAAAAGCTTTTACCAACGAGGCAGACACTCAGCAAGATTTAATATGGTCATTTGCGTTGTGAGGATGAATGTATGAATGTCTAGCGAGTTGTGCTGCAAAGCACTAGGACGGAAGTGTAGATGCACTATTAACCTATTGTTTGATCTCTTTTTAATATTTTTTTTTAATTAATTAGCTTTTTGATCACCCTTTAGCTATGGGAGTTAAGAAAAATAAATTTTTAAAGTTTTGTCAATAACTGAAGTCATACCATGAAGGGATCACTTATTAGTTATTTCATTGATTCTGTTTACATTGTGATATCATATTATAACATAATGTATTCTGTTAGGTTTAGATTCTTTTTTTTTTTTTTTTTTCTTTTGGGTTTTAGTCCCGATCAACTGCCAGGGTTATTACAGGACGGGGGTTATCCGGCCACTTTACTCATCTACTCGATGAGATCATCAGTGTGAAACATGTCTCACCTCTCTGGGATTCGAACTCGGATCCGGGGTTTAGACCTTGGTTGCCTCGTCGGTAAAAGCTTTTGACTCGACCCAAAAAACCACTTTCAGTGAAGATTCTTTTTATTTGAAGCATTTATTCATCTGGAATATATGACAACATTCTAAGATGTTACTGTTAAAGTTAATCCATTTCTACTTAAAGCTAATGATTTTTCTTTCCAAAATTAAAGAAGTTTGTGAGATGATGTCATTGTTGTAAAGGCAATAGTCTGAGTCAATATAGTGTGAATAGATTTTCCTCTTTTGTGTATTTCCTCATTTTATAATCAATAAATAACCTGGAAATCAAAAGTCACTTCAAGGAAATATTTATTTACAATCTCTTGGAACTGATCCAGGCCAAGAGGAAACATAAAACATGGCACACCTGTTGGTTGATCTTAAGGTAATCATTGTGCTATGTAAACAAAGGAATATAAACAAAATTACACAGAAATACAAAAAAAAAAAAAAAAAATTCCCTAACCGTGTGCCATTACATTGTTTTGTTTGATCTATTTTACGAACAGCTGTTTTTTCGCGGTGAGAAGTAATTTCATGGTTATGCAGAAAGAATTAAAATATAGTATATTCCATTTAATTTTGTATTATAATGAAGGACAAAGTTTGATATAAGCCGTCAGTAAACAAACATTTATTTACACTAGATTGTTTCTAGTCAAAATTATTGTTATTTCATCAAATAATTAGTTTAATGGGAGTTAAAGAATAGAGTTGAGCAGTGGTTTAAAAAATACTTTATTGTAGTGCAGTGTTGAAAGCTATTAATATAATATTTGTTTTAGGATAAGCCAAACTCTGACCATCATTAAAAAAAATATATATTATGTTGCAAATTAGATAAATAAATAGATCAATTAGAATTACAGTTATTTAACAATAACTCAAGCTATTTTTAATTAATTAAAGGGAGCAAAGAAAATGCATTAACAATTTACCCGTAGTGATTTGTTATTTTGGCCATAGCACATTTGTTTATTTGTCATTTTATACATAGGAAATTTTCAGTGCACAAGGCACAGAAAGCATAAACTCTGATAGCATTTATATAGGGTGGCTGATGTACTCTACAAAACACATAGGTACAAAATACATTTGTTATATCTTCCACAGCATGTTTACTGCCAAACAAATTATCTCAATCACAATTAAAGGTCTAATTAGTATTTACAAGGATACTATTCTGTTATCTTTACTTACTTGTTGCTGCCTACTGCTCTTTGCTTATCCACATAAATATAAATATTATATGTACCTGATATATACTTTTTTTTGTTTAGTGACTCCGTTTTGGCTCTCAAAATCATCAAAAATGTTGAGAAATACAGAGATGCCGCCAAATTGGAAATCAACGTACTGGAGAAGCTCAACGAGAAAGATCCTGAAGGAAAACAGTATGCATTTTTAATATTACTTACTTATATTTATTTTTATTTATTAATTTATTTATGCTCATAATGTAAGTGTAGTACATAATGTAAATTAACATTCATAATTTTAATAGCTCAGTTGCTCAGACATTTTTAAACAAAGGAAATGTAACATGTTCCTAATTTTGTCATATCTTCAAAAGAAATTCTATTGTCTTGTTGTTGAAAGACCTAACATGCTGTCAGAATATTCCTATGACCTCTAAATAATTTATTGGTTGATCTAATCTATGCTCTCAAGAGCTTAAAAGTTCGATCATAAAAATTCATTTTAATTTTAAGTGTTAGGTAATCAGGGGGATACACCTTAATCAGGTTTAAGATGTATCCCAAATTCTAATTATTATCTTTAAGATTAGTTTATACAAATAATATTATCCATGGATTTGTTAAATGGCTAATATAGTGCATTGTGTGACGTGACTCATTGACAAAAAAAGTAGACCATTTATAATTACCATTTAATATTAATAATTAATATTAATAATAATATTAATAATTACCATTTATTATTAATTTACTTATGATAATTTTACCTTTTTACACTTTTAAGAAATGTAGATCATGAGGAGGTGTGTTAAATAAAGCCTTTGCTTGCCCAGATTTTACTGCCAAAGGATTTTTTTGTGTAGAATGATGCCTGAAGTGTCTGGTTATACCCTGAGGCCCATTTCACATGGCATCTTTTGACGTCAAAGACCCTAGCTTTCATACTGGAAAACTTAAAAGTCTCCGTTCTCTGGAAACTGTGTCTTTGACGTCAAATACCTTAGATTTCACACTGAGAAACTTAAAAGACTCCGTTCTCACGACACTGTGTCTTTGACTTCAAAGACCCTAGCTTTCATACTGGGAAACTTAAAAGACTCCGTTCTCACGACACTGTCTTTGACGTCAAAGACCCTACTTAAAAGACCCCGTTCTCACGACGCTGTGTCTTTGACGTCAAAGACCCTAGCTTTCATACTGGGAAACTTAAAAGACTCTGTTCTCACGACACTGTGTCTTTGACATCAAAGACCCTAGCTTTCACACTGGAAGTGTTTCCATGAACTCAAGATCAGAAGATGTTTAGTGTGTGTGAAAGGTTTCAACTGGTTACTAACATTTTGCTTTCGTCCTACTCAGCAGCATCACTAGTGCAGATGACTAGCAGTACCTCGCACTGGTTACAAAACATCTTCAGCTAATTGTGTGAAAGATCTTATAAGCTATACATTTAGGTCTTCGGTGTCACATAAAAAAAGTCACCTGCCTCCAAAGCCTTTTGTCCATTGCAATGACATTGTTAAGATAAATGTGAAATTAATATCTGATTTTTTTCTTCTTCTCTTGTATTAATAGATTTAATTATTTTATTTTTTCCAGTTTATGTGTTAAAATGTTGACATGGTTTAATTATCATGGTCACATTTGCATTGGATTTGAAATGCTTGGCCTTAGTGTTTTCGATTTTCTGGTAAGTAATTTTGTTTAAATTTTCAAAAATTGTATTTTGTTTTAACTGAATTGAGTTACAACAAAAGCAAATACTCTTTGAAATTTTCAAATCTTAAATAGTATTCCAAATTTGATTTTTCAATGAAACAATAATTATTTATTGTAATTTCAAAGGCACTACTACACAGGGAGAGTTTTCTTGTAAACTAACACAGTTCCCTTTCAGTTTTAAATTAGTGTGCATCAATTACTACTATTTAGCATAAAGGCTGCTGAAAAAAACCTGTGTTTCGAGCATTACTACATCAACAAGGGAACTGAGATTCAATTTTTGGTGCAAAAATACATTTTTTTCCAGTCTTACCTCCCTTCCTTTGTAAGAATATTAAAACATTGCCTGCAATATTAGATTGTAAAGCAGGAGAAAATAGTTATTTATGCACCTAGGGAGTAAGTAAGCCATTATTCCCTGAGCGAAAAATTTGGTTCTTGAGGCGAAGCTGAAGGAACCATGGTCCCTAAATCCTGAGGCGAAGCTGAGGGAATTAGACTCTTTAATTCCCGAGGCGCAGCCGAGGTAATAACTCTAATTAGCTCCCGAGGCGCAGCTGAGGGAGATAATTATCGCGAGGGGAATAATGGCACTTTACTTACGAGGTACATACAATATTTTATCTCCAGTAGGAAGAAAATACACATTTTCGTCCATTGCACAGTATTTATTTATTATTTTAATAAATTATAATTATTAGCACTTTTAATAGCAGATATAAGAGATTCAATATTAAAAACAAATAAGAATTGGAATTAAACTCAAATAGAAGGTTATTTAGATGCAGGTTATAAACAAAGATAAACATGGTCGACAAAGCAATGTCGCCAACTTGATTTCAACAACTTCATTACAGTAGCCATTCATTTTCTACTATTTATAAAATAATTAAGTTGCAATATTTACTTTTTTCCCCTACTTTACTTTTTCGCCCTACTTTTACTTTTTCTCCCTACTTTTTGAGTTCAGGGATGAAAAGACTTACTTTAGTCCCTCTAAACTAATTCAAAATCATAACTTTTTCTCCCTACTGGAGATAAACAAATATTCGCTTTATTTGACAGTTGTTTTTGCTTTACTCTGTCAAAATAATTGTTAAATTATCATGTGTCCAAATTATTTTTCCTCCTTTAATTTATGCAATATGATTAAATGTTTCTATTTATAAACAGCCTCTCTTTAGAAATTAAATTGAATTTTTCATAACAATAACCAAAGCAATTATTATCTTTCCTTAGTTTATTTCAAATTTTTCATATGCAAAATTTACAAAAGATGTCGTTTTTATTTAGATACTGAAATAATGCTAAATCAACTTTAAAATATTATTTGAATTTATGCTAGCTTATTTATTTCATGTGTGTTTAAAATTATTCCATTTTTTAAAAAAGGAATATATTTTTGTTAAATTAAAACTCTTCTTTGTCGACTCTTTAAGTCTATTTTTAGTCTAATTGCTCAATATCTTTTATTTTATCTCATACGAAATATTTCATTTAGTAATTTGTTATTTATAGGTCTCTTCTTTTTTTTTTTACTCTGCCCACCTTAAACTATATTTGTCTTCTTAAAATTAACTCTATATTTGTTAGAGACAATACTGCATTAATTGATTTTATAGACAAGCAATGGTGTATTAATCAGGTGGCTGGTCTGGCTTGCGCCAGAGGCACCAGCCTCTGGGGTGTGCAATTTCTTTAAATAATCTTAAAATTAAATATATTGTAAATGGTTTTGTTTGCTGGTGCTGGCAGAGGGGAGGGGTAGTTAATATATGCCAGGGGCGCCTAGAACACGCTTAATACACCACTGTATTGAAGCAGAGATCCATGATGAATCCATCACCCCTGAAGGAATGCCGTAATTTTTCCTATTAACACAAAATATTAATTCTCTCCGTCTTAACATCATTGTCTGCATCTTTTCAACTTAGGCTTTTTTATAGTCCTTCTTCATTTATATCTATAATTAACGGGAGGGTATATTAGCGAGATGCTGTCAAATAAAACACATTGTGGAAGTTTATGCTAACATTCGCTAAATTTATTAGCATCATCAGAGCAAGAAAAACAAAGTTTTAAAATAAAATAATACTAAAAGGATGAGGTTGACTCTATGACATGTTATAAAGGAATGATTCCTTTATAACATGTCGTAGAGTCAACCTCATCCTTTTAGTATTATTTTATTTTAAAACTTTGTTTTTCTTGCTCTGATGATGCTAATAAATTTAGCGAAACGTTAGCATACACCTTCACAATGTGTTTTATTTGACAGCATCTCGCTAATATACCCTCTCATTTATACTTGAACTGTCACGAATTTTCTCCATCATCTATAATTAACAATTGTTCCTCGTCTTCTGATAGTTTATGGTATCCTACATTCTGATGTCTTAATTGGAATTTAAGCTGGAACGTCATCTCTCATTTGTCGTATAGGAGCTCCTTCCTTAATGGCCTCAATCGATAAAATAAAAAAATTCCACATATTATAATTCACTCTTCTATCTATATTGTTTTACTGGTGTTAAAAATTATTTAAATTTGAATTCTTTGAGCATTTTTGGAAAAAAACTAATTGTATTTTAGTTTTTTCAAGATTATTAAAGACAAGGATTTGTTAAGTACTTCCACCTTGAGATAATGGTAAATTTATACCAAACTTTACATCAGTTCTCTAGTTTATAATCCATCCTTCTACGACTTCACAAACTAAATTTCAAGATTGGATTCAAAATATAATTTTTTTTTTTGTCACTATTATAATACTTTCTCCATTTATAAATACCCATTTGAAAAAGTAAAATTAATCATGGCAAATAACAACAAAGGAAATAGTATTAGGTTTTTTGTTTTTTTTTTCGTGTTTATTGACTCTAGTAAGTTGCATTGGTAATTTGGTAGATCCATTAGGTTGGAACCTACTTAATGGATAACAACAACATGTGCATATAACAGTCCTGATGATGTCCCTCAAGGGACCAAATATTGTCAATTAAATGAAATAATCTTTAGCAATTTCTTTCCTTTTCATGACCCAATACTTAAGCACTACAGAAAGTGACTTAATTCTCTTATGAGTTAGTTCTCTTTTCAGGAGCATAAATTAGCATTTGATTGGGATTGAATATTATTCCCTAAATACGGACTAACGATGAATTTAAATATAGCACTTTTACATATAAATATACATATATTTGTCAATATTGGTTTAATATGAAAGATATTTGATTTATTTTTCTCTTGCTTTTCCACAGAAAGAGAATGGTTACCAACCATACACGATGGAGCAAGTTCGTTACATGTCCTACCAGCTGTGTTACTCAGTTAAATTCCTTCACGATAATCAGCTTACACATACTGATCTTAAACCTGAAAATATTCTACTAGTTGACTCAGATTATGACGTTACTCTTAACTCTAAGAAGGTGAGCTTTACCTAACTTTATTAATTTTGTTCTACAATAGAGTGTGTTGACACCTTGACAAGTAGTAGTAGTAAGGTGCTAGTACTAGTAATAGACGGGTCGGACCTAGCAATTAGGCCATCACTTAGGCCCTTTTTATTATACCCGTGATAAAGAGTTGCAACCACTTCACACATCATACCTCTGTACATTGTACCACCGAAGCGAGTATGAAGTGATCAATAGTGAGCCATATATATCAGAGCATCGTGGCAAGGAATCAAACCCCATCTCGTATCACTTATAATTCAGTGATGGCCGAGCAGACGTGGTAAGTAATTTAACCCACACGGCCACGCCGGCTCTCGACACCTTGACAAACTTCAACTTACTATAATTAATAAACTTACTATCTTAGAGAAAACTAAATAATTTTACTGTTAGGCCAGGGCCAGGCGCACACTGAAGACAAAACAGTCTGCAGACGGTTTTCAAACTGTCTTTGTTGTGTCTGCCTTGTCACACTTTTTTTGTTACAGCCTTGGCTGTACTGTAGGCAAGACAATCCCTTATCTTGTACCTAGAGAAATGGATCTTGTGGAAATTGCTGTGATTTGTTGATAACAATCTGTGGACAGATATGTGTCTGGACATCTTCTAGGTTGGAGGGCTCTTTTGTCTTGCACCTGTCTTTGCCTCCAGTGTGCGCACTCCCGTATACTGTATAAGCCCTTGAGGTTGTGTCAAAACTGTCAGCGGGCAAAAAGACTCAGTGTGCACCTGGCCTTATACTCAAGTAAATTATCTAAGTAAATATTTTGTGGACTGGATAAAACTATTTGATAAGTTTTGTTCTTGATAATATTATATGGTAACTCTTATTAAGTATTTTTACACTAATTACTATTTTATTTCTGTTTAACTTCATCAAAAATTTCTAAAATTAACATGTATTTATTTTTATTTTTCTTTACCTAAAGGTAAAGTATTTTTTTCACCTAGAAAATCTAAAACCGAGATTTCAACAAAATTATTAGTCTTGGATGTTTTTAAGCCCATTTATGTGATAATTAGCTGGATGTCTGTCTGTCTGTTTCACCATAGCTTCCACAGTTTTTAAGCTACAGAGTTGAAACTTGGTACAAAAATCAGTCTTAACATTTAGTTGTGCCACCCAGAATATCATAAATTCGTGATGTCATTAACTCATTTTGCTCTGCCAGTCAGAAAAAAATTTAAAAACATTTGTAATTGTTCTTTATAAAACACTTTACCACTGAATTTTGTTTTGATATCACCCGCAATTTTGAAAATATCGACTATGTATTGAACTTTGAAACTTAAATGCTAGATAATTTTGATTTTAGTGATGATTCCCAGCATATATTAAAAATTAGTTTTTATTTCGACCATAACTGATTAATTTGTCTTTTGATTTTGTTTAGTATTTGTCTGTTTTGATCAGCCACTTTACTCACCAGAGAACAGTGTGACTTCCAGTGTGATTAATGTGTTAAAGTGGCTCCTCAATTCTTAACAAATTGTTATATTATACGGACATATTGATCAGCCACTTTACTCACCAGAGAACCGTATGACTTCCAGTGTGATTAATGTGTTAAAGTGGCTCCTTAATTCTTAACAAATGGTTATATCATACTTAATCATTTTTTTTTTCTATTTTATTTAATATTTATTAAGATCTGCTTAAGCTTGGTCCTAATAAACAATAAATAAATGTCGTGATAACAATAAAGTTAAACATCTGCAGTTTTATGTACTTATTTTATAAACGGTTATTTTTTACAATTTTTTTTTCCAGAAGAAAGAAGTACGAAGGTTAAAGAAATCAGATGTGAGGTTGATTGACTTTGGGAGTGCAACATTTGATCATGAGCATCACAGCACCATTGTCTCTACGAGGCATTATCGTGCTCCTGAGGTTATTCTTGGTATGTACATTCTTAGTGCTGTTTTATTCAAATATGTATAATAACATTTATAGTTATGCCAATGAACTTTGTTATTCTGACTGCAGGAGAAAATCATTTTTTTTCTCATCTTCTTTGAGAATGAGAAAACCAGTTTTCGAGATATTTCGATACATCGATTTTTTTTATACATAGTTGTTTTATCAAATAAAATGCATAACAGCCATTAAGAGGTGGGTATGGGAGGAAGCAGATAAGGAATGGTTAAGCACAGAGGGATGCAGGCAGTCCAAAATGTTACTGCCAAAGATAAATAAAAGGAAAACCAGATGGCTGCTAGGACTGAGCAGGACCAACCTGAGAAATCTGGTTGGAGTGCTAACTGGGCACTGTAGGCTCAGAAGACATCTGGCACTACTAAAAGTAGAAGAGGACCCCACATGTCCAGTGTGTGGCGAGGAGGAGGAAACAGCTTACCATTTTCTGGGAGTGTGTGAAGGATATGGGAGATTACGCTTTCATATCTTAGGGAACGGAGGAATTAGGGAGGAGGAACTTAAAACTCTTAAGTGGCAAGATATCCTCTCCTTTATGATCCAAACTAAAAGGTTTGAGGATGAGGTGGAGGTGGTTTGAGGGGTGTGGGTTCGTCTGGGGTTGGCAAAAAGGACCCAAAGATGGTCTGTTTGCCAGGCTAGGCCTCCCCGCCCTTACTACTACTACTACTACTACTTTAAATAATGAACAGTAAAATGTATAGGGAGAGGAGGCACACACAAAACAGATCAAGACTCTATGAGCAATCAAGCACGACTGAATCCTGTCCTTAGGGACAGGGGGGTAAATAAGATAAGATAATCAACTATTGAACTTAGTTAATAAATCGGCCACGAGATAACAGCACATTACGGACTTAAATAGGAATTCTTACCAAACAGAAAAAAGGTATATATGCCTTATGCAATTCTCAATAGTTTTCGAGATATTTCGATACATCGATTTTTTTATACATAGTTGTTTTATCAAATAAAATGCATAATAACAAAGAATGTTATAGAGTTGCGGTTTTTACCATTAGAAAGAGCATTAAAATTACTTAAAATATAACCCACGTATTACATTTAAAAAGGAACTTACACTCTTTTAGAATGTATAATTAGAGTAGTTTAAAAAATTGAGTGTTATTGAAAACCACCATAACTTTGTTAATACCATAGTCCCATTGAAGTCTGAATAGCTTAAAAACTGGCCCATTTTATTACCTTTAGAATGATGTAACATAATCTAAACATTGTTTAAAATTTCACTGAAATATGCTTAATAAACTTCAATAAGGTAAGTAGGTTTAAGGACGACCGATTCCTGAATACAGTCCCGTTATAGAGGTTGACTTCTCCAAACGACTTGTTATAGAGGTTCTGAGTTACGTTGTGAATTGGAAAACATCCGTGTTATTGAGGTTGTTTGGATAATAATAGTCGCGTTGTAGAGGTTATTTTAACATTATGTGTTATGGCAATCTCAAGGGGATTTGAAAATTGCATTTGTAATTGAGGTTTTCGTATTATTGAGGGTCATGTAAGCGAGGTTCTACTGTACTACTAAACTATTATTTACACAGAATTCTATATTTTCTTCTAATGATGTGTGTGACAGTTAACACTTCTTCAATTTATAACTTACTTATTTGCAGTGATAATCTAAGAATTAATTTCAGTAAAAATTATACACATTTCATAATTATATGCTTATTAAAATCTTAAATCTTTTGTTGAAATTATTTTTATGTGTTGTTTTATATTTGTGTTTATTTTGTTTTTCAGAGTTGGGTTGGGCTCAGCCTTGTGATGTGTGGTCCATCGGTTGTATAATGTTTGAACTATACCTTGGCATTACACTATTCCAAACACATGATAATAGAGAGCATCTTGCCATGATGCAACGAATTCTAGGCACCATTCCATCAAGGTAAACAATTTTATGTACTTTCATAGTTTTCCTTTGACTGAAATATATATTTTATAATAATAGTACATTATGCGTCGAGTGCGGAAAGTAGCATTTTGCATGCGAGTGTGGAGTTTGCACCCGAGCGACAGCGAGGGTAGTAAAACCACACTTTATCTACGATTGTTAGATGTAAATAATAAATACAGAAAAAAATAAACTTGCTGTATGTAAGTTCGTATCTCTTCTCTTGATAAAAATGGCATTAATCTTGAGTTGTATTTTTTGCCGAATTAATTATTTCTGGAGGAGTATTATTCTCCACATATTCGTCAGTCACTTGATTCACTCATTGTTTTTCACTAAAAACTCGATATATACAGTTACTTTAATAAAATAACAGCTAATTAGTTTTGTTAAAAGTAAACAAACTTGCTAATCGTGCGTAAAGCTGAAGAATTCCTCTTCTTTACCGCCCTAGGGTGGTAAAGAAGAGGAATTCTTCAGAACTATTAGACGCGCTTGCGCAATGAATACAAGCACGTAAAGAATCACTTTCTACGCATCTAAACAGAGATACAATATTTATATTTCGTATCAATCGTAGATAAACTACTTTATGTACTTTCATAGTTTTCCTTTGACTGTAATATATATTTTATAATAAAAGAGATAACATGCCTTACTAATGTAATTCTTACTTTAGTAATATGTGTGGTGTCGCAAGACACCTGGTAGGAGCGAAGTTCCTTACGCTTTGCATTAAATATAAATTATAAAATCACACTGCTACGTATACGATGGTAACTACTTATACATGGCTGAGTTAGAAAAGATACAAAAAAAAAAAAATTAACTGGGACTATCTATTTGTACTTAGAATAGTTAAGACAAAATTAAAAGAAAAGCTTTTTTTATCATTGAAGCGAGTGTCTTGCAATAAATATGTATTGAATAAATACAATGAATATGTATATGTTGAGAAAGTATTCAATACATGACAAGTTGATAGTTAAAGAGGATGATTGTAGTTAAGTAGAATAGAGAGGGAACAGGACTATTCCCTAACCCTTACCCCCCGGCCTACTCCATTTAAAACATTATAAAATATAACACTTCACTACACAAGAACTTTCGCTTGTATTAATTAGGTTGAAATTTTACATGCCTGTTTCAATTGTACTTTTGATAATGTGTATGAAGTTTTATTAAAATCATTCGTTTGAACGTAAGCTATCGGTAAATACGTTGTTTTCTTTATTTTAAATGTTTAGGTGAGTTGTTGTGTTTAAAGGTATCTGTGTTGGTTTTACTAACGAAAAATTATTTAGATGACATTAGAATTTTTTCCCGCCCTAAAATTCAAATTTTGCATTTGAAGCACGTTTATGCGAAGCGTTGCACGCGAACAGGGCCGTCCCTAGGGGGGGTCAACCGGGTCAAGCTGACCCGGGCGCCACGTCTAGGGGGCGCCGCCAGGCCCACTTCTTAACTACTAGGTGAATTTGGCAATAAGGGGGGAGGGCGCCAAAGATGCCTTTGACCCGGGCGCCTAAACTCCTAGGGACGGCCCTGCACGCGAATGCTTAGGCATGAACTCGTGCTGGGCATTGATAAAATGAACATGTGTACCGATTTTAATTAAATCGGTCAACTTTTACTCAAGTTATTGTCATCCGAAGTCAATTTCATTACGGTCTTTTTTTGCCATAAGGAACTTCGTTCCTAAATCTTGTTGTTTTTTTCTCTTATTTCACTGCTCCTTGCTACAATGATGGAATTAGTTAAATACTTCTACTACTACTAATAATAATAATGCATTAATTTTTTTGTTTCAGAATGGCTAGGAGAACAAAGACAAAATATTTTTATAGAGGTAAATTAGACTGGGATGAGAAGAGTTCTGCTGGCAGATACGTTAGAGAAAATTGTAAACCTCTATATGTGAGTATTACTTCATTCTATTGTTTTATCTAAGGTTAAGTAATATACAGCTAAATTTTTAATAATAATTGAAATTGCCTTGATTTTTTGTAACAAAAATTTGAAATATTTTTTAATATATATTACTTATTTTAGTATGCTCTCTTCAATGTTAAGACACACACAATGAGTAGCATTCTAATAAGTGCTAATATTGCTAAAAATCTTATACCTTTAGTTTAACTTTATGCTTACCTTTTTTGTTGCAGAGGTACCCTACTGAAGATCAAGATGACAAAGATTTGTTTGATTTAATCAGTCGAATGCTCGATTATGAACCAGGAGAGCGAATAACCCTTGCTCAAGCTATGGCCCACCCTTACTTTGATAAGATTCCCTCAAACCAAAGGCTAGGCTCGGAACAGCTCCGTACTCCTTCATCTCCTAACAACAATCACCGTTCTACCTCCAGAGGCCAGTCTTCTTCGTCCAGATGACTTATGCTTGCCTACTGAGCCTGTCTCCCTTTTCCTTTCTGTATATAAATTAACTTCTTTCTCCGAGAACCTCCTCGAATGACAGATCTCTGTTAACACTTAAAGGAAATTTTGTCCTTCTCAACCCTGGGCATGTTATCGGAAAAAGAAATGTTTAATGATTACTATTGTGATCTATTTCCTTTTTTTTTAATATAATAATAAAATTTAATGAAATAAAAATAAAAAAAACCAAAGACTTTGCGTGGTTATAAAAAATGTAAAAAAGTAATAGCTAAATTCCTCTCTTTTTGATTATTGATGATTATATTTATACATTTTTTTAAAAAAGCAAAATTGATTCTAGACAAATTACTAACGAATATATTTCAAACAAACGTGCCCTTAGACAAATTTAAAATTATGAAATAATTAAATTTATAATAATAATAATAATTGTAAATATATTTTATTTTATTTTTTTGACTTTATTTTCCTAGAGTGGTTTATCCTTCTCTTTATTTTGTTGTTGTTGTTATTGCTTGGACGGTTGTAAATAGAATAAAATATTTAATAATAGTTTATTTTATTAAAAAAAACAAACTTAGAAGTTAATTAAAAAAATTAATATAAAATTGTTGGTCAAACTTTTTTTTTTGTTTAGGAATAGAAAGTTGACTTAGTTTTTTTTCCATTTCAGCAATAAGCTGCTAATTTCTTTTTTAAATTAAACATCATTATTTTATAAGTAGAATATATTTATATATTTAAAAAAAAAATCATTCCATATATATTTTACACACTGTTCATTGCTTATTTATTTCTTGTTGTAATTATATTTAAAATAATAGTTTTTAATTAATTATGAAAATTAAAAGTTCATTTTGGGAAAAATCTTTGGTCTTTTGAGTCAACTTTATTCAATTTTTTTTTCTTTTTGTTTTGTTTATATATATTTTTTATAATTTTAAACAAAATTTAAAATATCTTATTCCCTTTAGTAGACATTTTTTTTTAAAAAAAGAAAAAGATAATTTCGTGCCTCCGTCATTAAAAATTAGCCAATTCACAATTTTTGCTTTACTGTTTTGGTGCAAAATCGAATTATTTCAATGGATCCATGTTACCTTGTGTTTTAATATATCCTATTATGAAGCAAAATAATATAAAACCTTTCTAAAATGTGTAATTTGTATAAATTATAAGACAGAACTTTTAAGGTTTTTTTTGCAAGTCTTTAAAAGAATCATCAACTTTTTTAGTTTTTACTGAATAAAAAATTCCTCTCTTACAACTGAGTATAATATTTGATGATGTCAAGCTAAAAGGGAATAACCAACTTTTTTTTTTGAAAATCACTTATTACCTTCCCATAATGACAGGATATTTAAAAAAGGATATAACTGAAATCGCAATATTAAGATAAATAATTAAGAATTATTGAATTTTTTTAGGGAATAACCAACATAAGTCACCTATATTGCTTTGCAAAAAGGTAATAACCAACATGAGTGATGAAACAATGCCTCTATGAAATGAATAACTGAAGGGAATAACTGTGAGATTTTGGGGAATAACCATTATTAGGGTTATGAAATGAATTGCTGAAAGGGAATAACCAACATATCACTTTAATATTTTCATGCAAATAGATATTTCATTAAATTCAGCACTGATCTTATTAATTTTTATTTAATAGTAACCCTTTGGGCTATTCAAAAAACTAATCTCTTCAAAAATTGAAACAGTTAGGTTCAAATAAAGCTATTTAATGTTCTAGTGAAAAATGTTTATGAAGTAGGTTATTCCCTTTTAGCTTGACACCATTGAATATAGAATTATATTAATAAGGGAACTGATTTATAATCGAGGTGTATATTATATTTTAGTATTAAAGTTCACCTACTTATAAAGAAACAAATAAACGTTCATTTAACATTTCAGTCAATAGTCATTTATTGTAGTTCTTCATTAGGATCAGAGCAAAAAGCCTCCGGCATTCCCTTGGGGGTTTTCTCTACGGAACCCTCACCTTTCCAACTAGGGATGGGCTAAACTATTAAATCTGAGTAATAGGTGGCATCGTTCCAGCTCCGACCTGGTAATAGGTACCAATACCTATTATTTTATTAATAGGTGACAAAGTCACTGTCACTGAAAGGCTCCAACACAAACTTCAAAACTCCTTCAGACTGACTGTCATTAACTCAATACACAGTGCATCTGACTGCGTAGTTCTGTCCTGTGTTTTGTCTTCAAGATTTCGGGGACTGGCAGTCCACAGGTGGTCTCACACCGTACAGGAATTCCTCCTGGTCTGGACTGTTAAGTCCAAACCTCAAGGATTTCCTCTTTGCGTATGGTCGTCTTAAGATGTTTTTACAGGTGGGCCATAAGAAAGAAGTGCCTTAATCAATTTATTATTAGAGTTCACTTGTTACAATTCAGTTTGAATAAGTTACACAAAATCTCTAATCAAAATAAAAAAAACATTTATTTGGTTTGATTATTTGTCATTAACAGTCAAAACTTTATTTAAAAATCTCTCTCCCCACATCATAAAACAGGCATATTTTACAAACACTAAACAAGTGATTATTATAAAAAGTATTATGATCTCTGAAGTAACAAATAAATAAGAAATAATCTGTTACTGCTACTTACATTGCTTACTTATCACTAGAGTGGATCAATATGCACTTAAAAACCTCAAATAATGCATTTGAAATGTGCAAACTAAGAAATTATCCCAAATAAATGCACTCAAATATGGAGTTATTCCTAATACAGTCCAATTGGCAGCTATGTGTCCAATTTGAATTTGTAGCTATGTTTTGAATAGTGCTGTGTAGAGTGCAATACTAGGGTTAGAAATACCAAATAAAAAAACCTGACATTTATAGGTTGGCTGGAATACACAAGAATGACCACCAAAAAAAAGAACTGTTTATTATAAATTTAAAAAATAATTTTATTTACATATTGTATTAACGGGAAGATAAAGTGTTGTAAGTGCACATAAGAGATAGTTAAAATGAGTTTGTTTGTACTATTAATACCTTTTATTAATTATCTAAATTTTCTTCAAAATTATGCCAGGGTCTATTTTAAAATAAGAAAATGTTTCACGACACTACTGGAACATATTTAAGGGCAGCAACGTTAGTTGGCGTCAGATCTTCTATACCATCTCTGCACTCCACCCCTTCCAGGCTGGACCATTCTCCACAATGGTCCAGCCCGAATTACGATGGAGAACTGGATCCATTTTTTGTTGATGTCTTTTCCCAATTGGACCTGGCCAACCTCTTTTCTCCTTAAATCCCTTGAGGAGAGCAACAGCCTTCAAAAGCTCTATACCTCAAGCCTCCAGTTTTTCAATATTTGGAAGGCCCGGGAAATGAGCTTCGATGAATGCCAACCTTTGTGTCACTTGGCGGTTATTAAGTGCACTCTTTGTCTTCAAGATGGCCTAATTAGCTAAACTGTCAAAGGTAACATGTATTGTTCATTCATTGGGGTAATGAAACCGCTCCAGATATAATCCAATAATAAGGGCAGCAGTCTATGAATCGTCACCAGTAGCTTTATCTTTCTCTGTAAAGGAGTCGAAAAATAAGAAATCCAGCCTACATAGGGTCAGGGCTGAATTTAGGCATAGGCGAAATTGGCAGCCGCCTAGGGGCCCGCACCACAAAGGGCAAGATAGAAGGGGGGGAGGGCACGTGCAGACAAGCAGGGCTGCAAACTAGTCAGTATTTTGAGGAAAGTCTGTATTAGGCAGTATTTCATGAAATTGGTCAGTTTTTTAGACCTTTCGGAAGCCCTGGGAAACTGAGGGTCAGTTTTGGTACTGCCTGGGTATGGATGTGGCACATTGCTTGTGAACAGTTTCCATAGCTTTCATGAGCAGCTACTACCTAACAACACCACTCTTCTTTAAATTAATTATTATTATTTTTTTTTTTTTTTTTTTTGGTGGCATTAATTAATTATTGATTTTTGAAATTTTTTTTTTACTTCATGTGAAGTGTACGAAGGTTTTTATGAAAAATGGGAAAGTGTACTATACGATCTTGATGTTAAGTGAAGTGGATAATAATTGTTATTTTACTCTTTGTTATGACCAAACTACAATGCAGCATCCTGTAGATATGACTTAGAACAATGGCCAGCATTTGTTAAATATTTCCTCTCATTTATCCCATAAGGTTGCTGTGACTTTCAATGGGCTCCCTTAGCTCTGCCCATTTAATCTTCTGACACGTCATTGCACAGCATTACCTATTTATCGCATTCCTTTATCATTTAAAGATCAAATTTCAATTTTTGCTGCTGCTCACTGGGGAGTAGGGTGGCCAATTTTAAAAATATTTCATTAATTTTAAAATTGATTTTTCATTAGTTTTTTAAAATGAGGATTCATGTAAGTAACGTTAGTGGTATGTCGTCAGTATTTCCACATAATTAGTCAGTAAATTTGACCTTACAACCAGTTTGCAGCCCTGGAAAAGCCAAAAAAAAAACAGTACACATTCATTTTTATAAGTTATCTTATCTAATCTGGTTTAGCTATACTAGTTAAGGTCTGTTCCTCAAACTTAACTAGTCATTCTACCTAAATATCCAGCGATATAGGTATTTCTCTTTCTCTCTTAACCCCCAACTCCCTTTCATTTCAACCTTACTTGTTTTTTCTAATCATTGTTTTTTTTGTATCTCTTTTCTCCTTGGCAATATCACCTACCTTTATAGCTATTATCTTTTCTACCCATCCCTTAATTTTTGAATTGTTCTCTCCTAATCAAATAAAAATATCAAGCTCAGATCTGTTATAACTTTTGTCCGTGCTTATTGTGTCCCTACTCCCTAGATCAAATAATTTTAACCCCCTTTCGTAAGGAAGTTCTCCTAATATTTATATATTTGTTTTATTGAACATTGTTTTTATTTGATTGAACATTTAAGTGTGCCATTTAATAGGAATATTTTGCTGATGAAAAATTTAATTAAAAAGGTAAGTGAGAGCATTTTTAAGACAATAAAATAACTAAAAGTGGCAGGCATTAATATGATGGTAGGTACTATATTGTATTTAAATGTTTACTACAGAATATAAACCATGAAGAATACATCTAAAGTAAAAAAAAAATGACTTTACTTATTTACAGTGGCGTATCCAGGGGGGGGGCACGTGGGGGTCATAATTTCAAAATTTTCCGGGGGAGGGCCCCCGGACCCCCCAAAGGTCCCCCCCAATAATTATATGCAGACGACGCCCATGACTTACAGTAAGATATTATGTAAGCATCATAATAAGATTTTCTAACGAATACGGTCTAAAACAGTTATTGTTGCTTGGGGTGTGTTTTTTTTTGGGGGGGGGCAGCTGCTTTGTTGCATAAGTAGTTCCCTTTTCTTGTTACCACTACGAATCCCCCCCCCCCCCCTCCCAATCTAAACTGACTTAGGATGTGCCCCCTCCAGATCTAGCCGCTGGATACGCCACTATACTACATAACCTTAATCGGTTGACAATGTACAGAGATATGTAAAAAAGACAAATCCTGTAAAAAGGAATAGTAAAACAAACTAAGTAAATCGGACAGTACGAAATAATTGGGCCAATTAGTGCAGTTTTACCAATTGATGTCAAAGAGAAACTTCACCCCAGAGATGCATAAAAACGCTGTTTTGAGAGGTAATATTTACATTTTCCGGGGGAGGACCCCCGGACCCCCCTTAAAATGTCTTTGCAAATTAAATTAAAAACTCGGCACTAAAATGGAAAGTTATAAGCTGAGAATATGAATTCTGGGAGTAAATTTAAAGTGCTCGAGCGTAGATTTCAAATTATAGAACTGATCACAAATAACACAGCTTAACTTTTTATTTACAATGGTAATTTAACCATAAAACCCAAAATATCACGAAGAAGAATAAACAGTTAAGTATAACAGAGCTTAATTATTACAATAAAAATGTTTCTTTTCGATTACGTTTGCAAAGAAAATGATGATTAGTTGAAAACTATATACTTTGAGGGGTTTATGTTCAAATAATATGTTAGATTAAAATCATGAGCAGAATTGTAATTATTTTAAAAGTTTTGAATTATCTTGAAAGCAAAAACGTTTCTTTCGCCGAGAAAAAACGTTTGACTGGTCCTAAGTGAAGGGAATTAGCCGTAAAATGGGATCAAGTTATAAGTGGTTTATGATTAAGTTACTTTATTGTTTTTTATCAGCAGTCCCCACTCTATCCTAGGGGGCCCCGCCATTTTGTCTCGCCCAGGGCCCCGCAAGATCTAGATCCGCCACTACTGGGACTGATTTTTTCATTTGCAAGTGCGACCTGATATCGATATCTAATATATATATGACTTTGAAACCATATTATTTCTATAAATTAAATAGACCAGTTTTTGTGCCAGTTATTGAGGCACATAGCTTCTTCGTACCCTATCATGTACTTTATTGTAATATTAACATTATTGTTATATTACTTTATTGTTATATTGTGTAAAAACTATTAATAGTTTTAACGATCTTTATCACTTCATAGCGGTGTTTGTTTTATTAAAAAATTATATTTGAAAAAAATGTTTGTCTCATTGAATAGATGAAGTTCGATTTTTTTCCCGACCTAAAATTCAAATTTTAATTTGAAGTTTACGCGAGCGTTGCGAGTGAACGCTTTGACAGATAACATTGTCCAACAAACTCGTTCTGGGCATCGGTAACATGAACATGTCTACCAAATTTCATCAAAATTGGTCGACATTTACTCAAGTTATCGTCACAGGTTTCAACACACAGACCGAGAGACAAAATATGTTCCCTGATGTCTGAAACTGATTTCTGTCTTGGAATTTTTAAAATCAGAGACATAAAATGTTTTCGTTCAAAAGTGAACACAATGCTTCCGTTACCTTCGGTAAACTCGAAAGCAAAAAGACAAAAAATCGGACGCAGGGTGTCTCGAAACTTTCCCTTACCAAATCATTCCAAAATGGCGGCAGATATTATGTTGAGATATGGAGGAATTATTTATCTTATAGAAAGGTATAATTGGTGCGAATTTCAGCTTAATCTGCGAAATAGTTTTGAAGTTATTTCGCTAAATAATATTCAAAAGTCAAAATCAGTAAAAATATTTGTCTTATGATGTGGTATAGAGTATAGGTATAACGTTTCCGGTTTTTTGAAATTTCCGCTGACCACAAATTTATGATTTTTCGTGCAGCAGTGTTACATGTAAGGACATCAACTCTCTAGCTTAAAAACTTTGAGAATTATGCGTGACACACAGGTAGACATGCATCCACTTAAACCACTGAAGTCGTCTTGAAAACACCCTGAACCCGCAATTCCGTCGAAATCTCTGTTTCGGATTTTTTGGTTGACAACAATACTTAAAAACACTGCTTTAAAAATAAAGGAATATTTTTCTATCTATTTCAAATAGTTGTAATAATTAAAGCCGAACTTAAAAAATAAATATTATTAAAATTATATAATCAGTAAAAGCTTTGCGCATGCCTCCGAGCAAAAAGAGATTTTCTTGGCTATATCGAGCTCTGGCAAAAAATAAAAAAATGTTTGCTCACTTAAAAAGGGGTTTGTTGGTATCGTGAACATCAAATTAGTTATTATAAGGAGAGGGAGGGGGGACACGCATAATGGCGTGAAAAATTGAACACTTTCCACAAGTGTTATTATTTTTGTAATCTACTTTTAATAGCTTTTATTTGATACCCGACTCAACATTTCAAAAAAATATCCTTTTTTTTTCGCGTGACATGAATTATCCGCCATTTGGAATTTTAATAGCTGATAATTTTAAGTTCGCTATAATTTTCCTGTATGCGGGTCAAAATTATCTCTTTTGATTCAAAAGTTATTGGAACCGTACAGAGTGACAGACAGACAACGGAATGAAATTATAAGGGTTTCTTTTTTGGTACTATCAATGAAACTTCAATACTCCAACGATGCTAGAATTACGTCTGCAGAGAATAATTTTATTTTAATGCATAAAGGAAAACACTGCTATGAAGTTGGTTATGCCTATGCAAAAAGTTTAATATAAAAGTAAATCGAACAGATATTTTACAATGAAAGCACGATAGATTTATAGATGGGAATTATCGAGATAAAAATTCGATAGCAATAAAAATATTGCTTTCATGTACTAATGTAGAATAGATTGAAAAGATATTGGACAAAAGATTTTTTTTATATTTAATCAATATCTCATTATAATAGACTTTAATAACATAATGTCAGATATCTTTTGAATCTTTTACTTCAATGTTCGTTTTATTTCTTTCTCTCTTTCCATTGTGTACAGTCTAGTCTTTGCTTAAAACAAATACAAGTGAGATCTAAGTTAAATTTGGGGAAAATAGAGTAAAAATCCTTATAATTCTGTTACAGTAGAATATATTATCTTTTTGCTTAACATTTGTTTCGATACATAAGTTTTAGTTATGGATCATTCAAATTCTTACACTTTTGGTATGAAAACAGTCTAAATAGAAGCTCTAGAGGGTAACGCTCTTGGTAAGACAAAATAATTTGGGTAAAACTATGTCTTCAATGGAATAAAACGTTGCCGGAATTGCATTCTATCATCATCCGATCTGGTGATACGAATTTTTCAGTGTTATTTTAAAAAATCCAACCTACTTTCTCTGCTGCAAGGATTTTTCGGGGTATATTTTTAACTTATTTAACCAATAAGGAATGCAAAATTTAAAAAAGCATATATATATTTGTAACCTACTATTCTGCAGCTTTCATTTGATACCCCAATCGAAAATTTAAAAAAATATATATATAAAATTATGAGTTAACCTCATTATTGCGTCAAAAAGTTGCACCAGTGTTTCAAATTTCAGCACTTTAGCTTTAACTGAAGCAAAGAGCGACGGTCAGACGGACACATTACACTCGGCATAAGGGGTTTTGAGGAGTATCTATACAAAACCCTAAAAATGAGGTCCAAAAAGCAAAAAGATTAAATTGATAGAAAACAGACTTTTTATTCTTCGGTTGATCCCTTTAATTTAAATTTGGGCCTAAGAGCATTACTCCCTGATATCTGATTAATGATTAATCTGGTTAATTAAGATTAAAATTATTTCCAGGATTACTTCAATTAATCATTTTGAAGTATTAAGTCAAAATGCCAGAAACACTATTGAAAAAGAAATATTCAACCGGACAACTACTTAGGTTAGTAATATTATTTTACTTTGTCATATATTCTTATTATAAATATATATTAAGCATTGTGATGACTCAAAAATGGTTAAAAGAATCGAACAAATTTTAAGATCCCTAAGCTCAAAAAAGTGTTGTTTCTTTTAATTATCTGTCTGTGCAGACGCTACTAATAAATTAATTAAAAACTACAAAAACCGATTTTAATTAAATTTGTTATAAATGTTCAGAATAATAATAACCTGTGGTAAAATCGAGGAAATGGTTATATATACCTAACTCTAAATTTGGGAGTAGCGGCCTCAGAAAACAATGAAAAATCATGAAAAAAACCATGTAAATATTTCTCAAAAACAGTTACGACGACTTTGATGTACTTTTTTTTCTTATATCGATATCGAGGTACTTAAGTCAAGTGATAAGCTTACTCATAACCCGTCTAAATTCATAACCTACTCTCTCTCATATTTAGTAATAACGGGTTTTCGTAATTAAAATTCATAAAAATTGACTGTAAAAATAATCATATTTGGCAAGAGTCCTTAATCATTTCCCCAGTGATGATAAAACGCTGTCTAAACTAAAAAAGAAAGCACTGAAAGTAGTAATCATGTTTAAAGAAAACTTTATTACAAGTTGGGCCCAACAGATTTTTATAATTGCAGATTTAAAGTCAAACTTTAACAAACTATAATTAACGTTTAACAAAATATGTTAATCCATTGACATAATTGTCAATGATAAAAATTGAGCCTTAACTAAAGCAAACTAATGACTATAAAATGGTACTGGAATAACACAAACTGCCTCTCCACGTAAATTGAAATGACTTAAATAACAAAGAACTTTTTCAGCCTTCAAAAGGCCATCATCAGTGCCTATTGCGGAAGAAAAAAAGTTACATTAATAAAACGATTTAGTGAGAGGTGAGTCTACTTCATGTCGGAGATCGACGTAAGACTCAATCGATTCACTCACTAAATTTTTGTTTCTGAGTTTACTGAAGTAAACGGAAGCTATGTGGTTGTTCTGAAGTACGAGAAAATTTCATGTCCCCAATTTCAAAAATTCCAAGGCAGAAACCCGTTTAAGACATCAGAGAACATTTTTGGTTTCGTGTCTGTCTGTCTGTCGCTCAATTTTTGCGAACCAACCTTAAAAACTTAATGTCCGATTTTAATGAAATTTGGATGGTAGGTATAACAATAATTAGTCCATTGTTGGTCCCATATAACTTTTAACATTCTTTGCCTATTTGTTTCTTTTCCTCATGCGCACAAACATACATTTATTTACACCTATATTTTCAAAAGTATACTCATCTGATTTTTATGAAATTTGGATGGTTTGTCGAATGTACCCCGCAGATAGCTCCAAATTAATTTCAACCGTCTGCGCTTTAACTTTTGCTAAATTGATACTTTAATTCGTGTAAAAAATCAAAACAATTTTGACGTATTAATAAAAAAACGGGGGAAACAATTAAATCAATTAGACAATAGTGGCTTGTAAAAGCATAAAATCAATAATGTATACGTTATTGGATGCGAGGAAGCTATTGTGCAGTGCAACTCTAATTGGCAGTTTATTTATAAATGTAACTCTTTTTCCTCCGCAAAAGGCACTGATGATGGCCTTTTGATGGCTGAAAGCTGTTCTTTTATTAGTAATTTCAATTTTCGTGGAGAGACACAGTTTGTGTTATTCCATTAAGATGCGATCTCCATAGACGCTCCTACATCTAACACAAAATGGTATATATATACTAATACTATACCAATATATTTTATATGAAAATCTGAAAATTAATGTAATCTATGTTTATTTGTTTAACTAGAACAAGTCTAGTATATCAAGCAAGGCAATTTTTTGACAACAGTACACTTCATGGAGTAAGGTATATAGCTGAAATTGGACGACCTCCGATTGAAAGGTAATACTAACCCTAAAATTATGAGGTAAATAATTTGTATATATGTAAGCCAATAAGATCGTTGATAAGTCAGGGTTTTAAAAATTAGCAGTGGTTATCTTACTCTGCCTAGATTGTTGAGTTCAGGATGCTTAACCCTTGAAAGTTTCATCTTTACTATCTAGGTACTTATTGCTCATTACCATCATACATAGTTTTGATAAAAGAGCTAGTTAATTGAAGAGGTTTTCTTATGTGGATTTGTAGAGTAGAACGTATAAGAAGAGTGAAGGAGTTAGTTGGGATATAAGTCCGTGAGTTATTTACTTTTTTATTTCAAGCTTTCGCTCAGGGAGCCTGAGCTTCATCAGTGATAAGAACAATGAAAAGAACTAAAATAATAGTTTTTAAGTCAAAATTACTACAAACCTTATTTGGTAAGACTTTTAGTGCTATTTTTCTTAAATTTATTGTATTCTTGTATAATTTAAAATCTATCTTTTTCGTTCTTATCATTGTTCTTATCACTGATGAAGCTCAGGCTCCCTGAGCGAAAGCTTTGCATGAAATAAAAAAGTAAACAGCTCACGGACTTTTATTCCAACAAACTCCTTCACTCTTTTTATACGAGCTAGTTAATGTTCTTAAAAGTACTATGGTGCAAAACTTCGTAGTCTGATGTTTTGCTTAAATTGAACAAATATTGATAAGTAAGCTTTTGTTTGATCCTAAACTGGTTTTGAGCTACATTGTTTTTATTTGTTGACTACTTTTTTTCATTGAATGCTTTATAAGTCAAAAACTAAGGTAAATGAGAGGTAAGGTTTCCACCATTGGAGAGAGCAATCAATTTTCATTTGAATACATATATGTAGTAGTAAAAACATACAGTTTATATTTAATAACTTCTAACTAAATGATTTTTTGATCTGTCCTTAGACATCCTTAAAAGCTTTTTCTTAAAATTAAAAATACGGACAACGTTAACTGGCAACAATGTAACTCCAGCAAAAGCTTTTTCTTAAAATTAAAAATACGGACAACGTTAACTGGCAACAATGTAACTCAATTTATATCTAATTGAAATACCACTAACTCACTTATCAGATTATCTCTAAACCACTGGAACTAGGTTTCCCTTGTCCCGTAGGTGCTCGCTAAGAAACCTTTTTATTACGACCCGGACATTTATATGCAAAATTTATTTTGAAGATATCTTCAGAATTAATTGCACTAGATCATGAAATTCGGAGTTCTTTTAAGACAAAAACAGCTGCAGTGGAACTTCATAAATCTGAACTAATTAGGACCGGGGCCCAAAAAAAGGCCTTCTTTAATTCTCAGAATTGATCGGATTATCGGGGTTTCTGCTTTCTTTTCTATTGTATAGTCAGTCTATTAACATTTATAAATTTCTTCCTGGCAGAGTTTACAGGTATATTATTCTTATATGTTCCGGTTCCGGCACGAGGAATAAAAGCTCTATTTGTGTATAAAGAAAGAGATTTAGAATAATTATGAATAAGTATAAAGGTAGTGTATTGCAGGGAATGGGGAATACAATATGCACGACTGAGAATGCGGGAGAGGGTTTTAAGAAACACGTTGCAGCGCCTCAACGCAGCCCCGGGAAATTTCCTTAAGCCATCAGTGTATTTTTGTCTTAGGTTTTCGGATTCTCTGGGTTCGGATATCTGGGGTTCTGTATTGCAAATTGTGAAAATGGTTTTCTAATCTGCTATTTTTATTTAAGATGGCAACCATTTATAGACAAATTCGTTTCAGAGAGATCTTCTGAACCGACATAGCACTTTAACATTAAAATTATATAGGTGGGCTCCTCTTTGCTTCTAGATCTTTGTTGAAACATATGTTTACAATCCGCCATCTTAAGTCAAGCTATAATGGCTATTTATATTATGTATTATGATATCTCCGGAACCATTTGCTCTAGAATCTTGAAATTTGAAAATTATCTCCATTTTATGACCAAAACCAAATTGGCTATTTTGATTCAATTTAAACTTCTTAGAAACGCTAAAATATTATCTGTATTGCATAATAATTCATAAATAATAGTAGTGTCTGCCAAGACGGGATTTTCTGAAATTTGATCACTAAGGAGGGAAATAGGAAGAAAATAAGAAATCGAAGGGGGCCCAGACTGATTTTGTGAAGTTAGAAAGTTAACACTTGGGAAAGGGCTTCTCTACAGGATGTAAGCCTATATATGTTAATAAAAGGTAATTCTAATTCCAACCTAGGAATGCGATAAGACATGGGGAAGGGGGATGTAGATGCAAAATTCCTCTGCCTTTCCCAGAAAATTGACTTTTAAAACTGAAGAAACAGTAGTCGGAAACAAGTACTAATCAGGGATGTTTGCGTAGTATTGTATCCAATGGGATAATGGGTGAGTATAGGAAATATCAATAGTTATTATTACAGGATTTAGGAAACTGTGACATCTGCAATCTGCATATTCTTGCTTGGTAAAATAACTTTAATGATTCTAGACGGTAGTTGATAAACATATCAAATTACAAAATAACATTCTCTAAAGAGAACCACGGTAATCCAACAAGTACATGCAAAACCACTATATTTATGTTTTCAGGGTAGTTTGGTTCACATTTGTGAGTGTTGGTACATTGGTGACTCTGGTCATAATTGGTTCACTGTGGGAGAAGTTTCAGACCAATCCAACTATAACTGGTTTGGACACTGATTTCCACAATTGGGACATCGTATTTCCTGGGGTTGCTCTATGTCCTTCACCTCCACATTCAGAAGAATCTGTTATTTCCTATGTTCATGGGTAAGTTATGATCTGAGGTAGATAAAAAAAAAAAACATGAAATATGCTTTATTCTTTTAGAGTGTCTAGCCTCTTCAACATTTTTATTAAGTATAAATAGAAGTATTTTTCAGTCGATTTTAGTGGATTATCTTTATTTTTAATCATCTTATCTTTTTTAATAAATGTTTCTTTTATTCGTTTATTTTTAAATTATTTTATTATTTCACTAGGAGATGGGGTTCTGGTATATCTGATGAAGAGACACTTTTGTACATAGATTACATTACCCAAATTACAAATCTCTCGTACTTCACCCTCAACGATTTCAACAAATTCTCACCAAATATTCTTAATAAGTTACCAACTAATGATGATTTGAGAAGCATATTGCTTGAGGTATGTAATTTACAATAATTAGTTGGCTATAGTAATCTTCTGAGCCAATGAGATGAGATGAATCGTAAATGAGAAAGAGCCAGCGCAGAAGTTGTGGTGGAGGTTTAAATCAGATTCAAGAAGAATTACTTTAAATATGGTTTAAGGTATTCAAAGATAGTTGCTTTAAAATTATCTATTGATTCAAGCACGGGCGTCGTCGCCGGGGGGGACAGGGGGGACGCGTCCCCCCCAATGTTTGAGATGAAATAAAGAATTTAACCTATAAAAAATAAAAAGTTTAAAATATTTAACCCGTTTTTTTTAAAAAAATTATAAAAGTTTAAAAAATCTAACCCGTTTTTTTTTAAAATTAAAAAACTAAAATATCTAACCCATTTTTTAATTTTTTTTTAAAAAGTTTAAAATATCTAACCCGTTTTTACTTTTCTACATATATTTTATCATTAATTATATATTATCCACTGTATTTCACTTCGATA
The DNA here is from genome assembly GCA_951217055.1 of Gerris lacustris. Taxonomy (NCBI): domain Eukaryota; kingdom Metazoa; phylum Arthropoda; class Insecta; order Hemiptera; family Gerridae; genus Gerris; species Gerris lacustris. The sequence continues at coordinate 18,136,466 of OX578282.1, forward strand.
CCATGTTGCTTTTAACAGTGACAAACTAAAACTTCAGATTCAGTTAGAAACCTGTTATCAGTTATTAAAAATACTATGGGTGAAGACCTAGTGTCCCCCCCCCCTTCAAAATGATGACGAACAGGTTATTTATTGTGTGAGGTAAATCTGTATAATATGCCCCACATATTTCTAAACATCCGTTTAATTCGGCTTTTTCAAATTGTTTCTTTTTACAGTGTACAAAACATCCCGACATGTACTTGCCAGCAAGCTACTAAAAGGGTTTCTTCGATCATAAAAATTCATATTTCCCTACATTTTTTACTAAAATATGTATAAAAAGTTGTACTTAAGAGGAACAAGTTCTGTATATTATCATTTAGCATCTTAGGTATGCACTTATTTGGTAATTTGGTGCGAAAAATGGTCGCTACACACGATATATATTTGTAATCTACTTGTCAATATGTACCTTTAACATGATACCCTACTCAAAAATGACAAAAATTAAATATTTTGTTATATTATTAAGTTTAACTTGTCTACCAAATTTTAAATATCTAGCTACAATAGGTCGGGGGGTTTGACCCAAGATGCGACGGATGACGGATGGACGGATGATCTACCAAAAGCATAAGGGTTTCTAGGATGACCTCAAAACCCAACAAATTATTTCGGCTGTAGCATCTCGATATATTCAATCCTATTTGTTTAACTTCTTTTTAGGGTTTTGTAGATACTTCTCAAAACCCTTATACCGAGGATGATGTGTCCGTCCGTCCGTCGCTCTTTGGTTCATAGGGCCCGAACCGTTTAAGAGAAAGTGATGAAATTTGAATCACTGGTGCAACTTTTTGACCCAACCACAGGAAAAATATACAGAAGTTCAAAATTTAATATGCGCATGCGCAATTCGCAAAAATGTGGTAAACTCAAAAATTTATATTTTTTTTAAATTTTCGAGTGGGGTATCAAATGAAAGCTGCTGAAGAGTAGGGCACAAATATATATGATTTTTTAAATTTTGCATTCCTTGTTGGGTAAAAAAATCAAAATATACCCAAAAAAAATCCCCCCCCCCCAACCACTATACAACGGCTGGTCCTAAAATTTCGATTTAATTCATGCTAATGCTTTATTGTGGGGCGATGAAAATTCCGGGAGTGCATATCAAATTTTAAAAAAATTGCAAATTTTGGGCGTGAAAATGTGAAGTGCGCCTAAAATTTTATTTTTTAAAAATTTTGAGTTGGGTATCAAATGAAAGCTGCTGAAGAGTAGGACACAAATATATATTTGCTTTTTTAAATTTTTCATTCTTTATTGGTTTTATAAGTCAAAATATACCCCAAAAAAAATTCCTCCCCCCAACACTATATAACGGCTGGTCCTAAAATTTCAAAATAATTCATGGCTATACCTTATGGTGAAGCGATGAAAATTTTCTGAAAAAATGTAATTTATCTAGTCGTTATTGCTGATGAAAAACATTGTGAACCCCCGGGGGATCGAACCCGGGACCTTTGAGATCTAAGAAAGAAAACCATTATTTCATAACGGGTATGCCTAATCATCTACAAAACCTTAAAAAGTATACTTGGACCCAAGTACTTCCCTGTGATTTTTTTATTTTTTTTTCATTTTAGGGAAAATGATGCAAGGTTATGGTTGGTTTAGGTTAAGTTTAGTACTTTTTGATCTGACCTTACCTAACCCTAACCTTCCATCATTACCCTATAAAACGTGACACAAAGTACTGAATTTGTCGAGATACTACAACCAGAATAGTTTTTACAGTGTCCAAAGATACTGTAAAAAAGACAAATCCTGTAACAAGGAACAGTTTAAAAAAATAATAATCGAAGTAAATCAGACAGAACGAAATAGGCCAAATAGTGCAGATTGATGTCAAAAGAGAAAACTTTACTAAAGAATGCAATTGTTTCCTTAAAATTTAAAAAATTTTCCTAGGGCCCCCAGAGAGCTGCTATAGCTCGACCACCCCTCAAAATCCAATGTCCTGTTTTGGACTAAACTTTATATCATGGCCACCATAAGAAAACATGTTTTTATTTTTTTTTCATAAACTATTGATTAAACGACATAGTTTATTATAGATTTTAAGTGATATTGCATAATAGCTATTTACTGATCTATTTAATCTACAATGATTTGGAGCACAACTTTTATTATATTACATTTACTACTGTTAAGTTACTATTTCAGTTTGCTATTTTTATAAAAATACTTGTGTTCATAGTTTTGTCAACGAACTACACCGTAGGTTTACTTTATTTTATGACAAAGTTAAAATCAAATTTCACATAAGAGATGCATAAAAACGCTGTTTTGAGAGGTCATATTTTCAAAATTTTCCGGGGGAGGACCCCCGGACCCCCCTCCCGGAATGTGTCCCCCCCAATATTGTACTGCTGACGACGCCCATGGATTCAAGGTATCTATTGCTTATGAAAGTAGTGCGCATTTGTAGTACTATAGAGTGGGCATAGAATTTATCAATTTATTTATATGTCTGTGTTATTGATATATATGTTTGTAGGTGGTTAAGAGGCAAGACGAAGTGATATCTAATTGTACATGGAAAGACGAGGCTATGGATTGTAGTGATATGTTTTTACCAGCTTTGACTGAAAATGGTTTCTGTTATACCTTCAACTCTCTTCTTTCTCTTCCTAACTGGGATTGGTAAATATTTACACTAAATTCCGTGCCAAATGAGTTCTAGTGCGCTAGAAAGTCAAGAAAATGGGATGGTGAGCCAATGAATGCTTAGTAGTAAGGTCCTAAGTCTTGCTAATGTTTAGTAAACTCCTTTGTTTTTTTGGTCATGTTTTACTGGCCTCTCACAACTGTCTTTTTTTATTTTTTTTATTTGAGGGTAATTGTGGAAAATCTTCTAAAAGACACTGAGAGAGAGGAACCGCACTCTCGAGTAGTGCGAGATTCTTACTCACTAATAACCACAAACACTTCTTCAAGACTATGTCCACCCCGGAACCACCTTTCCAGTATTACTTCAGAGTGGAGTCTTTATTTTCCGCGTTTGGCACTCTCTATTCCTTTGGCCTCCTTACTCTCTTTCCTTTCCCCTTTATTCTTATTTATTAGGGTCCGTAGGCAAAACCAAGGACCCTTATATTTTCCTGCGTGTGTCTGTCCGTCCGTCCTGTCGCCTGCTCTCACGGCTACACCTTTCGTCCAATCACTTTGAAATTTGGCATGTATGTGTCTTGTACCTGCCCACATATTTTAAAAATATAGCGACTTAAAAAAAAAAAATTCAAAAAAATTAGGGTAAAAATCTTAAGGGTTAACATTTTTTTATTTTTTTCGACACCGTGAGGGGTATCATATGAAAGGGTACGTCGAGCTGATTACAAAAATATATAATTCTTTGGTTATAACTTTGATAGGGCGAGCATAGGCAAGTTTGAAGTGGGTGTGAAACGTGTCCCCCCCCCCCCCGCTATCTCGCTTATGTGAAGTGTAAAAAATCTGAAAAAATTCCTGAACATTCTTCGACTAAAAGTAAAGATACCACTTTTTGGAAATTTCGAAAAAAATATTATTTTAATTTTTATTGACAAAATACGTTTTTTTTTATAACTATGGTCTTTTCAATGTATTTATATGGTTGTAGTCCGGTTCAGTGGCAAAAAAATACTTTATCAGAAGTTTGTTTATGTGTTTTGAGATTATCAGACCCATAGGATACTTCAAAGTAAACTTTTTAGCGCTTTAAAAAACACCATCAATAGGGTACTACTTAAACAATACAGGGTTGCCTACGGACCCTCGCTGTGTGCTGACTAGCACACATTTGATCTGTTTATATTACATTATTTTCCTAATTCAGCTCCCTCTTTCTTCTTTTCTTTCAGCACACCAAATACGTAGGTGTTAACATAATTTCACCACTCCCTACTCTTTAACATCTTGCTTACAAAGTTTTCAGGGTTTACTCTACCTACTATTTATCTCTTCCAGGGTTCTTCTGCTACCCTCTCATCTAGTGCATTGAAAAAAGGTATGGTAGGCATCATCCTTGTCTTAGCTGCAATAAAGGCACCGCTTGTGCTTACTTTCCCCATTCTGTGCAGATAGCTTCTACTCGTGTAATAACCATGGCCTAAGAGAAACATCGTTAGGTAATTGTTTACTTCACGATGTGCACTCCTGATCCAAGGTTTTAAATTTCCTATCAGCTCCATCCTCAGTCCATCTTCCTCTATCCTCTTCCTCCCATATCTCCTGCCACACGCTGAGGGTCTTCTCCCTTTCCTCCTCCTTAACCTTCGCCTAACCCTGTTACCCTATCGTCTTAAATATATTCGTTTCATCTCTCGAGCAAGACTGTCGATGGGTATTACTCCTGCTATCACTGCAGCCGCTGGCCCTGGCACAGTTCTGTAAGCACTTGAAATACGGAGAGCCCCTTTCCTTTGCACTGCTATTATCCTGGTACGGTACTTTTTGTAGTCCATAGAGTCAGCCCAAATCTCCGCCCCGTACAGCATAATTGATTCAGCCACCGACATAAGTATCTTTCTCTTGCTTGGTGACGGTCCACCGACGTTGGCCACAAGCCTGCTAAGATTTGAGGTCACTCTTGTCGCCTTGTCTGCTGCCTGTCTTATCTGTCCCCATAATTTGAGTCTCACGTCCAGCATCACTCCCAAGTACCTTATTGATGTTGCCGTCTATATTACTGTCACCTCAACATTCATTGGGGCCACTATTTCTTTTCTCCTTTTTGTCAGAAGTACTAGCTCCGTTTTTTGTACTGCTAACTGTAGTCCACGATCTTCCATCCACGCACTTACCCTTCTCATCACTTGGTTAAGCTTCTGCTGCAGTGATTTCTTAGTCCGTACCGTGATCACCACAGCCAGGTCATCCACTTACCCCACCAAAAAGGTGTCCTCTGGTATTTCCATTCTGAGAACCGTGTCATAACTTACATTCCAGAGGTCCGCCCCCAGCAACGACCCCTGGGCTGCTCTTGCCGTAATTCTCTTCCTTCTGCTTCCCTGTTCGGTGTTTTACAACAACACTCTGTTGTTCAGGTAGTCCTCTATTACCCGCTGGAGATATTCCGGTAAGTTAAATCTCTTCTTCAGAGAATTAAGATAATAAGCGTCCAACTCGCCGAGTTACATGCATTTTTCACATCTTCCAACTGTCTAATGACTATGTACCTGATGGTATATAAGATATATTAAAAATTTCGCCAACACTATATACCCCAAGGCAAACAAATCGAATGATTGAGTTTGTGACCTGTGTTAAATAAATTAGGTACCAAATTACCTGTATTATGCCAGAATGTACAAACTTAAATTTGTAGAGATGAGACTAAAAATCCATAAACATATTTGTTTTACAACACTATCAAAATGGTTGAATCTAACGAAAGATTTTATGGGGCTTCCTCATCTTCTAAATACATTTATAATATCCAAATATCATTGACTGACTCATCACGATATCTCTGGAAATACTGGACCTATGACCATGACATTTTGTAGGCACGTTCTCCTTAGCTGCTAATAAATCATTTTTTACAATTCACTTTGTGATTGATTCAAGATTGCGGCTTTTCATATGCAAAATTTAACACCAATATCTCCGAAACTAATTGCACTAGACCATGAAATTCAGAATCAAGCTTCTTCTTATGAAATCTATGAGCAGAAAAGGTTTTTCAATTGGCCATTTTGATTCAAGATGGGGATCGTTTATCAACAACAAAAACATAATGTTTCTTTGTAGTAGTTTGCAAACTTATCAAAAAAAGAATGAACAGTAGGAATGACCCCCTGCTCAGCATCAGGAGGACGCCAAATTGAATTCGGCGATATTTGTTTGCTTGTCAGGATTGTGTTGATTGGTTCGGTTTAGAACATCGATGGAGGAGGCGCGAAACTTGAATTTATACCTGGGCCCCTCATGTAGTGAATAAAACTCATGAGCAAAACTGAACAATTTATTGTTAAATTTAAATAAAGTGAATCGAATCCAGATCCAAATTTTATAGGACAAATTTTAATAGGACTCAAGAAAGCTATGTGCCTCACAAATTGGCAGACTATTTTATTTGTTATTTTTTACATTTATTATATTTCCCTTAGGAAAGAGAGAAAGATTGATCGCTCATCAAAATTGATTTTTGAAACTGACGTTAAATGGACAATCAGCTATATTTTTAACAGCTCATACCAGTATAAGGTAATTTTAAATAGATTTTATTTGTTCTAAATAAATTTAAAAAAATGCATGTACTCGCATGATATTGTTGGAACATCTAGGGCAGGGGTCTCCAAAGTACGACCCGCAGGCCATATCCGGCTCTTGAGATTGAGACGTTTTTATACAGCCCGCAAAGCCACAAAAGAAGTTGACAAATGAACCTATACAGTTGAAAGTTATGTTTTCCGTAATCAAATGCCATTTCAAACATAAAAAAACCAGTGTGATTCATATTATTGTTTTTTTTCTGAAATGAATAGGCCTTATCTAGATATTGCCATTGTGAAGTCCTATGTCTGAGTGTTGCTACTTCATCCGGCCCGACATAGGCCATGCTATCAAGATGAGGCCCTTCAGCCAAAAATTTGGGGACCCCTGATCTAGGGTATCCCCATAAAGAGGAATTCCTGACTATACAACACACAACTGATCACATCCATACATGTCATAGTGCTCAGGCGTGCCAGAGAATTTTGACAGTATCTCATTGGAACCAAAGTCTACCACTAACCTATCTAATTGTCTGATATATCAGGTTGTAAATATGTAATATAATCTTGACTTGTTCCAGCTGTATGTTTACTCACATGATATATTACCTGGAATAGATATGTATCCACTTAATATTTGGGATTCTGATATTGGAACAATATCATTTTCAGCCAAGGAAACCTATACTACTGGTAATGTATTTTTTTTTATAATAAAAAACGAAAATTTTTATCCTTAGAAGTTGGTGCAGAAGTTTTCATTTAACTCTTTCATACTCCTTTCTCTTCTTAAATAAGATATAATCGTTATCGTAAATTCTACCCTCTCTTCTTATTGGTCCTTGAGAAGTAATGAATTTTGATTGGATTGTTATATTTGTGTTTTTAGAAGAAGCAAGACAGTTAACTATAAGGCAAAGGAAGTGTGTATTTGAGGATGAGATAAAATTAGCGTTTCATCCTGTATACTCTCATTGGGCTTGTATGTCTCAATGTAGGATGGATTATACCATGAAGAAATGCTCATGTGTACCATTCTTTTACACTAAGCTACGTAAGTTATTTTCCAATTTAAGGTAGTTAAGCATTTCTTAGTAGTGTCTAGTGACCCGCTACAAATGCTCCAGAAGAAGGAGCAGTCAGTGTGGGCATTCAGTTTAGAGGTAGTAAAAGCGCACATTATATCTTCATTTAAGTTATAATTTTCATAACATTAGTTGCAATAAAACTCACTGTTGATTTTTGTAGAATGCAAATAGGAAGACCACATCAGATAATCTTGGTGCATAGGCTTCCGCGGTTGATGTCATCATTAACTTCTAGGTCTTCCGGTGGTGACCACATCATGATGGACATGTTTCACGACGTTTCGCCTCCTACGCTGGAGGCATCTTTAGGGTTTACATGTTGTTCTGAGTGAGGGACAACGTGGACTAGAGAGCCCCCGAACGACCCCTGAAGATGTCTCTATGTAACTCGAAAAACATATCGAAACATAGTCGAAGAACATATCAGCAAATGTTTAGTTAGTTGGTCATCATCTGTGAACTGGCATTATTTTAGAAATGGAATTTTTTAGTATTCGACCAGCTTGGCCATTGTATTAGAAGGAAAATGTGGGATCAATGAGTTCTAACATTGACATTAATATACTAAGTAGTGAAAGAGCAGACATCTTAGGCTTTGGCTTGATTATAAATATAATTTTAAAGCAACATTTTGAATCAACATGTTCCACCGTTGTCATTATGGTTAATATTCTGTCTAAAGGCCCCCATACACGATCAAACATTTTGCTCAAACATGAAGTTTGCTCAAACCTGATGTCGGGCAAATTTAGGCCATACACGTCAAACATCATGTTAGCGAAAACATCAAACAGCCCCATAAACGGTCAAAATGTTTTCGCAAACATTTTGACCGTGTATGGGGGCCTTAAAGCCTGTCATCAAAGGTATTAGCTTGAATTGGAGTTGACTTTTGGAGTTGTAAGCCAAGTTTAGACATGCCTTGTAGACAATGGCGCTGAATTTCGGTATAGGAAATAAAAGAGCACACAAAATTATTTGAATATAGCATTTTTGGAAAAGTTAACTTATAATTAATTTGATAGTTCTTTGGCCAATGTTATCCTAATGTTTACCAACTACTTTACATTAGCTTAGATTTGTTTAACAGTTCCAGTCTTCATGATTTATGCAGTCTCAAGCAAACTTTCTTATACACATTATTAAGTTAGTCCAAATTTTGCAGCTTTCTTTCATTTGTAAAGAACAGTAGTTCCTACAGCAGTTGGAAGACGCAAGGAATACTTGATCAGTGCTAAAAGCTGTCAAGAAACTGGGTTAGATAGTAGAATGTTTGTGGAAACTTATGTCCCTTAATTCTATTTTGGAACATAAGCTGCCACAAACATTCTTCCTGTTGACCCAGTTTCTTTACATTTCATTCTTTTAGTACTCGTCAAGTGTTCCTTGCGTGTTCCAAATACTGTAGGTTTAATACTGATTTGGCTGTAACCAAAACGCGCAGTTTGGGAACTCAAGAGTCATTTCCGAACTCACAACTAAATTTCAACACTCAAAATTTTATTTAAAACCTTCAGAATGTCACTCTTCTGATGTAGAAAAATATTAATTATATTTATATTTTTTTGCAGCTAAGTATCCTGCTTGTGACTTAAGAGGACTTGTATGTCTTTCAAAATATGCAGGTATGTAAATTCTCATTGAATTAAATAATTTTTCATTATTCATTTAGGTAAATTTTCCCTCGTTCATTTGAAGTTATATTTATTTATTTTAAGCAATCTTCTCTTTGCTGATAATTGCTTTATCAGGTTACGAAAAAGCAACTTCCTTCTTTCTTCATTTTGTAGTGCAAAAAGCACATAGATATTAATTTTAGAAGTAAAATTGTAAATTTATTTCAGATGAACTTCGAACTGATATGAACTGTGATTGTCATCTTGGTTGTAAAAATACTGTTTATGAAGTTGAAAAACTAACTGAACGAGAGTAAGTTATTATTTAAAGTTTTATCAAATTGGGCCCATTTTGTCGAGATTCAAGATCTGATTATGAATCCAGAATCGGCTCTTCAAGTCCGACAAAACTAGTCATATTTTGCCTCTTTAAGTTGATTGTCGATTGTTGACTAAAAATTACCAAAGAGGCCGAAAATTAAACTGTATCAAAACATGGCTCATTTTGGTCAGGCTTGAAGAGTTGATTGCGAATCAATATTCTTTATTCTGGCTCTTAGCCCTAGTCCACCTACTTTAAAGGAAATGCCTGAATTTTAATTTAAAAAAACCTTTAAAAAAGGCTTTTTGTGGGCCAAGAAACTCCAAATTAATAGTTATTCGGAATTAGCTCTTCAATTGAAGCCTGACAAAATGAGCCATGTTTGCCACTTTTCATTTGTTTGTTTATTTTGTTTTAGTGGTCTAAAAACTGAGATAGGATTTATATCATGGCCAATGATAAAGTATAAGAGAGAAGTTCTTTTTGGATGGGTTGACCTTCTTGGTAATTTAAAGAAATTATATATTTTTACTTTCTCATATAAATGCATTCGTTGTTCATGGGAAAATGTCTTCTGCGTGAAAAAATTTTAAATTTACAGAAGAGCCAAAAGAAAGTTTTAAAGTTGATAAATTCCTTACAAAGGAGGCATTTGAAATATTTGTTTGTTCAATTATTTGGTTATATTTATTACATTGGAGATTTTTACCATCTAAAACAATGCCCCTTGTTTTATAAGAATCATTCAAAACCTCATTTTTACTAAAAATATACACATTTTCCCACAAACTATGTACAATAAATAATGATAAAATACTCAATACATTTTCCACTGTCTTCTGAGTAAACACGCGGAGCCTACAATTTGTAGGCTCCAAAACTTTTATTGTCACTTTAAAAGGTATGGGCGAAGTCATAAGTATGTTAATTATAGTATCAGATCTATACTTACTTAAAGATGCTATCACGCCGGGCCTTGGGCGCATAGTGCCATAGTGAAGTTTTTTCAGTCCTTACGATTTCTGGCTAGGTCCTTAACTTGCCGCCACGTAAGGTGCTGATTCGCGAGGCTGACTTCATTGTGAAGGCTGCGACGCCAGGTGCCTCTAGTGTCCGCCTCTACCTGAATTTAGGGTAACTAAGACGGCAAGCTTTACTTCAGTAGGCATAGATTACCTAGGGCCATTATGGGTCAATACATCTAATGGAAAACTTTAAGTATGGATTTGTCTATTTACGTGTTTAGTCATTAGAGCAGTTCATCTAGAGGTTGTCGAAAGCTTAAACGCAGAAGCGTTCTTATTATGTTTTCGTAGGTTTATAGCCCGACGAGGGTGTCCAAAATTAATTTTATCAGATAATGCTATGCAGTTTAAAACAGTTGAAGTAGTCCTTAATAAAAAACGGGTTTGTTAAGAGAATCTAGAGGTTAATGAATTCTGTGCTGAGTCGGGGATTGATTGGCGTTGGGTACCCGAGTTTTCTCCGTGGATGGGGGGTGCCTATGAAAGGCTTGTAGGTTTAACAAAACGGTGTTTGAAAAAAACTTTAGGGCAAAATTTATATACACGTGAACAGCTTCATACTATCGTGGTGGAAGTTGAAGCCGTGCTGAATTCTCGTCCGTTGGCGTACGTGGGAGCTGAAGCCGGGGAGATACTTACACCATCACATTTTACCCAAATTAAGCAAACAAACTCTCTAGATCATACGAACGATCAAGAAGAAAATAAATTTCGGAAAACCCAAAGGGAACTTTTGGAGACTTGGAAAAAGGGAGTTGGGGAAGCCGTTCTTGTGGGAAAGAAGTTACACAGGTCGCAATGGAAATTAGGTCGCATTATTGCGGTCAACGTTAGTGACGATGGGGATGTAAGATCAGTCGTCGTCGAAACTCGGACGGCGAGACCCATCTCCTAAATTTATCCTTTGGAGGTGGATAATAAAAACTTAGTTTCCTAATCAGGTTCCTCACCATCAATCATCAGAAGTACTCAAAACTTAATTTTAGCGTTCCTCAAAATTCAAATTCAAAGTTAAATCTTCAAAGTTATTCAAAAATTACTTTAGCAGCGTTCCACAAAATTCAAATTCAAAGATAAATTTATTCAAAGTTACTCAAGAATTAAATTTAAAGAAAGTTACTCAATAGTTAAACTTAAATTTACTCAAATCAAAAGATTGGATGCATTATTGGGAGTTGCTGTTAATTATTATACAGTATTTAACATTATACACTGTTAACTTTTGTTACTCTTGTTACTACTAAGACGATGCTACTACGGAGAAACGGATGAAGTATATCATAATGAAGATATAGAAAACAGCAACTGCCGCGGGAGTGTCGCGAGAGCGAGATGTTTATTTATTTTTATTTTTATTTTATTTTACTTGTACGTCATGTTAGATTATTTATGTCAATTAAAGAGACAATTTTGATTATTGTTTTACGATTCAAACTGGCCTTCTTACTTAAAAATTCTTAGCGTAGAAAATAGGATTTCGACACAGTTTGTGCGCATGTGGAAGAGAAACAAATATGCGCAGAATGTTGAAACTTATATGGGACCAACAATGGGCTAATTATGACCTACCATCTAAATTTCATTAAAATCGGACGTGTAGTTTTTAAGATATGTTGGTTCGCAAAACTCAAACGACAGACACACAGACCGACAGACCGACGGACCGACAGACAGACACAGAACCAAAAATGTTCCCTGATGTTTGAAACGGATTTCTGTCTTGGAATTTTTGAAATCGAAGAACCTATAACCGTTCTTCGAAACGATCACATAGCTTCCGTTACCTTCGGTAAGCTCAGAAGCAATACCTTACCACATTAAATTTTAACTCTCTAGCTTGAACGGCTCGGGCTAGGGAGATATAAACCGAAGTGCGACGGACAAACAGTGACCACTCTCGGCAAAAGTACTTCGAGGTTGAGGATTACCTATAAAACCCCAAAAAACAACTTATTGGTTACAGGGGACCTCAAAATGAGTATAAATCCATCAAAATATCAAAATTAATTGTCGCTTACATTTTAATACTTTCTCTCTAAATATACTATGTTGATGTAAGACAAAGTAAAAATACCATTTTTAAATGTTCTATAAATGTACTACTACTACTACTACTACTACTACTACTACTACTACTACTACTACTACTACTACTACTACTACTACTACTACTACTACTACAACTACTACTACTACTACTAATACTATTACTACTACTACAACTACTACTACTACTATTTCTACTACTACTACTACTACTACTACTACTACTACTACTACAACTACTACTACTACAACTACTACTACTACTACTACTACTGAGTACTGAGTACTGAGAACTGTGTACTGAGTACTGAGTACTGAGTACTGAGTTACTGAGTTAATGAGTTACTGAGTTACTGAGTTACTGAGTTACTGAGTTACTGAGTTACTGAGTTACTGAGTTACTGAGTTAGTGAGTTAGTAAGTTAGTGGGTTAGTGGGTTAGTGAGTTAGTGAGTTAGTGAGTTAGTGAGTTAGTGAGTTAGTGAGTTAGTGAGTTAGTGAGTTAGTGAGTTACTGAGTACTGAGTACTGAGTACTGAGTACTGAGTACTGAGTACTGAGTACTGAGTACTGAGTACTGAGTACTGAGTACTGAGTACTGAGTACTGAGTACTGAGTACTGAGTACTGAGTACTGAGTACTGAGTACTGAGTACTGAGTACTGAGTACTGAGTACTGAGTACTGAGTACTGAGTACTGAGTACTGAGTACTGAGTACTGAACTTGAGTACTTGAGTACTTGAGTACTTGAGTACTTGAGTACTTGAGTACTTGAGTACTTGAGTACTTGAGTACTCAACTACTAGTACTAGTACTAGTACTAGTACTAAGTACTATTACTAGTACTAAGTACTATTAATAAGAGGAGGTTTTATAGAAGGATAATCCTCCTATAAAACCCAAAAAACCACTTATTAGTTACAGGGGACCTCAAAATGTGTATATAAATCTATCAAAATAGTAATAGTAATAGTAATAGTAATAGTAATAGCACTTAGTAATAGTAATAGCACTTAGTAATAGTAATAGCACTTAGTAATAGTACTTGTACTAGTAATAGTAATAGCACTTAGAAATAGTACTACGGGACCTCAAAATGTGTATATAAATCTATCAAAATATCAAAATTAATTCTATTACTAGTAGTATTACTTAATAGTAGTATTACTTAATAGTAGTATTACTTAATAGTAGTATTACTTAATAGTAATAGTAATAGCAATAGTAATAGTAATAGCAATAGTACTAAGTACAAGTACAAGTACAAGTACAAGTACAAGTACAAGTACAAGTACGAGTACGAGTACGAGTACGAGTACGAGTACGAGTACGAGTACGAGTACGAGTACGAGTACGTACAAGTACGAGTACGTACAAGTACGAGTACGTACAAGTACGAGTACGTACAAGTACGAGTACGTACAAGTACGAGTAGTTAATAGCAATAGTAATAGTAATAGCAATAGTACTAAGTACAAGTACAAGTACAAGTACAAGTACAAGTACAAGTACAAGTACGAGTACGAGTACGAGTACGAGTACGAGTACGAGTACGAGTACGAGTACGAGTACGAGTACGTACAAGTACGAGTACGTACAAGTACGAGTACGTACAAGTACGAGTACGTACAAGTACGAGTACGTACAAGTACGAGTACGTACAAGTACGAGTACGTACAAGTACGAGTACGTACAAGTACAAGAAAAAGGGGACTAATAAAGGGGACTAATAAAGGGGACTAAAAAAGAGACTAAAAAAGGGGACTAAAAAAGGGGACTAAAAAAGGGGACTAAAAAAGGGACTAAAAAGGGGGGAAAAAAGGGGACAAAAAGGGGACTAAAAAGGGGACTAAAAAAGGGGACTAAAAAGGGGACTAAAAAAGGGGACTAAAAAAGGGACTAAAAAGGGGACAAAAAAGGGGACAAAAAAGGGGACTAAAAAGGGGACTAAAAAGGGGACTAAAAAGGGGACTAAAAAGGGGACAAAAAAGGGGACAAAAAAAGGGACTAAAAAGGGGACAAAAGGGGGACAAAAAGGGGACAAAAGGGGACAAAAAGGGGACAAAAAGGGGACAAAAAGGGGACAAAAGGGGACAAAAGGGGACAAAAAGGGGACAAAAAGGGGACAAAAAAGGGGACTAAAAAGGGGACTAAAAAGGGGACAAAAGGGGGACAAAAGGGGGACAAAAGGGGGACAAAAGGGGGACAAAAGGGGGACAAAAGGGGGACAAAAGGGGGACAAAAAGGGGACAAAAGGGGACAAAAGGGGACAAAAAGGGGACAAAAAGGGGACAAAAAGAGGACAAAAAGGGGACAAAAAGGGGACAAAAAGGGGACAAAAAGGGGACAAAAAGGGGACAAAAGGGGGACAAAAAGGGGACAAAAAGGGGACAAAAAGGGGACAAAAGGGGACAAAAGGGGACAAAAAGGGGACAAAAAGGGGACAAAAAGGGGACAAAAAAGGGGACTAAAAAAAGTACTAAAAAAAGTACTAAAAAAGTACGGGTACAAAAAAAAGGGTACTAAAATAGTACTTAAAAAAGTACTAAAAAAGTACTAAACAAATGCTAAAAAAAGTATTAAAAAAGTATTAAAAAAGTACTCAGTACTCAGTACTCAGTACTCAGTACTCAGTACTCAGTACTCAGTACTCAGTACTCAGTACTCAGTACTCAGTTCTTAGTACTCAGTACTCAGTACTCAGTACTCAGTACTCAGTACTCAGTACTCAGTACTCAGTACTCAGTACTCAGTACTCAGTACTCAGTACTCAGTACTCAGTACTCAGTACTCAGTACTCAGTACTCAGTACTCAGTACTCAGTACTCAGTACTCAGTACTCAGTACTCAGTACTCAGTACTCAGTACTAGTACTCAGTACTCAGTACTCAGTACTCAGTACTCAGTACTCAGAAAAAAGTACTCAGAAATAAGTTCTCAGAAAAAAGTACTCAGAAAAAAGTACTCTGAAAAAGAACTCAGAAAAAGTACTCAAATAAAAGTACTAAAAAAAAGTACTAAAAAAAAGTACTAAAAAAGTAAGAAAAAAAGTAATATAAAAGTACTAAAAAATAGTACTAAAAAAAGTACTAATAATAGTACTAAAAATAGTACTAAAAAAAGTACTAAGAATAGTACTAAAAAAAGTACTAAAAATAGTACTAAAAAAAAGTACTAAAAATAGTACTAAAAAAGTACTAAAAAAATACTAAAATAGTACTTAAAAAAGTACTAAAAAAGTACTAAAAAAAATGCTTAAAAAAAGTACTTAAAAAAGTACAAAAAAAAGTACTTAAAAAAAAGGGGACAAAAGGGGACAAAAGGGGACAAAAGGGGACAAAAAGGGGACAAAAAGGGGACAAAAGGGGACAAAAAGGGGACAAAAAGGGGACAAAAGGGGACAAAAGGGGACAAAAAGGGGACAAAAAGGGGACAAAAAAGGGGACAAAAAAAGGTACTAAAAAGGGGACAAAAGGGGACAAAAGGGGGACAAAAGGGGGACAAAAGGGGGACAAAAAGGGGACAAAAGGGGACAAAAGGGGACAAAAGGGGACAAAAAGGGGACAAAAAGGGGACAAAAAGGGGACAAAAAGGGGACAAAAAGGGGACAAAAAGGGGACAAAAAGGGCACAAAAAGGGCACAAAAGGGCACAAAAAGGGGACAAAAAGGGGACAAAAAGGGGACAAAAAGGGGACAAAAGGGGACAAAAGGGGACAAAAAGGGGACAAAAAGGGGACAAAAAGGGGACAAAAAGGGGACAAAAAGGGGACAAAAAGGGGACAAAAAGGGGACAAAAGGGGACAAAAAAAGGGACAAAAATGGGACAAAAAGGGGACAAAAAGGGGACAAAAGGGGACAAAAGGGGACAAAAAGGGGACAAAAAGGGGACAAAAGGGGACAAAAGGGGACAAAAAGGGGACAAAAAGGGGACAAAAAAGGGGACTAAAAAGAGAACTAAAAAGGGGACAAAAGGGGACAAAAGGGGGACAAAAGGGGGACAAAAAGGGGACAAAAGGGGACAAAAGGGGACAAAAAAGGGACAAAAAAGGGACAAAAAAGGGGACAAAAAGGGGACAAAAAGGGGACAAAAAGGGGACAAAAGGGGGACAAAAAGGGGACAAAAAGGGGACAAAAAGGGGACAAAAGGGGACAAAAGGGGACAAAAAGGGGACAAAAAGGGGACAAAAAGGGGACAAAAAGGGGACAAAAAGGGGACAAAAAGGGGACAAAAAGGGGACAAAAAGGGGACAAAAAAGGGGACTAAAAAAAGTACTAAAAAAAGTACTAAAAAAAGTACTAAAAAAGTACGGGTACAAAAAAAAGGGTACTAAAATAGTACTTAAAAAAGTACTAAAAAAGTACTAAACAAATGCTAAAAAAAAGTATTAAAAAAGTATTAAAAAAGTACTCAGTACTCAGTACTCAGTACTCAGTACTCAGTACTCAGTACTCAGTACTCAGTACTCAGTTCTTAGTACTCAGTACTCAGTACTCAGTACTCAGTACTCAGTACTCAGTACTCAGTACTCAGTACTCAGTACTCAGTACTCAGTACTCAGTACTCAGTACTCAGTACTCAGTACTCAGTACTCAGTACTCAGTACTCAGTACTCAGTACTCAGTACTCAGTACTCAGTACTCAGTACTCAGTACTCAGTACTCAGTACTCAGTACTCAGTACTCAGTACTAGTACTCAGTACTCAGTACTCAGTACTCAGTACTCAGTACTCAGAAAAAAGTACTCAGAAATAAGTTCTCAGAAAAAAGTACTCAGAAAAAAGTACTCTGAAAAAGAACTCAGAAAAAGTACTCAAATAAAAGTACTAAAAAAAAGTACTAAAAAAAAGTACTAAAAAAGTAAGAAAAAAAGTAATATAAAAGTACTAACAAATAGTACTAAAAAAAGTACTAATAATAGTACTAAAAATAGTACTAAAAAAAGTACTAAGAATAGTACTAAAAAAAGTACTAAAAATAGTACTAAAAAAAAGTACTAAAAATAGTACTAAAAAAGTACTAAAAAAATACTAAAATAGTACTTAAAAAAGTACTAAAAAAGTACTAAAAAAAATGCTTAAAAAAAGTACTTAAAAAAGTACAAAAGAAAGTACTTAAAAAAAAGGGGACAAAAGGGGACAAAAGGGGACAAAAGGGGACAAAAAGGGGACAAAAAGGGGACAAAAGGGGACAAAAAGGGGACAAAAAGGGGACAAAAAGGGGACAAAAAGGGGACAAAAAAGGGGACTAAAAAGGGGACTAAAAAGGGGACTAAAAAGGGGACTAAAAAGGGGACAAAAAAGGGGACTAAAAAAGGGGACTAAAAAGGGGAGTAAAAAGGGGACTAAAAAGGGGACCTAAAAAGGGGACTAAAAAAAGTACTAAAAAAAGTACTAAAAAAGTACGGGTACAAAAAAAAGGGTACTAAAAAAGTACTAAAAAAAGTACTTAAAAAAGTACTAAAAAAAAGTACGAAAAAAGTACTTAAAAAAGTACTAAAAAGAAGTACTAAAAAAAGTACTAAAAAAAAGTACTAAAAAAAGTACTAAAAAAAAGTACTAAAAAAAGTACTAAAAAGTATTCAGTACTCAGTACTCAGTACTCAGTACTCAGTACTCAGTACTCAGTACTCAGTACTCAGTACTCAGTACTCAGTACTCAGTACTCAGTACTCAGTACTCAGTACTCAGTACTCAGTACTCAGTACTCAGTACTCAGTACTCAGTACTCAGTACTCAGTACTCAGTACTCAGTACTCAGTACTCAGTACTCAGTACTCAGTACTCAGTACTCAGTACTCAGTACTCAGTACTCAGTACTCAGTACTCAGTACTCAGTACTCAGTACTCAGAAAAAAGTACTCAGAAAAAAGTACTCTGAAAAAGAACTCAGAAAAAGTACTCAAATAAAAGTACTAAAAAAAAGTACTAAAAAAAAGTACTAAAAAAGTAATAAAAAAAGTAATAAAAAAGTACTAAAAAATAGTACTAAAAAAAGTACTAATAATAGTACTAAAAATAGTACTAAAAAAAGTACTAAAAATAGTACTAAAAAAAGTTCTAAAAATAGTACTAAAAAAAAGTACTAAAAATAGTACTAAAAAAGTACTAAAAAAATACTAAAATAGTACTTAAAAAAGTACTAAAAAAGTACTAAAAAAAATGCTTAAAAAAAGTACTTAAAAAAGTACTAAAAAAAGTACTAAAAAAAGTACTAAAAAAAGTACTAAAAAAGTACTAAAAAAAAGTACTAAAAAAGTACTAAAAAAAGTACTTAAAAAAGTACTTAAAAAATACTAAGACAGTACTAAAAAAGTACTAAAAATTAAAAGAAGTACTAAAAAAAGTATTAAAAAAGTATTAAAAAAGTACTCAGTACTCAGTACTCAGTACTCAGTACTCAGTACTCAGTACTCAGTACTCAGTTCTTAGTACTCAGTACTCAGTACTCAGTACTCAGTACTCAGTACTCAGTACTCAGTACTCAGTACTTAGTACTCAGTACTCAGAAAAAAGTACTCAGAAAAAAGTACTCAGAAAAAAGTACTCAGAAATAAGTTCTCAGAAAAAAGTACTCAGAAAAAAGTACTCAGAAAAAGAACTCAGAAAAAGTACTCAAATAAAAGTACTAAAAAAAAGTACTAAAAAAAAGTACTAAAAAAAGTACTAAAAGAAAATACAAAAAAAGTACAAAAAAAAGTACACAAAAGTACAAAAAAGATACTAAAAAAAGTACTAAAAAAGTACTAAAAACAAGTACTAAAAATAAGTTCTAATAACAAGTTCCAAAAAAAGTACTAAAAAAAAATACTAAAAAAAAGTACAAAAAAAGTATTAAAAAAAGTACTAAAAAAAGGTACAAAAAAAGGTACTAAAAAAAGGTACTAAAAGAAGTACTAAAATAGTACTAAAAAAGTACTAAAAAAGTACTAAGAAAGGTACTAAAAAAGTACTAAAAAAGTACTAAACAGGTACTACAAAAAAAGTACTAAAAAAAGTACTCAGAAAAAAGTACTAAAAAAAGTACTAAAAAAAGTACTAAAAAAATACTAAATTAGTACTTAAAAAAGTACTAAACAGGTAATACAAAAAAAAGTACTAAAAAAAGTACTAAAAAAAAGTACTAAAAAAAGTACTAAAAAAAGTACTAAAAAAAAGTACTAAAAAAAGTACTAAAAAGTATTCAGTACTCAGTACTCAGTACTCAGTACTCAGTACTCAGTACTCAGTACTCAGTACTCAGTACTCAGTACTCAGTACTCAGTACTCAGTACTCAGTACTCAGTACTCAGTACTCAGTACTCAGTACTCAGTACTCAGTACTCAGTACTCAGTACTCAGTACTCAGTACTCAGTACTCAGTACTCAGTACTCAGTACTCAGTACTCAGTACTCAGTACTCAGTACTCAGTACTCAGTACTCAGTACTCAGTACTCAGTACTCAGTACTCAGTACTCAGAAAAAAGTACTCAGAAAAAAGTACTCTGAAAAAGAACTCAGAAAAAGTACTCAAATAAAAGTACTAAAAAAAAGTACTAAAAAAAAGTACTAAAAAAGTAATAAAAAAAGTAATAAAAAAGTACTAAAAAATAGTACTAAAAAAAGTACTAATAATAGTACTAAAAATAGTACTAAAAAAAGTACTAAAAATAGTACTAAAAAAAGTTCTAAAAATAGTACTAAAAAAAAGTACTAAAAATAGTACTAAAAAAGTACTAAAAAAATACTAAAATAGTACTTAAAAAAGTACTAAAAAAGTACTAAAAAAAATGCTTAAAAAAAGTACTTAAAAAAGTACTAAAAAAAGTACTAAAAAAAGTACTAAAAAAAGTACTAAAAAAGTACTAAAAAAAAGTACTAAAAAAGTACTAAAAAAAGTACTTAAAAAAGTACTTAAAAAATACTAAGACAGTACTAAAAAAGTACTAAAAATTAAAAGAAGTACTAAAAAAAGTATTAAAAAAGTATTAAAAAAGTACTCAGTACTCAGTACTCAGTACTCAGTACTCAGTACTCAGTACTCAGTACTCAGTTCTTAGTACTCAGTACTCAGTACTCAGTACTCAGTACTCAGTACTCAGTACTCAGTACTCAGTACTTAGTACTCAGTACTCAGAAAAAAGTACTCAGAAAAAAGTACTCAGAAAAAAGTACTCAGAAATAAGTTCTCAGAAAAAAGTACTCAGAAAAAAGTACTCAGAAAAAGAACTCAGAAAAAGTACTCAAATAAAAGTACTAAAAAAAAGTACTAAAAAAAAGTACTAAAAAAAGTACTAAAAGAAAATACAAAAAAAGTACAAAAAAAAGTACACAAAAGTACAAAAAAGGTACTAAAAAAAGTACTAAAAAAGTACTAAAAACAAGTACTAAAAATAAGTTCTAATAACAAGTTCCAAAAAAAGTACTAAAAAAAAATACTAAAAAAAAGTACAAAAAAAGTATTAAAAAAAGTACTAAAAAAAGGTACAAAAAAAGGTACTAAAAAAAGGTACTAAAAGAAGTACTAAAATAGTACTAAAAAAGTACTAAAAAAGTACTAAGAAAGGTACTAAAAAAGTACTAAAAAAGTACTAAACAGGTACTACAAAAAAAGTACTAAAAAAAGTACTCAGAAAAAAGTACTAAAAAAAGTACTAAAAAAAGTACTAAAAAAATACTAAATTAGTACTTAAAAAAGTACTAAACAGGTAATACAAAAAAAAGTACTAAAAAAAGTACTAAAAAAAGTACGAAAAAAGTACTAAATAAAAAAAAGTACTAAAAAAAGTACTAAAAAAAAGTACTAAAAAAATACTAAAAAAAGTGTTAAAAAAGTACTAAAAAAATAGTACTAAAAAAGTACTAATAATAGTATTAAAAAATAGTACTAAAAAAAAGTACTAAAAAAATAGTACTAATAAAAAGTACTAAAAATAGTACTAAAAAAAAGTACAAAAAATAGTACTAAAAAAAGTACTAAAAAAAAGTACTAAAATAGTACTTAAAAAAGTACTAAACAGGTACTAAAAAAAAGTACTAAAAAAAGTACTTAAAAAAAGTATTTATAAATAAGTACTCAGAAAAAATGTACTCAGAAAAAGAACTCAGAGAAAGTACTAAAAAAAAAGTACTAAAAAAAAGTACTAAAAAAAAGTACTAAAAAAAGTACAAAAAAAGTACAAAAAAAAGTACAAAAAAAAGTACAAAAAAAAGTACAAAAAAAGTACAATAAAAGTATTAAAAAAGTACTCAGTACTCAGTACTCAGTTCTTAGTACTCAGTACTCAGTACTCAGTACTCAGTACTCAGTACTCAGTACTCAGTACTCAGTACTCAGTACTCAGTACTCAGTACTCAGTACTCAGTACTCAGTACTCAGTACTCAGTACTCAGTACTCAGTACTCAGTACTCAGTACTCAGTACTCAGTACTCAGTACTCAGTACTCAGTACTCAGTACTCAGTACTCAGTACTTAGTACTCAGTACTCAAGTACTCAAGTTCAGTACTCAGTACTCAGTACTCAGTACTCAGTACTCAGTACTTAATACTCAGTACTCAGTACTCAGTACTCAGTACTCAGTACTCAGTACTCAGTACTCAGTACTCAGTACTCAGAAAAAAGTACTCAGTACTCAGTACTCAGAAAAAAGTACTCAGAAAAAGTACTCAGAAATAAGTACTCAGAAAAAAGTACTCAGAAAAAGTACTCAGAAAAAGAACTCAGAAATAGTACTAAAGAAAAAAGTACTAAAAAAAAGTACTAAAAAAAAGTACTAAAAAAAGTACTAAAAAAAGTACTAAAAAAAAGTACAAAAAAGTACAAAAAAAAGTACAAAAAAAAGTACAAAAAAATGTACAAAAAAAGTACAAAAAAAGTACTAAAAAAAGTACTAAAAAAAGTACTAAAAAAAGTACTAAAAACAAGTACTAAAAAAAGTACTAAAAACAAGTACTAAAAAAAATACTAAAAAAAAGTACAAAAAAAGTATTAAAAAAGTTTTAAAAAAGTACTCAGTACTCTGTACTCTGTACTCTGTACTCTGTACTCTGTACTCTGTACTCTGTACTCTGTACTCTGTACTCTGTACTCTGTACTCTGTACTCTGTACTCTGTACTCTGTACTCTGTACTCTGTACTCTGTACTCTGTACTCTGTACTCTGTACTCTGTACTCTGTACTCTGTACTCTGTACTCTGTACTCTGTACTCTGTACTCTGTACTCTGTACTCTGTACTCTGTACTCTGTACTCTGTACTCTGTACTCTGTACTCTGTACTCTGTACTCTGTACTCTGTACTCTGTACTCTGTACTCTGTACTCTGTACTCTGTACTCTGTACTCTGTACTCTGTACTCTGTACTCTGTACTCTGTACTCTGTACTCTGTACTCTGTACTCTGTACTCTGTACTCTGTACTCTGTACTCTGTACTCTGTACTCTGTACTCTGTACTCTGTACTCTGTACTCTGTACTCTGTACTCTGTACTCTGTACTCTGTACTCTGTACTCTGTACTCTGTACTCAGTACTCTGTACTCTGTACTCAGTACTCAGTACTCAGTACTCTGTACTCTGTACTCTGTACTCTGTACTCTGTACTCTGTACTCTGTACTCTGTACTCTGTACTCTGTACTCAGTACTCAGTACTCAGTACTCTGTACTCTGTACTCAGTACTCAGTACTCAGTACTCAGTACTCAGTACTCAGTACTCAGTACTCAGTACTCAGTACTCAGTACTCAGTACTCAGTACTCAGTACTCAGTACTCAGTACTCAGTACTCAGTACTCAGTACTCAGTACTCAGTACTCAGTACTCAGTACTCAGTACTCAGTACTCAGTACTCAGTACTCAGTACTCAGTACTCAGAAAAAAGTACTCAGAAAAAAGTAATCAGAAAAAGTACTCAAAAAAAAGTACTAAAAAAAAGTACTAAAAAAAGTACTAAAAAAAGTACTAAAAACAAGTACTAAAAAAAGTTCTAATAACAAGTACCAAAAAAAGTACTAAAAAAAAATACTAAAAAAAAGTACAAAAAAGTATTAAAAAAGTACTAAAAATAGTACTAAAAAAGAGTACTAAAAAAAGTTCTAAAAAAAAGTACCAAAAAAAGTACTAAAAAAAAAATACTAAAAAAAAGTACAAAAAAAGTATTAAAAAAGTTTTAAAAAAGTACTCAGTACTCAGTACTCAGTACTCAGTACTCAGTACTCAGTACTGAGTACTCAGTACTCAGTACTCAGTACTCAGTACTCAGTACTCAGTACTCAGTACTCAGTACTCAGTACTCAGTACTCAGTACTCAGTACTCAGTACTCAGTACTCAGTACTCAGTACTCAGTACTCAGTACTCAGTACTCAGTACTCAGTACTCAGTACTCAGTACTCAGTACTCTGTACTCTGTACTCTGTACTCTGTACTCTGTACTCTGTACTCTGTACTCTGTACTCTGTACTCTGTACTCTGTACTCTGTACTCTGTACTCTGTACTCTGTACTCTGTACTCTGTACTCTGTACTCAGTACTCAGTACTCTTAGTACTGAGAGTCTCTCCCTGACATTCAAGCAGGGAAGATTCTCAGTACAGAGTAAATTCAATTCACATGTATATATAATAAAAAAATATGACGTTAAAAATTTTATTTTAAAGAAAATAATAGTGAGTGTAATTATATTGTGACTCATGTGATTTGAAAAACTATAAGCCTGAAGAAGCCCCAATGTGGAGGGCGAAATATAGCACATTTTATAAAAAAAGAAAAGTTATGTTTTATATTTAATATATAAAATACCTTTTCCAAACAAAACCCTATACAAGGCCAAATATTTCCGTAGAGAAAATTGTTAATGAAAATTCATGGGTTCAAAACTACAAGATAAAGAACGAATAAACACTTTTTTTATGCAAAAGTGTGATATTCCTTTGTTTCAAAGCATATTGGACAGAATATCCCTTTGTCTTAATAGGTAGTTAGCTGATGTAGTTAGCTTAATAGATCCGCTAGCTGTGAACCCCCCTTAAAAGATATAAAGAGATTAAAAGGTCGTAAGATATTTAAAGCTGTTTAAAGCAGTATTTTAAGGCAAGGACAACTTGGCCCCAACACCAGTGAAATACACTATTGGTGCCTTCAGTAATTTGACGTAATACAGAATACAGTACCTTAACAGGCTGCCATGAAAGTATGAAATGGGCCTTAAGCTCAGTAGACCCTTTCAGAGTTCTTGCTTATTTCCTTGCATATTTATATTTTATTAGTTCCGTTTACTAATTCTTTGAGTATGGTAAAGACTGCTTTATCAGATATTAAACCCAGAACTGGTTTCTGATAACGTTTATATTCTTCTCCTGCAACAAATATTCTTCACAATTCTGACACTTGTTTATATTGCTCTTCTTACGGTTGATTGTTAATTTGTATTGTAATACAAATTAGCAAGGAAGGACTTTGAAGAAAAATTGAAATTTTTCATAAATTTATGAAAATTTAAAAAATAAATCTGTAGACCTCAGTAATAACTCAGCCTGACAGCATGAAATTAATGATGAAATGTAGAGCGGACCTTGTTAGAATTTCCAAACTTTATTACATTTCTTTGCTAGGTTCAAGGTCCCGCTTTGTATCTGACAAACTATAGACAGCTCAGAGGGTAGTTTTATATAAAATAAACAAGTTTCGGACACCATAATACAATACCCAGCTCTCTCATGGAGAGGAAAAATATTGCTTCAAAACAATAAGGATTCTTACGTAAACATGAGCTTTTAAACAAAAATAACTGTTATCCACCCTCATACTCTTCCACTAGGTGAACAAAACAATGACATTCCCACTTCATTTTAATTCCATATTGCAATTCCAATTTATCGTTTATATTTTATAATATATGTATGTTACTGGCAAAACCCACTGTCAGGTAACACAATAATTTTCTGCTCAGAACTAGTTTTACCAAAGCGCTTTAGTCGAAACCATGTTTTACCAACAAATCGCGACCTCTTGTACCACATGGTGTAGAGGTTAGACAAAAAGATCTCCACTAAGACTGATCTTCCACCAGACACCGAGATCGGTTTTAAATGCCACCTCGCTCTTGAAGTGATGACTTGATGTTGTCCTTCCAGGTCACCCTGTGTCTCGCGCGGGGTCTCTTTTCTTGGGGTCTAGCTTCATTGGCTTGTTTAGGAAAGTGTTCCATTTTCATTCTTGTTATGCGGCCAAACTATCGTAGTTGGTTACAGCTTCGTCTTTCTCTGTCATTACTTAGTTGAAACTATCTTAGAAGATATTGTTTCGGATGCGATTTCTTCGGGTCTTCATTTCCACCTTCGTGAGATACAGGAATCTGTTAACGAGCTGAATCTTTTTGGGTTTTTGTTAACACTTCTGAGATATACTTATTATTGTATATGAGCATATAAGTCTTCGAAGAAACATCTAGTTTACCAATAAACCTCTTATGAGTAACTATTAACTATTAGTGAAACTATATTAACCCGCTGCTGCTGCCCATTTCTGCGTTTATTTCTGGTTTAATTTTGCCATCGCTGCTGACGATGGAGCCTAAAAAATATTTGTATAAATGTACTTTTTCTAAAACTTTGTTGTTATAAGCTGTAGATTTAGTGCTTTCCTAGAGATGACCATCCCCTTTGTTTTGTCAGACATATCTTCATTCCTCTCTTTTTCAGCACTTTCACAGTTCATATTTTCCGGTAGCTTCATAGGAAAAACTGCTGCATAAGCCATAGCCCACATCATCACTGTGCTAGCAGTCATCTTCCAATCATGTCTTTTCTCCATTAATAATAACATAAATTATTTAAATTTTTATTACGGCTTGCAGATTGTTTTAAGTTTTCATACTTATTTAACTTCTTACGTGGTTTTGAATCTATGGCATTCGCATAGTTACTAGTTTTTACGGTCTTTATTATGGTTTATTATTTATTATCAATTACCGTGTCAGCTTATATGAGAAGTGATATGTAGTACTCTAGGTCTCCCTCGTCTCCGACACCATTGAGGGTTCCAGTCTAGGGCTTGCCTAGATATATCATCGGCATCCTTACGCAGAGTATGGCCAATCCACCTCCACTTTCTCTCCTGGATCTCAATTTCAACAGGTCTTTGGTGGCATGTAAGCAACAATTCTACATTTGAAATCCATCTGTCCGGCCACCATATTTTTAGTATTCTGCGAAGGCACCTGTTAATAAAGACCTGCAATTTGTTCGTGCTTTCAGTTGAAACTAGCCATGTGAGCCATGTCTCACAGCCATATACACAGACTTAACCAGTGGCGTAAATAGCGCCCCCGCCAACCCCGCGGTGCGGGGGGGCGCCTGCTCTAGGGGGCGCCGAAAAATGATTAAACAGTGATATTTAATAATACAAATTAAAAGAAACTATGTAGGCGGCATTATTTTATAAATTATTTTTGGGAGAAAAAATAAATGAGAGATAAAACAAATAAAGAGTTTAAATCAGGGTGAGAATGTTATGAGATGTTATGGTTTAGAGCTTATTGCTCAGTTTGGTTTTTTGACAGTTTGTTAAGTGTCACTATACCTATAATATGGGTAAGTATATCGGAATGATTCTCCCTTCTTCATTTTGGACTGCTGGGAGATCTAAGTGTTTATTACAACTAAAAGTTATCTTATCTAATTCGGTTTTAGCTGTACTAGATAAGAAAATCTGTTCCAAACTTAACAAGTCATACCATATCATTTTTATTTCCGTGTCTGTCTGTCTGTCGCTAAAATTTACTTGTCCAATTTTAATGAAATTTGGATGGTGGATCATGATTAACTCATTTTTGGTGTTGGTCCCATATAAGTCTAAACCGTTTGCGCCCATTTCTTTCTCTTTCACATGCTCACAAACATACATTAATTTACACCTATAATATCTTTAAAAGTACTCATTTGATTTTTGTTAAATTTAGATAGTTTGTCGTAATAGCCAGATTAATTTCAACCGTCTGCGCTCTTTAAATTTTGCTAAATCGATACTTTATTTCATGTAAAAAATCGGTCCGAGACAACTCAGACAAACTTTTTCATATACGAGTTTATAATTACTTAGCCCAGTGTTTCCATTTATTAGTTTTCAAATGTACATTTAAATATTATTGAACTTTTCATCAAAATTTATTATAAAAATAACTTCTTCTGGGTGGGGAATCGAACCCGGGCTTTCTCCGTCCGCGTTTTAAGCTTTTTTCTCAGGAACTAGATTTTTCCCGGGAAAACGGCTTATATCGTTGGATTCGTATTCAAATGGACTACATTTTAGAATTTTTTAATCAAAATCGTCGGAACCGTTTTCGAGAAATAATTTTTTTTCATGTTTTTTCAGAGTTTTTGGGGGGTCACGCCCCCAAATTTAGAGCTAAAATTTATTTCTCGATTTCGCCTCGGGGTATGATTTTTCTGAACATGTATGCCAAATTTCGTCAAAATCGGCCCAGTAGTTTAGGCTCCAGGCGTCTGCACAGACGACAGACGACAGACGACGGACAGACATTTTTTAAAAACCACTTTTTTGGACTCAGGGGACCTCAAAACGTGTAAATCCATCAAAATCGAATTTTCGCGCCATCACAATACTTTCTCTTTATATGAGAAAGTAAAAATCAAAACAATTTTGACTGATTTAATGAAAACGGGAGAATATTTAATAAATGATTACTATAATAAGTTTTAAAAGCATAAAATCATTAAAGTATACAAAATAGGACGCGATGAAGCTATGTGCCACATTAAGTGGCAGATAGATATGTGCATAGTTGTATATTGTGTTTTAATTTCTTACTTAGGTATTCAGTAGCTTTATGTGCATATGTATAGGTGAATAAGATATTCCAGTTCTAGTCTTTAAGCAAGGAGCTAGGAAGAGTTTATTGAACAGATTATTTTATCGTCCCCAGTCCATCTGTCCCAGAACTACTAACAAAGAGGGAAAAATAATGGGGGGGGGGGGAGGTTAATTTTGTAAGCCATAGGGGGCGCATTTTCAAAAGTAGCGGGGGGGCGCCGAATTTCTTAGTTACGCCACTGGACTTAACGTTCGTATTGAAGATTCGGATTTTTGTGTTGTTTCCAAAGCATGAAGAACGCCATATATTGTTTAAAGCTGCAAAAGCTCCTCTTGCTTTTCGTATCCTTATAGCAATATCAAGCCTAGCACCTCCATCTTGAGCAATCTGACTTCCAAGGTAGGTAAATGAGTCCACGTTCTCAATATTATGGCCCATTGATTGAAATTTCCCTTCATGTGCAACATTCACCTTAAGAAATTTTGTCTTTTTGACATTGATTTTTAATCCTGCTTGCAAGGATCTTGTTGAGAGGTCATCTAGTTCGGCCTGCATACTACTGCGTTTGATTGACAAAAAAACAATGTCATCCGCGTAGTCCAAGTCATATAGGTGGTCCATTTGAATGGGATGCCATAATAAACCTCGGCTCTTCTTGGAGTCTAAGCTTGCTACTAGAACTACGTCGATTGCGATGAGAAATAGCAACGGTGAAAGCACACAACCCTGCCTTACCCCAGCTTTGAAATTTATTGTGTCTGACAGAGCTCCATTATGAGATACGCGGAATTTAAATGCTTCATATTGCTTCATGATTAGGGTGCATAGTTTCTCTGGAATCCCTTTACGAAGCATAGCATCCCATATATTCTGATGTTGCAGACGGTCGAACGCTTTCTCGTAATCTACAAATACCAGGTAGAGGGAATCTTGAAATTCATTAATTTGCTCTATGATCATTCGAAGCGTGGCAATGTGGTCTGTGCACGATCGTCCTGATCGAAAACCTGCCTGTTGCTTGCGGGGGGTAGCATCAACTTTACCTTCTATGCGATTTAATATTACTTTACACAGAACTTTTAGTACCACCGAGAGAAGCATGATACCTCTCCAGTTGTCACACTCCGTGAGATCTCCCTTTTGGGGAACTTTTACAAGTATTCCCTCCATCCAATCATCTGGAAAGGTTTCTGACTCCCAGATTTCTTTAAATAAACGGTGGAACAGGCTAACTGAAAAATCAGGGTCGGCTTTAATCATCTCAGCAGAGATTCTGTCAATTCCCGGTGCTTTATTACTCTTCATTCTTTGGATTGCAGTTTTAACTTCATTTATTGATGGTGGGTGAGTACCAACTCGCGAAATCCGTTGCACCCTGATGTGTTCAGTTGTAATTTCATCTGTATCACCTGTGTTGTTGAGCTGTCCCACAATGAATACTTCCTCTCAAAGTACTCAAACCAACGCTGTAGCTGTTCATTTGTGTGGGTGAGGAAGCGTCCTGCCTTGTTTCTGAGCGGCACATTTGAGTTGGATCTAACTTCAGTCAATTTCCTAGCATTCTCATAAAGACGGTGTAGGTCACCACATGCGACTGCTGCTTCTCCCTTTTCAGATAACGAATTAGCCCATATTCTTTTGTCCCGCCTGCATAATCGCTTGACTTTCGCTTGGCATTTCTTGTCCGTTCTTTCTCAGCTCTAGTTCTGGCACTACTGAGTGCTGCCTTAGCTTCCTTTCTCTCTTCTATAACTTGTTTTGCTTATGGGGAAATAGCGATCCTCCTATGACCAAATGATAGATCTATACTTAGTTTTAGATAATCTTTATGCTACATTCTCCAGTGTTACCAATAATTGAAATTATGATTCTGTTTCAGTATCGTTCGGAGGAATAGCAGGCTTATTTCTGGGATTTAGTTTATTATCTGCAGTTGAATTAATCTACTATTTCACTCTGAGAGCTTTCTGCATGGTACACAAAGATAAAAATAAACTCGTTAAAATACAAACAGAAAAAGATAATCGTCAAGAAGAAATTGATTTGTCATTTGGAATTGTAAAACCCAAAATAAATGAAAACGATCTCCAATCTACTGATTTTACTAAGAATAACCTCAATCAATTTTTACTTATGAGCGAAAATCATCAAAATAAAAGAGTCAATAAAAGAAATACTAGAAATAATAAAAAAGATTTTCCGTTAATATTACCATATTTAGATTAAAAAATGTTATTTTGAGAATAATTTTAGCTAACCTATAATAATCCAAGTCTTAGATTAGAAATACAATGTAATAATGTAATCACCATTTACACACCAAATAGAACCAATAAAATAAAACCACATTTTTGTTCTTTATTTCCCAAATATTTTTTTAGAATTTAATGTATAAAAGAGCACTAAACTTTCTCATATATGAGTACATAATTTACATTTCATCAAAATTTAGCATAAAAATAACTCCTCCCCTGCGGGAAATCGAACCGGACCTTTTACACTTTGAGTTTATTGCTATTTTCTCGGACGCTATATTCTTTACGCGAAAACGCCATATATGCTAAGGTTAGGTTTGTATTTAAATATGCCACATTTTAATAGTTGTTAATCAAAATCTTCAGGAACGTTTTCGAGGAATCATTTTTTCCCCACGTAGTTTCAAAGTTTTGTAGAATGGGAGTCCTTTATAGGGTACACCCAAATATATAAATAACGATAAATTAGAAATAAATTTAACTGTCGATGAATTAAGAATATATATTTCTTTTTAGTTGACAAGAACGACTAAGTCAAAAATAAAACAGAACAAATTAAATATCTATAAAATGTAAACAAAACATAACCTAGGTTAAGGGAGCAAGGCCATTCCAGGTCCGCCACAGTACTCCCCTCCTAAAGAAAAGCGTTTAGCCAGTATAATAGTCCGGAAAACGAACCCTACGCCCTGAACGAGTGTAGGTATCCTTGCGCATGGCAGAGCGAAGAGGAGAGCATGGTGGTGGAGCGGGAATGGACAACCCTGGTGCCTGGGGATGCGAAGAGGATCTTGAAGCCGTCCCAGTGTCCACCTGGAGGTCGAGTCTCGGTGTATTGTCAGGTGGTTGTACCTTCTCGTCGTCACCAAGGTCTAGATGTGCCGGCTTAAGACGGTCAATCGAGATAGTGATCGGCTTGCCGTTGATGTCAACTTTATACGCCTTGTCAAACCTCTTCAGCACGCGGTAAGGCCCTTGGTACGGAGGTTGTAAAGGTCGCTTAACTGCATCGACTCTAACGAACACATGACCTGCTGAGCCCAAGGTCTCAGATTAACACCTTAAGCCGTTGCACGAATGAAACAGGGTCCAACGGTGGTGATTTAGGTGTGTCAATGAAGCAGTCCGCTGGTAATCGTAACGACTGCCCATAAACTAGCTCAGCTGCGGACGTTCCGATAGTCTCTCTAACGGCGCACCGTAGATTCAGTAATATAAGCGGAAGCTTTTCGACCCACTTGTCAGATCCGGCACATTTGATAGCTGTTTTTAAAAATCGATGCCAACGTTCCACTAAGCCATTAGCCTGCGGATGATAGGCGGTTGTACGGATTTGCTGAATACCAAGGAGATTTGCTAGTTCTCGGAAAAGCTGGGATTCGAATTGCCTGCCTTGATCGTGAGTTAACCGTGCAGGAACACCAAAGCGTGAAACCCAGCCGTCCACAAGAGTCCTTGCGACGGTTTCGGCTGATATATCTTTGATGGGCCAAGCTTCTGGCCAGCGTGTGTACCTGTCGATACAGGTGAGGCAGTAAGTGAAGCCTTCTGAAGGTGGAAGGGGGCCAATGTGGTCAATATTGATATGGGCGAACCTCTCCTTTGGAATGGTGAACGTTGAAAGAGGACTGACAGTATGACGTGAAACTTTAGATCGTTGACAGACGAGACAAGCACGAGCCCAAGAGGTGGCCTCTCGACGCATGTTTGGCCAGAAATATCGATGGCGTAAGGATTGAACAGTGGCTTTTATACCTTCATGACCCTGATCATGTACTGTATTAAAAACCTGACGTCTGAATGCCTTTGGCATGAATGGCCGGAAAATTGAAGTAGACGTTTCGCAGAAGAGTGGTTGAGAACATCCCGCAGGGATACATCTATGAAACTTGATAGGGTCAGCTTTTCACAAACTCCTGAACGTCTTGATCTGTTTCCTGAGCCTTCGCCATTGCATCAAAGTCTATCGTGGAAGGAATATTGATTTCTTGGATACGTGATAGTGCATCTGCCACGTGATTACTTTTACCGGGTTGATAATGTATATCGGTGCTGAATTGTGAAATAAAGTCCAATTGGCGAGACTGCCGTGGCGATGCTTTCTCTGGATTTTGCTTAAACGCGAAGGTTAAGGGCTTATGGTCCGTGTAAATACGGAACTCTCTACCCTCCAGAAAAAACCGGAAATGTTTGATAGTCGAAAATACTGCCAGCAACTCTCTATCATACGCACTGTATTTCACCAGAGCAGGAAAAAGTTTCTTTGAAAAGAACCCGAGAGTTGCGTGCTAGAGTCCGACGCCTTCACATCGGCTCTCACTTCAACACCTTTTTTATACAAGTTTTTGCTACTTTTTCGTTTTCATTTTTTACCAGGTGGTTTATCAAGTTATTTTTGTTTTTATAGTAAATTTTTATTTAAATCAGAAGTGTTAAAGTTATTATTTTCGTTGTTTAATTTAATATAGTTTTTATTAAAAAGAAAGAAGCTGTTTCGACATAGTTCGTTGGGACGGCCTCTTATCAGCAAGGTCACACATCCACCTCCACAAGGTAAACAAACAAAGCCTTATCTTAATATGACTAAGACTGCGGGAGGTCAAAAAAAGAAAAGACGGAGATCTAAAACATCTTCGCCCAAACCTAAAAAGATGGCTATAGACGGCCAGCTCGCAACTCGACCTCACTCTCCCTCCACCTCCGATTCAAGGCCAAGTAGCCCAGCCATACCACAACCTTCTTCGTCAGGCGCCCTACGCAGTGAGCCTGCCGTTAAACCCTCAAGACAAGGAAGTATTGCTGGCCAAGCATCACTTCCTAACACTTCTCCTAACTTTTCAACGCCAAATCCTTTTGGAGTTTTGTCACAGAGAGAGGACACTGACAACGCTGTCTTTCCTCAACCTAATCTCCCCAAACCACCACCAATATACGTCAAGAACGTAACAAATTTTTCCTTGTTTGTTCAGAAACTCAGAGGTTTACTTGGAATCGATGGATTTACTTGTAAATCTAGGTCAAACGACGTTGCAATCAAATGCAATATTATGGAAGGATACAAAAGCGCTGTTGAGTGCCTAAGGTCTGAAAATGTGAATTTTCATACGTACCAGCCTAAAGAGGAAAAATCTTATAGGGTAGTGATAAGACATTTACACCACTCAACGCCTCCTGATATAATAAAGGAAGAACTTCAGGCATTTGGCTTCAAGGTCAGAAATGTCAGTAAAGTTAAAAAAGCAAACTCCGCCCTACCACTCTTTTTTATTGACCTTGAACCAAATGTCAATAATAAAGATATTTTTCAAATAAAAACTATTTTTCATAGTAAAGTGAAGATAGAAGAACCGTATAAAAGACAGGACATAGTCCAATGCAAAAAATGCCAATTATATGGGCATACCAAGACCTACTGCAACCACGCACCAAGGTGCGTGAAATGTGCAGGACTACACATGACAGAGAATTGTCAGAAGAAGCCAGAAGACCAACCAAAGTGTGTTCTTTGTAACGGAAGTCATCCTGCCAGCTACAGGGGCTGTACGGTTCATAAAGAACTTCAGAAAAGAGTAAGGAAAACCAGCCAATATACACCGGTTGCCAAGAAAACCGATCAACCATCGAACATCTCTTCGCAACAACCACCGCTTCAACCAACTCCAACTTTAACTAATAAACTAGAAAATCGTCCAGCATCTACCCCAGAAGTCCAGCCCAACCAAAATAATGCACATATTGTAGCCGGCGTAAGCTATGCGACTGCAACCTCTGGAGTAACTCCTAGGCCACGCCTACCTGCCCACATCCCGCCACCAACACCTGCCTCCGATATAGCAGCTACACTTCAGACTTTCTTACACGACCTGCGCACCGTCATTGATCCCCTCCTCACTGCGCTAACCACATTCTCAAGCTTTATCCAAACGCTTATTCCTGTCTCTCGGCCACTATAGTGAATCCTCAAACTCACCGCTCCCTCACCATCCTTTTATGGAATGCTAATGGTGCTACCCTTCACGGGCAGGAACTAGACATTCTACTTCAAGACAGAAGGATCGACATTGCCCTCATCACAGAAACACATTTCACTACACGATCGCATTTTTACATACAAAATTACACAACATACAGAACAGATCACCCAGATAACACTGCACACGGGGGTAGTGCGATCCTAATACGGAATTCTATCTCCCATTATCCTTTACCTCCTACTTGCACAGACTCTATTCAGTGTACTTCCTTATCCTTAAACTCGTTACCATTCAAATTCACAATCTCCTCAATATATTGCCCTCCAAACCATCCCATTTCCCAACAAGACTTCCTTTCTTTATTCCAATCCTTAGGACCCAAATTTATTGCAGGTGGAGATTACAACGCAAAACATCCTCAATGGGGATGTCGAGCACGTAATCCCCGTGGTGTCACTCTCCTAAACGCTCTTTCCTCAACAAACTTCAATATCCTTTCTCCTGATGAATTCACTTACTTTCCTACCGATCCCAATAAACTTCCAGATATCCTAGATTATTTCATTTCAACTCCCATTCCCCAACTTCACCCCACTTCCTCAGTTCTTAACGATCTCTCCTCAGACCATAGCCCTGTACTCCTCACCCTAGATATTAACCCTCCTTTATGTCCTCCTAAACCTCGACTAATTAACGGACGAGTTGACTGGGACTTTTTTCAGACACTAGTAGACGAAAGACTAGACCTTAGAATTTCACTAAAAACTACAACAACAACAGACATTGACGAAGCAGTACAAGTACTAACTGAGACCATACAGACTTCAATCTGGGACTCGACTCAATCATTCACTAACAGAATTGACCGTAGATTTAGCTTACCAACTGACATACGGACATTAATAACAGAAAAAAGACGAGCTAGGGCCCACTGGAAACAAACTAGATACCCTTCAGACAAACGGACGTACAATATAGCAAGTAGAAGACTGACAAACTTATTGAGACTCTATAAGGAAGACAAATTTAGGACATTCACTTCACAACTTACCGACCAAGACAGATCATTGTGGAACGCAACCAGACGGATCCTCTCCCACAAATCCATCCCTTCTCCCATCCTAAAACCTGACAATTCCTGGGCAAAGTCTGAAACTGAAAAAGTTGAAGTCTTTGCTCAACACCTTACAAACCTTTTCTCCCCGCATCCTGATGTAATAGATCACACCCATGCAAACCTTATACACCAAGATCTCTTATCTCCCCTACAATTATCTCCACCTCCTAAAGCTTTTAATCCGTCAGATATAATGTATATTATTAAACACCTCCCTACACGTAAATCTCCTGGTTATGACCTTATTACCTCTGAAATCCTAAAACATCTTCCAAAAAAAGGTATCCTATTCCTCACCTACATATTCAACTCCGTCCTTAAAACCACTCACTTCCCCACCCAATGGAAATTCGCCACCATTGTTATGATTCCTAAACCTTCCAAACCTCCTCATCTCCCCTCATCCTATCGTCCTATAAGCCTTCTCCCAGTGATGGGGAAACTCCTAGAAAAACTCCTTCTCCGTAGACTCCTTCCCTTACTCAGACCATTCCTACCTGACCATCAATTTGGTTTCCGTGCTCACCATTCCACCATCCAGCAGTGTCATCGCATAGTCGATGTCATTTCCTCTACCCTTGAGAAAAAAAAGTTTTGCTCAGCTGTCTTTCTGGACGAGGCGCAAGCTTTTGATCGAGTTTGGCACGCTGGGCTGCTTTGGAAACTCAAGGCCGTCCTTCCTTTCACTTACTACCTCATCCTTAAGTCCTATCTCACTGATAGGTATTTCTGTGCAAGTTTAGGAACTTCTTCCTCATCCATCTGCCCTGTAAGAGCTGGAGTACCTCAGGGCAGTATCCTCGGACCTCTCCTATATTCCTTCTACACACATGACATCCCTCAACACCCTTCCTCAGTCCTTGCCACCTTTGCAGATGACAAGGCAATCCTATCTGTCCACCAAGACCCTCAAATTGCCTCAAATAACACCCAAAATCATCTTCTCCTTCTCGAACCTTGGCTAAGAAAATGGAGGATCCGGATTAACGAAGAGAAAAGTGTACATGTCACTTTTACTCTTCGTCATAGCACCTGTCCCCCAGTCATTCTTAACCAAGTCCTCATTCCACAATCCAATACTGTCCGTTACCTTGGCCTTCACCTTGATCGACGACTCACCTGGCAACACCACACTAAGACAAAACGTACTGACATCTCAAGACGATACAAGTTGCTGCTTCGTTTACTAGATCGTAGGTCTAAACTTACTTTAAATAACAAACTTCGAATTTACAATGTAATATTAAAACCAGCTTGGACCTACGGTCTAGAAGTATGGGGTAGCACCAAGCCTTCCAATTCCCGTCGAATTCAAACTCTTCAATCCAAGATCCTCAGAAAAATCACAGATGCTCCTTACTACGTCTCCAACCTCACTCTCCATAACGACCTCAATGTACCTTTTGTTAGAGACCTATCCATATCCCGATACCATAAATTTCACGAATCCTTATCCAATCACACCAATCCTTTAGTTGAAATCCTCTCCTCCCGATCCATCCCAGATGACCCACCTCGCCGCCTGAAAAGGCAGTGGCCCAGAGACCTACTAAGAATGTGATTAATTATTGAAAATCACTTTTATTATTACTCGTAATTCTTATTATTGTATTCTCATCATTCTTATGTATTGTCATCATAATTTTAATCCTCATGCCTACAGGAGTAGTCAATGGACTACTACCTTTCTCAAGTAATTCAATGTCCGGAAAAACTTTTATCATTAACACTTATAACATTAATATATGTAGTTGTGTTACTCAATAAAGTGAAAAAAAAAAAAAAAAAAAAAGAAAAGAACCCGAGGGGTTGCTGAACGCCGTTTATAAGTTGATGGATCGCTCCTCCGATAGCTACGTTGGATGCATCTGCAGTAATGGTAAGTGGAGCATTTGGAGAAGGGTGCGACAACAGAGTTGCTGATGCGAGAGCTTCTTTTAAAGACGTGAAAGCGTGTGTTATTTCCTTGGTCCATATTAAAGGTTTCTTATCACGCTTAGGCCTTCCCGACAACACTTTATTTAATGGAAGCTGCAATTCTGCTATTTTCGGTAAAAATCTATGATACAAATTTACCATGCCTAGGAACCGCCTCAGTTCGGCCACGTTGGTGGGTCTAGGAAAGTCGATAATTGGCAAAACTTTAGATGGAAGTGGAGCAATACCTTTCTCAGAGATTAAATGGCCTAAGAACTCTAAGCTGGGAACACCTAAGGTACATTTGGCAGCATTGACACGTATGCCATAGTGTTTTAATCGTTCGAATAGTTGCCGTAAGTGCTGTAAGTGCAGCTCTAGTGAGTCGGAAGCTATAATGAGGTCGTCTAAGTAGACAAAAACGAAGTTGAGACCACGAACAACCTCATGAATAAAACGTTGAAAAGTAGCCGCTGAGTTTCGGAGACCGAACGGCATATTTAGGTACTCGTACAGACCAAACGGAGTAGCGATTGCTGTTTTCGGAATGTCCTTAGTTGCGACTGGGATCTGATGGTACGCTTTTTCTAAGTCTAGGCTCGACAATATTTTCTTGCCATAAAGAAAATTATTGCAATCCTGAGTGTGTGGAACAGGATATTTGTCAGGTAGTGTGACGGCATTTAGTTGACGATAATCTCCACACGGCCACCATGACCCGTCTTTTTTTGGGACCAGGTGAAGAGGGCTAGACCAAGGACTTCGAGAAGGCCGTATCCTTCTAACATTTTATCGAACTCCGCTTTTGTTTTCTTAAATTTCTCTGGAGCTAACCTTCTTACACTGCTCGAGATTGGATGGGCCTTCGGTTTCGATATAATGAACGGTGTCGTGTTGAATTGGCTGACGGTAAGAATTAGTTGAACTTGTGATAGATGGAAACTCTTTCAGCAACTTACCGCAAGAACTGTTTTGATCTACTGATGATAATTCGAGCGAAGGAAGAGATGTAACTTCACCTGTGGCAGAACGTTGGTGCTGATCTACTATCCACTTGTTGCGTAGGTCTAATAAAAATCCATGGTGAATCAACAAGTCAACGCCAATAATCGGGTGAGAAACGTCCGCTATCGTAAAATTCCACTTAATTTTCCGAGGTAAGTTAAACAAATAGTAAAAATTATACTTAAAAAACCACGAAGTACGCCATCTTCTCCGATATTTAAGTCACTGGAAATTTTGAAAGTGAAAGAAATTTTCGACCTGACAACTCTGAACCAAATACACACTGGCAAATTCACACTCGACAAAACAGAACATAATTATAAAACCAGAACGACACATCAGCCAACCTTCCAACCACCTTACATGAAAACTACTACAGGACAGAGACAATGGTACTATATAGTGACGGGACTATACAATCAACTACCTAATAACATACGACAAAATATTCATAGACCTTGTTTTAAACAACTAACAAAACAATATTTACTCGCTAAGTACAACGACCAATAGACTAATAATGTAAACAACTGAAAATAACATTTCTTATCAAACTAATCTTTTAGAATATTTGATCTTTCTACGCATAACAACTCATTACTGCACCATCTAATAAAATCTTTATTTATTTAGACATCTTACTACCTCCATTCATATATCAATAATTATAGATAATTTAAATGTGCTGAACAGACTGACTTCCACAGCACAGGGCATCCACCCTCTAGTGGAAGTTATTATTCCTAAATGTAAAGAATACAAAAGATTGTAATTTATGATAAATAAAGGAATTTATTATTTAAAAAAAAAAAAAAAAAAAAAAAAAAAAAGTTGAGACTCAGAATGATTGCTTTCTCACCGTAAGTAGCTATTTTCGTACCGTTGGCGGCTGATAAATACCGAGCAGCCGGATAACTTCGTTCTTTTTCGGTGGGTGGTATAACCGAGATATCGGAGCCTGTGTCTATAAGGAATTTGTGACCCGAGAGCTTATCCACAATAAAAAGGCGGCTGGAAAGTTGGGCGGTGTCGTAAGCCGCATTTACGCACTCCCTTGACCGTTTCCCTCTCAATGTTTGCAGGGTGCCTTGCACTTAAATGCCTTCGTACCAAACATACTGTGATACCAACATATCTCGGGGTTGTGTACCTGACGGGAATGTGGAGGTGATCTTGATCTGTCAGCTCTAGAACGATCACGAGGCGGTTGTTGTCGAAGCCCTTCGATTTCCGAAACTCTAACTGCCAGCGAATCTAACTGTTTGGTTATGTCCAGAAACATGGAAACCAGCCCAGGATCGGCGCTAGGTGAACTAGAAGATGTCCCCGGATTCCGCATCGAACAAACTTCCGGCCTGATATCTGTTATTTTATCGGCAATAGTACATAATTGATCTAGTGTCATCGAGTCGCTAGCAGCTAGGATTTGTTGTGTGCTGTAAGGGAGTTTGTGTAGCCATAACATTTTTAGTGCGTCGTCTGGGAATTGGTTCTGGGCTAGCTCTTTCATTTGTCGCAACAAATGTGAGGGCGTATAGTCTCTTAACTCAAGACCAGAAATTAACTTCTTAAGACGAGTGGCCTGATTATCCGCGAAAGAAGCTACTAACCGTTCTTTTAGTTTTAAATAAGCATTATGGGTAGGGGGTGATAGGACTAGATCACTCACCAAATCAAATTATAATATCAAATTTTGTATTTTCGACTGAAATGGCGGCTGCCCTAAAGTTGGCCTCTGCCTGTGCAAACCACAGCGCAGGATTTCCTTTCCAGAACGCCGGTAGTTTGACTGCCACTCTCGCTATCGACGATGTTCCCGCTCTAGCTTGCGACTCGCTCTTTTCGTCCACTCCTGTCGGGCCGCTCTTGTTTTCTTCCTCCATTGAATTTTGAAAGCTGTTCTTATGGCGAAATGTATTTCTTTAAATAAAATGAAATTCTGAAATTTCCAAATTTAAAAAGAATAAAACTGAATTTTGACTTATGGATTTCCTGAAGGTTTCTTGTTCTAATCGGGGTCACCAGTTATATGGGAGTCCTTTATAGGGTACACCCAAATATATAAATTAGAAATAAATTTAACTGTCGATGAATTAAGAATATATATTTCTTTTTAGTTGACAAGAACGACTAAGTCAAAAATAAAACAGAACAAATTAAATATCTATAAAATGTAAACAAAACATAACCCAGGTTAAGGGAGCAAGGCCATTCCAGGTCCGCCACAGTAGGGTCTAAATTTAGAGCTAACAGTTATTTCTATTTCATATTTCCTGATTTTTTTTTCTGAACCAAATTTTAGTGAAATCAGCCGACTAGTTTAGGCCCCAGGTGTCCGCGAGAGACTTTTACTTTCTAGAGAGACTTTTACTTTCTCATATAAATAG
Organism: Gerris lacustris; assembly: GCA_951217055.1. Classification (NCBI taxonomy): domain Eukaryota; kingdom Metazoa; phylum Arthropoda; class Insecta; order Hemiptera; family Gerridae; genus Gerris; species Gerris lacustris. The sequence goes on from OX578282.1 coordinate 18,177,265, forward strand.
AAAGTAGGTATTGTGATGGCACGCTAATTCGATTTTGAGATTATAATGAATTTACACGTTTTGAGGTCCCCTTAGTAAAAAAAAGTGTTTTTTCCGTGGTAGGCTGTGAAATAGTAACTTTAGAGCCTAAAAATCATAGCTAAAATCCATTTTTTCATTATGTGGACTTAAAAAATCTTTTCATTACTCCTAGCTGTAAATAATTTTTTTTCTTTCATGCTGGTAGTTATCAAAACATCCGATTTAGCGCTGCAATCTTTGTAGAAATGCTTCTAGTACGACTAAAATCCGCTAGATGTCAATGCGTTTTATTTATCTTTTCTTATAGTGTAACCTATTTTTAAGGTTTCTTTTTTTAAGTCTTAAGTATATACTAATATTTGTTATTATTATATATTAATTATTGATTAATATTTAATGTTTTTTCATTGTCTGCTACCACGGAAAAATTAGCATATGCTACACGACTGTGAAGTGTTTTTACTTTACCTTGGCAATATTTACTGTCTCGCTTCGCTCGACAGTAAATGTAATTGCCGCAGTAAAGAAGAAACTCACTTCACAGCCTAGTAACATAATATACTATTTTAAAAAAGTCTGCCTATACAAACGCCTGGAGCCTAACCTAAACTACTGGGCCGATTTTGACGAAATTTGGCATACATGTTCAGAAAAATAATACCCCGAGGCGAAATTGAAAAATGAATTTTAGCTCAAAATCTAGGGGTGCTAACCCCCAAAAACTCGGAAAAACGTTAAAAAAAAAGTATTTCTCGAAAACACTCGACGATTTTGATTAAACAATTGTACTAAGATGTAGTCCATTTAAATACAAATATAACGATATAAGCCATTTTCCCGGGAAAATCTAGTGCCTGATAAAATAGCTTTAAACGCGGACGGAGAGAGGCCGATAAGTTATTTTTATGATACAATTTGATCAAATGTTCAATAATAATTATTAATTATAAACTATTAAATGAAAAACACTGGGCTAAGTATATTTTGAACTCATATATGAGAAAATTTGTCTGAGTTGTCTCGGACCGATTTTTTACTTTCTTATGAAAAGAGAAAGTATTACGATTTGCGATGGCTCGAAAATTCGATTTTGATGGATTTAAACACGTCTTGAGGTACCCTGAGTCCAAAAAAGGGGTTTTTAAAAAATTACTTTCGTCTGGGCTCTGGGCAGAGACGTAGAGCTACTGGGCCGATTTTTACGAAATTTGGTATACATTTTCAGAACAATCATACCCCGAGGCGAAGTCGAGAAATTAATTTTAGCTCCAAATTTGAGAGCGCTACCACACTACCCCCCCCCCCCCCCCCCCGAAAAAAAATTAAAAAATTATTTCTCCAAAACGGTTCTATCGATTTTTATCAAACAATTTTAATATTTAGTCACGAATTTAACGATAAAAGCCGTTTTCCTGGTAAATATTTAGTTTGTGAGATATTAAACATCTGATTTTGAAAATCGAAAACATCCACATTCTAAAACAACATAGGGGAGTAACAATCTAAAGAAGTACCTAAATTTTGGGATCTGGGACCGAGATTATTATTGTCATACATGTTCAGAAAAAGCATACAATCCCATGGCAGAGGTAAAATAGAGAAATGGATAAGAAATGGAGGGCGCCCCCCCCCCAAAAAAAAACAATTAATTGTCGAAAATGGTTCCGACTAAAATCTACAATGTAGTCAATAAATATAAATCAGATATTATTGGATTTAAATTCAGTTTCACTATACATTTGAAAGTTTTGTATGAGTTTGTCAAAACGAATTTTTACTTGGGTAAAATAAGAACTGGAAAAAGGTTATAATATGGCAGGTTACCTACCATATAAAGCAAGTTTGATTTTGATAAACAAAACAATAACAATACAAGCTGAAGGACCCCAAGAAAAGTTTAGAAAACATTTAACTTACTAACTTTGTTTTTATAAAATAGATTTTATTTATTTTTAATATTTAACAATGTGTTTATATTATCAATTGAAAATAAAGATTTTAGTTACTTTGAAAGTAACAATAATATTACCTTGAAATAATTCTTTCCAGACAAACAGGTAATTTTTAATATGTTGTTATTTTACGTTCGCTCTTTCTATTTATTGGAATTTAGTGGACTTTATTTGTTTCTATGAGGGCATACATGTTCTACATATAGAAAAAAATTTGTAACAAGGAGAATTATATATAGTTTTGGTAAAATGAAGAAAAAGAGCCTCTCACTTCTGGAGTGGCTTAAAGAAGTGAGTAAGGCTTCACTTAAGTGCACTGTTTTGACAATGGAACATTATCTCTCAAATGTATAAATCATACCTGGAGATTCTCGAATGTATTGCCTCCTTCAGATTAGCTCGAGAGTTAGAGGCGTAGCCTAGCCCTGGGACAAAGTCGGTTTTTACACCACCTCCATCGATGCTGCAAACCGAACTAACTCCAATTGACGAAAAGAAAGAAAAATCTTTAATGAACATTGCTAATGCCAATTTTTAGATCATTTCTAATTTTGTTTACTATATTGGGTTGAACTACAGTGTACGGTACCCTTCTGATAACACATTATCTCACTATCGACCTCTTTCGGGACTGTATATTGATATATCTTGTCTGTTAAACTCTTATTATACTTACTTGGATTTGGACCTCTACCTGAACTATTTGCAAGAGGGTTGTTTTTCTTCGGAGAATGAGTGGAGCACCGCAAAGCGGCCATTGTAAATTCTAATGCCAACAAAATTAAGGTTATCAAAATTGAATTCTATCATAAAACAAACACAATTTTTGTTAAAATGTGTAAAATTGTGCAAATCATTAATTTTTTTTGGATATGTTAATGTATGACGTCATTATTACAATCGATAGTATGGACTTGCGATATCTAGTAGGGGTACCATACACTGTAGTTCTCCCGATATTGTGAGAGGGATTATAAGCCTGAGTTGTTATTGTCATTTAGTTATTTATTTTTGCTCTCTTTAAGACTTAACAATTTATTTTGTATTAAACTGTAAAAGCTGTATTCATTTCAATTGATAAAAAATATTAATAGCGATTCAATCAAAAAAGTTTAAACTCAATAAATCTATAATTAAAAAAAAACATTATTGTCAAACCAGTATTAACAAAAAAGAAATACAAACTGATTTTCTAGAGCAGCTCTTTCAGAAAAGAATCAGTATTCTTATATGTCTGAAACAATATATAAATTCCATATATTAGCAAAATATGTGTGTTTAAATTTATAAGTTTGAATCAATGGCAGCCTGTGACAGCAGTGGGATGAATTATTATCTGTCTCCCCACCTCTTTGATTCTTGTTATCGTGTGGCTCTCTAACATTGAAGTGAGCAAACTATAATAAACATTGAATATTATGAAAATACTTATCGTGATAAGTGTCCTACCCTAAAGTGGTGTGTGGAATTGAGGGTAGTGGTAAAGGGGTGTCTAGATAATCATTTCAGTTCGTGGAAGGCTCTCATCCAAGGCCACAACCAAAAACCACAAACTTCTAATGATTTTCCTCCTCTACATCTTCCTCTTGTCTCTTTCTTAGACTTCTAGGACCTTATAGTTATGCCAATAGACTTTGTTATTATCAAAAAAAAAAAAAAAAAAAAAAACAGGGGAGGAACCAATGATAGGTCAATATTTGGCAGGTAGTAGGTCGGGCTAACTAGACAAACAAAAATATCACTGGATAACCTTCTAGTTGATTTATTTTGTCCCTCACATAACTTGGCCAATCTGAGCTTTCAGATTTACAAAACGTTAGCCTAAGTATAGCAATATTTCTAGGACCTCTCACCACTGGCATTCTCTGTGTGTCCAGCCATTTTAATCTTCCTCCTTTTATCTCTCCTGTGATATCGGTCTTTTCATATAACTGAGCTGTCTTCCAGACGCTGTTGGGTTTACTAAAAAAATGTCCAAAGCATTGATTGCCTTTAAATTTCAAAATGCTACGACATCTCCACTGGGATTCTCTGCATGTGGTCCAATTTATCTCTCCTATGTTATCGGTCTTTTCATATAACTGTATGAGCTCTCTTCCAGATACTGTTGAGTTACTAAAAAATGTGCAAAGCAAGGATTTCCTTTAAAATTAAAAAATGTTTTTATTTATTTTTATTTGTTTTATTGTAGAACAGTTTCATATGGATAAAAGGAAGTCTATATTGTTCTCACTGTTGGCTGGTGTGTTTGGTTCTTGTGGAAGTATCTGTGGGAAGCTATCAGGAACTCTCAGCGAATTTTTGATTGGCTTTGGGGTAACACAATTTTTATGATTGAAATTTTTAAAAAAATAAACAATAATAAAAGTTAATGCAATCACTAGCCCAAAATAGAGCAAAGGTAACATTCATTTAAAAAAAAAGGTAGTTAGTCCTGTCCATTTGATTTCCTATGAAATTTACTGTTCTTAGTGCATGAAGGTAAGAATAATAGGATCATAATTATAATAATTCATTTAGTGCTTAGTAAACATTACATTTTTTTAAAGATAAGAAAATTAATGAAGTAATAGAATGCAAATCGTCCTAGGCTGTAGAACCAAAATTGGGTTCTTAAACAGCTTGGTTTTCTGGTGAAATCCGAGTCATGAAGGGGTTGAACTCCGACGTTTCGCTTATCGTGCATGATGTAACACACTCCTGAAGATGCTTCCAGTAGTGGAAATGAAACGTCAGTGGATTTCACCCAAAAATCACGCTGTTTATGACGAAACTACCCGCAGAAGCCTATGCACCTGGTAAAGTTGCATAAACAATTAACAGTCTTCTTTTTAAAACATAAAAAATACTTTTAATGTAAATATTTTCTTTCTTGAAATGTTATAAACAGCTGATTGGTTGTTTTAACTGAAATTTTGTGGTACCACTTCATAATTATGACTTAGAAAGGTTAATCAAAAGCAACACAACAATATTATCACCACAATTTTATATAATTAAACATAAATTAGTTAATGCTGCCTGACTGGCGTTTAACAAATAAATTAATTGTTTTGACTGAGATTTTGTGGTACCACTTTATAATTATGACTAGAGAGGTTAATAAAAAGTAACACAATAATGTCACCACAATTTTATATAATTAAACATAAATTTGTTATTTCAGCCTGACTGGCGTTTAACAAATAATTGGTTGTTTTGACAGAGATTTTGTGGTGCCACTTAATATAAACAGCATTAAGGCATATTATTTCTTGTGTTGTTGAGTCTATTAAGGAAATTAATAGCCTCACTTTTGCATTTTATTTGTTTATTTATTTTATTTTTCTTTAATTGAGCTGAGCGAAGCAAAGCTCTTATACTTCACTTTGCATTTGTTTGGACGCATACTCCTCCTGAACGACTGAACAGATCCTCACAAAATTTGGCACGGTCGTAGTGACCAACCACAGGAAGGTATAAATCTGAAATGGTCCAAATGGGTACACAGGGGTACGAGGTACGGGGTATAAAAGTTTTCTCCTGAATGACTGAACCGATCCCCACAAAATTCGGCACAGTCGTAGTGACCAACCACAGGAAGGTATAAATCTGAAATGGTCCAACTTGGTACCCAGGGGTACAGGGTACAAAAGTTGAAAGTAGTATAAGCCCAAAAAAATAAAATAAATAGAAATAAGATTAAAATGCATGCTCAGCTCAATATTGCAAGCATTGCACACCTAGTAATTAAACTGCACACCTAGTAATTAACTTATATTATTTGTTTTTTTATTCCTTTCATGTTGTAAATTATAATTTAAAATTTTCATATTGTAAAATATATCATGCTAAATTATAATTATTGCACTGCAACTCTTTTAATCATAATTTGTTTCAGGTAGGATCTTACGTTACGCAGGCTTTATTTCTAGTATTAATGGTTCTGTTCAATACGCTAGGTTGTTCTTTTTACGCTGTAAGTCTAGACTCATGTTCTAACTCACTTCAACCAACAGTTCTGAGCTGCGCTGCTAACTATTTGTTTTCCGTAAGTTTGTCTCCTACTCTATTTAATAATTTAATTTCTTTTAAAAACTTTATTTTCTACAGTAAAACTCCATAAAATGACCATCCAAATGTGGCCACCTTAGGCAGGTGGTCGGTCCCCTTATCCAAATTAAGAATTAACCAATTTTTCCACTAGTACCACAGAAAAGTGGTCAACTTGACCAGGTGATCATATTAGAAGGTTTTGCTTTATTCAAGTAATAATAATCCATTTCTAAAGATTCAAATATTTAATATTATTATTGAAAAAAGAAATTCACCCTGCCAAAGGTAATGGAGCTCTGAGGTTACTCCTTCAACCTAATCTCATTTTTTTAGTACAGGCTTTAAATTTCTTTTAAGCATTTAAAAATTTGGGCACTTCTTTAGATTGTTACTCCCCTTAAAAGAAACAGAAGTGTAATATTCCTTTGTCCCAAAGTACATTGGACTAAACATGCCTCTGTCTTATTAGTTATTTAGTCAAATTTATTTATATTCTAAAAAGAACATGAGGGAGTAACAATCTAAAGAAGTACCAAAATTTGTAACAATGTATATTAACTGTTTTGACTTGATCTCACATATTAATGTTGCAGATCTGAAAACCTATGTTTATTGATCTTTCAGAAACAATATAGGTCCAACTAACTTGGATTTAACTTCTTATATACATTGTTGTACTGGCTTTAAATCTCGTATAAATAAATCTACTTAATATTAAAAATTGTACAAGTTACATTAGTAAACACCTTTTTAAAAGGTAAATTAAGAAAGTAATATAACATGGTAAGGATAATGACACACTTCGCCACCCGGGTAGCGCCACCCGGGTGGCGCCCACCTGGTTGATGCCACTTGCTCCCGCCACTTTTTTCGAAAAATAGACCCAGAGGAGATAGCTGTGCTTGGTTATCATTATTTTCGTGAAATAAGAAGGGGGAAAAGGCGTTTTTGGGTTCATCCATTAATTTCAGACATAAAGAATACTAGTATGTTTCATACAGTGTACCCCCGTGTCCCCTGTATCAAGGAGGACAGTAACATTTTTTAATTGTTTGCCGAATGTCGCGTGTAATGAATTTCTTAGAATATTGAACAACAGTTTCACCAGTAAAGACATACTTATATGAGGGATGCAGTCAACTCCGGATTTGATTTCCCCTATATTTGATTGAAGGAATGGGGCTGAGTGGCAGGGACTTGGGTGGCACCGTGTGACAGGCTCAATTGAAAACAATGGGTTGACCGGGTGGCGCCACCTATAGGTGACAGGTTCCATTCTATTCTCATTGAAGACAGGGTAGCGAAGTGTGTTACCACCCTAAGTGTGAAATGAAGTAGTTTTTTGTAAGTGACAACTGTCATTTGCAAAAAGTGCATTTAGTGATTTACCGATTTGTATCAACTCTCTTCAGCACCGCAGGTTTGCAGATTACCTTGTCTCCAATATTGTTCTTCAAGTTCTCCTGAGTTGTGAGATAATGATCTCAAATCCATTGTTTACATTTTACATCAACCACCCCTCAACCTTGGTATGTTGTTCCGCATACTGAATGCTATGCTGAAAAGAGTTGACAGAAACTTCAGAAATTGGTTAAATAACTACATTGTCATCAGCGGTTATTAAATGTATGATATTATTTTTATTATTAAAACGTCTTAATTTAAAGCTTTCCTTTTTACATTACTACTAGCAAAAAATACAACAACATGATCTTAAATAGTTTATTTTTCTTATTTACTGTTGAAAAAGGAAATTTTAAATGCTGCACTCTGTACTTTGTAATTAAAAATATTCATGGAGTTATTTTATAACTAATATGTAGGGATCTATTTTATTTTATATGATTTAAATAAATTCTGCTTTATTTTGCAGGCAATTGCAGGATTTTTACTCTTTAATGAAATTACCAGCTGGACTTGGTGGTTAGGCACTTCTCTGATTTTCACTGGACTAATTATAGTTCTAAAGTCACAAAAAGAGACTAAAGATGCTATCAGAAAAGAATAATTGTAAATAAATAAATATTTTATTGTAAATAAATATAGTCAGACCTCCTTGTAACAAACTGCTGTACCACGAAAATCTTTATATAACGAATATTTTTATGTGCCCACGAATTCTCTGAATAAAAGTGCTCCTATAGAACGAAAACAATTTTTATACCACAAACAAAATTCATTGAAATAAGGTTAAAGATCTGACCGACAAATTTTCTGTGAATTTTTATTGGCAGTGTTTTTGCAATATTTTATTTTTTTATTTTTAGAAGTTACTTGCAGTAGCATTCTGATAATTTTGCGAATTTTACCTCCATTAGTTTAAGTAGAACGTTATAAAGATCTTGAATTTTTACAGCTTAAATAACTTACCTTAGAAATGTCTAAAAGAAAATCATTATCACTTTCAGAAAAAATAAATCTATTAAAAGACGTAGATAAGGGAATGAAGAACAAAGAAGTATCTCGTAAATATGAAATCGCTCCGAGTTCAGTGTCTACAATTTTGAAAAACCGGGATTCAATATTTAAAATATATGAAAGATGTGGAGATTTTAAAAAAAGATCTAGAGGTTGTAAGTATGAAGACATAGATAAAGCAGTTCTGAATTGGGTAAAAATGGTACAGGATGGAAATGTTCCTCTTTCAGGATCACTCATTAAAGAAAAAGCAGCAGATTATGCTGTAACCTTTGGCCATGATGATTTTCAGGCCAGTTCAGGTTGGCTTGACAAATTTAAAAAACGCCACAGAATAAAAGAAAAAATGATTCCTGTTGAAAGTGGATATAATGCAAGTGTGTGTGTAAGTGTAAATGAAGCAGATATAACCATAAACGAAGCAGATATAACCGTATGGAAAGATACTGTTTTAAAATCAATTTTAGAAGTCTATAAACCAAATGATATTTTTAATGCTGATGAGACTGGTCTTTTTTTTAAGTGTTTACCAAACGAAACACTTTCTTTCAAAGTCGATAAGTGCTTCGGTGGGAAAAATAGTAAAGAGCGAGTTACTGTATTGGTTGGTACCAATATGACTGGCACTGAGAAACTAAAATTTTTGGTTATTGGTAATAGTAAACAACCTAGATGCTTTAGAGGAGTCAAAACTTTAGAGGTTGATTATGATTTTAATAAAAAATCTTGGATGACAACTAATATATTTAAAAAATGGATTGTTTGCTTGGATAAACGAATGAGAAAACAGAAAAGGAACATTGCATTGTTTATCGATAACTGTCCAGCACATCCCCCAAGTGTTGCATCAAAACTTCAGAACATAAAATTAGTATTTTTTCCAACAAATTCTACATCAATATTGCAACCGATGGATCATGGAATAATCAAGAATTTAAAAATGCATTATCGAAAATGTATATTGAGAAGGCTTTGTACGGCATTGGAGATGAAACAGTCTTTAAAAAATGTAATTAATCTCAGAATAAGTGTAACAGAATTAGCAAAGGTATGGCAGAATGATGTTACCGAAAGTACAATAAAAAATTGTTTTGCCAAAGCTGGCTTCGTGAAACCAATAATTCGAGACAGTAATGAAATTGAAAATGTCATCAATAATCAATACAATAATGTAGAATCAGTGCCAATAGTGATAGAAAAGTGTTGGGATGAGTTGCAAAGTAGAGGAGTAGTGTCCGAAAACATATCTCTTAAGGATTTTCTAAACATAGACGATGGTTTAGTAATAGCAGAATATCCCACAGATAAAGACCTTTCAAATTCACTCCAGAGAGAAAACGCAGAAGTTGAAGATATTGAGATGAAAGAAGAAGAAGATGATGATAATGATGTCGAGGATCAAGTTATAAAGCCTTCCAAACAAACCATTCTTGCCGCCTTTGATATTCTTCGCCAAGGATTTCAATCAGAAGAAAATGTACCTGATGAAATATTTCAATGCCTGAATAAGTGTGAGCATTTTTATGAAGAACTGCCACTAAACAGGTTAGTTCAAGAAGATATGGCAACTTTTTAAAAAATAATTGCTTTATAAGTTGGAATCGGTTAACTGTATATTATATTTTCTTATTGCTTGATGTATGTAATTATGCATTATGTTGTTATTTTTTTATTTTTTTTTACATATATATGTAATTATAGTAATTTTTTATCAAAATAAATATATATGTGGTTGTTATTCTTAAAATTCATGTAAATAAATATGTATGTATGTACAGCATTAATCAACACACATTTCATTTTTTTTTTTTTTTTTTTTTTTTAAATTCTACACAGTGATTCATTTTTAATGTAAAAAAAATTAAAATCTTTTAATATATTCACCATACCTCAATTTTTACCTGTTTTGCAGTAATAGCCACTTTTAAATTTTTTAAAACAAAAACTTTTTCAAGAAAAATGTACATTATATTATTTTTTTTATTTAAGTCAGAGCAATAAACTAATCACTATTTTAAAGGGCATACAATTCTCTTTAAAATGACTTATACAATTGCACCTGTAGTTTGCAATTGCTTTATTTAAGCAGGAGTTTCAAGCTTTGAAATGAAAAATAGTGTTTTTAAAAAAATATAGTCAGCATTTTAGCCCCTCAGAACTAACTTTTTCTTATTATCAACTTATGTGTTGCATAAACTTGAAAACTACCTTTACTTTAATTTCATATAGCCTAATGCTATACTTAATTTTAACAATAAAGCCGTTCTGCTAAACAATATGAACAAAAGTCATTGAAAAATTGTGATTGTCCTTTGAAAACTGTTTCTAGATTGAAAATTTACATTTTTTTTTAAGTGACTTTTATTTATTTTTAGTAGTCTGGTCATATGTTATATCAAATGAAATCTAATGAAATAAGGTAGTTTTTAAGCTTATCTAACACACATGTTGATTATAAGAATAAAGGAGACCATACATGTCTTGGAAAAAGCCCATGGGATTTCTTCAACTGAACCCTCACCTTTCTCAACACAACTCGAGGCCAACTGTCTTCAACTCAATACACTTTGCATCTGATTGCCTAGTTCCGGCCTGAAGGCAGAAATGCATATTTACACAGGTGGCCTGCGCTTAATTAAAATAATTATTCCTCCTGGTCTGGACTATTCAGTCCAAACTTCAAGGATTTCCTCTTTTTGTATGGGCACCGTAAAGTAGTTACGATGGTATTTTTTTTAAAAAAATACAACCTTTGATTTCAAAGCTTGTAACTCCTGCTTAAACAGAGCTGCAGGAGCAAATGTATGCCCTTTAAAATAGTGTTTAGTTTATTGTACCAGGTTAAATGAAAAACAATATAATATGTACATTTTCTTGAAAAAGTTGTGATTTTTGAAAAATTTAAAAGTGGTTGTGGCCACCGAACAAGGAAAATTGAAGATATGGTTTAAAGGAAGTTTTTTGTTCCATTTAGGGTGCCTTAACTATTTTTTTTTTTTTTTTTTTTTTTTTTTACATTTAAAGGAATAATCTTGTATACAACAAAATTTAGCTAATTTGTTTCTGGTACACAAAGATTGGAGTGACAATCTAAAAAAGTGACAATTAATCTGTATTTGAACCTAAAATCAATATAGTACATTATTGATTGATATGATGTCAATCAGAATTCAATAAATATAAATATTACTATACTACACCACCCCCTCCCTAAGTTTTTTCCTACCCTTCTTTCTTTGTCCTCTTAACTGCCAACTTTGTGTCAAGTTGACTTTAATTTTGTATAAATTTAATAAAATTTTAGTTGTGTTCTAACTTTAACAATCTCTATTTATTACGCTGGCTTACCATGTAAACAAAAAGGGTAATTCTGAAAGCCCCTTTCAATTCCTCATTTGAGAATAGTAAAACGGGCTAAACTGGAGGCCAACCTGGAATAGTTGTATGGAATGAGAGAGGGAAAAGACCATTCTGCAAGGTTTTCTAATCCTTGGGTTTTTATTCAGCTATTTTATAACAGATTTAATACCCAAAAAAAGAGATAAAAATATCAAATATTTACTGAAACTTGGATCTTTATAAATTTCTATACTCTAGGGATAGTAAAGCCATAGTAAATAGAGAAACTGTTCTTTTATCCATTTGCTAGCCCTACACGAAATTAAAGGCAAAGACTATTTGCTATATTTTGCGATTTTTTATTCTGTAAGGGAAATCTATTAGTTTTCCCTTGCAAAAAAGGACAAAAAAAACAAATTATTTGTCGGCTTTACAAAATGATAAATATTGAACTACCTTCTGTGCCTTGTTATAATCCGGATACAAATTGAGGTACTTAAGAAATTTTAAAAAATCCCCTTAAATTTCCTAGGTTATATTAAACCCGCAACACACGCTTCAAATTGTCTAAACGTTGTAAATTTGTATACGGAATCTAGCAAGCCGCAGCAGGTAGTTTGTTTTTCGAATATTTATAACCTGAAAAATAATTTATTTTTTGTTCATATTTATAAATTTGCAAGGTTAAACTAATTGATATTCCTGTATATTTCTCAAAATAGACAAAAATAAAAAAGGGCAGAACAAAACATATTTTTTAATTTTAAAAGAACAAACTTCATATACCAAAAGGGTTTACTATTAAAAGGGAAATCTATTGGTTTGCCCATGAAAATGTTCAAAAAAGGACAATAAGATATTATTTGTCGAGTTTACAAAATGATAAAAATCAAACTGACTCCTGTGCCTTGCTACATTCTGGATACAAAGTAAGGTAGTTCGTTTTAACAAAATTTAAAAAAATCCCCTTAAATTTCCTTGGTTATATTAAACCCGCAACACACGAACCAAATTGTCTAAAATTCATAAATTTGTATCATCTAACAAGCTACTGGAGGTAGTTAAATAGACAAAAATAAAAAAAGTTCAGAACAAAACATGTTTTTTCATGCTAAAAGACCAGACTTCGTAAACCGAAAGGGTTTAGTATTAAATGGGAAATCTATTGGTTTGCCCGTGAAAATGTCCAAAAAACAAATTATTTGTTGGGTTGGCAAAATGACAAAAACCGAACTACCTCCTACCTAGCTATGTTCCGGATACGAATTGTCAACTTTTTGCCACTTATTTTAATATTGCGGGTTTAATATAACTAAGAAAATTCATGGGAATTTTCTACAATGTATAAAATAAAAATTTATTGGTTTGCCCATGAAAATGTCCAAAAAAGGACAAAAAACAAATTATTTGTTGGGTTTACAAAATGATGAAAATTAAACTACCTCCTGTGCCTTGCTATATTCTTGATACAAATTAATAACTTTTCCCCAGTTTGATTCGAGTATTGCGGGTTTAATATAACCAAGGTATAATTAGGTGCATTAGTTTAGTCTTAGTTTTTTTTGTTATTTATTTTCATGGCTATATTTTATGATTATTCAGGCTGTACTAATAAATAATTTTATTTTTATTTCCCACCCTATGATATTTGTCATTTAGTTTTGGATCAAAATGATTCAATTTCTTACAATATTCTTCTAGATCCCTTATCACTTCTCTTTGTAAGTTTTGAAATCTCCAGCCAAAATGAAACACCCAGCTCTAAGACCACTCTATATACCTATATTTACTGGAGTCAGCTACATTGAAATAAAAAAACAGACTAAGCTTTTTCTATTGTTTTAATATTAAGGCGGAGATACACATGCCTGTAGCTTGAACAAAAACATGCCACCTACTTGCTCGAGGATATGTTAAATGGCATGCCTGTAGCTGGCAAGCAATCAGATAAAACCTTAATAAAAATCCTTGGTATGCCAGTTACAGGCAAATACCCTCTTTTGGCATGCAAGCTACTTCCCCAATTTGACGGCTCATGCATCTTTGCCTATAATCATGTTAGTAAGGTTGAAAATATTGTCAATGGTTGAGCATGCCTTCCTGAACCTGAGCCTGCTTGATTTTTATAATTAATTTAGACAGTATAGAAGAAGATTGCCTAAGCCTAAGCAAAGATCTTTTATGAAGAGTTAAGTTAAATTTATTCTATTCATTGTAGTACTATATTTAATCAATAAATCTTCTTAATTTTATATAAAATTATATCAGAGCTCCTAGCGGACTAAATGGTAATCAAAATGGATTAATTTTTTATTATTTCACACCTTTAGATGCATCTACTATACTAGCTGTGCAATGCAGTTGTCTACTTGCAATATTGAGCTGAATGTGCATTTTAATCTTAAATTTTATTCATGTGTTAAAATTCATATTACAATAATTTGTATGCATCACGCCATGATCATATTTATCAAAAAACTTGCCCTACTGTTGTTGACGGGAGATGTAACTCCGCATCGCTTTTTTAAGAATCTGCATTAAAAAGATAAGATTATTTTATTTGGCTCAATAACTAATTAAATAATTAAAACAATATCATTCAATGTTTTTATTTATGAAATAATGCAGTACGCAGTATATATTAAACAGCTGATAGTTAACAATAAACATTTTTTTATTTATTAACAGCTGAAATCAGATCAAAAATAGTAATATTTCTAATTTTTAATTAAAAGGCATTTTTTTTTCTATTTTACCCCCTCTTAAATGAAAATATGACAAAAGTGAACATAACAACAAAAACTGTTCTCTTAAAGAGCTTTCCAACGACATGCAACATGAAGGGCATATACTATTTTAACTTTTGTACCCTTTTACCCCTGTGTATCAATTTGGACCATTTCAGATTTATACCTTTCTGTGGTTAGGCACTATGGTCGTGCCGAATTTTGTGCGGATGGGTTGAGACGTTCAGGAGGAGTATGTGTCCAACCAAATGCCAGGGCCGTCGCGAGGGTGGGGCGAACGGGGCGGTCGCCACGGCCAAGGGGGGCCTTAAAAGTTTGAAAAGTTATTTTTAATACTGTACTATTTGCAATTGAGAAATTTGTTTAAGGTTCAGCATTGGGGTGTTCCGGTAACGTGGAACCGAGTCTTTCTTTGTCACTGTTCCGACAGTGCCGCAATGTCTCTAATATGCTTACCCGAACTTTTATCGAAAAGGTTGGACCGGGAATGGAACGAGTCTGGTATGTATATCGGTATCGGTTCTTGTACCGAAGACCGACGCCGCGCCGTCCCGACAAGTTTAGCACTAGCAGTACTCTCGGTACTGTATCTAGTCAACTCTATTAAGCGTTTAGCAATTAATTGAAGACATAGGCCGAAAGGCCTTATATACCAATCTCTAGATAAGCCTTAAAATTAGGGTGACCATAAGTAAGTTTGTCCAAAACGGGACAAAGAAATAATCGGGGGGGGGGGGGGGGGGGGGGGGGGTTGAGGAGAAAAGTTCCGAGGTACCCCATACCAGTTTTTTTTTGTTTAAAACTGTATCTATACTATGAAGTTTCAATATAAGTGTTATCATATAGGTTTATCATAATATTATGAAAGCGGAAGTTTGCAAAATGATGGTTAATTTAAATATTTTCCTCTATATATTTCTTATTCTAATTCCTTCACTGTAGTTTAGCTAATTTTGCGGCGGAAAAAATAATCAAGCAATAACTATATTTTTTCATTTCAATGTAAAAATTATTGGTAGACTACTGTATTAGTAAGTCGTTAGTCTATCGTAGTTCTATAGTACAATAGGCAATTGTACAATAGTAGTGAATAATTTTGTTTTCCCTTTTTTCGGGGGGGGGGGGGGGGGGAGGGCGCTTTGCAAATGCTCGCCCCAGGCGCCCGATGTTCTCGCGACGGCCCTGCCAAATGCAGCTCAATAAAATTAGACAAATGTATACTGGTTTTCTCCACTTCATGGAGAAAAGCATTGAAATGTCGATATGTGGATTCAATGCCCAAAAACATATCCATATGGTTCCATGTTTCTTTATAAAATGGAGAATATGAGGATTTCATTTATCTTTTTTCCATCTTTAAAGATGATGTTGAATGTAACTTCATTGGAATAAAATTATTTTGGCTATTAAAGAAGAAAATAAATAAAAACAAGTTTAAAATATATAATGGGGATTTATTAACCATTATTATGAATTCATTTTTTTTATATATACAATTTTTTTTAAAACATTTACAAAATTTATATGTTCAACATAATGCTTTATATCAGGTTTCTTATGTAAAACAAAATAGTAGCAGAACAAAAAAAAAAGACAATGTACTTGCTAAAAAAGATTCTAATTAAACCAAAAAAATCACAGCTTAGAAAAAACAAAAACCAAAAAAATAATTTATCTTGATTACACATGTGTTTAATTTTAATTTGATGGGATTTTAAACAGTCAAATGACACAAATGAAATATGTTACGCCAATAAATAGATAAAACAAATATCTGTGAAAAGCAATTGAACTAAAAAAAAGATTTTTAATGAAAAATATACTTAAATTGTATATTTTAGAAAACAGTTGGGTATTGGGCAAAATCCCTTTTAACTGACCTAATAAAAGAGAGAAACATTTTTTTGTAATTCAAAGTTGAAATTACAGCAAATACTTATAAACAAAATTTAAAAAAAAGAAAGAAATTTGATTTCAGTTACAAAGTATAAAAAGTAATATGTTAGGATAATATGTAATGTTCATAAAACAGAAAAAAGTATTAAATTATTAAAACAAGAACACTTGTACATTCTCAAAGAGATTGTAAAATATATCAATGTTTCAAAGATATATATATGTTTTTTGTTAAACAGTTTCTATTAATGAATTAACTTCTGTAAATTCTTAACTATTTTGTTAATGGTGTAACATTATTTCAATTTCAAAACAAAAGATCTAAATTTAAAAAAATATATATATTTTCCTTTTTTTTACTTAAATAATCAGAGCAATAACATTTGTTTTTTATTTTTTTCATAAATAAACTTATTAGCAATATTATATACATAGAATCATATAACTAAAAATATATATACAAGGAGAGAAAAATCAATAATTTCTATAAAATATATATGGCATACCATATGATTAAATTTTATTTTTTTGAACTAGACTTTTTCTATACAACGTAATAATATGTAAAGCTGATTATTTTATTTATATTTTTTTTCTTACAATTTATTTTTATTTCACCATGAATTTAAAAATAAAAAAAAATCCATAAATATGATTTACATTTAAAAAAATATATTTATTATGCTTGGGAGAAAAAAAAAAAATACATATAGAATATCCAGTTAGTATGAAAATAGTGCTTAAATAATAATAATAATTTAAAAAATAAAAAAAAATAAAAATGCAATATTATGTATTTTAATTTGTAAAGGCTTATTTATAAATGCCTAAAAATGGTATACTCTTAAAGAGATAAAAATCAGTCCATTACATTATCCCTTTTAATTTTCAATTTTTTTTTTTTTTAAGGGATCATTTATTATACTTTTAACATTAACTAAATAAAAATTATAGTCTCCAATATATTAACAAATTTTATGTACAAAATATTAAATATTTACAAGGGTCATTAATGATTAAAAATTGCACTTGAAAAATAATAATAACAATAATAATATAAAATAAACGGTGGTAAGAGTTAAAAGGTGTAAAAAATAGAATGTTATATTATATCAATCAAAAATAACAAAATAATTCTAATACTGAAAACAACATGGGGACACTATCAATAAAAGGACTCATTCCTTGTCAATCGTATGCTTTCAAGAAAAATTATAAATAATATTAACTCCAATCTAAGTTATAAACACCGATAATCCTTTTTGTCTACTTTTATGGTCCCTTGCGTCAAATATCTAATTGTAAATGATTTTTTAAATGATTCATTTATTCTAATTTATAATAACGATTGTTCAAAAGAGCATAATACTGACTAACTTAAATTGACACTCCTTTTTCAACTCACAATATAACAAAACAAAGTAATAACTAATATAATTTAAGGAAGACTTCAAAGTTGAAAGAGAAATAGGAAAATATTCTTAACGTTTAAATTCGAGAGAGCACCTAATATATATTAAGAATATATTTGTTTAGGAAGGTAAAGCTGTGTTAAAAGAACGTCCCTTATGTATTTATTTGTAGTGGGGTTCGAAATCTAAAGATATTCTTTTTTATTAAATGACGATTAGTTTTCAACTAAGTCAAATATATTAATTATATTAGATTAACTTTAGATGTGTTGATAGTACAAAACAAATTAAATTGAATACATAATTTGAGGGAATCATTCTTGAGCTGCAGCTCAATGGTCGAAGAGAAGGGCTAATCATACGTAGGACTCTTCGTCCCTATAAGAGGTGGTAACATGGTAAGGAGTGTCTCCGAGGTAGTATGTAGTTATGGGCGCCCGTTTAGCAACAGAGGCGGGAGGAGGTGGTAATGATCTCGACCTGGTCGCAAGTCTCGGGGAGTCACGAGGGTTCCTGGGTCGTGAAGGACGGATGTAAGCACTTTCAACATGGACGGGTGGGAGGTGCCGAAGACTTGTTTTAATTTCGTGTGATACATGCCTCAAAGATGATTTTACTTCATGAGGCCTGAAAGCAGCTTTGACTTCGTTCCCTCTTGAATTTGATCGAGAAACATGTGGTGTACAGTCGTCGTCACTTAGAGTACTAGAATCTTCCTCTTTAGATTGGTTCTCGACACACGTCTTGTAAAGGCTAGAATCAGATGAGGTGTCAAGTAAACTCTGTGTGAATTCTAGTCTGGGAGAGTATTTTGGAGTGTAGTAGATGGAATTTTCTTGTGGGGAAGACGTAGATTGCTGAGACTGAAAAATAGCTGGCTTGGGTGTGTTGGAGTAGACAGATTCCCTGTATTGTTGCCGCCTCGATTCAGATATGACTTCACAAGTAACTGGGGCCATACTCCTTAATTCACTGCGTAACCTTAGCAATACAAAAAATAACAATCATTAGAAAATATAATATTAAAAATATAAGACAGCATAATGAATGCTAATAAAAAAAATAAAGATAAAATTAAAAACAAAAATTAATATGCTTACGAGTAAACATGGAGATTTGACTTGTTGCGAAGGTCAGGTTTGTTTCTCCTAGGAGGTGTGGGTGGCGGTGGGTCTAGGAGAGATTCTTCGGAAGCTGAACGTCGTGGTGGAGGGTGCCGAGGTGCTACTTCTGGTTTAGTACAGGTTACTGCTTGGGCGCGCCCAGTAGCAGCATATCGTTGCCTGAACCAAGCTTGCCGTTGGAAGTTAGGGTTCATTCGCTCTTCCCATCCTCCGTAAACTCTCACATATTCTCCAGGTACAGATATTGAAGGAGTTACCTGCAAAAATAACAGAAATAAATTAGATATTACAGTTTTTAATAACTTTAAAAAGGAGAGCCATTCTTCTCCAGACATAATGTTGTCCATTATTCATAAATTATTACTGTTAATGGTGATGGACTAAATTATTATTCTAAGCAATTCTTCAAAAATAAAATGTTAAACAAACCTTAGAGTGAGGATCAAAAGCAGGGTCGTAGCCAGATGAAGAAGTAGAGCCAGATTCTTCTTCATCAGGGGTGTAAAGTTGAGAATCAGACATTGTGAGTCCTGAGTCTCGACTTAAGGATATTTTGTCTTTTCTTGGCGGTGGGCTGCATTCAAGGCTCTCTATCGAACTGTCATCTCTTTTCATTGCTGGAAGAAAAAAATAAAAATTATAAATTGATAAAAAAAAGTGACTAACACTTAACCACTATAAGATCCAAGATGTAGGAAATTGTTATTATTTTTTTTAATAGATTATTGGAAATTTCATTAATTTAATGATCTAGTACTATATTAGGTAAACTTACAATCAGATTCATCAGTTCCAGAGTCTCTAGTGTCGAAAGAAGGTATATGAGGTGGGGACATAATGGCAGGTGCATGGTGAATCAATGTTTCTACCAAGGAAGGAACCAATCTCAAATCCTGAGCAGGACAATCTGACCAAAGAAGAGAAGGGCCAACACAGACTGCCAGATTAGCAGCAGACATGAGGTTATCTTGACACCGTCTTGCCACGCTGCTTAGTACAGAGATGAATTGGCATAGTAACCACTGATTCACTTTGGGCAATTTCTCATATACTCTATAAAATAAACAAAAAGGAAACAAATTAATAATCAAGTATGCATAAAAAAAACTAAAATTTAAGATAGAAGAAGATTAGAAATTTTGTTAAACCAACAAAAAATTAACAAACATACCCTTTGAGAGCAGCAAGTCTTTGATGAAGATTGTTGATTTCCATAGCTGCAGCCCAATGGGGATGTAAGGACGAAGAAAGAAGAGGATCTGGAAGTGATCTGAGCAGATCTTTAAGAAGAGCAGCAGTAGCTAGAACAGGTACTTGATCCCAAGCGACATTCTCTCCTCGATCTAATTTCTCTCTTAATTCTCTCACCAACCTTGCATTAGCAGATCTCCTGAAGATTCCTTGAGTAAACGGACCTTTTCCGTTCACTTGAGATAGCATACACTGAACAAACACAAACAATATTTGTTGTAAACAATTGTGAACAAAATAAATAATAAGATAAAAACAAATCGATGTTAATTCATTAAAATTGGTATTAAAAGTAATAAGTTCTTACAATTAAAGGTGAAGGTAGTTTGTCTCCATTGCAGAGCTTAGACAAAGGTAATCCAAATAAGAAGCCAGTTGGCTCATCTTTGTTTGGTGTTCTCCTGAAAACCTGACCAAGCTTTATTCGACTTGAAGCCTTCTTCCCATTTTTCTTGTCAACGCTGTCACTACCATTCTCCTTATAAGAGTTTCTAAAACAATAGAGGAAACACGATAAGTTTAGAGTTTACACAATTATTCAATAGTTTTGCTTAAAAGAAGCATATTATGTTAAGTTTATAATGGTTTTGTTAATCATCGAAATAATTCAATTACCTTAGGATAAAATGGCATTTGGCTAGAGGATCGTGGACATTGTTACAATGGTCTAAGTCGAAGCCCTCTTCGGCCGAAAGGGAGTCCCTTAGACATGAGAGCTTTATTGCAAACGGCCGCTCGTGACCAATCAAAGGAACAGGTGAATCGTCTCGAGGAGTCTTGGCCCAGAGTCTCCATCCACCTCCACCAGGATCGCCACCGCCGCCACCTTCTAACCCAGACACTGCAAGTTTTACACATCCTCTTGCTGTATCTTCAGCTCGTACAGCAAACGTCTTACACTAAATAAACAAATAAAAAAAAAAATTAGAAAAATCTACAAAAGACAAATATTGTTAAAAAAATAACACTTTTAAATATTATATATAATATTCATATCAGTTCCATTGTGAACTTTATTTATTTTTAAAGAAACACCTAGAAAAGATTCATATTCTCCACTTTAAAAAACTTCTATCTCATACGTAGATCAACTTAAGAAAAATAAAAAAAAACCCCTTACAACAAGGCATTAAGACACACAAAGATGAAGGTAAAGACTGATTATACTGGCTGACAGGGAGTCCATTTACATAGGGACATAATCTATAAACCGCTTCTAATAGCTTTAAAAAATCTACCTGCCCGCCATAACTATAAACTACTGGAGTTGAAACTTTTTTTTAAAAAATACCTATTAGGAAAAAGGGATAACCCTTTTTGAAAAATAAATCTTGATTAGTGGAAGTTCCATGTTTTTTCTTTAAACTTTTTGGATATTTAATAAATAAAATTCCTAAGAGTCATTGTTACATGGTTAATTATTACTTATATTGAATAAAGGGGAAGGTTGTCAGTGTAAAGGGATATATATATTTTTTTTTTTTTAAGTTAACGTAGATTTTTTTTTTTTTTTTTTTTTTTTTTTTTTGTTATCATTTTAAAGGTAAAAAAGGGGTGAACATTTGGGTAATAGTCACTGGGGTCATCATAAAGTCACATACTCATATATTAGAAGGCCATTTAAAATATATAAAAAATGTGTGTATGTATATCATCTGTTGGGCCCTTCTCAGACGTTTTATGTATAAAATGACAGAATGAAAAAAAAAAAGAAAAAAAATAGAGAAAACATAATATGGATTGTTGTTTTTATAAAGTACGTAAAATCTTTTGTCTATGTCAGAATATTTAATTGGTTTTCGAGGCTAGAACATTTTATAGTAATTAAATTTCAAATATGGCACTTTATAAGGCACTTAAGAAGTGTAAGTTGCAGGGCCGTTTCTACTAATAGGCAAGACTAGGCGGCCGCCTAGGGCGGCAAATGGAAGGGGGAAAAATAATGTTTAATCAAACAGCGAAAAAAAATAGCAAATTAATAGAGAAAAAAATCGGTCCGAGACAACTCAGACAAACTTTCTCATATACGAGTTCATAATTATTTAGCCCAGTGTGTTCCATTTATTAGTTTTCGTATGCAAATTTAATTATTTTTTGAACATTTCATCAACATTTATCATAAAAATAACTTCTCCTGGGCGGGGAATCGAACCCGGGTTCTCTCCGTCCGTGTTTTAAGCTATTTTCTCAGGAACTATATTTTTCCCGGGAAAACGCCTTATATCGCTAGTAATCGCTAGATTCGTATAATTTAAATGGACTAAATTTTTGATTTTTGTAATCAAAATCGTCGGAACCGTTTTCGAGAAACAATTTTTTTTCACGTTTTATTTTAATTTTTTTTCAATATTTATGCAAAATTTCGTCAAAATCGGCCCAGTATAGTTTAGGCTCTAGGCGTCTGCACAGAAAGACATTTTTTAAAAACCACTTTTATGGACTCAGGGGACCTTAAAACGTGTAAACCCATCAAATCGAATTTTCGCGTCATTACAATACTTTCTCTTTACATGGGAAAGTAAACATTTTGAGAGCTTTGGTTGATTCTCGAGAGCTAGCCGAAGGAATAAATATTGAAAGCCAATTTTTAATCCAAAAAGAAGAAGAAAAAGGAAATTGTTCGCTTATGAATAAGGAGATGAACCCATCGCTGACCTCAATGTTTCAGAGTAAAATACTATTTTGCAATATTTGATGCGGCAATTAGCTCTGTAGAAGATCGATGCATACAGTTTAATGAAATTATTTGATTTTCTATAACGTATATAGGTGACCTCAAGATGAAAACTTCCAGAACTCATGGATTTGTTTATCAAATTATTTATGATATGCTCTAACTTCTAACCCACTAGCCCTGGAGAAGCCTCATCTTTCCTAAAGGACATTGCCGTGACAGCTTTCTGTCCTGAACTTTCAGGAATAAGTAATCCAAATACAAAATTATGCAAAATCTGAATACGTGCTGAACTATCTGTGCTAAGCAAGTTATAAAATGGTTTTCCTAATTTGTTCGTTGTTCATTGTATCCTTTTTCCTTTTACGAAGAACTGAAGAAGGGGGGGGGGGGCAGCATTTTTCAATTCTCGCCTAGGGCGGCAAAATACCTAGAAACGGCCCTGGTAAGTTGTGGAACATTTTATAATAATTATATTTCAAATATGGCACTTTATAAGGCACTTAAGAAGTGTAAGTTGTGGAACATTTTATAATAATTATATTTCAAATATGGCACTTTATAAGGCACTTAAGAAGTGTAAGTTATGGAACATTTTAAATTTATGATTCTTATTTTCTTAGAAAGTAATATCAAGATTAGTCTTCTTCGTTAAACAAATTGGAATTATATTTTTAAGGGATAAAAATACTTACATATTCTATAGAATTAGTGGCATCGACATAGGTGACTTGGATATTAGTCGATCTCGGTTCCTTCGCTTTTTCTACGTTGACAACTTCTGAAAGCTTGTTCCACCATAGATCACGAGCTGCTTGAGTACTGTAACAGAAAATAACAAGAAAAATGATTAGATAAAATAAATTAATAATTAAATAACATAAAAGAATGGGGTAAAGTAAAAGTATAATACAATAATTGTGAAATTAAAAGAAGAAAAAACTGAAATATATCCTTGACCGTTGATCAAAAACCAAAGGTTGGGTTTGAAAAGAAAAATATATTTATTTATTCAACAACGAAAGATAGAAGACTCAAACATTAGTTTATTTGAACAATGATGTGTACGAAGACAGATAAAACAATAAAATAAACGTAATGGAAATAAGAACGGTAAATTAAAGGAAGAATTTTATGTCTGAGTGTTTGAAATACAAGAAAAAAAACCATGATTTTTCAATTAAAAAAAATTAATAATAGCATAAAACTACTAATAACTGAATATCTCTTTAAAAAAGCTTATTCTTACGGAGTAAAACATAAGGAAAAGTAGCTTCATCTATGAATACAAGATAACAGATAAGAGTCAAGTAGATGTACCCATCTTCTATAATCAAATACAAGAGTTTCTTGACCTTCTGTAATAGAAGAATCCTTTGAAAAACTCACGATATATTTCTAATCGGTCAATAAGACTCCTCTCAAAAGATAAATCTTGTTTTAAAAAGGGGTGACGTCAGTAAGGATTGTCCGATGTCTAGAAGTTTATAGTAGTTTATGCGTCAGAATCTTTTATTAAATCAACAGTACAATTAAAAAATGGGGTTTTGAAGCTATAAATAGCTGTTTTAAAAAAAAAATCAGCTAACTATTGTTTTAACTGATAATAATTTGATTAGGTTGTTAAGATTGAGTTGATTTCCGATTTTTTTAGGCACTTCTTTAGATTGTTACTCCCCTTATAAAGAAAACAGAGGGGAGTAACAATCTAAAGAAGGTGTACGGAATGTTCTTCTTCAGACTGTTACTCTCCTTATAAAAACGGAAGTGGGATATTCCTTTGTTCCAAAGTACATTGGACTAAACAACCCTTTGTCTTAATTATTAATTGGTCTAAGACATTTACATTCTAAAAAAATCATAAGGGAGTAACAATCTGAAGAAGTATCCTTTTTATTTCATTATTCTCTCATGAAGAGTGGTATCGAATATTGTTAAATAAGCTTGTAATTGGTTTAAATAAGCCGGTAACGAGAGAGAAAGAATTTCGGAAAACAAAACTATTTTCAGAACAAGATAAAGTAGCAAGATTAATGAAGGTAAGGGCAGTTCAAAAGATTGTGATCTGTGTTCACAGAGGTTTTTTTTGTTTTGCAGGATTTGCTTTTAACGTCTATAGAGAAGAAAAAGTATCATTTTCTATTTTTAAGAATGTGTGTGTTTTTTTGTGGTCAAAAAACTATAAGGGTGCTAATTGAGGTCCTAACACTGTCATCTGAAGTGACCAAAAAAAACTTGACCGGAAGATATACATCAATCTTTCCCATTTCAAAATTTTGAGATAGAGTAAGATGGGTTTACAAATGTTAAGAATGGGGGGTTGGTAGAGGGAAAAAAATTAAGGGTGAAGGATGTAAAACAATACCGGTAGGGCCCTTCAAGATATTGAGAAGTAGAAGTAGTGAAGGGTTCATTTTTTTTCTTAAGATATAGTTAGGAAGTTTTCACATTAGATGGTTGTTAGTGTTAGATAGTGGGCATAGGGCTAGACAGACCCGTGGCACCTATAAGACTTTGAAGGCACACCCCACCTAATGGTTGAGGCACCAGACGAAGGCAAACCATCAACAAGATATGGACACGGGCGACGCCGTCGTCCTATCAACTAGACCAATAGCCACCTTCCAAATAACAAATACCTAGAAAGGTTCTTACCTATGTAACCGTGTAATAAACCAGGGTAATAACTAAGAAACATACTTAATAAAGAGGACGGTAAGGTGATCTACGACTACCCATCCTAATAAAGAAGACAGTTATACTAATTTCTAACTAAAGGAATGAACAGCCAAAATGATAAACCAGAGACTGAAAAATTAACCAATATTATTTGGATAAAGATTTGTTTTAAACAAAACAAAGTGTTAAGCAGGATACAACTTAATTATAATAAAAAAAAGTTAAGTTAGAAAGTTAATACATCAAATAGTATTATAAGGTACTACATTCTTCTCTTATAACATTATGTATACATAATATTATAAGAGACACATAGCTATTAACAAAAATGTATTAACAAATAATACATAATAGAGAAAATGTATCACTATATAAATAAGAACTGAGAAATTACATTATTTAATATAAAAAAATATAAAAAAGACCAGCACATAACAATAGGGACTATAAGAATTATAATATTGAATTATAATTAACAATAGTTGCATAAAATAAATTATTATAAGCATCCAGGATGTATAATGTAACAGTAATTGCAAGTATTAAAGAAAAAACTGTATGAAATATTAGGAAAGTAAAAGATTACACATAATAATAGAAAAAAAGTTAAAAGATTTAACAAAATATTTTGGTAAAAATAATAGACTAGATCATACATAATGTAAAGGATAGAATTGTTTTCTTTAATTATAAAAAGTTTAGCTAAAGTTAGTTGATTTATGACTCCTTATTTAAATCAGAAAGGTAATAAATTAAGGAAATTAATTAGCATAATAGGTTTTTAGGAACTAAAAGGGTAATATTTCAAACGATTTGTTAATTTTTATGAAAACAAAGAAATGTATTGAATATGTTAATAGAGTAAACTAAAATATTTATTAAATGTAGTTTTAATTATTAAACATTCTATTTTATTTGCATAGAAAGGGTATTTTATTTTTTTAATAAAATTCCCCTAACTAGTTAAGACTTTCTTCGTGGACTTTCCTATCGTATTTCTTGTATAATTTAAAAACTTTTTTTTTTTTAAACAAATCACTGTCAAAATTTTTCTCAGAATAAGACAAGGCGTATAGAATAGGGTACAACTCGTGCTCTACAAGAATACCCGAGGGTTTATGGGGTTATGAAAATCAACCTGAACTTTAGTGGACATGAAAGTAGGACTGTAAATCATTCAAGAGCTTCGTCTTAGTGTCAAAGTCAGTTAAGTTAAATGATTTTTTTGAGAATTCCTGATTAAAATGTCAAAAATTTTATAAGTGGTTTGCTGGTTTCGTTAAAACAGAACAATCATCACAACATTTTATTTGTTATTCAACAAATAAAACTTAAAATCGCGTGCACTGATAAGGCTGTTCTTCGAGTTTTATGTATTAACTCGCAAAAAAACTAATTTTGAAATAATAACTTAGTCAACAAATAGATCTGTACTATAAACTAATTACTAACTAATTTCTATTATTGTTAATTTTACATAGCTTTTAATAGATTTAATACTTATAAACATAGTAAGAATAATTTAAACGAGGAGTACATTATCCTCTTAAAACTGATCAGTACTGCCAATTATAGTTAAAAGGCAAAAACAGAGGATTTTTAAAAAGAAAAACTTCCAACAGAACACTTTGTTTTGATGTAAACTTTAGCTTTCTAAACGGTTTTTATCTTTTTACTAATGTTTAACATTTGGAACTCAACCAAATGGATTTTTAAGAAGTCAAAAGCAAAAAAGAAACCAATTAGAAAAATTGTAAACAAATGTTGTTTAGTATATAATTATATCTATAACACTAATATACCTTAATATGGTAAAAATTAATATAATTAACAAAAAAATCCTTTTCCGAAGTATTATATGTAATTGAATTAAAAAATTAAAAATATAACTTATCCAATAAATATGTAATGAGTATATCGCTTTAACGATAATATATATTGTTTATGAGATTACTAGGAAGAAAAATAAATATAAAATATATCAATAAACATTTTTATTATTATTATGATTAATTTCCTAAAGCAATACTTGGTTATTTCATATGACGTATGTAAATGTGCAATAACGTATGTGTTATATGAAATATAGAGAATGATAATGTATAATTCTTATTAAAAAAAAATAACATTTCCAATTTACTCATTTATTCTTAAAAATTAAATATGTACCCATTAATCTAAAATGAATATTGTATTTATTTTTTATCTTTTATTAGTTATTTAATATTATTTCAGGTGTATGGAAATAAATCAAAAATAAAATATACAATATCGAATCAATGAAATATATATGTATTTAAAGAAATTTTAATTTTTAAAAATAAAGAGAAAAACGTTTCATCATAACTAAAAATAAAAAAAAATTTGTAAAAGGTAGCAGATTAAAAATAAAATGACTTCAAACAAAAGGGTTTAGAAATAATATTATGTCTAATAGCACAAAGAATGTTCACAAAAACAAATTTTAGAAAGAATAGATTAAGAATCACTTAATATTTCGTGGAATCAAAAGATTCTTATTGTTCAGGTTTCGTGAATAGCTAAAAGAAGATATTCTGAACGAATTTCCCTTAGTCAATCAATCTCAAATCGAAACGGTACAAAATCGGATTGATTTGAAAAAAGTAGAGATTAGAGAGGGAAAAAAGTTTCTGATTTACAAATAAAGGCAAACTAATCAGTGAAATATTTGTTTAGAGAAATAGGTGGTAGAAAAAAGTATACGTCAATCTTGTTTATTGTTTACGTAAATGCCTTCCAAAGAAATCCCCTTTCTTTCTCCAGAGTCTTAAAACTTCCAGTATTAATGGATTCTTAGATTTAAACCAGGTTTCTAATATATACACAAGTTAAAACGGCGAAAAACACAAACCTAAACAGATACATTTAGGTCCTTTTTTCTCAAAAAAACAGAGTTTATAAAAAGTGACGTAAGGTATATTCCTCTAAAGAAAACAAACCGTGGAGGAAAAAATAAAACTCAAGATGCATAGGCGATTCAAGGAATTGTAAATTTAGATTTTGTTCTCAAAAATAAAACTTTTATAAAACAACCCGTAGTAAAAAAAAAAAAAAACGCGTTTTATCTATGCTTCCGGTAGAAAAAAAATAGACGATGGTTTAAAAATACGAAAATAGTGGAGAATTAGATCAGAGTAACATATTTATGAGGAGGAACTTAATGCAATTCTTCCGGCTAGAACTAAAAATTGATTATCTATTGGAAAAAAGAAGAAAACAAAAACATTTTTTCAAGGAATTAACTGCAATGTTAGTCAGAAGAACCATGTAGCACAGTTATAGTAAATTATTTTTATAACGTGTAAAATATACTTAAAAATTTCATTCTTGCAAAAGTTTTCTAAAAAACTGAATCAGTTTAGATTTCGTAAGAAGTTTATAATACATAAATGTATCAAGTATGCATTAAATGAACGCTTAACATTTTCATTATGTCATAAATTAGTCATATGATAAGTAAAAGAAGCAATTAAAATAATTAATCAAGGTCCTAATAATGACAGATATGATTGTATGTAATAATAAATATATATATAGTCATAGTAGTCATTTGATAATAGTAACTATTGGGAATTTAAAATTGTTAATTGGAGGTCAGAATTCCCCTCCCTCCTAAATAATTGTTAACACCAATATGACTAAATAAGGAATGTTAAATTGTTTACAAGGGTATTTTTTAACAATTACTAGCGTAAGTTAATAATTACCTGACAGACGGAAAATGTCAATTATATTAGAAGTACGAAATATGCCTCATCTTTCTAGTTAGTAAGCAAGGAATGCCGTGCTTTAGATTATGGTACATCTGAGATATATTAACAATTAATCTTCCCTAATGAGACTTCGTGGAACGTACTCATTTGAAATTAAAAACAAATTGTGCAATACTGTCGTTTTCCAATATGCATATCGGTATTTAAGTTGAAAATTTTAGGTGGAACCCTGGCGTGTTACAGTATTTATAAGTTACTTTGAGTCTTTCTGTACTTCTTTAGATTGTTACTCCCCTATTTTTTTTTTTAGAATATAAATGAATTTGACTAAATAATTATTAAGAAAAAAGGGATGTTTAGTCTAATGTACTTTAGGACAAAGAAATATCAAACTTCTGCTTTTATAAGAGGAGTAATAGTCTAAAGAAGAACATTCCGTATACCTTCTTTAGATTGTTACTTCTCTCGGTTTAATTTTTATAAGGGGAGTAACAATCTAAAGAATTGTCGGTTTTTCTTTAATTAAGATATTTTCTTTATCTATAAACATTTCCTTTTAGCTTTATTCAATTTTCTTCATAAAAAATTGTATTAATTTTCTTCGTCAAGTGTATTAAAAAACTCGACACTTAATAAGCAAAGTAAAGTTAAAAAATCTAATAAAACAGTTCAATTACATTATAGCTCATTGTAAAAAATTACTTTCTTTAAAATGTTAGAAATTCTTAGTACAGACATGTACTTCTTATAGTAAACTTCCGAGAAGAGAAGTCGTTGCCCTTTCATAAGCCCTTTTACTTAAAGATTTTGCCGACAGCATCCTTAAGCTGAGAGATTTTATAAAGCAAAAGGTAAGAAACAGTTACATGTTAGCCATCGAGAATTGTAAGGTGCATAAAAATACAGGGTAGCATTTATAATTTTTTTTATAAGTAAAAAATGGGGGGCGAATAAAAAAAAATATGAAGTCCTTTGATCCTTTCAATAAAATTATATTCTAAGAATTGAAACTGACAATTTTTTTCCATGATGAAAAAAACTATACATTTACTGTCTCCTGTGTTACTAAAAAACACTAAATCCAAAAAAGGGGTAGGCGTATCAAGAGGAAAAGGTTATGAGGGAGAGACCGAAAAGGATTTGTAATATAATAGCATCTGAAAGAAGGATCTATAGAAATTCAAGGCGTTAGGGTTTTCAGAAGAACTTCTATAACTATGGAAAGGAATTAACAAGTATGGTTGGATCCTTTCTACCTGTTAACATCGAGGAACGTTGAGACCAACAAACTTTTAAGCCTCAGGTTGACGGGAAAACCGCGCTAAAATATTTAAAGTAGAAGTTTACCATAAATAAAAAAGTCTTCAGTGATGACAGATATTTAATAATACAAAAATGGTATTTTCAGGGGTGAACTTTGTTACCAGTAAACTATATAAGTTAGGGACAAGAATATATTAAAATAATCTATATTATCTATTTATGTAGTTTACTGACTATAATCAGAATCATTCGATTTAGCATCTGAGAATTGTTTTATACACTATAATTATACTTATTCAGCAAATAATTACAAGAATGCCGATATATCAATAGCCTCTCCCTTTTAAAGTACAGCTTAGCCCTTTATTAAATATGTGATCAAGAAGCTGATAAGAGTTTAATTTTGTAGTACTTCTAAGCATAGAGTAGGCACCTCCAAACCTCTGTCGTAAGATGCTTACGATAGTTACAATAGCTTATTCGTATAAGTTCAGGTCTTATATAGGTTCAAACACTATTTACTAACTATAATTTTGTATTTAAATTGTTTTTGCAGTAAAAACCATTTTAATAGAGATATTTTATTTCAATTTTATAGGGCATGAGGTATGTAAAAAAAAAACAAAAAAAACTTAGTAATAAGAATAAAAATGTTCAAAATATTATTCATACAGAAAAAAATCTGGTCGTAACAAAATCATTTAACAAAAATGACGGAAACTAAAAATCAGCAGATATCATATGTAAGGCAAAGGTCTTTATCGGTTATCCAATATCTTGACCCCATTTATTTATATAAACTAAGATAAAAGCAATAAAAAAAAATTGTAATAGATTAGTTTTTAAATCAGCGCGAAAAATAATGTATCTTACATGTTACTCGTGATAAAAGTGATTATTATAATAATATCAACAAATTTAGAATTATTAACTCAATATCAGAGGTAATGAAGTCCGAAATTATTTTATAATCATCGCTTGAAAGTTATATAGGAAGTTAAATTTTATATTAAATAATCCTTTACATCCAAAAAAATATTTCATTAAAACACACAATGAAAGAGAAAATTAGTTATTAATTCACTAAACCAACAAACTATAATTTATTGACTAAGAGTTCAATTATTGTAAAACTAGTACAAAGATTGATTATGATCAAAAATTGTATTACTAAAATAGTTTTCTGACTATAATCTGCTCCACCTGAGTTTTATACATAGGGAAATTTATACAAAGTATATTTTCCGTTGTGATATTTCCAATATGACTATTTAAAACTAGATTTAGATGCAATTTCCAAAGTTTAAGATAGAAAACCAGGTAATTTAGAAAGTACGTCTGATTTTGACGTAGTTTTTGTCTAAGGGGTATTTATGGAATATTTTTGGAGGGTCTACTTATGCAATACAAATGTACTTTCTTTTTGTAAGGAAAGGCCTAAATAACAATAATATATATTATTGAAATTAGATTGTCCTAGTTAACTAACTAAAATATATTTCTATGTGAAAAAGGTAATGTAGAGAATGATATATTCTTAAAATTAATAAGTAAAAAAATCTTACCTAATGAGATTCTTAGAGTAAAGTTTAATCGAATTTATAGCAATAAATATTGTATATTTCTTTTTAGTATATTGGAAATATACTATAAATTAAGTAAGAATTCTAAATCAATTTATTGTAAGACATTCTCTTTAAGAAAAATTGCGAAAACAAATAGTTTTAGAGTAACAATTAAAGTTAACAACTGTATTCCTTATTCCAAGGTAAAATAATACAATTATTAATAATAAAATTAATTAATAACATAATCAAAATTAATAGAAGAGGGAAGCTAATCCCTGATGTAAACAAAGGTTGAGATTTGCATATAATTTATGAAACAAATAATGCAAAATAAAATTACACATACAATTAAAAAAGCTCAATTAATTAGAAGTTATTGGGAACATGGGAAAGGATATTGATACCTATAGTGTTTTTTTAAAAAAAGGACGTAAAAACAATGAACAGGAGCTTTAGATTGTTTTTCAAAGATAACAGGTAAAGAACGTATCAATATAAAAATATGGGATAGAGCGATACCATTAATAGAACATTTATCAATGAACTGATATCAAATAAAAGATAAAATATGTATCTAAATTAAAAAAAAACAACATATTTTTTAAGTCAAGGCAAAACTATCGGCATTTGACCTAATGATAAGCTATGAATGTATCAGATCATTCAGAAAAGTAATTCATACAAGACTATATAACAATTAATGAAATGTATAACATAGGATGTATGTAATTGCTAAATTAACTCTTCTTGATCCCATATGTTAATATAGAATAAATATTATCACAAGAGATGATATTTTGAAATATTTTGATAATTTACTAAATATTCATTGAGCAAATCATTAATTAATAATTAGTTAAAGCGTGAGATATTTTTCCGGCTAGTTCTTTTCAATTAAATGATAATATACACATTGTTTAGTTGTCTATGTTTACGCACTTTTTGTCACACCGATCGTAATTCAATAACACGTGAACTTTAATTAAAGTAATATGACAATAAAGTGACCACCTGATTTTTAAATTAGTTCCTGAAAAATAACAAATTAAAATCTACAAAACAAAGGTGAGTTAATGATCCTATTAACTTTTTTAAGTTATTTCATCAACCAATAAGTTTTAGTACATCAATTTTACACATATATCTTATTTATTTTTAGGTATGATAGATGGAAATCAACGTAGACATTTAAAAAACTTACAGGAAAATCTTTATTGAGGAAAAAGGAACAGTGATATTATTTATGTAATACGCCTATTCTGTCTATGCAATATGTAATTCAGTAAATGTAATCATGTACACATGTGTAATATATATATTAGTTATACATAATCCGTTACATACTAACTTCGTACTACTTAAGAGGTCGTGGGAACTAATATTATGTCTATTTACACCCACAAAAATTCTTTAAAAAATTATATATAATATTTTAAAAATTAATTGATTTTGAAAAGTAAATTTAATTTAACACTAAAAAACAAATTCCGAAATGATCTTAAAACTCACATAGATCTGAATATCCTCTTTGATTTTGAAGGTAACGTATCCCTTTTGCTCGCCCTATGATCCATCGATAAGCTGTATTTAAGAAGTACCATGGTGCAATATATGTGTAATAATTTTCATTCACTTTACAAAATAATTTAACTTAAAAAAATAAATTTCAGTGAGCTTCAAAACATTTAACTCAGCTGAACGGTAGTTAGACACTGACTGACACTGACAAGGCAGAGGTATAAGCGGTAGGGGGTGGAAGTAGAGCTAACCCCCACTCTATCCCATATAGAGTTCACTGGCTACCCATATACCATCCCCACTACTAACATCCCTCTTAAGCTATAGACCTCTCAAGGGGTGAGTTTTTAAGAGTTTATCCCCCAACCCAAAACGCCCACACTAACCCCCTGTTTTTTTTAAAAAAACCCTTTTTTCCAATTAATGCTTAATCCTTTCTAAAAATACATTATTCAAGAATAGAGAAAATATCACCAGGTTAATGCCTTTCTATAAAATCCTATTTTCCATTTCATTTGAATTTTCAAACCTAATACATAATTTAAAACTGATCTCTGCTACTTGAAAAAAATAGTATCCTCAAATAATCGGTTAATATACAATATTAAAAGTAAATTAATACTTTTTTATAGCTACAAATGAAACAGATTATAAAACTGTGGAAATTTTAAAATTAATTTAATTCTATTTAGCCCTTATAATAATTATTGTGTAAAAAAACAAACTATTTTTATTCGATTTTAGAAGATAAGGAAATATGTCAGCATTAACGTTCTATTTTTCCTTTTTTTTTAAATGTATAACTTTTATAGTTCTAACAAAACTACCTTTTGTTCCTTTGCAACAAATTTATTGGTAGATTTATTGGTAATTGATTTTTTGGTAATTTATTGTTTACAATATAGTAATGAGCTTGAATAATGTATTCAGAAAAATACAATATTTACTTCCATTTATGTTCCATTATATATAAATATATCTTTCAAATGTGCTAAATTCCAAATGATTAAAGCATACATTTTTTATTTGATTAAAAGAAAGCCAATAAAAAAGAATTATTAAATCAATTTTTTTAGATATAAAATTATTCTATTATTTTGCTTCCGAGTCTTTAAAGGATCCAGTAGTGGAAGCATTGTGTTAAATTTTGGGAGATTAAAACTTATTTCCCTCTTTCTTCCTCCTGAGATCTTCCTGAACAAATTTAGTTTCCTGTCTTGTTTTTTTTTATTTTTAGACAAAAATTATTAAATTGTTAATTTTTTTTAGATATTAGTAAAACATAACAAATTAAACCAGAAGCTGAGTAATTACCAACTTAAAATGTTTTCCAATTTCATATAAAACCATTGATTCTCTTTTATTTGTTTTAATATAAAAGAAAACAACGAACTTAATTGGTTCGACTTGATGTCTTTAACTAGATGAATTAATTTAAATAAAAAATAAAAAAGATTCATTTAAGTACATCAATTTAAATTCTTCTTTAGATTGTTAGTCCTCTTATAAAGAAAACAGCGGGGAGTAACAATCTAAAGAAGGTATACGGAATGTTCTTCTTTAGACTGTTTCTCCCCTAATAAAAACAGGAGCGTGATATTCCTTTGTCCCAAAATACATTGGACTAAACATCCCTTTGCCTAAATAGTTATTTAGTCTGTCATTTATATTCAATAAAAACATAGAGGAGTAACAATCTAAAGAAGTGCCCAAATTTGTATAACTATAAGTAGATTCATATACTGTAAAAATAATTATATCAAATTTATACTCATATGTTAAAGATCAA
This sequence comes from Gerris lacustris, assembly GCA_951217055.1. Taxonomy (NCBI): domain Eukaryota; kingdom Metazoa; phylum Arthropoda; class Insecta; order Hemiptera; family Gerridae; genus Gerris; species Gerris lacustris. The sequence continues at coordinate 18,212,685 of OX578282.1, forward strand.
TGGTTATGGGGATTTAGAAAAACGCTAAGTAGGTTATAGCAATAAAAAAGGGTAAGAAATCAGATGGTAGTCAAGCTATAAGGTTCTCATAAACTAAACCTGGTAATGGCAAGCCTCCTGGGAAAAGGGATTAAGTAAAGATTTTTATAACTTCTGGGTATATCCGACAACTTCGAGGAAGCAAAAGTTACATTTAGGGGGCAAGGGGCTCCAGGTAAACCGAGGACAGAATTTACCACCTGAAGAAATGAAGACCTTTAAATATTCCTTAATGCATTAACAATTGGTTAAGGAGTCACTCAGACGGGGGAGGTTTTAATGCTTTGACGAGACGCATTTAATTTTAAAGGTATCGGGAAACAAAGGAGACAAATCCTAAGCAGACGGGTTTAAAAACTTAAACCATGAAGACGAGTCAGAAGTCTAGTCGAAAATTATTGATTTTTTTGGCGACCGCAGAATCATTATTGGCTGTTGGGAAAACATTTAAAGAAGAGGTAAATATCTCGACTAAGTCGACAAGAGATATCCATGTTCAGTCGACGACGACTTCTTAAGTCTAGCCAGCGCTATAATTATTTCACGTCTCGACACAGGAAATTAAAAGATTTATGTAGTTCGACATATAATTATAATCCGTAAAGAACAGTAGACAGCTTTAACAAACTAGAAAATTCGATCATATCGTTGTTAAATTGATAATAATGGGAGTGTATGTTAGCAAGATAATGTCAAATAAAATACAGTGACAAAGTTCATGCTAACGTTTCGCTAAATTTATTAACATCATCAGAGCAAGAAACAAAGTATAAAATAAAAATTACTTTATAACATGTCGCAGAGTAACCTCGACCTTTTTTTATTATATTTATTTTATACTTTGTTTCATGCTCTGATGATGCTAATAAATTTAGCGAAACGTTAGCATAAACTTTCTCACTGTCTTTTATTTGACAGCATCTCGCTAACATACGTTCTTATTGATAAATAATAATTATACTTTTATACGATGAAGGTGACGAAATATCTTCAATTTTTTGTCCTCTTTTTGAGTCAAGATAAATAAACTATTATCTTCAGGTTTTTTCTAATAGTAAACATAATGATGTCATACACATATGTATACATGAGATCAATTTATGATTATCGAGTTTTTTTCAAAGAACGAACAATTTTTAGATAAGGTGAAGATGGAAGTATGATTTTACGAGTGGTCTATTTTCATGTCCTTTCATGTATCGTTGGTTTTATTGCAAGATATGATATATATATTCTCTGAAAAAGAATTCATTTCAACTCGTCAGTCCAATTACAAAAGAAAAGTTCAACATATTAAAGAGTGTAGGTGGTAAAAACTAATAAAAATTCTTGTTTCTTCTGTAAAGCAGTTAACAAGAAGGCAATAATGCATAACAATTTTTTAAACACAAACAAAAAATATGAGGCATCTTATTAAAAGTAATCAATAAACCCCTATTGTCAAAATTTGACCTCAAAAACGCTAACTTGAAACTCGTTTTACTATTTTCAATTAAATATATATATATATATATATATATATATATATATATATATATATATATATATATATAATAGTAAAATTAAAATTTATTATTATTTTTATATACAAGACTAAAGAGACGTAGGCGTGCGAGGAGCAAAAGAAAGGAATTTCACCCTATCAACTTAGTTAAAGCGCGAGACCTAAAAGTCAACTTCTTTCATTTGTCATACTTCTATTAAAAAAGTAAGTCACCTAACGGCACTTCATTATATATATATATATATATATATATATATATATATATATATATATATATATATATATATATATATATATATATATATATATATATATATATATATATATATATATATATATATATATATATATTATGCGCTAAAATACAAATTGTAAAAATGTGGTTCTGTCCTAGAAGAGAATGTTTCTGATGTCAAAGAAAAGATTTTAATGAACAAGTCCCATCTAAAAACTTCTATTGTGTCGAACTTTATTATTTTTTTGTCACACCTTTATATAAATTAGTCAAAGAACATGGAAAAGAAAACGATTAAGAAAGATTAAGAGAAAAAAAAAAAAAAGAACATTAAAAGAAGATATATGGTTCTAAGATAGTTATTTTTCTTAAACGTAGTAGAAAAATAAAGAACCTAATAGATCAATTAATAACTGATTATAATCTTTGAAAAAAAAGAAAGAAAACAACAATTATAAAAATATACAATGATAAATTGATAGATTTGGAAGAAAGAGGTTTAATAGTGAAATGACCTACAGAGATTAAGTGGAAAACAAGTAAAGAAAAATACATTAAGAATACTCTGAACTCAGTAAAATCTTAAAAGATGAAAGTGATTTGACTGCGTCAAAATTCATAATGAAACGTAATTTTTCCAGGTAAGATATTTTCTTCGATAAGTTCAGTAGAAGAAAAATGAAGAATAGAACAACATATATTATAAATTATTTTTTAGTAACATTACTATTACTATTTTTTGTTTCCTCAATTTATTTTACTTTTTTTAATACTAATAAAATAATTTTCGGTATCATAATACAAATAAAGTCACAAGAAAGTCAAATAAGTCACAGTTTACATATATAAAAAGCTTTTTCGAGTCCAATTACTATTTCTCCTTTTATGATGATTTAATTTACATATTTTATTTCTATCACTACAATAAATAATCTTTTATAATACATTTGACATTTAGAACAATTAAAGTGCCATAAAACGTAATTTTATGGCATTCTATTGTAAGACAATTTATTGGTTTTTATGTTAAACTTAATTTGTTGTTATTTTAAATTTTAACAGAGTATCTTTTATTTAAATTTTAACAGTTCAGTTGACGCTCTCATATGGAGACTGTTTTTTTAATTTTATTTAGTCGACTCTGAACGGTAATAAAAGCCCTGACAGAAGATGCCCTTTAAACTGGGTCGAAACGTCTCAAATAAAATATTTATTACATCCATTATTACACCTCTTCAGTCATCGATTACTTATATTCGAGAATTACAAGGGGGTATCATATTATAATTTAGGGAATCCTAGTTAGTAAAATGAACTGATCAAGAATAGATACAAATTTTCTTTTAAATCTAAACTTAAAATAATTAATATAAAAATGCCATTTTTCAAAACTGGTCTTATTTTCAATTTTTTTTTTGTTTCTGTATTGTTCACCTTAGTTGTATCTATGTGCAAAATTTGGGAAGATTGAATGAAGGTAAGTGGTTCAACATTGGGGTAATAGGTGTGCGATGAAACTTGAAAAGCAAATAAATTTGACGCCATTTTTTTTTATTTTTTTATTTTATTTTTGGTTTCTGTATTCTTCACCTTAGTTGTATCTATGTGCAAAATTTGGGGAAGATTGAATGACGGTAAGTGGTTCAAAATTGGGGTAATAGGTGTGCGATGAAACTTGAAAAGCAAATAAATTTGACGCCATTTTTTTTTATTTTTTTTTTTTATTTTTGGTTTCTGTATTCTTCACCTTAGTTGTATCTATGTGCAAAATTTGAGGAAGATTGAATCACGGGAAGTGGTTCAAAATTGGGGAAACGGAAATGTGCGATGAAACTTACAAAGCAAAGTAATATAAGACCAGTAATAATAAGACCAGTAATAAATCTAAAATAAGTATTGTGATAAAATAAATAACTAACTAGCGAACTATAGGCTCTTAGGGCCAAGATCTACAAAAGGGCTTATACAATAGTATTAGTTATAATTTCATGTAATTTTAGCTTAACATTTGAATAAAGCGTATTTGCTTTAAATAAAAATGTTTTCTATCTATCTATCTACAATATTTGTATATGCAAGGAAGTAAATAAGTTAATATGACCTTAATACAAATTGCTATTTGAAATAAATATAAAGATATCATCGCAGGTTAAATATAAATCCTATTGTCGAAATTTTTTCATTTAATTGAACACAACGCATAAAATTCTAAAATCTTAATTCCAAATATTCTTCCAAATAAAACCAATATTTATTCTTGTACAGTAATGTGTTTATAGTATATAAGCACTACAGAAATATGTGAAATCATAAGCTTTTAAGAAGAACACAGAATATAGAGAGAACCAAAAAATTGTAGCTGTTGAGTTTATTTCAGATATGAAGTGAAACTTTACAAAGTCAAATCAATTTTCATTTTAAAATAGTGAAGAGGACAAAATTATGTTAAAGAGAATTAATTTTTAAATGGAGGAAATGCGTGGCCTCGACCAAGGACACGGTATTACTATTAAGTGCTAAGTAAAGTTCCTTGTAAAATTCTAATGGAATTTGGCACTAACTGGCTAATTCGCTTTATCTCCTTTGACTGTCATTGAAGGATTGCCTTGCTTCAAAAGGAATTTAAAAACTTTATAATGTTTTGTGCAAATTAGTCTTTAGCACAATTCTATTATATCAAAAAAACAAAAACATAATGACCAATAACAATAGTGTGAAAGGTCTTTTGAATTTTACGACTAAATCATATTATTAAAAAAAAATTACACATTAATAAAGGGATCAATCGGCAAGTTATCTAAAATTGTAATAGTCTATTCATTCATATAATAATTTATTAATACAAATTCCAATCTAATAGATAAAAAAAGAATGTCAATAAGATTTTAATCAAAAATGTAATATAAAAGAATATAAATCAATACTAAAATTATAGAGAAATCTAATAAAAGAATGTTGATTAAATTTGTATACTAAAATTAAAATACATTAGCATTTATTTTATTTATTTATTTCATAACTTATTTAATTAAATAAAAAACATGTTTTATTGTAAAGTGGACATAGTTAAATAATAATTTGCTTTCATCAGTAGTCATGTATTTTTTTTTAAATAATAATTTCTTTAATTTCTATTGTTATCTGTACGATGGTGTACTTCAAAAACATCGCAAGACTAAAAAACATTACTTCTATGGGAGAGCATTAAAAACATTATTTGACAACAGAGTTAAATGTTAGGCATTTGTTACTTTAAAGTTATAAATGGATAAGGCACTTCTTTAGATTGTTACTCCCCTTATAAAGAAAACAGAAGGGAGTAACAATCTAAAGAATGTGTACAGAATGTCCTTCTTTAGACTGTTTCTCCCCTTATAAAAACAGAGGTGTGATAGTCCTTTGTCCCAATGCACATTGGACTAAACATCCCTTTGTCATAATAGTTATTTAGTCAAAGTAATTTATATTCTAAAAAAAAGGGGACTAACAGTTTAAAGAGGTGTCATGGATAGTGTAGTATGTGAACTTATTAAACATTTATATAGGCATGGCGCTCATTAAGAATCATTAAGACGCATGCCAGGCTAGAGCAGTTTTGTTTATAAAATTAGATTATTATATAAAAAACCATCATAAAAAATATAAAATTCAGCAATTATTATTCATCAATTCTTTAATGATGATCAATTACAGAAGTCGAAATCGGTATACAAAGAAAAACAAATTATTAACTATTGAATTGTTATTCAATTATTTCTGTTCTAATAACTTGTATAGTAACAGTGTTACAGTTTCTACATGAACAACAAAAAAATAATTATATCACAGTAAAATTCCATTCATTAAACTAAAAAAAAATGACAAATTATAAAACTACGTGTGTATTCTTAATAATTTAATTACAAAATAAATTGATTCTAAATAAATAAAAAAATTAAAACACATGAGTCCTTGAATGAGAATTGTATAGCAATTTCATATAAATAACTCAATCTGAAGAAATACTTGAAAAAAATTGGATTTGATCAAATAAATTAGATATATTGGTACAGAAGAATAATTTACTAACTTCTCTTATTTCTATGTATATTTAATTACGTAGACTTGAAACTAATCAAAAATAAAGTAGTATGAGATAAAGAATTTATCATTTAAAGTTTATATACAACATTTTTTTTTTTTTTTTTATTAAATATGTTATGAAGAATATAAATATATATACAGCGCTTCTAGTACATAATTTAAAATATTAGTGTTTCTAGGGCATTTATAGAAAGTTTGTTTTTCGGATTAACTTTCAACAATTTCATGAAATATTCTTAGCCCTTGTTATTTAATTATATTTATTGGCAATGAACTTAATTTTATATTTATAAAAAAAAGTAAAACTAAGTAAATTAATTTAGATAAGTTATTACAGATAAGTTATTATATCCATTTAAGGACCAACAAATCAAAACAAATATTAATTTTTATTAAAATAAATGTGGTGCCTAAGACGAGTAATAACAAAATCATTTCGCGGTGCTTCGTCGGGACACTAATTAATTATATAAATGATGATGTAAAATAAATTTTATTATTTAAAAATTGTGCATATACACAAAATTATATCATTTCTTGTCTTGATTTTTTTTTTAGTAATAATTACAAATTATTTTCAAAAAGTTTCACTTCGGGCTTCGGGATAAACAAATTCTACATCCTAAATAAAAACATAATTATTGGCACAAGAATAGGTTTTTTGTTCTTATAAGAATATAATTCAAAAGAAGCCGTTAATGTAAAAGCAATGCGTGTTTGGATATAAATTGCCAATATTTTGCCGATTAATTTAAATAACCTCATATTAAATTAAAATATACAAGACTATACAAAATTTAAATATCTAAAAACAGTTTAAATAGTAGTAAAGTAAAAAAAAATAATAGAATAATTATTAAAATATATCACAATTATGATTTTAACACAACAAACGAGTGTAAATTAATAATTTATGTTATAAAAAAAAATTGAAGTGGGAAAAAATGACTTAAAAATTATTATCAAAGCTAAAAGTTAATTCTCTATTCTCGATTTTGATATCTTGTAGGCACTTCTTTAGATTGTTACTCCCCTTATAAAAAAAACAGAGGGAAGTAACAATCTAAAGAAGGTGTACGGAATGAACTTCTTGAGACTGTTACTCCCCTTATAAAAACAGAAGTGTGATATTCCTTTGTCCAAAAGTACATTGGACTAAACATCCCTTTTTCTTAATAGTTATTTAGTCAAAGTCATTTATATTCTAAAACAACATAGGGAAGTAACAATAAATATAAAGAAGTACCATCTTGTATGCATTTGAAGGATCCAATATCTTTATTCTATCTTTAAATTTGAGCTATAAACTTTGGTGAATACAGGCCACGGGTTTTTTTCAAACTCTCAGTACTTTTGGCATGTTCAAGATAAGTAGTTTACAGTTGAACTATAAAGAACTCCAGGCTAAATGCTAAATGATAAATGCTAAATGCTAAATGCTAAATGCTAAATTTAGTTTGGAATGAAAGCTTTCTTTTCGATAATGCATCTTGCAAAAAAGAAGTGTTTTAAGAGCTTCGTTGTAAACTTCGATAAATTTAAAATGAATAATTGAAAAAGGAAGTAAAAGATTCATTGAAGTTTTGGGACCTCTGGGTTCTAAAACAAACAAATTTATCTGCTTATTCAAAGCATTCTTTTTCCCTTTGAAAAAAACCTTCCATGGGAGATTTATCAGAATTTCAACCTTGTCAGTTTGTTATTCAGTCCAGATCTGTTTACTAAAATCGTTCTTTATCATTGGGACAACTACAATAGTTCATTAAACTGGACTCTTATTTAAATTATAATCTATCACTTTTTCTGTAAAAAATCTCTTTCTTTAAAAAAAAAAAATTATTCTTCAGCTATTACTACGCACAGAAATGTCACTAGATTTATTTTTACCACAAAAAATTCAGTGTATATCACAGCCATATTCAAATGATTTAAGTTATTCTAAAGGGTAGAGGTTGCAAATAAAAAGTACGAATTTAAAAATTTTCAAAAGTCCGAACATAAAATGTTCAATTTTAAGTTTTTGGTAGTTTTCATACTACGGAAAGTTTTAAATTTTAATTTAAATCAAATTATAATTATTATTTACTACGGGAAACAGACAGTGCAAATCAGACAGTATTTTTCACTGTCTCTTTCCCGTAGTAAATAATAATTATAATTTGATTTAAAATAAAATGTTTAATACATAAGAACACTGAAACTTTCAGACTTAAATTCTCAACCTAACCTGGAGAATAATAGATTAATACTGTAGAACAAGTGTAGTCCCACTTTACTATCGAGGAAAATACATAAATTGTAAACAATGAGGCTTTTCTTTAGATGTTACTCCCCATATAAATAGACTGCCAATTGGTGTGGCACTTAGTTTCCTCGCATCCTATATCCACGTACATTATTGATTTTATGCTTTTACAAGTCATTATTGTCAAATTGGTTTAATTGTTTCCCCAGTTTTCTTTTTAATCTGTCAAAATTGTTTAGATTTTTTACACAAATTAAAGTATCAATTTAGCAAAAGTTAAAGAGCGCAGACGGTTCAAATTAATCTGGAGCTTTCTGCGGGTTACTTTCGATAAACTATAAAAGTTTCATTCAAATCAGATAAGTTCTTTTGAAGCTATAGGTGTAAATAAATGAATGTTTGTGCGCATGTGGAAGAGAAACAAATAGGCGCAGAAGATTGAAACTTATATGGGACCAACAATGGACTAATAATGACCAACCACCCAAATGTCGTTAAAATGTTACGTGTAGTTTTTAAGATATGTTGGTTCGCAAAAATTGAACGACAGACACGGAACCAAAAATGTTCCCTGATGTCTGAAACGGATTTCTGTCTTGGAATTTTTGAAATCGGAGACCTAAAACTTTTCCGTTACCTTCGGTAAGCTCGGAAGCAATAAAATAGAGAGGAGTAACAATCTAAAGAAGGTTCACGAAATGTTCTTCTTTAGACTGTTACTCCCCTTATAAAAACAGTCCCAAACTACATTGGACTAAACATCCCTTTGTCTTAACAGTTATTCAGTCAAAGTTATTTACATTCTAAAAAGAGGGGGGGAGTAACAATCTAAAGAAGTACCAACAATGAAATGTAATATTACAATGTATTCTCAAATGAAAGATGTTAATGTATAAGTTTTTCAAATCCCTTTCAGTAGCATAAGAATCTGTGTACTACTTAATTTAAGTTATACAAGATAAAATTAATCTTGTAGGTTAAACACAATATGAATACTTTTAAAAGTTAGGTGAGGAGGAAAGTGAACTATAAATATAACTTTGTAAAAAGTAGCGGAAAGCTAATTAACGTATAAAACCGTTATAGTAAATGGGAAGTTGTCTGTCACTTATTCGATTAGCTTGAACTAGCTATGTCCACTGCTACAAGTTTACTTTCACAAACCAAAGAATAAGGATTTGTGGGAGAAACTGCCTGAAAATGTGTCTATACTAAACGACAATGAATTTAAAGTGAATTTTTCAAAAGTATTTCACTGAATATAGAGCTATTGTCAAGTGTACAGACTATTTCGCAGACAATATTGTTCGTCTAATACAATTTTAAAGCTAAAGGAGAGGGTAAGGGTAAACATTTTATACAGAAAGACATATCATGCTTATAAAGAAGAAATATTCAGGTTTAAAAATCTCAAGTTAAAGGATTAACGGGTTTCTTGCAAGAAATATCCCCCACGTGTTTTACTAATGTACCCTTGGTGCGAGGTGAACTATGAACTCAAGGGGGAAAGGTACTATGTACAAGCGAACCTAAGGTAAAAGGAAACTGACTTAAAAGGGCAAAGCCAGGTAACACAAGGGATAAAAAAAAGGACCTGCCAGACATTCTGGCGTCTATAACTTAACTAAACTTTGAATATATTACATGTCTAAATATTTGAACTTCCACATTTCTAGGAGTTCATATTTGACGTAACTTGAATCAGCATTTTACAAGCATTTATACGAAACTATACAAAAAAAATCGTAAATAATAAAACTTAATAAATTTACTATCGCAAAATATCATGGTTTTTGTTCCTTTAAGAAAACTAATTAAGCCTTAGGGGAAGAGAAAAATGTAATTTAATCTCTTAAGGTTTCTACTCAAATGTATAAAAAAAGTTGATTTTTATTAGAAACCATATAAAAAAAATGGGCAATTTAAGAGTACGATATGACCTAGATCATTCAAGTGAAAGTTTTAATTTGGACTATAGTTAAATTAAACATTTTTCCACTAAAATTTAAATACTTCCATACTAACCTGAAGGTAACTACGAGATTAGTAGTTGGCCATCCAATAAGAAAGGAAGTATCAGGTGATTTGACGATAGAAGAAACTAGGTCTAGATCTACGGAGGATGTCCAGATCTCTGATACTCGAACTGTTTCCTTAAGCTTAAAATTGGAACCAGAACGAGCTTTCGCAACCAGAAGAAGGTCTGTAAAGAGGAATAGATGACGCTCTTGAACTTGCATTCCCTGTAAACAAATTAAAAGAAAAACAAAATGTAGTACACAATTGAAAGTACACACGATTTTAACAAAAAAACAGATTATCTAAAAACAAAATTCAAATTATCAAATTCCAAACAAAAATTTAGATAGAAAAGAGATATTTCAAAAACAAATATTCAGTGAGAGGTCAATGAACACCGCTTGAGCATAGATCATCAGGCGGGAGTAATGATCTTTTAGTCCGAGATTTAGAACAAGAATAAATATATTTCCTAGTAGACATTTGATGATATTCAAAGTAACCTCTATCTTACAGTTATAATTTTTCATTAAGGTCCTGAAACATCAGCTAGCCGCAACATTTAGCGCATTTTCAACCCAATCAGACACACCTAATTCTGTTAAGGAAAATTTTCTACGGTTGGCTCCCACAAATATATTCAATAATGAAGGAAGCCATTGGCAATTCTTCCTTTTTTGTTATTGAAACTTCTCTTTATTACTAAATGACTTCTTCCTATTTCTTGAGTTGCGACCCATGACAAATATGGAATATTAATTGCCCTTATTGACAACCAAATAATTGTTCCTTATTGATAGCCAAATATTTGATGCATATTGACAACCAAATTTTTGTTGCATATTGACAACCAAATGTTTGTTCCTTATTGATAGCCAAATATTTGATGCATATTGAAAACCAAATATTTGTTGCATATTGACAACCAAATGTTTGTGCCTTATTGATAGCCAAATATTTGTTGCTTATTGACAACCAAATATTTTTTCCTGATTGATAGCCATATATTTCTTCCTTATTTACAGCCAAATATTTGTTAGCTGTTATTATAATCGTCAAAAAGCAAGTACAATAGGTGATTTATTGTTATTTTTTCAACCCTTCATCATTTCTGAAAGAGATTATAATGGTCAAACTTATAATTAATATAATATTATTAATAAACCAGTACTATTAAATAAAAAGTATTTTTATATTTTAAAAAAATATTTCAGATCTAGTAATACGATTAAGTTCCATACATATTATGGAACTTAATGTTACAAAATAACTAACTTAATAATAAGCGGATTAACTCCGTAAGTTAATTAAAAGACAAAGATTAAAATATCATAACCGTTTATAAATTTAATAAGGTAAACTACCAAAAAACAAAAATTAAGGAAATAAAAATAAAAAGGAGAATTAGTTACCTTCCAAAAATATAACGGATAACAAGATTAAAAAAACAAACTTCACGTATGTCATTAGTTAATTCAGAATTAAGAAAATAATACCATAATGTCAATACTATGAACATGATCTATTTTTAGATGGTAAGTAATGTTTAAATCAGAATGAAGACCTTCAAATAGATAGTCAATAAAACAAACTATTATCATAGAACGCACATGAAATAGAAATAGAATTGTTTTATCATGTAATAGACAGATAATGAGAGACAAATAACTCCTCAGGGTCTGTTAACAGAGTGTAAAAGAACATAATTGGCAAGAGCCTACTGAACAAATTTGAATTTAAATATATAATTAAATAATAGTTTGACATAATTATTAAAAAAAAAAAAAAAAAAAATCAAATTTACAGATAAGATTTGTTTATATAATAAGCAGTGAATAAAAGTAAGTATTAATTGTTATTGCTTTAGATTATCAATTAACTAAACTTAATAAAAGGAAATACATATAATATTTCAATACAAGTATAATACATCGGTACTTCTTTAAATTGTTACTCCCCTATGTTTTTTTAGAATATAAATAGATATTATTATTTTTACATTGCTTTGTCTAAATAACTAAAGACAAAGGGATGTTTAGTCCAATGTACTTAGGGACAAAGGAATATCACACTTCTGTTTTTATAAGGGGAGTAACAGTCTAAAGAAGAACATTTAGTTCATCTTCTTTAGATTGTTACTCCCCTCTGTTTTTTTATAAGGGGAGCAACAGTCTAAAGAAGTGCCTACACCTCACCAACTCTAGAAATAACTAACATAATTTTACAATGAATTTATAAGAAATTAATTGTTTCTATTTTTGTCTATTTAGTTATTTATTTTTATATTTATACAGTTATTGTTTGCTGTAGGTTTATTTCGAGGTAGATTTTTTTTTCAATGCATACCTGAGTGGAAGTTATTTTTATTTCAATTATTAATTCAACAAACGTTTTGAATGAATATTTTATAATTAATAATTCATACAGGAATAATAATAATCGAGTAAGGTTTGAGAGAAAAAAAAAATTATATCAACCAAACAAAATAGAATGTCGAATTATAAATTGGTCCGAAAAAAGTAAATAATAGGAAAGAAACAAAGCATAAAATAACTATATTTAGTTCTATTCAAAATTTTAAAATAAAATATTAATAAAATAAATATTATGAATCTTTAAATAATTTTAAAATTCAAAAGTAAACCCCTCTTCCAGCGATGCCTTTTAAATTGAATCATCAATTTTATTAGGAAAAAAAGATAGAACGGTTATCCTACGGTACATATTTATCCTCTGTTTTTTGACCTTTTGAAAAAAGCAGAAATAAATTTTAATAAATCTATCATATATTATCTAGTCAAGAGCCACAAAACATATAAATTATTAATGAAATAAAAGAAACAGATTTTATTTCCATAAATAAAAAAACAATATAATCTGTTCGAATACATGCATGTGTATGAATAGAAATATATGTACATTGGTAAACATTTAAAATAAAAATCGATTACTTAATTTATTAAATGTTATTTATAATATACTTTTATATATTAAATAAAAACAGTTCGTGAACAAATTTGAATTATAAAGCACAGATAAAAAAAAAAAATCTATTTTATCTCGGGCAAAGTCAGAATATATATATATATATATATATATATATATATATATATATATATATATATATATATATATATATATATATATATATATATATATATATATATATATATATATATATATATATATATATATATATTATATATATATATATATATATATATATATATATATATATATATATATATATATATATATATATATATACATTAATTTACTCTCTATTTTTACCTACAAATAAATATACGCGTACTGTACATGAGTGTACAAGCAAGATAACAAAATAGATTTTTATTGAAAAGGAGTCAATGTTATATAGTCTGGTATGCATTATTTTTAGTGATTACATAGTAATCTTACTTTGTATTTGTATTGAAGTGACTAATAAGCAAATGTTTCGCATATTTGTATATCACAATAAAAATAAATTAAATGTGGATTAACACACACCTATATCGGTACTTCTATCTTTAGATATCTACTAACTAGATATCTAGATATCTTCTAACTTTAGATATCTAGGTATCTTTAGATTGTTACTCCCCTATGTTTTATTCAGAATGAAAATGACTTTGACTAAATAACTATTAATAACACGGGATGTTTAGTCCAATGTACAATGGGACAAAGGAATATCACACATCTGTTTTCATAAGGAGAGTAACAGTCTAAAGAAGAACATTCCGTACACCTTCTTTAGATTGCTATTTCCCTGTGACAAACATGGCCATTTAATTTTGTTTAAGTTTTTAAAATACAGATCCCTTTAAATGGATTTAAAATTAGTAAAAAAAAAAAAAAAAATATCCAACCCTCATAGGTATAAGGGCCATATCCAGTTTGACCCTGAATATAAAAATCTATTGTTTGGTGTTTCCCCAAATGGAGAAAAGGAATAAGGAACATCTTACTTTATAGGAAAAAGCCCAGGTACCTAATTATGTAGGATAAAGCCTGGAAATATCCAGAGAAATAAACTATAAGTCCCTAAAATATTCTACCCAAAAAGAGGATTAGGTACCTAATATGCAAAAATAGATTACTACTTTTAGTGGTCAAGTAATTTGACAACCAAGATTTTTAAATCCATTAAGTTTAAAAACAAGTTAAGATCTTAGTTCAAAACTGTGGTTGGTCATAAATTATTTGTATATCTAAATATTACAACATATTCTAAATTTATTGGGATCAATAATTGACATTATAAGTCAATTATCTCTAAAGTCTAGTTTGCACGGGTCGAGTATTTTAGTATTAGTAACCCCGGTCGAGTAATTAAGTGAGATTCGAGTAATATAAATTTAGTAAGTGTTTGAACGTCGTTGAATTTAGAGACGGGATCTCGTTCGAGACTAGGTGGAGGGGGTAAGCTACTAAACTCTACTAAACTGCACACTCGACCGTGCTTACTCGACCGTTCCACTCGGCTACAACTAAACTACTCGACTAATCACTAAATTACTCGACTAAAAACAAAGTGTCCAAACGAGTCGAGTACTAAATTACTAAACTACTCTACTAAAATACTCGACCCGTGCAAACTAGGCTTTAAGGCCTAGGCCTTTGTGCCTAGTTGCACGGGTCGAGTAATTTAGTATTAGTAGCCACGGTCGAGTAATTTAGTCAGTGTCAAGTATATAAATTTAGTAAAAAACAAAGTGTCCAAACGAGTCGAGTATAAATTACTAAAATACTCGACCCGTGCAAACTAGGCTAGGCAAGAAAATCAACCTTCAAGTAACCGCTTACCAAAAACATATATATAACTATTTAACAATAACAAAAATATAATATATATATATATATATATATATATATATATATATATATATATATATATATATATATATATATATAATAGGATAAAGCGGTAGCTACTAAATTAATAAGATGAAAAATTACTATTAAAAATTCTGTTTGACTAATACCGTCCTCTTTTTTTTAAAAAAAAATCTTCATTTTTTAATTAAGACTAGCATTTAAATGGATATTAATATAACAGTTTTTCAGATCAAGCGTGTGCTCACGGGACAAGGTATTTTTTCTATATGGAGAGATCAAGGTTATTATATATATTTATATTAACATAACGACAGCATGTATTCAACAGACTTGCATAATACTTTAAAGATTGTTAAATAAAAAAAAAAAAACGAGACTTTAACAAATATATATGTATATATTGACACAAAAAGTACTATTTTAGTTCGGTACTAATAACCTAAAACAATGTAAAGGAACGCGGTAGCGGTTTTCTATATCTCGCCTTGAAATAGCTTCAGTTGCTTTACTTTTTATTAAACTTAAGAAAAAAAAACAACACTAAAGAAAAATGTTATTTTAAAAATACAAGTTCTATTTAAGTTGTTCTTTATTTAAGTACTTTACTATTATTGTTTCTTTAACAATTAAAAGAACAATACCTTAAAGTATCTTGATTAATAGATGACCAAAAATGGTAATAAGAATTTTACTCTACAAGAAAAAGTAAAAGTTAAGGAAATGAAAGTCAAACAATAAATGTTTATAGTTTTAAATATAAAAATAATTAGGTACATTAAAAATGGTGTTATTTGTTTAAGATCATTTTTTATTCTTATGGGAAATGAAAAAGTTTGTTTGAAAATTATTTATTTTAAAAATAATAAAAATGAACGTATCTTATGATATAAATAACTATTGAAAGAGAAAAGGTATTTTGTCTAAAAAATATCATTAAGGAAATGATCTAAGTCAAAGTGTTTAAAAAGTATTATAGCTCGGCTTGTAGAATAATTAAAAGACGACTAATTTTATTTTATTCTTTATTAAGGGACCGCAAAATTATTAATATAATTTTAAAATTAATTAATCCTAATCACCAGAATTAATCCGGTCTATTAGAATATTTACTTATTCGAGCAATTTTAATTATTTAAAAATTTTAGATTTGAACTAATTACCAGATCATTTCTGGTCAATAAGATAAAATATTTGTGGTTCCACATTAAGTACAGTCTAAACAAGAAGATTCTGTACACCTTTCTTAGATTGTTACTACCTCCTGTTTTTTATAGAGGGAGTTACAGTCTAAAGAAGAAGATTCTGTACACCTTCTTTAGATTGTTACTACCTTCTGTTTTTTATAGAGGTAGTTACAGTCTAAAGAAGAAGATTCTGTACATCTTTCTTAGATTGTTACTACCTTCTGTTTTTTATAGAGGTAGTTACAGTCTAAAGAAGAAGATTCTGTACATCTTTCTTAGATTGTTACTACCTTCTGTTTTTTATAGAGGTAGTTACAGTCTAAAGAAGAAGATTCTGTACATCTTTCTTAGATTGTTACTACCTTCTGTTTTTTATAGAGGTAGTTACAGTCTAAAGAAGAAGATTCTGTACATCTTTCTTAGATTGTTACTACCTTCTGTTTTTTATGGAGGTAGTTACAGTCTAAAGAAGAAGATTCTGTACATCTTTCTTAGATTGTTACTACCTTCTGTTTTTTATAGAGGTAGTTACAGTCTAAAGAAGAAGATTCTGTACATCTTTCTTAGATTGTTACTACCTTCTGTTTTTTATAGAGGTAGTTACAGTCTAAAGAAGAAGATTCTGTACATCTTTCTTAGATTGTTACTACCTTCTGTTTTTTATAGAGGGAGTTACAGTCTAAAGAAGAAGATTCTGTACACCTTCTTTAGATTGTTACTACCTTCTGTTTTTTATAGAGGGAGTTACAGTCTAAAGAAGAAGATTCTGTACATCTTTCTTAGATTGTTACTACCTTCTGTTTTTTATAGAGGTAGTTACAGTCTAAAGAAGAAGATTCTGTACATCTTTCTTAGATTGTTACTACCTTCTGTTTTTTATAGAGGTAGTTACAGTCTAAAGAAGAAGATTCTGTACATCTTTCTTAGATTGTTACTACCTTCTGTTTTTTATAGAGGTAGTTACAGTCTAAAGAAGAAGATTCTGTACATCTTTCTTAGATTGTTACTACCTTCTGTTTTTTATGGAGGTAGTTACAGTCTAAAGAAGAAGATTCTGTACATCTTTCTTAGATTGTTACTACCTTCTGTTTTTTATAGAGGTAGTTACAGTCTAAAGAAGAAGATTCTGTACATCTTTCTTAGATTGTTACTACCTTCTGTTTTTTATAGAGGTAGTTACAGTCTAAAGAAGAAGATTCTGTACATCTTTCTTAGATTGTTACTACCTTCTGTTTTTTATAGAGGTAGTTACAGTCTAAAGAAGAAGATTCTGTACATCTTTCTTAGATTGTTACTACCTTCTGTTTTTTATAGAGGGAGTTACAGTCTAAAGAAGAAGATTCTGTACACCTTCTTTAGATTGTTACTACCTTCTGTTTTTTATAGAGGGAGTTACAGTCTAAAGAAGAAGATTCTGTACATCTTTCTTAGATTGTTACTACCTTCTGTTTTTTATGGAGGTAGTTACAGTCTAAAGAAGAAGATTCTGTACATCTTTCTTAGATTGTTACTACCTTCTGTTTTTTATGGAGGTAGTTACAGTCTAAAGAAGAAGATTCTGTACATCTTTCTTAGATTGTTACTACCTTCTGTTTTTTATAGAGGTAGTTACAGTCTAAAGAAGAAGATTCTGTACATCTTTCTTAGATTGTTACTACCTTCTGTTTTTTATAGAGGTAGTTACAGTCTAAAGAAGAAGATTCTGTACACCTTCTTTAGATTGTTACTACCTTCTGTTTTTTATAGAGGTAGTTACAGTCTAAAGAAGAAGATTCTGTACACCTTCTTTAGATTGTTACTACCTTCTGTTTTTTATAAGGGGGCGGAGAATAACAGTCTAAAGAAGTGCCCGACGAATCTTCAAGTTCAACGAAAAGAAGGTGTTTTCTTATAACTTAAGGTACAAGTCTTTTGTGCCACCTTCCTCTATTTTCAAGTAGGTCTTGTATAAGAAACAATAAGAATAAGTAGGTTACCTGAGTGAAGTTAACAGGTGCTTCCATGATGAACTGTCTGTGGGGCGGAGGAGGCGGTACCTGTTGCTGTCTGGGAGGGGACTCGGGCCTCAGGGACTTGGCCGAGAGAGCCCGAGTCAACCTCCCGCCCCTACCTTTCCTCATCAGCCCTTTCATCCTCTGTAACAGAAGAAAACAAGGATATTAGTAACATGAAGGCAAAAGAAACAAAGAAGTATTGAAAATATTAAAAAAAGAAAGAAACAATTTTCAAATTAATTCTGTATTGCTTAGTTGACACTAGGATTCTTTGTTCGAATTCACTGTCACACAACAAGTGAGTCAGAGAATCCCATTTTGGTTGGAATTCGAATATTTAAGCTTAGTTGACACTAGGATTCTTTGTTCGGATTCATTGTCACACAACAAGTGAGTCAGAGAATCCCATTTTGGGGGGGTTACGAATATTTAAGCTTAGTTGACTCTAGGATTCTTTGTTCGGATTCATTGTCACACAACAAGTGAGTCAGAGAATCCCATTTATAAAGAGAAAAGAGGGGAGTAACAATCTAAAGAAGGTTTTCAGAATGTTCTTCTTTAGACTGTTACTCCCCTTTTAAAAACAGAAGTTTGATATTGCTTTGTCCCAATGTATATTGGACTGAACATCCCTTTGTCTAAATAGTTATTTAGTCAAATTTATTTATATATCTTTAAAAAAAACATAGGGGAGACAATCTAAAGAAGTACCAAATCCCAGTGAGTATAGTAGGCTTTAGATGAAATTTTGGAAAAAAAATATTTCCGACTAAACCACTAGTGATATGAGTGTACCAAATGATATTAGATCATCAAATCCATTAAAATTGTCATACAATTAGATAATTTTCTATTAGGAAATATATATGTTTGCATACAATGCATATAGATCAAGGACTCAACAGTCAAAAGATGAACAAAAGCTAGAATAATGATGAGAAGGGAGACGAGTGACTTCTAAGAACAAATGATTTCTTTAAAAAACTACATCATTGTACATTATTATAAACATATTTACCTAGAGATAGGAAAATTCAACAAAAACAGAAAGGATTTGGTACTTGAATTATAATTGTCAGTAACTGTCACTATAGTGAACAGAAATTCACTTAATAAAAATATAATTGATCAATTTATGTCAAATATAGAATTCGAATTCATGTCAAATGTATCTGTTTTTAAACAATTTATATTTTTAATTTAATAATAAATTAATTCCATTCTATAATATATAGGTAGAAACTAAATTACGATTGAAATAATGTTATTTTAAATTATTTGGCTCTTAAAAAAAAAAAACTAACACTAATTATTTAAAAAATAGACTGCCAATTAGTGTGGCACATAGTTTCTTCGCATCCTATCACGTACTTTTAAAAGCCAGTATTGTCTAATTTATTGTGTCCAAATGGTTTTTATTTTTGATATTAATTAAGTAAAAATTAAAGAGCGGAGACGGAAATTAATCTGGGGCTAACTGCTGTCTACTTTCGACAAAGCATCAAAATTTCATAAAAAATCAGAAAAGTACTTTTGAAGATATGGGTGAAAATAACTCTTTGTTTGAGCGTATGTTAAAGAGAAACAAATAGGCGCAAAAGGTTGAAACTTATATGGGACTAACAATGGGCTAATTATGAACTACCATACAAATTTCATAAAAATCAAACGTGTAGTTTTTAAGATATGTTTGTTCGCAAAAACAGACTCGAGACCAAAAATGTACCCTGATGTCTGAAACGGATTTATATGTAGGCATTTTTGAAATCAGAGATATAAAATATTTTCGTTCTTCAGAGCAATCACATAGTTTCCGTTACGTTCGGTAAGCTCGGAAGCAAAAATATAATCTATTTTTAACGCAATCTATAACCATTTATCTAAAAATGTTTACATTATGGCGACAAGGTACTTAATATTATGAAAATGAGCAAGCTGAAGAAGTCTTATAAGGAACCATCAATGTACAACTGTATTGCTGGTTTGCCTATCTATCTTCCGTGTGATTTAATAAAAGAGAAGTCTTAAAAAAACTATGCAGACACGAGTCAGGAGTAATAATATCAAATGTAATATATTGCATGGTTTACTACAAACATTATTTTAGCGTGAGGTTTTAGTTAATAAACTAATTATTATAATTTAAACGATTTGTTTTCAGTTTAAACAACTCCTTTTTTCAGACTAATGTTGAAAGCACGGAATTCGTTTTAACTCATCATGGACATGTATACTTAATATATATGCAGATCATAACAAGTTAAAAAGAACATAAAAAAATGTCTTAAGAGGAAGAGAGAAAAAAAATTGAAAATTATTATAGAGGAGGTCTGGAGGAAGAAGAAGGAAGAAATAATAGGTCTTAAAATGTTCCAGCTCAAAGTCCGTAACTAACTTTGATGGGACATAATGAGACCCAATAGAAAAAAAAAAAAATAAGTACCTACACTTGGGAGGGATTTTTTTTTTAATGTTTTTAAAAAATGATACATTCGACAGCCAAATCAATCTTTATTAAGCTTGAAAAACTTCAAATTTAACATAACTAACCTAAAGATTTTAAAATACAAATACAGAAAAAAAGCTAACGGAAATTTCAACAGATGTTAAATAAACCTTAAGTGGCTGATATAATACTATCTTGTTTTAGAGACACTTAAAATAAAAGAAAGAAAAAGAAACAGTATAAATAAATAAAAAAAAAGCACGAAATTCATATTAGTAAAAAGAAACACGATGCGTGAAAGAGTATAATAGGTGAAATTATTTTTTTCTTTTAACCATTCGTTCTTAAAAGAGAAATGGTTAGGGTCGTTAGAACGGAGCCTTTCACTTGTTGATAAATTCTAGGACGGTTTTGTAACTTATAAAGCAATTTTCGCAAAAAAAGCTAAAAGTAAATAAGAACTTATATGGTTATTTAATTGCTGGAGTAATCAACAGTACCAAGCTTGAAAAGTTATATGGAAAAAAAAAAAAAAAAATCCTGCACGGAAAAAGAAAAATCAAAATCAATAATGTACTGTTAATTTTAACGGTAATATAACGTACGATTGTTACTGTTTATGTTTTATTTCCTGAAAGAAGAAAAAGGTATCTGATTAAGCTTTGAATTAATAATTAAAAATCAAGCTTATATTGAGATTCTATAAATTTTCTGTTTCAGGAAATGTCGTTAAAACAAAAGGTTAATAGCTGTTGATAAGTATTTACGAGTAATTAATAACTTGTAGCATATATCTTTTCAAACGGTACATTGAATAATATAAGTTAATCAAAGTTGAAAATATAAGAGATTAAATATGATTTTCACGTTAATTTGTACTGAACATACGATACATAATTTACCAATAAAACATAAGTTTACTATTTATATTATATATTTTACATAAGATAATTATGAAGTAAGTACATTAATAGTTTTAAATAATTAAAATAATAGAATTTTAATTAATATTAATTTGATTTATTCCAAACATTAGATATTAATTTTAGTTTTTATTATTATTATTATTTAAATAACTAAAAAGATGACAATTGACTACTAAGCATAGAGTACTGTACTTAATAAAGCAACAAGCTGTGGTGTGATATAGTAATAAATATCTTGGCTTTATAAGAGCAATATACGGTGGTGTATCAATTTCAGATGATGAAATTGAAAGAAGTGTTTCTTCAGGTCACTTGGAGCAAAAAAGTTCATATATGAGCTATACTACAATTCTCAACTACTCTTTTTATATCATTTTAACTCATTCCTAAAAATCTAAGAACAATAATTAATGTGATGAACAAATATAGGGCACTTCTTTAGATTGTTACTCCCCTTATAAAGAAAACCGAGAGAAGTAACAATTTAAAGAAGGTGTACGAATGTCCTTCTTTAGACTGTTGACTCCCCTTATAAAAACAGAAGTTCAATTTTTTTATGTTTTTGGTAGTTTTCATACTACGGAAAGTTAAATTTTAATTTAAATCAAATTATAATTATTATTAACTACGGGAAACAGACAGTGAAAAATACACTCCTGTGCCGGGATTTGAACCACGGGCCTCTATATTTCCAGTATATAGAGGCCCGTGGTTCAAATCCCGGCACAGGAGTGTATTTTTCACTGTCTGTTTCCCGTAGTTAATAATAATTATAATTTGATTTAAAAAAAAAAAAAAAAAAAAAAAAAAAAAAAACCAGAAGTGTGATATTCCATTGTCCGAATGTACATTGGACTAAACATCCCTTTGTCGTAATATAGTTATTTAGTCGAAGTCATTTATATTAAAAAAAAACATAGGGGAGTAACAATCAAAAGAAGTACCAGACCAAATCATTATGGTAAATTTCTCGTATAAATGCCATAGGAAAAATTATTTCAGTATTGTCAGAAAATAGCCAGCAATATGATCATTTAGATTGTCTTTGCATTAAATTATAATACTTGAGGTGTTTTTCTTTATTTGTGTTATTTAAATTTTAAAGATGAAAGATGAATCAGTACTTCTTTAGATTGCTACTCCCCTATGTTTTTATTAGAATATAAATGGTTACATATTATCTATACATTCCTTATTCCTTGTCTTAATAACAATTAAGACAAAGGGATGTTTAGGCTAATGTACTTAGAGGGCAAAGGAATATCACACTTCTGTATTATAAGGGGAGTAATAGTCTAAAAAAAAGAACATTCTGTACACATTCTTTAGATTGTTACTTCCTTCTGTTTTTATATAAGGGGAGTAACAGTCTAAAGAAGAAAATTCTGTACACCTTCTTTACATTGTTACTTCCTTCTGTTTTTTTTATAAGGGGAGTAACAGTCTAAAGAAGAAAATTCTGTACACCTTCTTTACATCGTTACTCCCTTCTTTTTTTTTATAAGGGGAGTAACAGTCTAAAGAAGTGACATATGACCTTGATTATAAGCCCCTCCCCTTATATAATCAAATAAGAAGCATTTTATTTACCATGGTGATGGCATCTTTGTCGTAGAGCTTGAGGCAGTCCGAAGGGAACAGATCCTGAATTCTTTCTAGATCACTCTCAACCTGTCCTCTCTTTAGCGCCTGCACAAACAAAAAAAGGAAAGAAAAAAAATTAAAATTACGAAATAAGATTTATAAAAATGAGAAAGGAAGGAAATAAAGAAGAAAAAACATACTCTATTTCCTTCAATCAATAGCAAAAAAAATGACAGAGATAAATATATAATTTGCTTTGATTTCATATATATTTTTTTCAATTCACTATTTGATAAAGTAATTACCTATTTTAATTTAGAAAAAAAAAATCGACACTTAAGTTTGATTATTACCCAGATAATTACACCGGAAAATATTAATGACGTAAGGAGAATAATTCGTTTACAAACTTATAGAGCAATTACAGAAAAAAAAACAACGAAGAATTAAGAAGCAAAAGAATAAAGGAGAAAAACTAGATTACTTCTGAAGGACTTTTTAAGAAGTTAAAACGTACTAAATAGTAACAAAGATGAACAAATAATAATGAAAACAAAATGAATAAAAAAAAACTTTATTAGAATATAACCTTGAGTTTATGAAGGAAAAAAATATGGGTGAGTAAACAGGGAAGTTACATAAACTTCGGAACAATAAAACAGAAGGCAATTATAACTCATCAAAGACATTTACAACCGGACAATCATAAGACAATGAAAATTAAACAAGTTGTAACACGGGATATACCAAAAAAAATAAACAAAAATATTATAGTATATCCGCTAATATATCTTAACTTAAATCTCAGAAACAAATCAAAATAAAAATAGTGTAAAAACAGATTCACTTAATATAATAATTAATACTAAATAAATAATACAATTTGGGAAATTACACGATGTTTAAAAATGGAAAGAATTAACTAATTTACAACACAAAAGTAAAGTATTGAGTTAATTATTATTTATTATATCAGGTCTATCTTTTGTTATCATTATTTTTATCACCCCATGTTCCATGTTTCAGAATTAAAAAAAGCTTTATTAAAACATACACCGAAGATAATGTTCTTCTTATTACATTGTATTATTTAGGAAACATATGCATAAGATATTAAAAATGGTTTTCTTTCTATGAAAGTGTTTTATTTTTAATAACTTTTATTATTAGAAATTTTGTTTAATTACAAATAATAAATGCATTTTTCGAGTTGTAATTTGTTTCTAAACTAGTAAAATATGTTTTATGATGTTAGTATAGTGTAAAACATGTTTTGGATATCCAAAATATTATTAGTAGCAATGTATTGAAAGCTATTTTGAATATAAATTGCTTCCGAAACAACATAAAGGACAAGTACTCTTATACAAGAACCAGATTAATTATTTACAACTTCCCATCAAATGTAAAGACTCATAAATGAGCAGTAAATCTTTTGTTTTCATTAATAAAAACGAGGTTAAAATATGTAAGAATATTAGATATTGATAAATGTTAACACAAAACAAAGCACAAAGTTATTGATAACATATTATAAGCAAGTATTATTAATCAACCTTCCTGTAATATATAATGTAGCTTTCTCAATATTGAAAAAAAGGAAGCTAAAATTCAACTTTAATAAGGTTAAAGCAAGAGAAAAAGACGTAACATCTGATCTTTTAGACGCATACATATATTGTTTGTATGTATAATAGCAGATGTAATAACATTTACAAGAAAAAATGAACTGCAGAGAAAGAAAACAAAGTGTAACCTCCTTCCTTGCCATGAAAATTGTCTCTAATCGATCATCTGATTTAAATAAATTTATCAGCTGATAATATAACCTTCTTATTATAATTAAACTCGTTTTTCCATTTTCTTTTTATTTGTTTATAAATAAATAAAACAGATAATTAGTATATTCTATTTAAAAATAGCTAATAAAAAAAGTTATTACTATTAAGTACTGATAAAGGAATAGTTACTTGTGCAACTTGTGCGCAAAGAACTTTTGTTGCACTCAAACGAAATGCGGAAAGGTTTCTCGAGTGCAGCAAACACTTTAAGCTTTAGTTCCACATTAATTTTTTCTTACAAAGTATTGTATTTCATTTTATTATTAATTTTAATCTGGTAATAAAATATGAAAGAACAATCAAGAAACAGGGAGGACCAACAACTACTGACACTCGACAACTACACCAGCTGTTCTGTTTATAGCCAGTGTTGCCACTTTATTTTTCAAGCTCGTAGGATGTTACCTGGCAACTAGAGGCATATTATTTTATATTCGTAAGTTGGAACACTGGAGAGTAGGAAAGTAAATGCAGGAATCTGCTGTTTTACGTACTATTTTAAGTACAATAACAACAACTTTGTCGAGCATCTGTAGCAAATAGTACATTAGGCGTCGAGTGCGGAAAGTAGCATTTTGCATGCGAGCGATAGCGAGGGTAGTAAAACCACACGAGCAATGCAAAATGCCGTTTTCGCATGAGTTGCGTACTGTTTTTACTCTATAAACTGTTACTTTTATTAAACAAACAGCAAATTAGTTTTGTTAAATGTAAACAAACATTCTAATTGTGCGTAAAGGGGAAGAATTCTTCTTTTTTACCACCCTAGGGCGGTAAAAAAGAGGAATTCTTAAGAATTATGAGATGCGCAATGAATACAAGTATGTAAAGAATCACTTTCTACGCATCTAAACAGAGAGATACAATGTTTATATTTCGTAAGAATCGTAGATAAAATAAATTACTATATCAGGAGTAGAATTATACACGCGCGAAGCCATATTCAACAATCCACCCGAGATCGATCAACAATCAACAAACGACTAACAATTTAATTTATATTGGTGTTTTATTTTAAAATGTTCAATAATGGAAAGAAAGAAACACCATAATAATGCACGGGGAAAAATGTTATTTTGCAAGATAGAGCAATAGCATGGAAGCAGTAGATGCAACTAATGCATCTACATGCTATTCCACATTGCTGCGTCTTCTACATTTCCTGTAAGAAAGCACGCTTATCAGATATACGTGTTTAGTAACATTTATCCACAAGTGTGTGATTTTCATTTGAAAAATATATATTACTATTCTTTAACATGAGTAAACGCCGCTCACTCACACTTATTATCTGTTTTAATTATAATAAAATTTTATTGAATATGAGGCGATTAAAAAAAAAAAAAAAAAAAAAAAATCAATCTCGGTAAAATAATTTAGTTTATACGAGACATAGCTTGTTCTTCATTATAACCAGTAAGACAAAGTATAAACACAAATGCAGTGAATTATTAACTTCCCATTTTAGGCTTACAATTTCCTGCCATTGTTACAACTATAAGGTATCGAAGAGAATGAAGCCATCACGTTACATTATGTGTAGAAGTATTGATATAGATAAATATAACTTTATACATTACTTCTACTCATTATACGTTCAAGTAAAAAAAAAAAAAAAATTAGATGAGAGAAGATAAACATGAGACCGACATACATAATGCTATCAATCAAGAAAATAAAGTAATATTAAACCAAGCGTATATAAAAATGAACGCACCGTGAGAAGTTACTTTGAACTAGGAGTGCAATTGTGAATAATATTGTTACGAATAGAGATATAAAAAACAGCTTAAGAAAGAACGTTAACTTTGAAAATGAGAGTAGTTATAGAGCAGACATTTTCCTACGGATAATAAAATCATTAAAAATTGAGTTACATCCAATCTGCGAAGGTAACAAAAGTGTAAATCTACATTGGTAAAACATCTAATAGTAAGTATTATTAATTGAGAATAGTTACATCTTCAAAGAAACCGATAAGTGTAATAAACAATAGTTACATGATACCACGTACGATAGAAAAAGTTCAATGCACTAACTATTCTTTCCTTCAATTCCAATCCGGTTAAGAATATGCAGGAAAAGTTTATGCAACTTGGAAATCAGTTCCTATCTAATGTATGAGTAAGTGTAATTTTTAAAAAAAAAAATAAAAAATAAATGTACAAAATTGTAGAATTGAGGTGGCATTTCATTAAATTTTGTACAGACGTAAATTAGCCAATCTCATTGTTAGGGCCGAGCCCTAGTTGAATTTGCTGCAGAAAAGTCATTAGGATGAGCCAGAGGTAAAAATGAAATCTTTTTCCCCTTTTCAATGCGAAATAAATGTGGATGAAGTCAATAATTCTAAGGTTAACTACGTGCAATTGGTATAAAAAGACATTTCTGATGAAAAGCAGGTTTTAGATAGGTATTCATATGAAATTTTCTTACACTCAATTCGTGTAGAAATGTAATTTTTCCTAATGAACCTCTCAAGCTACTAAGAGTAAAAATATCTCCTAAAAAATATACCCGGTACATCTTTGGATTGTTACTCCCCTGTGTTCTTCTTTTAGAATGTAAGTAAAGGAATATACGTATCGTATATACACATTTCTTTACCTAAATTACTATTAAGAAAAAGGGATGTGTAGTCTAATAGTCTAATATACTTTAGGACAAAGGAATATCACCAGTCTAAAGAAGAACATTTCGTACACCTTCTTTAGATTGTTACTCCGTTTTTTTATAAGGGGAGTAACAGGCTAAAGAAGAGCCGGGTCATCTTATAACAGCTTAATATTGTAGGAAAAACATTAGAAAAAGGGTGTAATAAGTAAGTGTTGTTATTTGTTATCTTTGGGTATTATTTACATACGCATTTCCTAGGGATCATAACTTATAGCTGAGTGTCATGAAATTTAAGTGTGTGGCCATAAGCACGTCGCCTTAGATCTTTCAGCGTCATAGACTAATTACTCTATCCCAGAAGTGTTCATAGCTGTAAATGTCATAGTTTTAAGTAAATAAGATTAAACTGTTTTCTTATTTGTCTTTTCTCAACAAATAAAAATAAGTATTTAAGATAGTTTTGTACTCATATCCATTTAATATTAAGTAATATATATATTTATTTTTACCTTCATAAAAACTATATGTAAATAGTACAAAACAAAGAAGTTGTTTTTTTTATTATAAATAAAATATTATTTATTAAAAAAATATATGTATTCTAGGTCTAATCCGTTTCTTCTTGAGACCGGCGGATGTTGTTTTATTTACTTTTATCTAAAAAGTGTTGACCTATATTTCTTTTTTAAAATTGTCGGATCTATTTGACGTCAGATAAAAAAGTTATCAAGGAGTAAAATTTTTTTCTTTATTCAAATATTTGGGTTTTTATTTGTACTGTGTTCTTCGAACTAAACATGAGTTTTGTTTTAAGATAAAAAGGATGGGAAAGCCGGTAATATGTATTTTCGTTTAGATGACAAGACACTACGTATTATGAGCTATTTGTTAAGGCATTTAATTGATAAAAATGTAATAAAAATTGTGATTTTATCACAGTATATAAGAGAATAAGTAAATGTTATCATAAATAATCATACTACTCCTGTTTAAGCAGAATCAAATCCTACTTTTGTAGGGGCAAGACATTAGTAACTATCTATTACTAAAAATTATCTGAGTATTCAGTATTTACCTCGATGAATGTTCAAACCATCCATTTTTACAAAAAAATGATATTTGCAAACGAAAGCCTTCACAATACCATATTTTTACTTTTCCCCACCTTCTCCGATGTTATATAGGATAAGTATTGTTTTAATCTTATTTTATGTAATATGATAGAGAAATTTTATTTTATTTTGGTTCTTCACCTATAAATTACAATAATTCTTGTTGATTAGTTCCCAAACAACAATAAATAAAAAATAAAAAAATGATTCCAGTTGCAGAAAGACTACAATCCAGAGGACAAGATCGTCCTTGGAAGACTGCTTCTGTTTCGACTTGTTTATTTACAAAACAAAACAGGTTAAAAGTTATCTTAAGAAATCTTTTCTTATCAGATGGACATGTTCAGGTTCCTCACGATCTAATGTGTTGACTTGTTTACAAAACAAAAACAGGTTAAAAGGTATGTTAGAGACCTAAACTTGACAAGATATATGCATCCTTCTGTAATATATCATTGTTGTTTAGAATCCCCTAAAAAAAGTGCCCAATCTGTGTAAGCAGAACATTCTGCATTCTGCACTTTCTTAGATGGCTACTCCCCTTATAAAAAAAACAGAGGGGGAGTAACAATCTAAAGAAGGTGTATGTTCAGGTGAATGTTCTTCTTTAGATAGCTACTCCCCATATAAAAATAGACGTGTGATATTCATTTGTCCCAAAGTACATTGGATTAAACATCCCTTTGTCTTAATACTTATTTAGTCAAAATCATTTATGTTCCAAAAAAAAAAAAAAAAAAAACATAGGGGAGTAACAATTTAAAGAAGCACCGGACATTCAAGGTATGTGGAAACATAAAATTCTTACTGAAAATTAACAAAACTTAAACCAACAAATTTGCTACAACATAATTGCAAAGCTATTGCAAATAAACTGAGGCATTAAAGTAGTAAGTATAGTATTTGCAATTTGCAAGGAATTTTATTGCTGATAAATAGATGCGTGTACAAAAGCGCAACGCATTGAGCACAATGATTTAACCAACACGCTTATCACGTAAGATATCCAAGTTAAATTTGAACCATTATTGGTTTTATGAACAATTCAATTTGTATTTTTTGTAAAGCAAGGATAAGAGCAATCTAACGCAAACTTTTCAAATTCGTATATCTGTTACCTGGATCTTCGGCTGCCTCGAGAAGATTCGTAGCCAATCTAGGTTCTGGTGAAAACTGATGCATGCATATATTCCCGATTGAATTTATATATTTGATGGTATTATTTCTAGAACGATCATTAGGAGGAGGTCTTTACTAAAATATTTTGATTATTTAAAAGCAAGAATAGGAGCAATTTGCCACAAACTTTTCAAATTACCTTCGAATATCTGTTACCTGGATCTTCGGCTTTCTTGAATAGATTCGTAATAGGTTCTGATGATAACTGATGCATGCATATATTCCCGATTGAATGTATTTGATTGCATTATTTCTAGAACGATCATTAGAACAAGGTCTTCACAAGAATATTTAGATTATTATAACTAGGCTAAGAAGAATTTACACATACATTTTAAGATGAAGTTTCAAGATAAAAGATTTTTCAGAATAAAAATTAATATATTCTTCCCAGTTTAAAAATATTCTGCTTCTCAGCAAAAGCGTAAAGATGTTCTAATAACAAGAATTGTTTTAAATAAAAAATAATTATTTATAACTTATTTTTAAAAAATCAATCTTCTTCATGATTGGTTTACTGAGGATCAAAGAGCTCATTGGAGAGGAAGTGTGACATCATATATTTACTTCCTTAGTTTTTTACGATCAAAGAGAAAACATATAAAAACAATTGGAGCATGGTTACTAAAATTAAAACAAGCTTTGAATAAAAAATAGCCGAGTTACTTAGTAATAGAAGAGATACAAAAAAAAAATTACTTAAGGATTTTCATGAAACTAAAATTGCAAAACAGGTGAGTGGGTCGATAATAAACGACTCTAAGAATATTGGATGAAGCTAAATGAGGAGTGGCAGAATAAAGATCAGGGAGCAAAGAGGCCCGAGGCAAAGCAATTCCGCGTTCACTAGCCAACAGCTAACCAAAAGGAACTTTCTGAGTAGGAACGTACTACGTCACTACTAAGAAAACAACTCACTAGTTCTTCCATAGAACTTGGGACTTTGCCCGATTTAATAGAGATGCGTTTAAAACTTTTTTTTTGTTGTTTTCAAACCTTGTAAAATCCGTATTTAGATGTTTTATGTTTCTTAATAACAGTTTTGTAGATCAAGGTAACTCCAGAAGATAAAGGGAAATATGAAAAAACACAAACTAAAGCAACTAGCTACAACTTTAATTCTTAACTTCTCACGTTCTTTAAAAGACAGGAGTGCAATAATAGTGAATTGTTGCTAATAAATAGAACTATGCTAAAATATATTAATAATTGAAGTGACGTATTTATGCTATAACAAAATATGCAATTTTGTATGTGAGACCATATAATATTTCAACTGAATGAACTTAAAAAGAGTAAACTCTATAAGATCAGATTTAAAGATAAAGTAAAACAGAATTATTACAGACAGGTGTTATCCGCTAGGCAAGATAACTGGTACCAATTAAAGTGATTTTAAACTAAATTACAGGGGATAAGTGTGGTCATGAGTCTTAAAGTACTCTTCTTGGAAACAAATTATTGACATAAACAATAATCTACGTCAGAATTGATTACCTATAGTTTTGAAAGTAATCAATAAGTGTTAAAACTGATTGATTACTATGTCCTGTTGCACATTTCTGTATTTTTCTTTTTTACTCTAAAGAAATATATAGTTTTCCGAAAGGTAGGTAAGGGAATCACGTACAATCATGCTTTCTCATATAAAGAGAAAGTATTGTGATGGCGCGAAAATTTTATTTTGAGTTTTTGGCGGATTTATACGTTTTGAGGTCCCCTGACTCAAACTGAAAAAAGTGGTTGTGCGACGCGTGGAGCCTAAACTACTGGGCTGATTTTGACGAAATGTGGCATACATTTTCAGAAAAAAATCATACCCCGAGGCGAAATCAAGGAATTTTAGCTCCAAATTTGGGGGGGGGGGGGGGGGGCTACACCCTAAAAATGCTTGAAAAAAACGAGGATTTTTTTTTCTCGAAAACGGGTTTGACGATTTTTATTTAATAATTCTAAAATGTAGTCTATTTTAATACGAATATAACGATATAAGCCGTTTTCCGGAGACAAATATAGTTTCTGAGATATTGATGAAAATAAAATAAACACCATTGAACAAAAAGTAAACAACCACCTGTTGAACGCTTTTTTACAAAAGAAAAATCAATTAAATAAGATATTATAGATTTTAATTTCTTTTTACGTACCTAGAGCAGAGGGCGTTATTACAGGCTGTGGGCGAAGTTTGAAAGCACGAGTGCGTTTAACACCTGAGGCCTATCATGTCGCTTACTTTACTTGTGGTGCGAACACTATTTTATGGCCCACCACATGTAAACTAATTACTAAGCATGCAAACTATTTTGCCGTAATCTTCAAAACAATAAATGCATATTAAGGTTACATCAGTACCAAAACAAACCGCAGTTATAAAAATATTGATTGTTACTAATTGAACAGCTGACGCTGAGAACTACTAGCGCTTCATGCACGCCGCGGTCCGGTCAGGGAGCGGCCGCTTCTTGAACTACTAGCGGCCCTGTAAAGATAAAGCATGCATTTTTACAGGTCCCAGGGCTGTAAAATGGAACTTTACCGGCCGCTAAGGATAAATACATTAACAATAAGAGCAAATTTGTCTGAATTGTCTCGGACCGATTCATTCTGTGATGTAAGCCAGCAATTTTGATTCTCACTTTTATTGACTGACTCTTATCATAATTTATTTAACTATAGATAATTTATTGAATATTATATAATTATTAATTTACACACTCATATAAATATAAGCCTTTTTAATCTGCAATTAATTTGAATATTGTTTTTTAATCAATTATTTAAACTATAATTTATTTAATTTTTTTAACTACAAGCGTTCTTTAATACACTATACATATTAACATAAAATTTAAAAATTATTGCAAAATTAACTTATTCGTTATTTTAGCTAATTATACATGTAAAAAATCAATGATCTAATCTTTGTACAATATGAAAAAAAATCTTTAGAAATGAAAAAAAAAAAGAATGTATTGATTTCTACATTGTTAAAATATGCAAATGATAAATAGGACAACATTTGAATATTCCTTTTTCTAAAAAAAAAGTATTGAATGTATATTTTTCATTATTTTCTTCTTTTTTTTTTTTTACAACGTATTGTTTGTTCTTGGTGACGTAATTTATTTGCCAAACTTATTCAATATACTATAATTGTTTCGTGTATGTATGTATTATTATTTTTTTCCAATTTTAAATGAATGTATCTTCAACAGTTACAATATAGTAAATTAAAAATAAAAGAACCGCCTTTTCTTTACAGTTTTATGTATTTTTAGATTTGTTTTTTTTTTTAACTAGTTGTATATTTTACATGAAATAAATCATTAGTTGCCTATTTATTTGTGTGTCGGCTATTTTCAATCCTATACCACACCTCGTACGTTGTGTTTTTTAGTAAACAATATTCGTAAGGTTGTTGAGTCTAGTCTAGCCTCTCTCTTTATGTTACATAAGTGTAAGAAGAAGGGTGTTAATTGTAAAATTATAGTTATAGAAATAATAGTTCAAAAAGTTATTTTGAAAATAAAAATAAAAAGTGGTACTTCTTTAGATTGTTACTCCCCTATGTGATCTTATAATATTAACGATTTTGACAAAATAAATATTAAGACAAAGGGATGTTTAGTCCAATGTACTTCCGGACAAAGGAATATCACACTTCTCTTTTTATAAGGAGAGTAACAGTCTAAAGAAGAACATTCCGAACACCCTCTTCAAATTGTTACTCACCTCTGTTTTATTTTTAAGGGGAGTAACAATCTAAAGAAGTGCCCGAAGAGTAATATTTTTATTTCACTCAACACTTGGCCGTTCACTAGTCAACTTATTTCTTCAGAAAAGAAATACGATTTTTGCCTTGAACCTATTCTAAAGAAGTTTAATATAAACCTAAAACTATTCCAAAGAGACAATCCTGTAAAACAATCATTGGAACGTCCGGAAGAAATTAAAAGGAAATTTAAACTTAATTAATTTTTTTCTTAGTAAGAATCCCACAGTATCAAAAAAACCGAATAATTAAAATAGATAGTTATTATATATTTCGGCGTTCTTTTTCACAATTAACTACGGTACATTTAGATGTAGGAATCTATAATAGGGGCGTTCTTCAAGTCACCATTGTATGCAGATTTTTTTGTGTCTCGAATGGAAAAAAATAGAAGTTAATTTGAAAAATAAAAATAACAGAATGAGAATTAATTCGAAGAAAGACTTGTTAAAAGAAAGATAACATACTTTGATGATTATAATATAATTTAAATAAATTTAATTGATACAATAATATTTATTAAACAAATTTAATTGAAATAATATTCTATTGAGTTTCAAAAACACGTGAATAATCTTGACAATTAGGTTGGCATTATTAAATCGAATTAAAAACATAAAATAATTTATTCTATAATAATACATATTATCTTACTACAAATAGATAATTATATTGTGCTAGTTTTGGAAAGGGAATTAATTATTGTCTTAGTTAATGTTAATTGTATCTGTTGTGAATATTGAAAATACAAAATAACGTGAGTAAAAAAAATGCACTATATAGAAATGATTTGTGATTGCTAAGACAACCACATTTATTCCAATAAAAAATAAACGTTTGTTTTGATTTTTTGGTCTTCAAATAGATATAATAACTTATCTAAATTAATTTACTTAATTTTACTTAATAATAGAAATGATTTGTTATTTCTAAGACAACCACATTTATTCCAATAAAAAATAAATGATTGTTTTGATTTGTAGATCTTCATACAGATATAATAACTTATCTAAACTAATTTACTTAATTTAATTTTTTCTAAATATAAAATTAAGCCCGTTGCTAAAGGTTTAAGGACTCGTGTATATATAATTTAAAGATAAAGTAACAAAGATCAAACACAAAAGAATAATAAAATAAATTATTAAATTTATTTTTTTATTTTTCACAGTACTGTTTTATCATAAACTTTAGTAGTACATATTATGTGTTATAAACCTGAATCATTCATCAAATAATTTAATTAAAAGGTTAACATAAAGATTAAAAAAAATATATTAACATTTTAAAATACAAAATTTAATTAATAATAATATTTTAGATGAATTTAAATTTTATTTGGATATGATTCAAGGTTAGAATGGAAATAACTTTTAAGCAAAAATCTCTTTTTTTAACAAAAAAGAAAGAAAACAGGTTATCATCACAAACAAACTCGTTACATTCGATATATAAAAAAAAAACCGGATTGAGTTTATTTTTCCATCCGGTCCTTTTGTCCGGCAGTAAATTTTTTGAGGAAACCCCTTTTTTTCAAATTAATTCCAAGGTTATTTAAATATATTATGATGCGTAAAGCTAAATTTAGATTTTTGATAGTTCAAGCTTTGTATTAAATTAAAAATATTAAAAGATGAAAATGAAAGATAAAATAAATACGATGTTAGTCTATTCAAAGATCTAAAATTCAAAATTTAAAAGACAGATGTCTTTCACTTCACACAAAATAACATAAAAGTTCAATGACTTATTGACCGTATTGCATCGAATATAAAACGCTCTCGAATGTAAGATACATCCCGATTTTCGAACTAAAAATTCGGAAAAAACATTAATGCATCGAATATAAGACACAAGACGCACCCTGCTTCATAGGGAAAATCTTCCGTTTTCTTTTTTAACAACTTGTTCAGGCGTCAATTTTGATTATTGAATCTTTATTTAGATGTAAGACAGACGCCATGCTGGCAGAGATATAGCAAGTTAGATTTTGAAAATAAAATGTGGAAGCTAACAAGAAATAAATAGGTACAACGGAACCCATTTAAAGCATTAATTAATATGGAAAACAATGGGCATCTTATTAACTACCATCAAAATCGGACGAGTAGTTTTTAAGATATGGTGGTTAGCAAAAACTTTGAACGAAACCAAAAATGTTCCCTGATGTCTGAAACGGATTTATGTCCAGGATTATTTTAAACATTCATTATTCAGATCGTTCACAATACTTAAGTAAAGTTTAATAAACTTAAAGGTAATAATTAATATAGCTACCTATATTTATTTAATTACAAAAATTATATAATTATTCTAAATTAAAAAAATTAAAAAAACAAATTACTTAATTTTAATATATAACTTTGCAATCAAGAAACAGGAAATCCTACACATTCAAAATTTAAACAAAACCAATTGCAATCTTTTTATTTTTAATTATTTAAAATAGTGCATTGATATAATAATACTAATTTACATAATATAATTATGTTATTATTTATTACAATGACATTTCTAGTGAAAGAAATGACAAATTAAATTTGTTTTTTTATTATTTGAACTAATTAGATTATGTCAGGACTTCTTTATTTTTAAAGTATACATATAATTATAAATAAAAAAAAATTGTTTTCTAAAGAAGTTGACCATTAAAAAAGGGCTCTGAAATGCATACTCTATTGTAAACTACCTTTCAAAAGGTTCATTAATTTTTAAATCCGGTTACAAAACCTCCTAACCTTAAGGATTATAAATTAAAAAAAAAAAAAATCTTTAGAAATGCAAAAAAACAATAGTGAAGGGGAAGGATAGAATAAAAAAATAATTAAATTTTGAAGAAAATAGAATCATGGAGTTTTTTAAAAAAGAAAGTCTATTGGATAAACAAAATAAAGATAGACGCTATTATTTTTTTTATAAATTTTGACATTGATAATAGGACGCCAAAGAAAGCAAAAGCAAAGTTTTTTTTTTTTTTTTCTTTGTTGACACTTTCACCCTTTAGAAGCAAAATAAGATACAAGTATAGTCTTAACAATGTCTTAAAAGAGTCTTTTGTTTAATATAAATCTTTTGTCAAATTCTTCCTAGAGAAAATATCATTAACGAAAAAAAAAATTTGTTTAGGCTTTTGTAAAACAGATGACATCTATAGTTGTTTAAAAACTCTCGCTTAGCATAGGGTATTTTTTTAAAGGATAATCTATTGTTAAAAAAAATGACAAAAAGGTAAAAAAATCAACGCTAATAGACCTAATTTTTTAAATGTTCTCAGAATTTAAATAGGTAGGAAGCGTTATTGTGAAAATGATATTACTGTGTTATATGAGGGTGAAAGTTAAAAAACATATATGTTGTGTTTCTCTCCTTTTTATGCTAAAATTTTAATGAAATTAAAATATTTGTATTTAATTAATCTATATCTTTTTAAACTGTTAAATATAAAAAACTAGGAAATAAAATATTAGATTCATTCATTTTGTTGGGAATAATATTTATGTGGTTTTAGCCTGTAATATTTGGAGCACTAGGTATAGGCACTAATAGGGAAATTAATGATCGAAAGGAACTATTATTTCAGATCAGATAGTTTAAAAATGACTAAAAAAACAGAGGGGGGTAACAATCTAAAGAAGGTGTACGGAATGTTCTTCTTTAGACTGTTACTCCCCTTATAAAAAAAGGAAGTATGATATTTCTTTGTCCCAAAGAATATTGGATTAAACATCCCTTTGGCTTAATAGTTATGTATAAATAAGTGTATCTATTTATATTTTTTTTAAAAAAAAGTCCAGTCATGCACCATGACTTAATGAGTGAATTTTCAAAGAAATCTGCGAATAATTGGCTTATGATAATATAGGAAAATTTTGGTTTAGAATTTGCATGGGTGAAAAAAAAATTGGTACACAGGGGTACGGGGTACAAAAGTCAAAATAGTATTTACCCTTCAAGATGCATGTCGTTGGAAAGCTCTTTAAGAGTACAGTAATTGTTGTTATGTACACTTTTATCATATTTTCATATAAAAGGGGGGTAAAATGGAAATAACACGTTTTTATGCTATTTTTGACCCTAAATTGTCAAAATTTGACCCCTAAATGAACTCCAAAAATTCTGGCCAACGAACTCATCCTTTCTTTCGATATTATTGACATTTGAAATTGATATCTAAGTGGGGGAAATTAGAATTTTAGGAGTCTACTACTTCAAAGATTCAGTGCATTATAAGCTATGCTTATACTACCTATTTATATTATGATCCAAGTAAGTCTTATTTGTTAAATAAAATGCAAATTGTATATAATATGTTTGTACCAAAATTATATTTGGCAATCATGGGAGTTAAAACTTCGATAACAGAATCCCGAAGTACAATATTTTCTTTTTCTTTGTTGTCACTTTCAGTATTAAATTTCAATTTTGATCTCTGAACAATAAATATATTATATTGTATTGTATTAAGTTAAATAAAGATATTTAAAAAGATTTTCGGACAGAATTACAGGGAGAAGACTAAAACCTGATAAAAAATGTTCTTCTAAAACTTCTTAAATAATATGAGAAAGAAAAGGGAATTAAATGGTAAATAACGCTTCAAAAGAGTTTATTACTTTGATATATATCCAAAGAAATAAACACCTACATTGTTTATTTCTTGTTTACATATGTTTATCAAATTTTCAACCTCTTTGGAATCATCAAAGTATCATTTGTTCCTCATTATTTCATCCTCTTAGTCCATGATGATTAAACTTAAAGAATTTAAAAATAAAAGTAAAAAGATAAAAAAGGATCTTGCACGTTAAAAAAGTTTAAAGCCACATTAGAAGCTATTTTATGAAAAGGAAATTGACGAGTGTAAAAAGAAAACATGAGAAAATTAACTTATAATTCCATCGCGAATATACCATAGTGAAGGTAAATGCATTAAAAAAAGTATTATGAAGAATCTTTAAAAAGAAATTAGCAAGTAAATATACTAAAGTAAGCATGAGTGGGCTCATAACCCATCAAAGCAAATAAAATGATAAATACTTATTTACAGAAAGCGCTCAAGCGGATGATCATTTAGAGTGGATCGCTATCGAATTATACTCCTTTAATGCAGAATTTTCTACTTTTTTTTCTAATTTCTTTTAAAGCTTCTTCTTGTTTTGAGATGGTTTAAGAGGCTGAAAGAGAAACTGCTTGAGTGAAATGAGCAAAAAAAAGCGAATTAAATGGTAAATAACGCTTCAAAAAGGCAGAACGATTTGAAAGGGAGAAGAAAACGAAGATGTTTACGGAAGAGGTACTAATCTAACATTTTTTTTTTTCTTTTTATCTAATTTTTTATCCAGATTCAGCATGTTATACAGGTGTAGTTAAGCATTATACGCTATAAAAGTAGGAAAAGAAAATAAAATTATTATTTAGATTAGAAATTGAAAGTTAAACTAGGCCGTTCAAGAAAAACAATCCGATAACTAAGCAAATATCCAATCAAATACAAATACATATATTTAATTTAAACTTAGAAAAGTGTATATGCATTATATTAAAACATTATTTAACGTATATGGAAATTAAATAGTTTTACTTCTGTAGAATATTTTTTACGTCTCCGATTTCAAAAATATAATCACCCATATTTATCTATAATCTATATATTCTTCAAGTAATGGTACTTCTTTAGATTGTTACTCCCTTATGTTATTTTAGAATATAAATAACTTTGACTAAATGACTATCAAGACAAAGGGATGTTTAATCCAATGTACTTTGGGACAAAGGAATATCACACTTCAGTTTCTATAAGGTGAGTAACAGTCTAAACAAGATCATTCCGTACACCTTCTTTAGATTGTTACTCCCCTCTATTTTTTTATAAGGGGAGTAACAATCTAAAGAAGTGCCTTCTACCTCTTCAGAGTTCCATATTCTTCAGCTGATCGAGCAAGTATCGACGGTAAGAGATACCGTTGATACTTGCTCGATCAGCTGTAATAATTAAAAAAAAATTATGAAAGCAAACCTCGTTTGTATTTAAGACACTAATGCTATAATATTGTTATAAATGAGTTATTTAATTTTTAGGATATTTGAAAACATATTTTACTTTCAAAAAATTATAACTTATGAACAAATGAAAAAAAAAAAAAAAAAAAAAAAAAACTCAACTAACTTACTTTTAAAAAAATATCTACGTAGCAATGATTGTTTCTGTATATTCTAGCAATAAATATGGAATTCATTCAGAATTTGTACAATTAGACTAGAAAAAGTTACATTTTTAAAGTTATTTATAACGCTAACCAAAAAATATATTTGATCAATTCAGTTCAATTACTAAAACATTAATTATAAGATCTTGACAATAAAAAGACTTGGACGGGTCGTTTTTATCTTAAAATAAAGTTATAAAAACAAAAAAAAAAAATAATAATTGATAATTTTTCGATGAGTAATTAAAATTACATTATGAAGCCTCTATTTGAAATAACTGATAAAAAAAATATACGTTTCTTATTATTTTTAGCAGAATGGAAATATTTAAAATGATACCTCAATCATTGAAAATTATAGATAAAATTATAGATAGAAAATTAGATGAAATTATATAAGTTAAACAAAATAAAATGAAAATGATACTGAATGATAAACGATAAAAAAAAAAAAAATATTTAGACAATGAAACTAAAATCAATTTTTTTTAAAGATAAAAAAAAAATAATAATGATTACTTTCAAACCTATTTAATTTAAATTCTTCCTCTCTAATAGAAATTGATACGGAAAAGAAAAACAAATCGGTAAAAAAAATATAAATTTTAATACATCTATTAATATATCTATTTCTGTCAGGTTTAAATTACAGATAATTTCCTAAACGGGAAAAGATAAGAAAATATAATAATAATAACCCAAATGATACGATCTCCTTTATATATTTAATAACTTGCTTTAAATTGAACAAATAAATTTAAATAGTAGAAAAAAAACGGAGTAGATTAGTTAATACAAGTGGAGGGTTTTTTTTTTATTTTAAATTTAATTGATTTATACTTTAATTATTATTTTTTATTCATTTAATTCAAAGTTAATTTAAAATACGATTGGAAATATAAATCAAAGTATTGATTTAAAAGAAATAAAACAAAACAGAAATACACTATAAGGGCTGGAATGTATTTGAAGCTTATATGTGCTGACAGAGTTAAAGTTTACACTATTATTACATTTTATTATTGTAAGTCTTTAATTATATTTATATAATTAATATAAAGAACGTTGTTATTATTTTACACCCTTAAGTTATATTTTTTTATATTGTTTTAGTCTTTGTACTTTTAACAGACTGTACCGTTATCATTCTACAAGGATATAATGTACTTAAAAGTAATATTAGTATCAGATTCATCTACCTTTAATTTATTAAAAGTAATAAATCGATCAACAATTTAAGATAAGGGATAAAATGGATTTATAAGCATAACAAGCAAACCAATATGATTCGGATTAACTTTGCAATTGTATATATAATTGAGCACATAGCATCAAAGAATGTTTTAAAAATAAATAGAATACGCAATAAAGAAACAGTTACAATAATTATAAAGCAAGATAAATCAATAATGAGTTTGTAAACGTTTAAAATAAAAGATATTAGTAATAATATAAAGGTACTTCTTTAGGTTGTTACTCCCCAAGGATTTGTTTTTAGAATATAAATGACTTTGACTAAATAACTATTAAGACAAAGGGATGTTTAGTCCG
Source organism: Gerris lacustris (assembly GCA_951217055.1). Lineage (NCBI taxonomy): Eukaryota > Metazoa > Arthropoda > Insecta > Hemiptera > Gerridae > Gerris > Gerris lacustris. The sequence continues at coordinate 18,254,063 of OX578282.1, forward strand.
ATGTACTTTGGGACAAAGGAATATCACAATTCTTATTCTGTAAGGTGAGTAAAAGTCTAAAGAAGAACATTACGTACACCTTCTTCAAATTGTTACTCCCTTCTGTCATTTTTATAAGGGGTGTAACAATCTAAAGAAGTGCCAATATAAGTATTGATTTAAGTGCTTTATTTTAACATACTTTACAAAGATAAAATGAAACATTCATTAATTATTTGACATGGCACAAGCCGTATTCCTAATAATAAAGCCCAACATAGCGTCAAACTTAATATCAACATTTCTAAACCTAATTCTCTAAACATAGATATCGTTAGATCATAACTTCATTTTCTGAAACATACCTGATTCTCTAAACATAGATATCGTTAAATCATAACTTCATTTTCTGAAACATATACCTGATTCTCTAAAACATAGATATCGTTAGATCATGATTTTCTGAAACATTTCTTAACCTGATTCTCTAAAATATAGACATCGTTAGATCATAACTTCATGTTCTGAAACATCATTTCTTAACCTGATTTTTCAAACACTCAGATCTTATATATTATCATGTTCTGAAACTCAATATCAAAGATAATTATTATTTGATGGTCATATTTAGGTGAACAGATGTTAAATTGATTATATTTATTGTCCCTCCTCCCCTTCCTTCACAATATCATTCTTTGAAATAATCAAAATAATCAATTATTAATTAAAATAATCAATTATTAATACTAAAAAGCTTTAAGAAAAATTGTCATACCTGTTTAGCTTGAGAAACAGTGAAGTGTAGATGTTCATGGCCGATATTGGCTTCTTGAAAAAGTGTGTCGAAATATTGCTCGTATTGGGCCAATCTGCACACCTGTAATAATTAAAAATAAATACATTAATAAATAGCTAACTTTAATTTATACTAATAAATTAATTTTTATTTCTTCTGAGATGTGGTCTCAAAATTGAATTGAAAGGACAAAGTTTATCGTTTGTTCTCCATAATCCATAAAAAAATATACCATTTAAAATCATTCGTAATGCTACCTAATTTAGAACTATCATTTCCAAATTAAATTAGGCTTCACTCATACAATTCAATTCAAAAGTATATGATGCTAAAATAATACAAATTATTATTATTTTGAAAAATGGCCGCTACATCTAGAAGAAGGACAAAGTACATCAATAAAACCATTATTTTTTTTTAAATTTGACTCACATTAAGAGGAAAAATGGCATACATATCTAAATAAGATTTTGAAACATGTCCACTACATAGCGCAAAAATTAAAATTAAAAGGGATGTTAAAGTTGCGTAAACTCAAAAGGAAAGGTGGGACCATATTAGAAACTTAAAAACTAAATCACTAAAACAAACTTTAATATGTAATATGGAATTATATGCTATTGAATTTGCTCAAATGTAGAAATAAACCAAACATTAAATTAAAATTCGATCTTTTGATCCTATCTACTGCCGCCATCTTAAAATATGGCTTCATATTAAAAACTTTCTCTTAGACTTGTTAATTATAAAAATCTCAAATAACACAATCCTATTAACTCCACATAAAAAATAAAAAACCTCTTAACACAAATAAAAGATTTAATCATTTAATGCTTCAAATTTAAAGTTTTTTAGCAAAAGGCATAAATAATCTAATAAATTATATTATTCATAGATACATTTAATCATCTTTAATTCAGTACATAAATAATTCAATAAATTAAACACAAGTATAAATCTTCTCCTAGATAGGATACATTATACATTTAATTAGCTGCAAAAGTTCTAATCTTTTATCTAATTTATATTTTAAATAGGTAAATAATTAGTATTTTTTTCACATTTCTATACTTTCTCCAAAAGTTGTACACACGACATGGATAAAAAACTTATATTCTCATTTCACCACCAATTAACGATTCATATATAAACACACTTGTGAGTGTGTGTTATAGCGTTTATTATGTTCAGTGAAGAAGTCAAAGGAATTTTTAAATTATTAATATATAATCCTTTTAAAGATTTGTAACTTCTTATCTTCTAGCAAATCTGTCTTATTAGCTTTTGATTTTTCACAGGGATAATTAGGAATCATGAATTATATTAAAATATATATATGTATATAATTTAAAACCGTTGAAATGAAACCGTCTGCTGTCAATTTAAATGTATAATATATTAGGTATACAAAATAACTCGTAAGAGAGGAGTTCGAAAAAAGACTTCTAAAGAGGGTAAATGGTGAGGATAGATATATTAGTTAAAAGCTTCAAATCGTATCAGAAGAATTCCGGAAAAACAGGTTTTAATATTTCTTTGAAAAAAACATGGCCGATTCATGAATATATACATATATATATATATATATATATATATATATATATATATATATATATATATATATATATATATATATATATATATATATATATATATATAACCCGACTTACAAATTCAGATCTTTCCCACAATTTTTCGTAAGTGGATTCACCCCCTCAATTCTTATTAATAATGTTGTATAAGCAAAAAGAAAAATAAAAGGCTGGCTTGCTTTTAATAACTTAATTATTATTTTAACTAACCTTATTAACCAAATCAATTACTCGAATTTATAAAATATGAGTACATAATATATGTAACTACATATGATATACTATTATCAATAGAAATTAAGTAAATTAATTAATAATATCAAAATGTTTTATGAAGTTCTTAAGTCCAGGTTTCTGCCTAAATGTATATATTTATAATGAAAAAAGAGAAAAATTGTAATAAAAAGGTTTACACAAAAAAAAAATCAATTTAGTAATAGAGAAAAGAATCGTGGAAATGAAACGTCACCCTACTCCACACCACAACAGCACCAGGATTTTCTTTTGGTAAAATCAAAACACTTTTTTTGTACTTTATATTTATATTCAAAAATAGAAAAATATTTTAAAATCAAATAACAAATAGTTATAAGTTAAAATATTGTTTATGTTATATTAGGCCTGAAGATGCCCAGGTATGGGCGAAATATAGTCGAATTATGAATTAAAAGAAAATATAGATTTTTCGTTTTTTTTTTAGACATTATTCCCTTAAGATCTAAAGAGAAGAAAATCTAATAAAAACTATTAATAGTATATTTGTTCATTTTGATATTTTTGTTAATTATGTATTCATATTAAAATGTTTGTTTATCATGATATTTTTGTTAATATGTTTATTCGTATTATTATATTTGTTTGATCATTAAAGTTATGCATAAAAAAATATGGATGTGTATTTTGGGGTGGCTATGTTCGTCATTTATTTATAGTTATTATATTTGGGTATGTTTTTTGTATTATATTTAAGTCAGTTTATATCTTAAGTGCGTGTTTGTATACATTTAGACTCTATCTTAGATTATATTTGTGTGAGTAAGTATGGAAGCTGACCTAAACCGTAATTAACATAAACTTATGAATGATAAGACATATATATTTAATATTTTAAATAAAAAGATTATTTTCAAAATACATTAAACAATATATTTTATTGTGTAGATTTAAAAATGTAAATTATTTATAAGAATGTTAACTTCATCATATATTATGGAAAAAAGTTAGAAAAGAAAAAATAATCAGGTAAAAATATATGATATATAACATAAACATGAAAACAAGTTTGACTCCATTTTGAATTAGGATTTTAAAATAGAATGGGTAGGAATTATTTATAGATATATGTATGTACATAATATAAAGGTTATCTTTTATTTATTTAATGTTGTAACAACATGAATTCAACCTTTTTGACATTGTTGATATTTTAGTATTTATGGTAGGTTAAAATATCTTAATTTAAAATAGTGTATAACAGAACATAATATAAAAAAAAAAACTTTATTAAAATATATTTTTATAATTGGTGCATATGCAATTGTTATTATAATCAGCATTTGAAATAAAATTGAGATAATGTATAAGGTAGTATCGCAATGTTTTAATTTTATGTCGTGATGATTTTCGTGACATCTCAATTTCCACTACGTAAAAGCTTAACTTTAAACAATGCAATGTATAACAAAAATCAATTTATTTAAACATATTGTATAATGCTGTTGAAATTTTATAAACTTCTTTCAATGTTAGTTTTATATATATATTATTAAAGAGCACATGCAATTGTTATAACAATCAACAATCAGCATTTTAAATAAAAGAGAAATAATGTGTAAGGTAGTATCGAAAAGTTTTCCTTTTATATCGTGATGATTTTCGTGACGTCTCAATTTATATTCCACTACGTAAAAATGTAACTTTAAATAATGTAATGTATCAAAAGCAATTTATTTAAACATACTATATATTAAACTGTTGAAATTTTATAAACTTCATTCAATGTTAAAGTTTTATACATTTTTTTATTATTATTATGGTCATTTTCATTCAAAAAGTTCATTGTACTCGACGAATAATAGCTTGATTTAAAAAAAGAAGAAAAATTAGTTCCTGGCACGAGCCTCGAACCCGGATAATTTTCCTGTTCTTTTGTACTCTAATCTTTTTATTCAATGTGTGACTTTTTTATTCATATGCACTTGTTTTTGAGCATTTTTAGAGAGTAAAAAATAGTCATAATCTATTCAAAATTACTGACCAATAGAAAGACGATTAATAATTCGAGCATTCGATAATATTTTTAGACTTATTATGTAGAAGGTAATTTCATTGTTGTAAAAAGATTGTGCTGTAAAATTGGAAACAAATATTTTTAGTATAAAGAAAAATTTAAAATGTATAAAACTATCAAAATGTTAATTTACGAAAAAATAGAAAACAATTTAGATGTAATTTTTATACAAATCAATATTGGTATTTTCATGAGGAGTTTAAAATAATTAGGCATATCAAATCATTAATTGTAGTAACAATATTATTTAATTAGATCTAATTGGATACACGCTACTACAATTAAATACTACTATTAATTTACTAATATCATAAAAAATAAAATTATCTAAAAAAGTAAAAAAAAAAAAAAAAAAAAAAAAAAATAGGGTTTACAAGCATTGGAGTCTAATTTACCCCGCAATTAATGATCTTATCACATTAAATGTATTTTAATGAATAGTCTAATTAAGTTTTATCAAATTTAATTGGTGTTAACAAATTAGAGAATTATGATAATAAATGGCGCCGTATAATTGATAAACAAAAAATTTATTTTGAAGTATTTTCAAGCCACTTTAATATCCAGAGAAGATTCGTCGATTTCAGGATTACTGTCTATTCCTTTTTAAATTAAAAAAAAAAAAATAATATAAAAGTTCATTTATAATGACTATTAATATTTAAAGGAAAAAACTTAAAAAGTGTTAAAGGCTATAATGAATTCATATGAATAAAAATGTTAAAATTATGGAGTGTCAAAAAATGCATCTTTAATCGCGAGAGTTAATTTTAAATTCGAATTTTTAATGAGGTACGCGTGGAAAGAAAACAAGAGATAAATTAATTTATGTTTGCAAAAAAACTTTTATTTCTTTATTTTTAATATTTTTTATTTTTAATTTTTTACTTTGAAAACACTACATTATTCCACCAAATACACAATAACTTTCTTATAAGAAAAATCTAGTAAAAAAAAACAACAATTTCTGATACACACTTTATTATAATCTATGTAAAGTTTATACATTGATGAAACTAAAAAAGAAGAAGAAAATAAATAAAAATTAAAAGTAGATTACTAACTAAAATGATAATAAAGATAATAACAATAATTTAACAAGACATATTTGAATATGTAAATTTTAAACAAAAATAAGCAAATCGTTTTAAAATTTCCCTCTTAAAAGAAAAGAGTCGACTTGAGTGAATTGATTTTTTTGACGATTTAAAAGATGGACGGAAATAATGTAATAGGCCATTTTCTATATAATTATAATTAAAGCGATGTTTTGTGATGATCCCATTATATTTAAATATAATATCTATACGAAAGAAGAAGAAAAGAAAATTGTATTAGGAAATGACTAAAAGGAAAAATATTAAAATACATTTAATTTCTTTGGCATTAGGCAAATATGTATAGATAAAAAAGTTCTTTAATAATTATACGACGGATTATATCCGTTTTAAAAAATGATAATTTAAAGAGCATTTTTAGAAGAAGAAATATTTAAAGTTATAAGATATTGGATAGACAATTTTATGCGATAAAATTAAAAATATTGAAAATTATTAATTGGATCTTCAAATGCGTATTTTTATAAGTTTGTCAAGGAACACCAGTAAGTTATTGTAAACTTTTTTCTCTAGTCTCCAACATTATAAGTGTCGATTTATGTTTAATTGATAAAATAGTCTTCAAGACAAAATATAGTAGTTTGTTAAACCCTTATATAATATTTATGAAATTAAAGCCTTCCTTCAATTTTATCGAAGGCTTTTAGCAACCGGAAAAATTACCTAAATAGAATTATTAGACCAGTATTTAACGAAGTACTGAAGTACATACATTACTTCGTTTTATTAACACTAAACTTCGACTTGTGTTCTTGGAAAACTTTTTGTCAATTCACAGTAAGATAATCATTACTACTTTTGCATTTTTGTGAAAGATTGATGAGTTCTACTTGCTTTGAAATCAGAAGCTTTGCAATTAGTATTTTCGTTGAAAGAATATAAAGAATTCTCTTTAAGTTAAGTTCTAAGGGCTTCATGATTCGTCAGTTTGATGAACGAACGAACAAATTTATTCATGTAAGTTCGCTGGACTTCAGCCATTCGATGGTTGGTTGAAAGAATGGTAAATGAGTTCTCTGGTCTTTGCTATTTGTCAATTCATCGAGAGAAAGAATGCCATCTATGCAAAATTATATCTTAAAATTTTCATTTGAAAGTGCGAATTTTTCTGCAACATTAACATTGTATATGACCTTGAATAGTTTTTAAATTCGACATTTTGATAATGCATCAGAATGTCCGTTTCACATAAAACTAATCCCTGGCAAGAGTTCAAAGGACTTTATCTTTATCATCTGATCAGTGTCATTTTATAAGGCTACCGGAGGAAAAAAACTACATAATTTAAAAAAAAGTTGGATTCCATAAGTGAAATTATGAAGAGACATTAGCATGTGAATTACTAAAAAAACAAAAATCTACATTTATGTAGAGGAGAAAGACTGCGAAATATTTATTTTTAAAAATCCAGAATTATCTTTGAAGATCTTTCCTTAAATTAAAGTGGGGATCTTCCACTAAAAATCTGTGAAAAAGGGTCAAAGATACTTGGATAAACTTTATTGCCACTGTGGCGCCTCTTTAGCGGAGGTGGTTTTCTATAAGGGTCCTACATCCGAAAAAAAGAATCTCACTCAGGCGGAGGTCAATCGAGTCGTCCTTCAGGTGTGTCCCGGATGAGAAGGATACCCGAAGTGATATAAGAGAGAGGAATGCAGAAGGAGAAAAAACTCGTGTTACTGGAGGGGGTTGAATCCCTGGTCGAGTCGACCCGCTAGCCAACAGGAGTTGGAAAGTGAACGGTCCAGATATAAACGCCAAACGCCATGGAATTGGGGATAACTGGAGGAGCCGAGATAGTTCCTTGGGACAGTCCACTGACACCTTCAAAACAACCTCCTCAGAACTGCTCATTCCAAACTTCCCAGCACACTCGAGAAGGATACACAAATTTAGTCGCAATAAAGCATTCGCCAAACTTACTATCAAGAATTTTATGATTGCTGATTAATATAAAAACTAAATTGAATCAATACCACAACATTTGAATACTGCTGACACAGCAAAATATTTAAATAAAACAGCTCAACGATGCAATATTTGTTAGAAGTTATTTCACATAACAACAAGAAAAAAGTATTCGGCTTTAAAAACAATATTGAAAAGTGGCAAATAAAATGAGTTATATCAGGAGAAAAAAATCAAAGAAAAATGGCAACAGACTTGGACAGACACCGCTAACAACAAACTAAAACAGACAAAACCTTTGCTAGGTGACTGGACCTCCTCATATAGGAAAAACAGACAAGAAGAGACGGTACTTTGCAGACTGAGAATAGGACATACTCAACTTACTCACAGTTATTTGTTCTAGAGACATAGATGTACCAAAGAAATACCAAGATGTAGACTATGTGACGATTCTTTGACTGTACTCATCTATACTGACTGATTGCCAACAACTACTCACGACTTATCATATAACTTAGCAGATATTTAGCATACAACTTCACTTACGTAACTAAACTCATGGTTTACTTAAATACACTGATGGGATTACTGGACGCTAATTACTTTACTGATAGCTGAATTTAATTATCACTTATGTGTTATTATTTACACACATTGTTTAACTACTGTATATAATTTAAATTTTGCATAGGTAACTGTGTTGTTCGGCACCTAAAATAAAAATAAATTTAAAAAAAGTTCTTAAGTCAACATTTAAGCTACAATAAAATATAACAGAACTTAGCTAAATAAAACTAATGAAAATATAATTAAATAAATAGCTTTTAATCAGTACATATTATGAGAGAGTATTTCACGTAACTCCTGCTTAAACAAAAGTTTTAAGAATATAAATAAAATACAACTTTGAGGTAATTCCAAAAAAAAGCCTTATGATATAAAAAATGTTACATAAATTAAAATCGTGGCCTACATGTTGAAATCATTTTACAAATATATACTATACAATGTAAAAGTGCAAAGTATAAATCAGTGATTGGATTGTAAACTGGATAGATTGGGAAGTCTGCTAAGGGCTTTCAAACCTTAATACCCTGACTTGCTGATCAAGCACAATGTATAACAGATATCCGACTAAGTTTACTTCAGCTTTGAACTGACATTACATTCACTTCAAATAAATTTAGAGCTAATACTAGTATTTATAAATTAAAAATTGTATTAGTAAACAAGGAGAAAAAGTAATCATTATTGATTTTTAAGCATGTCATATCAATATGTTTAAAGCAAAAGAGTAATCTAACAAAAATAATCAGCGATAATATGATCACAAATAATATGAAATATTTGAAGGAAATTCACCAAAAAAAAATTTAAAAAACTTATTTTCTCCATTACTGAATCCTGAATATGTTTTCGGGCATTGAATCCACATATCGACATTTCAATGTTTTCCCATGAAGAGGAGAAGAGCAGTAAACATTTGTCTAATTGACATAGCAGATGGATCTTAAGGTGTGAAATTATGAATAATTTTGATTACCAATTGGTCCGCTAGGAGCTCTGATATAATTTTGTATAAAATGTAGAATTTCTATCGGAGAAATATTACTATAATAAATAAAAATGAAAACCAAACAACCTCCTATTATATTCGAACTTCCTGGCACGATATTTATAAGAGGGTCACATTTTGCATGTCGTTTGTTGAAACTTCAGCCGCCTACCGTCAAAATGTCGTACTATAAGTGAAAACCTATTGATCTCCTGTTAGATCCTAACTTCCTCGAAAAATATTTAAAAGCGTCACATTTTTCATGTCGTTTTTTGCGTGATGGAAATTTCATCACACTTTTTTAACATATCTATGTTCAAAAAGATGAAAATTTGTTCCAAAACAATATTTTTACACACCTTCTTTGAAAATACCACAATCATCAAAGAGATTTCAAGAAGAATTCGAGAAAAAAGAACTTAATAATATAATTCAAATGATTAGTTGAGAGTACTGTGCAACTGTAAGTTAGGAATGAAATCGGGGTAAGTGACCGAAAGGATTAATCAAAAGGATTAAATAAAAAAGATGGACAACTAAGACTTCCTTGAATAAACTCCTTAAGTTATAAAAGGATCAACATATCATAATAGCGGCCACTTGAAGTAATCAAGACAGACTTCAGAGTTAGGATAACATCTACCATCTACACATCAAAAACTGCGGCTTAGAACAAAATCCTTACCTTTTGTCCGTATCAAGCCAACATAAGAGAGAACTTTGCAAAATACTTCAAGATTAATATGTCATCTTTAAGTATATAATTATGCTAAACAACTCTTTACTTTTAAAATGAAATGAGCCGACAACCACTGCAATAAACGACAGATGGATGGGCTTCTAAACAAATAAAATAATTATAAGAATACAAGCATCCTTCAACTGTCCATTGCACTTGAAATTATGGTACTGTAACGATTTCGTACCAATAAGCTTATGACACTGCAAAAAACTGGGCCTTCCTAATTTAGGTTCAACGATTCCAATAAAACTGGTCTTTTATGTTCATACTTCTACTTTTACAACAAGAAGATTAACAAGTAAGTGACCATAAATGACGTCATAACTATAAAATTAGAGGTATAGTAATATCTATTAGACAGAGCAACAAATTTAATTACAATAAACAAATAATTTCACGTCTCGATGGCCATCAGTATTAGATCATTACAGGTATAGAAATTACGATTGGAATAAATGTTTAGATTAATATTCTTATGAACTAAATGGTAACATTATTGGAAAATATCAATAAGATTATTAGTGTGAAAAATGTTTAATTTCTATGGGGATAGAACTAGATTGTTATTGATGCCATTTGGCTTAAATTCTAGGAAAGCACATTACAACTAGTGGACTTACTGATTCCCTTTTATACTATCAAATAATAGTTAAGAATTAATTAATAAGAAATTGAATATAATAAATTTAAGTGGTTATATCGTTCAGCTGTATTCTTTATGATAGAATAGAGTGTCTAGAAATTAACTTTCACTGTTTATAACGTCGTATTACAATTAAATCAAAACCTACTTCAATAATGTTTATTCTAGCTTAATTTTTATTATACCTTACCTATTAGATATATTCCATATTCTACTTTCAAACAATCCAAATGAAAACATGTAGGTCTAGTTTATAGACCATTAAAATATGAGTGCTTTTACGAGAACATAAAAAAAAAGTTATAGACGCCTAATTAAGTAAATGTTATTTGATTTGATTTAATTGTTTTAATAGTACTTCGAAATAATCTTGACCTATATTGTGTTTTATGAGGGTAATAAAAACCCCTTAAGGAATCAAATAAAATTATAGTTAGTTTATAAAAAAAGATACATTGAAAGGAAAAGACTTGATTGATTATTGTAAATTACATTAAAGTTTAACTTTAATGTAATTTGATGTAATAGAAATTCTCGTTTAAGAGATATATATGGAAGCAATATTGTTACCGTTAAGTGTGGCAACTTAACTCAAGTTAAAAAAAATGTAATTAAGTTACTTTCTCAAAAAGATTTAGCAATTATTATTGAACTGTGGTTCGTGATGTCTGAGAGTATTATAAAGCCTATCACGAAGTCTATTGGTGTTTTTGAAAAAGAATATTATCGTATTATCCTTTACGTATCCTTAATGAAGACTTACGCTCTAAAGCCGAGGGGGGAAAAAGTACGAATCCTGTACCAGATTGATATAAATACGTACGCCTTTTTTGAAAGAGGAAATTTAGTTTAGGCCAAGTTGAAGAGAAGGCTTGGCCTAACGGTGATTCTCTTAGCCTCTAATTGACTTACAACTTGGCTCGTTCCAAATACTTCTAAGCAAACCCCCTCAAGTCGGTCTCGACCCACCGACCTATCCAAGGTCGTACCTCAGAGGCGCCTTGTATCCGCACTAGGAGGGGAGAAAAAAAGAATTCGCCATAAGTATTACTTCCACCTTGAAGACTGTGAATTTTAAACACCTGTAAAGGTCATAGGTCAGTAGGTAATATCCTACACCTACACTCATTTACGATTGTAGATTGTACATAGAATGTACAGAACCACCATTATTTCAATTATTTGTCTGCAAAAAAATGAAGGCATTTTCACTAAAGTAATGGTACTTCTTTAGATTGTTACTCCCCTACGTCGTTTTAGAATATAAATGAATTTATAACCATAAGATAAATAACTATTAAGACAAAGGGATTTTTATCCCAATGTACTTTGGGGCAAAGGGATATCACACTTCTGTTTTTATAAGGGGAGTAACAATCTAAAGAAGTGTAAAAGTTAATTAAATTATAAATGTAGGCATATGTAAAAAAAAAAGAAATATATATAATATGTCATTTTTAATGGTCATACACATAATTCATAAACAAGATTTGTTCAGTTAAATCACAAAATATAATGTTCAACATTTACTTGACTCAACCGTTTTGGACACCATCATCAAGAGTTCAATTTACGTAAGATTATATTCAAGTAGGGTCTGCAATAAAATCTACAATATTTACAATCCATCATTTGCTGTAAATTTCCACTCTTCAGTAAACTTTCATCAGCATTATTCGTCCATAAGTTCAAGTTTTAAGCAAAAATAAATCTTATACTATAGCCTAGGTCTAGGAGGACCAAACCACAGTTTTTTTACATCATCATTATGAATTCACTGAAGTCAATTTAAGAGAGGTTGCATTCAAGTAGGGTCTGTAATGAAGTCTATACTATTTACATCATTTGCAGTCAATTTTCACTCTAAGTAAAATTTCTTCAGCATTATTCCTTCATAAGTTCAAGTTTGGCAGCAAAAATAAATATTTTACTATGGTCTAGAAAGTGCGATTCTTACTAACCGCATATCATTAAACAACTGTAAGAATAAGAAGGGCCTTAATCTTACTTTAGTCTATAGTGCATTGTTAAAGCCTCGTCCAAACTGCCGAGCCAAACAGAGGAAACGAGCCGAGCATTGGTGTCTGCGCATGCCCAGTCTGAGGTGCGCATGTCCAGTCTGAGGTGCGCATGCCCAGTCTGAGGTGCGCATGACCAGCCTCAGGTGCGCAGGCGCACTTTAAAGTGGTTACGCGCAGTGACCAATGTTTGGCTCGTTTCCTCAGTTCGATACGGCAGTCTGGACAAGGCTTAAAAAGAACGGAAATTCATAATCATTCATCAAATTTACATAGATATTCTTTCAGCGTTTTATTTTAGCATTATTTTAACACTAAATTGGGTCTGTGACAGAAAATTTCACTTCAATTATAAAACGATTACAATATGAACCTAGAAACGAAAACAAAAAAACCTTATCTATTTTAAAGGTATATTTAAAGATGAAATCAGTAACAACCGTGAATCTTTTTCTCGAAAGACATTTTAATACAATGAAAACAAGAGAAATATTAAATAATAAAAACAAAAACAAAACACAGTCCCATGCATAATGAATTTAAAGAACGTTCTAAATGAATTCAAAGACATCAAATTTTTAAAAAAAACGACCCACGCTTCTCAACCTCCATTCCGTTCAAATAAAACGATTACAAAGGCACAACTTAATAAATAAATTTTTAAATCAAGCTAATTTTCCGAAAAAAAGATTTTATTTGTATTAACAATATACTAATGAGACAGTTCAAGACAAAAAAAGAACTTTCACCATAGAAAAAATCTAGAGTCCTAATCTCTCAACAGAACAATAAAACAAAAGAAAAGATCATCTAAATAAAAATAAATCATATTCAAAACAGCAAAGTCCGACATAAATCATTCAAAACTTTTTTTTCACCAAACAATATTGAATGCATACTTAAATTCAAATAAGTATAAATGATTTAGAAAAAAAAGAAACTTCGAAGTTAATTGGCCCGATGACAACGTAATACAAAAGAACTGAATATTTATTGGACATTGTTTGCAATATATCCCTTAACTTAATTCAAGTCTTCTTTTTAAAAGAAATATATATTGGTTTTAAAAGAATGTAGAATGAATTTAATGATGCAATTATTTTTTTTGAGTAAAAAAAATTGAACTCAAAATTAAATCAGATTAGACATTTGAAATTTAAGTTTATTCAACCCGGATAACATTTTTTAACAAGATGAATTTAGAAAGTTATTAAATTAAAAGTAACAAAATTAGCAATAAGTGTAAAGTAAAGATGGATTATTAGAATCAATTTTTAATTGTTACCCCCCCCTTATAAAAAAAACAGAGGGGAGTAACAATCTAAAGAAGGTGTACGGAATGTTCTTCTTCAGACTGTTACTCCCCTTATAAAAACAGAAGTGTGATATTCCTTTGTCCCAAAGTTCATTGGACAAAATATCCCTTTGTCTAAATAGTTATTTAGTCAGTATATTCTAAAAAAAACATAGGGGAGTAACAATCTAAAGAAGTACTTAATATATTAAGTAGGTAGAAGAACAGTAATACAATATAGGGGCTAAGATTTCACTAAAACTAAAGGGAGGATATAAAGGCGCATGTCATGACCGTTACAGTAATAGTGTAACCTCATTGCCACTGAGATTATAATCTAACAACTCCCAGATAGTTACTAGTACCTACTTACTAACAGTACCTTCTACTCAAAGACCAAACAACTAATTATTAAGTTTCGTTACTGAGCTAATTTATTTAGAGTATGAAAAATTAAGTGTCATAAAGCATCGGAATCTTTAAGAATGAGATGAGCCTCATTCGAGCAATAACTGTATTTTGTTTCTTTAAAGAACAATAACGTTATTTAGTCTTAAACGCACTAAAGTGTAATCATTTACCGTCTTTCAACCATTTAGTTGTTCACTGCTATTTTTAACTGTTAAAAATATTAAGGAAAACATACTATTAGAAAAGAAGACACTGAAAAATATGAAGTGCGGTAAGTTTAATTTAAAAAACATAGATATTTAAATTAGATACTTACTATTTTTTCTCTAATAACTTCCATTAGTGATGACTTATGACCATAGGAATTCTGACAAAAGGATTTCAAAGTTAAAGATATGTCAAAAGGAAATTTCTAAAATGAGGGGATTTTTACTTAAAGTATGATCGTACTAAATAATTAAAATAAATAATTCAAGATAAAATGAACTTTTTATATACTACGTTTTTATATTTTCCTTGTTTATTTCCTTAGCTGCCACAGGTCGTGTTTGTTTACTATAGATTTTGAATTTGACCGCCTAAATATTTAAGGAATTTAGTGATTTATCAACTAATTAGTAATAATTTGGTAAAGCTAATTGCTGCTTATCGTATTGTCATCGGAAATGCATAATCTGTGCAAGTTTCAACTTTCTACTTTGTCAGGAAGTTAGTTAAAAATCGATTGTAAGATTTGGACTGGACAAGCAAGAAAGCAAGCTAATAAAAACGTAGTAATATGAAGAGCTTTTAGAAAATATGGACTTGTTTTTACACACTTTTATCTATTTATTTTATGAGTAAAGTGAATTCAATATAGAAATGAATTCTATATGAACTGTTTTCAATATGGCGAGAAATTTAACAGATTACCCTATTATAATTATTATTATTAATCAATTTCTACCAATTATAAGATTGAACTAAATTATAATTTAATTGATGATTCGGTTGAAATCAACTTAAGAACAGTCAAGGTAAAAATAATAATGAAAATTGTCACTGAATTTTAATAATAATGAGAATTTAATTTAAAAAAATAAATAATGTAAATAAATCAGCGCAATGGCATAGAAAAGTATAGTTAAGCAAAAACTAAAAAAAAAACACTAAAGAGGAAATGTACATCATTTAAACAAAGATGAAACAGGAAGTTCCGACAACAGAAGGACACACGTGAGAAACACATTGAACCTCGGTAAAAAAAAATCTAGCTTCAATGAAAACCACACGCTAGAAACTAGTTCACAATGCTTCAGGCTAAATCCTTTAAAATCAACCTCGTTTCTCCAACTAAGTGTTCTAAAGCCTATGAGAGTCACTAGGAAAAACAAAATAAGGCGAAAAAAAAGTGAGGGAGTTGTTAATTTGTACCTGTCAGCAAGTGGACAGAAATAACTTTAAATGTTGTTTACGGTTAACGGGAAAACTCACTAGAGTTAAGGTGAAGGATGTCGAAATAGCCTGTACAAACCCTCCTAAAAACAGATGCTTGTAATTTTCACAGTCCTTATTTCCTGGAGTTAAAAGGACGAGGATTAAGTTTATTCTTGGGAAGGATTAACCTAGTCTGAGTACTTTGTCCTTCCAATAATATAGAACCTTTGTTTTTAATAACACTTTTAAAACGATGATTTTAATCAGCTGATTTCCTGATAACGTTTTAAAGAATTTTTGTAATGATTAGAGGTAAAAGGTTCGTTTATAGGTGAAAGACCTTTTTGTTACTAAATAACTTCTCTAAATAAAAACACAGGAAGTGTAAGGAGATCGCTATTTAGAAAATGGTGTAGAGATGGTTTTGTAGTATTGGAAAATAACAGTTATTATTATTATTTTTGATCATTGTTCATTGTCTTGATAGTTATTAACTCAGACAATGGACACTGTCCAAACCTAATAATAATTATTAATCCAACCATTGTCACACACCTTAAATAACTCTAGAGCAAAATATGTCAGTCCAAGATATAGATCCGCTGTTTGGAATGCGATTGTTATGAGATATTTCGGTGTGTACATTTATTATGTAAATTCAAATAATCAGAAGTAGACCGCTATCGAGAAGATACAGAAGTTTCGAACCTGTTAATAGGACCTTCCAAAGACTTTCTCAACTGCGAGAAGATAGGTGATGATTGATTAAACATATGCGATTGGGAATATCTCAATTTTTTAAACTCATATCATTCGTAAGGATCTTTCAGCCTTTCTCAACAGAGAAGATAAATGATGATAGATAAAATAACTGTGATTGAAAATAACTCAAAATTTTAGCCAATTGCTTGAATCTCTCAAAAACTTTCTCAACTGCGAGAAGATATGAGATGATTGATTAAACTTTTGGGATTGGGAATATCTCGATGTTTTAAAGTCATATCAATCGCAAGGATCTTTTAAAGTTTTTCGTAACAGAGAGGATAAATGATGATTGATTAAATTACTGCGATTGGAAATATCTTAAAGTATTAGCCATTTGCAAGGATCTTTCAAAAACTTTATCAAATGCGAGAAGAAATGTGATGATTGATAAACTACTGCGATTGGGAATATCTCGATGTTTTTAACTCATATCAATCGCAAGGGTCTATTAAAATCTTTCTTAACAGCGAGGATAAATGATGATTGATTAAACTATTGTGATTGAAAATGCCTCAAAGTTTTAGCCAATTGCTTAAAAAAAACTTTCTCAACTGCGATAAGTTATGTGATTATTAAAACTCATATCAATCGCGAGGATCTCTCAGCCTTTCTTAACAGAGATGATAAAAATTATGAATGATTTAACTACTGCGATTGGGAATATCTCTATGTTTTAAACTCACATCAATCGCATGAATATTATGAAGTCTTTCTTAACAGAGAGGTTAAGTGATGATTGATTACC
Organism: Gerris lacustris; assembly: GCA_951217055.1. Taxonomy (NCBI): domain Eukaryota; kingdom Metazoa; phylum Arthropoda; class Insecta; order Hemiptera; family Gerridae; genus Gerris; species Gerris lacustris. Next base: position 18,271,338 of record OX578282.1, read on the forward strand.
TAAACTTCTGTGATTGGTAAAATTTTAGCCAATTGCAAGGATCTTTCAGTCATTTCGACAAAGAGGATAGATGATAATTGAATAAACTACTTTGATTGGAAATACATCTCGATGTTTAAACTCATATAATGAGCATGTAGTTTTCTTTTTAACTAACTCATGATTTATCCAATCTAAGAAACAATCTGCTCCTCATGATCTACAGTTGTTTAAGACCACTGCAAATTTGTTGCAGTTAAAATTGCATAGATTAAAAATATTTATTTAATTATTTCAAAACTGCTGTCAATTAACACCATTAAATTATAATATACAATTACAAAGTTAAAAAAAAAAAAATACTACAAGACATGTATAAATATTTTTAAAGATGAGTATCTAAATAGAGACCTGAGGGTGCGAAGTTGTCCTCCGATTTCTAATCTATATTGCTTTTTTCTCAGAAAGATTGATATTATCTATAAGAGGTATCAAACCGCAACCAATCTAAACAAATTTACTTTACCACCAGGAGCGAAGTTGATGCGGCCTCGTACCGTTCAAAATTTTAATCTATAGCCCGAACAAAAAAACAAATATAACCGGAACGTATATTACTTTCAGAGAATTTTTAACCTCAGGGCCGGAACAGTGTGTTTAGATCATTTTTCGTTACATTAAAAAATGTCTTCTTTTTTTATTCTTCATGACGTGAAAACGATTTTTTCAAATTATCCAATATCATATTGAGATAAGAAAATGAGAAAAAAGAAGAAAGGAAAAAACTAAAAGAAATACCCATCAGCAATGTAGTTGATAGAAAGATTAAAGTAAGATTAGAAATAGGGGGTGGAACTTAAAAACTAAGTTATATGTTAGAAGTAACGCCTAAGGCGCCGGGATTACACGAATAATACCGAAAGCTACCACAACAAGATAGACCTGAACATTATAATGACTAAAGTTTAAAAAAAAGCATTTGACACCAATTCGTGGTCAGAAGAAATACGCAGAATATAATAAATGTTCCAACTGATATCTTATTATTAATTAATTTTTTTTAATTATACTTAATTTTATATCTGACCGCAACCTAAATCGTTCCATGAGAATTCTATCATGATTTTAAAACATTAAAAGTCAAAGTAAAAAATCACGAAAATTGTTTGCAGGTAGAAAAAAATAAATACAATTCTTATGGAGCTGATTTGAAGAATTGTTTTTCTTTTATGATTTTAAATAATTTATAAGAACATTTTGCTAACTTTTATATTTTCTTATAGAGCTAATATTTATAAGAGCTAAATGGTAACAATGCTGCCCATTTTGTGGTAATAGTGTAAGCGTTGTGCGAAAAAAGTTAAAATTAATATTAGAACTTCTGTGGACTAACTTTTGGCATACCTACTAAATTTTATAAAAATCGGACATAGTTTTGAAAATACGCAAACATTTACAGGACAAACCAACATTTCCTGGCACTTCTTTAAATTGTTACTCCCCTAACAAAAAATAAGAGGGGAGTAACAATCTAAAGAAGGTGTATATGGAATGTTCTTCTTTAGACTGTAACTCTCCTTATAAAAACAGAAGTATGATATTTCTCCGCCCCAAAGTTCATATCATAAACATCCCTTAGGCTTAATAGTTATTTACTTCAAGTTATTTATATACTAAAAAAAACGTAGGGGAGTAACAATCTAAAGAAGTACCCATTTCCTAATGTCTGAAACACATTTCTGTAAAAAAAATATTTGGAGATAAAAAATTCTTTATTCAGAATGATAAAAATGCTTCCGTTAACACCAATAATCTCGGAAACGAAAAGAAACATTAAAACAACAACAAAAAGTCAATAGTTAAAAAAAATGACATTTCATCATGTTAAAAATTTAAAGGAAAAAGCAATACGTAACACTAAAACTAAAGCATTAAAAAACCACATCTAAAAACCTTCGAATATAACACATAGTTACATTTTACGTAACATCTTAAAAAAAGAACGTAAAGGGTAACAGTAGGGAAGATTGTAAGTACGTTTTTATAATGGTTAACCAGTTTTTTTTTCAATGTTACATATCATATATATATATTCTTCCATCTATAACAATTGTTCAGTGTCGTACTGTCTACGTACCTGTAAAATATAATTCATTTTTTTTTTTTTTTTTGTTAACTCCTTCAGTAGTAGAGAAATAGTAACACTTGCTTGTTAATGTAAGGTTGAAGGACGAAAAAAAAAATTTAAAAAAAAAGGATTTCTTTAGTTCAAAGATGATGGTAAGCATAAGAAGGTCAAAAAATATCTTTTGTTATATATCTTACCTTAGTTATAACTTGTTCCTTATTTTTTTTATGATTCAATAGGTGAAAATACATCTTTTCAATGAAGTAACTTTCTTTATGTATTCCTTTTTGTTAAAAGTGAAAGTATTACGTCTACATTTACTTTTTCAAAGGACATTTTAGTTTAGGGATCTTTTCATTTTCTTGAAACCGAAAGGGTAATCATTGAAAGGATAAAAGTTTCACAGTGATCATTCAAGAACGGTGATCAAGCAATTTTAATAACTTGATCATATTGTTAACAAACAAAATAAAGTTTTTAGTCATTCGAGAGTTAACTTTTTTTCTATTAGAAGTTCAAAAAAAGAGTATACAAAAGGGTCATTCTTGTTCTTTTTTGAAAGCAATTATAAAGTCACGTTTATAGTGCGTTTTCATTGAATAATTTCGCATTAAATAAAACAGATAACTCCTAAGAGAAACTGAAAATGAAAAGTAGTGTATAACATGCATTTCATAAGACATACAGTGTAAAAATTCTTAAATCTAAAAACGCAAACAAACTCCGAAGCACCCCGAGTATGAATTCTATTTTGTCTGTGCTAAAATGGATAAGGTCTTTACCCCTGAGGTACGATGCAAGAATATAAATTTTGAAATCACAAGAAATAATATATCTGGACTGTTTTAAATAAAACAAACATAAGCACGAATAGAAAAGTCGATCAGTTTCGTGTCAACGTACACAAACAACACACTTAAAATTTGCTAGACTGATTTTACAGTGAACTTAATAATTATAGTACTTCTTTAGATTGTTACTCCCCTATGATTTTTATTTAGAGCATAAATGACTTCCTAAATAACTATTAAGACAAAGGGATTTTTAGTCAAATGTTCTGTGGGACAAAGGAATATCACATTTCTGTTTTTACAAAACAGTCTAGAGAAGGACATTCTGTACACCTTCTTTAGATTGTTACTACCTCTATTTTCTTTATAAGGGGAGTAACAATCTAAAGAAGTGCCATCCTTCTTCATTACTTAGGTTACAATCATTCACTTAGTCATAGGTAAACTTTTCGATGAAAATAATAAAGTTGTAATAAAAAAAGAAGTGCCATAATTATTATGTGATTCTCTAAATTTCCACAATAGTTTGTCATTTACTTTGGTTACAATCATTCACTTAGTCTTAGGGAAACTTTTCAATCAAAATAATAAAGTCTTATTAAAAAATATACTCAATTATTTTTAAATTGTCACAAAATCGTCGTAAAGATATATATAAGTAAAATAGAAGTGGTATTAGAAGAAGTTAGTGTGTATTGTTAATATTCTCTTAATTATGGTTATGACGATAAAGTGATTAAGGGAACATGGTATTTTTAGTGGGAATGGAATGAGAATGTGGATTTAACAAGTTAGTAGTTCAGAAAGAAACAAATAGCTATCGAGAATGACATATAATTTACAATTCGTTATGAAGTTAATGTGGTTGGCATTCCGAGAAGAATTTCTTGGATCGCCAAGAGAAGAAACAAATTAATATATTTATTGGTAAGATTAATAGATGATGTATTTATGTATCCAGAGAGAAGAGGAGAATGATGGACTTATAACTTTCCTAATGATGAGTTGAACACAACACGGTATCTGAAATTAATTAGGGTCTTTAAAAAAGGAGAATTCGCTTGCTCTCCTTCAGATTGTAACTTTTTTTTAATGAGGTTGATATATGGTTGGTACAAGATACGTAGAAGAATTGAAACATAAGCTTAGATGAAGAGCATCAAGAAAAGGTACAACAACAAGTTGGTAAGATTATAACGGAGTTCAGGGTGTTATATATAGGTGTGTATTATAAGCTCCTAGGAATGGAAGTAAGCTGTATGTACATTATGAGGTACCATGGGTTCCGGAGCACTCTTATACTAACGACTTGGCCAATTTCGGTAAGAGAAGAAACAAATATAGTATGGTTTGGACGTGATATTCCGGGTTGTAACGGAACATCGCGGTATGTACCCACTGGAGTTTACAAAACACCTCCAACCGAATCCTTTCATAGTGGTGGATTGGAGCTTCAAGAAGGATATACGACGTAGGTCGTGGTTTCTTTCTTTTGAAAGAGAGGAAAAAAATTATGCAGCTTAACCAGAATGCAGTTAGCTACTTCATACATTTTAGAGTTTTAGTAACGGAATGATATTTTTAATGATCATAACAAAATTCCTTCTTTAGAACTATTTTTTTTTTTAGAAACTACTAAATAATGTGGTAGTTTTCAAAAGTGTGCGTCTCAACGCCCTAGAGCGCAACACCTGGCTTACAAAAGCACTGCAAATAAGTTTATACTAAAATAAGACTTATGTACTTTTAAATTTCAAGAACGATGTGCTACTACGATAAAAGGAAACCATATTTTAACATTCCCAATTGAAATCCTGGTAACAGGATACTGAGGCACTCAAAAAGGCAACGAGGAAAGATTCTGATAATCTGAGGATACCATTGAATAATTATGATAAATTTAGGATGATGTAGTAAGATTCTGATCAATTGAATATTTATGATAAATCTAGGATGATGTAGTTAGGTTCTGATCAATGAAATAATTATGATACTCCTAAGAGTATCGTAATTATTTCATTGACGGAAAAGAAAGATTTTGACATTCTAATAAGGCCTTGAACAAGCTAAGGACAGCAATAAAAAAAAATACATTCTTAGAAACGCTTTATTAAAATATATATATATATATATATATATATATATATATATATATATATATATATATATATATATATATATATATATATATATATATATATATATATATATATATATATACATATAGTATTCAGTAGTGTCCAAATAAAAAATAGACTGCCAATTAGTGTTGCACATAGCTTCCTCGCATCCTATCACGTACTTTATTGATTTTACAAGCCATTATAGTCTAATTTATTTAATTGATTCCCCAGGTTTTTTAATGTCAAAATTGTTTATTTTTTACATGGATGATTAAAGTATCAATGAAGCAAAAGTAAAAGAGCGCAGACGGTTGAAATTAAGCTGGTGCTATCTGCGGTTTACTTTCGACAAACCATCCAAATTTCATAAAAATCAGATGAGTACTTTCGAAGGTATAGGTACATGTGGAAGAGAAACAAACGGATGCAGAATGTTGAAACTTATATGGGATCAACAATGGGCTAATTTTGACCTACCATCCAAATTTCATTAAAATCGAACAAGCAGCTTTTAAGATATGTTGGTTCGCAAAAATTGAGCGACAGACACGGAACCAAAAATTTTCCCTGATGTCTGAAACGGATTTCTGTCTTCAATAATTTTGTTCTTCAGAACGATCACATAGCTTCCGTTACCTCCAGTAAGCTCGGAAGCAATATATATATTGTTCACTTAATAAAAATGGAGACCGATGTTTCTACAACTCAAATCTAAAATATATCTGGCTGAACTGGCAAAGAAATGACAAATGTTTTATAACTAATGACCAGATCGAACAACACCGTAAACAGTTTGATTCCTTCATCTAAATTTAAATCTGTTAAACAATTAATAAATTAAAACTAAGGTTACACAAAAGTTAATTAATAATGTTAATGAATTAAGTAATATTCAAAACAAAACAAGTAGATCGTTAATTGGTACTAATCATTTAAAAACAATACCATCTTCCCATAACCTTTGAAGTAATAAGAGCATGGGCTTACCATGAGAATTAAAAATTAACATCTTGACTGGAACAAGGACTTACAACGACTATATACAAACATTAATCCAATAAACACTATTCTTCTTTTTAATATTAAGCAATTGGATTTAATAAAAGTACATTATATAATATGAGTGTTGCATATAAAGGAACTTTTTAGACGGATTAAAGAAGAATATTTGCATGTCAGTGTAAAAACACGACTTGATTGGTTTTTTTTTGTTGAATAACATATTTTTTTTATATAAGAAATGTTGCAACAAAAATATCCCGGAATAATCTCTCCAATTGTTTACATTTTTTTGTTCGATGCAATGTAATTTTTGTTTTAGAAAAGGTTCGAAAAAGAAAATTGCATCATTTTAATCGAGAATCATCTTCCAAAAGGTTTATTTTAGTTTGTCAAGTTGTTTTTATATTGTAATTTTAAGGTAAAAAGCTATGTAATAAAGTAAAAAAAGCTTTGAGGAAAAAACGTGATTTTTTAAGCTTAAAAATAATACAAATTACATGTGAATAAATCAATCTCGATGTATAGAAAAAGAGGAAGAGTTAAGATCAATAAAACAAAAGAGAAAGTTCTATGGAAATATATAAAATATATAAATATAATACATAAAACTAAAATTTGAAAGGTTAAACCTGATCAATTTATTGATAAACTTATCAATAAATGAAAAGCTAACAAAAATTAGAATGTTCTAAATTTGTTAAGACTTAATAAAACACAGAGAGTAGATTTAAAAACTACAATAACTAAATTACAAATAAAATTTACCAAGGAAATGAGATACAATAAAAAGTAACATTGAACGAAAGAATTATAGAAATGCTCGCATGAAAATATCATTTTTAAGCGTGTAAATTTACAAATGTATAATTTAAATGGCTGCCACCATTATTGTAGGTATCACAGGGACTATTGTAATATAATTAGTATCAAACTTCTTGATTTGTAGAGCAATAGTATAAATTGAAGAACATTTTGAACAGAGTAATAAAAAGAAAAAAATTTCATTTTTGTCTTTTTTGTGTAATTACATACAAAAGAAATGAGATATTAGATTACAATCTAAACATTTTGAAAGTAAAAAAAAAAAATCTTTGTAAAAATCAAGATTATACAAAGAAAACAAAGTTTGAAAAAAAGATAAGTCAACAAAGATTCACAAAGAAAGGACATGTAAACAAAAGAAAATAACAAATGACATAACTTATCCGTACTATAGACAGACAAACATACTCATATATACAACCCTTGCAAAACAGCATTGCCTAATATCAACAAAGGAAAAAGAAGACAAAAAAAGATACTAATTTTTACACTTTTGTGTGATTTTGTGAAAGGATAAACTTTTATTGTATGAGGAAATCTATAATCTTTGGAAATACTTATTAAGGTAAAATAGTCGATTGGAATAACTTTAGTTATATAAAATGTAAAATATATAGTTTTGGTTATTACGATAAAAGATATCGCATATTAAATTGTTTTTTTAATATAATTTAAAAATAAATTTGGGAGATTTATGTCTTTTTAACAATATGATTAATACAAAGAGGTAAAACAGAATAATTTATTGCATGTTGTGAAATAGTTACTGAAATGTAGTCTCAGAACTTTAATATTTTTCTTTAAGGAATTTTAATAAAAATAGATATTACTTACACAAAAAGAGTTATATTTCAGTCCCCCCAAAAACTCTGAAAAAAGTGAGAAACAAAATTCTCGAAAACAGTTCCGACGATTTTGATTTAAAAAAAAATCTAAAATGTAGTCCATTTAAATACAAATCTAACGATATAAGCCGTTTTCCCATGAAAAATCAAGTTCCTGAGAAAATAGCTTTAAACACGGACGGTAAGAGGCCGGGTTCGATTCCCCTCTGAGGAAAAATGATTTTTATGATAAATTTTGATAAAATATTCAATAATAATTAAATGTACCTACGAAAACTCGAAAACTAAGAAATGAAAAACACCTGGCTAAGTAATTAAGAACTCGTATATGAGATAGTTTATCTGAGTTGTCTTGAACCGATTTCTTACTCTTGTTTCTTAAATATAGTGCCACAAATAGAGAAATATAAATTACGTAAAAATCTGATAATTATTTTATACAAAAATAAAGCTATTATAGTTTTTAAACGATTAAAATCAAATCTTTAAATTTTAAATCAGCTGTTTTAGTAGAGTTATTTTTAAACTATACTGCAGTTTAGTTCGATTGTAAAAAGTTTTAAACGAAACCGAAAGTATCAGAAAGTTATTGAAAGGGCTTCACGGCATCAAAGAACCCTAAAAATTGAACAGGAAGGATAACACTGTAACCCAGTCAACCATAAAAAACCCTTTTCAAGAAAAAACTCAACAGAGAACCTACAAAAACTTATTTGGGTTATAAAAACTTGAAGAAGTTAAGTCCAAAGGAACAGTCTCAACACCCAACACAAGCTGAATGAAGCTGAATGAGCTCCTGAATGAAAGCGTAAGTATAACCTATTTATGGGACAAAATTGTCCAAATTGTCACAAGTTGTATTGGACTAATACTCTCTTACATTCGCAGAAAATGACAAGAGACAATTATTAGCATAAGTTATGACGCAATTGATGGTTTTATATCTTTTTAAACCTCAAAATATGAATAGACACAACTTATTTTTGATAGATTCATATAGGTTTAAACAAATTGAGGTACCAATAAAACAGAACTAGTTACCATGATTCTGAAGGGAGAAATTTACAGCGAAAGAATAGCTCACAAAGATACAAGACAATATAGGACAATTACAATAATAATATAAATTTAAATATTTATCTTAATTAACACTAAAATTTTATAATAATAATTTTATTGTTTGGTGTCAGAGAAATTTATTTAATCTTTAGTTCTTAAGTAAAAAACACAACGAATTCAATGCGAAATTGTCATGAAGCGCTAGGCGTAATTAAAAAAATAAATATATTTTTAAAAGTTACAAAATAGATAAAATATCATTTTTTTATCACTAAATACAATGTAATTGGTTATTTTTTTTATCACTAAAACAACAACAACAATAATATAAATATATTAATAAGAAGAATTCAATGTCATGGAAATTTTTACTGTATTAAAATAAGTCATAAAGTATTATTATAATAATTGGGCTATCATAAATATGACTAATCCCTTATCAGTACTTAGTCATAAAATAAGTAATAACTCATAGCCGTCTTCCGTCTATAATAAAAGTCTTCCTTATCTGCTATATATATTTAATTATTTTAATAATAGGATATTTATGAAAATTAGAACTAGCAACAACTATATAATTAGTGCCACAAATATCAAGGTCTAAAACGCCAACACAATCCTATTTTAATTCAGAGAGGCGAGAGATGACTTTATAAATTATTGTCATAAGGAGTGAATGGACTGTATTACTTTTATTTTATTAAGTTTCAAATTAAGGTAAGTTTCAAACAAAATAGGAATGTGGAAATATAAATAGTTTCAACAAATTTGGAGAAATACGTTTCTAGGTTACTAAAGTAAGTCAACTAAGTCATTGAAAATGAAAGAGAAGAATATATAATACTAAAATATATTTTACAAAAGACGAGATATTTAATGTATATAAATAAAAAAATAGGACATTGTTATAAATAGATTTTTTTTTATGTATTTAGTTTAAAATGTAGGCGTTTCTTGGATTTTTATTGTTCAATGTATTCCAGACTCCAGACGCTAATGAGGGAACCCTGATCAGAGTAAAAAAAACAAAATAAACAGAGAAAGCACACAGACAGGACACAAAAGGACAATGAATCAGAAACCGTTTTGGAGATTTTTGCGGGGGCACTCAAAAAAAATCAACTCAGACATAAAGCTAATAATTGTGCAGAAAATATAAAATTTGCATTTTCTTTCAAACAGTGGTGGGACTAAATTCAGGTTTTTAGTACGCACCTAAACAGTAAATCATAAACTTCCTTCAACTTAGCTAAAAATATTAAATTTATTGTAATATGCTGAAGTAATAAATTTAGTTTTTAGTTTATACAAATAATCCAATCCATTACAATATGAAAATTGAAAATGGAGTAAATTAAAAAAATATGAAATATGTTGAAGACTATACAACGTTAAACTCCACATATAAGAACAAAAAAGCCGATATTATAGTGAAATATTTCATTAAAAATAAATATATCATTAAAAGAATTAAAACTGCTTTATTAGGTCTTTTAAACAATTTTAAATATTGACACAAAAATTTCAGATTTATCTATTTTTTCTTTGTCCAAGAACATTTATTGTTTCTATGAATATTCATCATGTACATTATACTGTAATAAAATACTGCAAATAGATTCCTCAGTAAATAAACTCAAGAAACAAAAATTTTAAATACATATATTATTCTATAAAAATAAATTAAAAAGTAACATAAAAAAAATGTTCATCCATTAAAACTTTATTGATGTAGACGCAACATTTTTTTCAATTTATATTTAGTATGCATAATAAAGGATGAAAGAAATTACTTAATCGATGGATTGTGGAACCGATTATGTCTGACAGAATGAACTACTTTTGTCCCTCTGTATTTTCCGCCGGACAAAAGCACGAGTTTTTAACTTGTGGAGTGTGCAGAACAAGTTTTGCATAATGACGTTGTAAAATCAAACGAGCAAGTTAAAAGAATAATTTTCACCGATACTCTTATACCTTCATGTCTATTAAGTTTAGAATATATTATAATATAAAATTTAACTATAGTTTTAGATTAAAATATAATAGTATTAATGAAAAAATGAAAACAGTGTTTAAAACAAATTAAGTATACCTTGCACATACAATTACCGATTCTTATTTATTATATTTGAACACTTATATTACTTTTTTCTTAGTTTTTATTTTTCTCATTTATTGAATAACACTGCATTATTTACGTTATACGTGTTACAGATATACCTTATCTTTAAGTATCATTTTTATTGAAACGATTATAAAAGAACTTTCTTTAAATAAGAAAATTTAACATTGACAGAAGATAAATTTTATTTTCATAGTAACACCACTTAATAAAGAAAATCAATTAACTCGTTATTTAATTTAATTTATTTAAATTTACATTTCGTTATGTACATTAGAATTATAAAATATCGACTAATGATAAGTTGATACTATTTCTGTATTGAAACCTTGTACATATATAATATACATTGTAATAATTAAAAAAAAAGATTGATATATGTACGAGTACAATGTACAAAGTATATTTTAAATCATTAATATTAAAAGAAAATCTGTAATCATGAACTTGATTCTTAAATAATCATTCAATCTTAAAAAAGAGTCAACTCTAAATGCATTGTTATGATCAATAAATATTGACAGAGGATAAATTCTATGTTCATGAAAAAATCAACTCTAATCTGCATTTAATCATTCTATGTTGACTGTGGTAAAACTTTATATACTAAGTAACCATTTAATATTGATTAAGAATTAATCATTCTATTTTGACTGAGGTAACACGTTATATACTAAGTAACCATTTAATATTGATTAAGAATTAATCATTCTATTTTGACTGAGGTAACACTTTATATACTAAGTAACCATTTAATATTGATTAAGAATTAATCATTCTATTTTGACTGAGGTAACACATTATTATATACTAAGTAACCATTTAATATTGATTAAGAATTAATCATTCTATTTTGACTGAGGTAACACGTTATATACTAAGTAACCATTTAATATTGATTAAGAATTAATCATTCTATGTTGACTGAGGTAACACTTTATATACTAAGTAACCTTTTAATATTGATTAAGAATAAATCATTCGATGTTGACTGAGGTAACACTTTATATACTAAGTAACCTTTTAATATTGATTAAGAATAAATCATTTGATGTTGACTGAGGTAACACTTTATATAATAAGTAACCATTTAATATTAATTAAGAATTAATCATTCGATGTTGACTGAGGTAACACTTTATATACTAAGTAACCTTTTAATATTGATTAAGAATAAATCATTCGATGTTGACTGAGGTAACACTTTATATACTAAGTAACCTTTTAATATTGATTAAGAATAAATCATTCGATGTTGACTGAGGTAACACTTTATATACTAAGTAACCTTTTAATATTGATTAAGAATAAATCATTCGATGTTGACTGAGGTAACACTTTATGTACTAAGTAACCTTTTAATATTGATTAAGAATAAATCATTCGATGTTGACTGAGGTAACACTTTATATAATAAGTAACCATTTAATATTGATTGAGAATAAATCATTCGACGTTGACTGAGGTAACACTTTATATACTAAGTAACTATTTAATATTGATTGAGGATAGTCATTCTATGTTGACTAAGGTAACACTTTATATACTTAATAACAACTCATTATTGATTGAGGTTATACTCTGTTGCAAGTACTTTCGACTTACTTAATTGACAAGTGTACGCAGGATCAAATACTCTTTAATACCTCAAAAAAACTATTTAATGATTTATTTATCGACAGAAAATAAAAGATCACTTAATAATCCCTTAAGTATTAAGAATTAGTGAACTGAATTCACCCACACTAAGATCACTGAGAAAGGAGTTAATGTGCTTGGAATGTATTGTATAAGATGTATTACAAATAAGTATAAGGATAATAGTTTTTTCTTTAATCTTTCCCGTTAAAGGGTTAAAGATATTTTAATTTGATCCATTTAACAATCATTTGAAATATCCTAAATTATGAGAATGCTGGTTGGTTTATTATTACTAGGAAGCACTAAACATTTTTTTTTTTCAGGCCTTGGAGCGGATGTGTTGAATAAGGTAGGTAGGAGGACTATAGAGAAGTGTTATATAAAAGAAATGCGGCAGAGTAAAGATGGTAGCTGGGTATAAGAAAAGGGAGGGACCCTGCCCTGCGGGTAATTACAGGAACTTCTGGTGTCCTTGGAAGGATATCAGGATCACAGGACCGAAGGACCGGGGGTAACAAAAGGGTCCTTTCTCAACACAGAAGACTCCTTCGTCAAGTTCAAGAAAAACACCATCAAAACATCTGACCTTTCTTCATAATAGGTAGGTGTCTTCATAATCAGCAAATTACTTTTAAACTGTTCTAGATACAAAATGAGAACACGATCGGAAACACTTAAGAAATTGGAACAGGATACAAATCTTAAAATGTTTTGAAAGATTATTTATTCTAATAGATACCGGTCGTAAACTGTTACAATCTAAGAATGTACAATTACAGTATCATCTTCTCAAAAAGGATGTTTAAAAGATAAAACTAGAAATACAATTATGATTGGTTTTCTTTTTGGTATTTCAATTACTAGTTGTAAGATACACGATAGATATGAATGAAAGTATTTTATACGTAGTCTAAGACTTAAAGAAAAGAATTAACAACTACAAAACGACTATGAGGCAAGGATTATTATATAAGATGGTAGCGGTGCATCTAGGAAAAAAGACAGGTGTTCTTTAAGCGCCACTCTTCCAAACCATTCATTTGTTTAAAATAACTTTGAACTTTGAAATTCTTCCGCTGTGAGACCAATATCTTTCACTAATAGACTAGAAATCATCCTTACAAATATTATCAACGTCTCCTGTCTTAACAATTTTTAATTTCAAAACTATATTTATTATCAAGACTCTCTGGAACACAACTTGTGGAAAGAGCTTTAACAACTGCTTTTATTGAAATTCTACCATATATATATATATATATATATATATATATATATATATATATATATATATATATATATATATATATATATATATATATATATATATATATACATATTAACTGTTATTATTTAATTTATTCTCGCTACAATTTGGAATTAATGACATGTTCTTAATTTTGTTCTTTAATAAAAAGGCATAATATAATTTATCAATAGTATTGTATATGCTATATAATATTACCCTATTTTTTATTGAAAAACAATACTTTACCTACTATAGGTAATGAGGAAAAGTAAAAAGAAATTTAATGTCAACATCCTAAAGTTTTTGATAAAATTGAATCCGGTGACAAATCAAACAGTTAATAAATGAAATTGTTTTGTATTTTTTTTTTTAAATTGCCTAATAGATTTGAAACCAATTCCAAATTTTCTTGCAAAACCTCTTGCAGCACTCTTGCATTTGTATATATTCCTTTAAAAATATTTACCCAAAAGGTAATTATATTTTATTTGATATATATTGTTTATTAAATTGTTAACTAAATCTTTAAAATGGAAAAATGTTTATTGTAGTAAAAGGTTTATGTATTTATAATTTTTGTATATTTATTTACAGAATGAAAATGTCCCATTAAAGGGACGAAATATAACCATGATTAAAAAAAGAAAAAAAACATAAATGAATTAGTTCATTCTTTAATAGTTCAATGTTTAGTTTAATTCTTTGTTTTTTTTTTTAATGTTTATAAGGACCCCTATTGACAAAAAACGAAGAAAATATATATTAATTCCAAATATTTAATCGTAATTAAAAATATATAATTGGAACTTTTCCATCTATTTCTAAGTTAAATGAAAAAGTATTTTATTTATTTTATCTCTCATCTTGAGTTATTATCAATTCTTTCATCATAAAATCAAATATAGTCATTGATAATAAATCAATTTTAATTTAAGTCTAAAAATAACAATTATTTGGGTGGCCCTCTTCACATTGAAGTCGGTGACCGAAGTGTAGAGATAAAAAAAAAATATAAGCATCAGAAGAATGAATTGTCAAAAAGAATAGAAAGAAGAAATGAGCGGAAGAGAACGGTTCGTGTTGATTAATGTTCTACTGACGAACGAAAAGAGGCATCAACTGGAGACAGTTTGAGAAGCATTCAGACATTCAACAGAAGGCCACAACAAATGAGAGGCGTCAAAACGACACAACGGACGAAAAAAAGAAGAATCTGGGACACTGGGACACTTCGCGTCACTCCCACGCCTAGTCACAGTCAGTCAGAGAATCAGTGGCGTAAACTTCTAATATTCCTTTATACTAACCTTTCTAACTTCCTTAAAAAAAAAACCCGATCTACCTCCGCTAAATAATCATGCTACTCATTGATCATTGATCAACAATATAAAGAAAAAGAAAAGGCATTAAGGATTAAGGTGAAAAGAGAAAATCCACTAAAAATCTTAATTATTGCTTTTTGAGAAAAAATAAAATAAGATAATGTGACGATAAATTATGATGAAAAGGTTAATGGTATTTTTACACCCAATCTACACTTTACTATCTCACAATAGGATAATTAATTAAACAATGGAGAACATAAATAACTATACAAAAAAATAAAAGATTATATAGAAAAAAAAATGAGAGGATAGAAAGGAGGAATAGAGTAAAAGTGATAAGATAATAGTAGACTTAAGTTAAAAATAAAAAATAAATTACGTAGAAAAGTTTTTTTTATGAGGGAAGACCAAAAACAAATTCGAATGATAAAAATAATTTTAAAAAATCTATTAAATAACTTACAAATTATATATTAAAAATATTATCTATCAAATTAAAAAAAAAGAAAATGCTAGTTGTAGGCGCACAATATATTATTAATAAGGAAGTGTAAATATAATACGAATTTTAAAACGCAGTGTTGAAATATGACATTAATATTTGGCAGAAAATTGCAAACAACGTCAATAGACAATTTGGCTGGATTTGTGTTTTGACTATCAGTAATTTTTGAGCAGCAGTAAAAAAAAAAAAAAAAAAAAAAAAAAAAAAAAAAAAAAAAAAAAAAAAAAAAAAAAAAAAAGAGTACATTACGCTTCTATTGCGGAAAGTAGCATTTTGCGTGCGGTTGTGGAGTTAAACTACACGAGCTAAGCAAAATGCTGTTTTCGCAAGAGTTGCGTACCGTACTTTATCTACGATTGTTAGATTTTAATAATAAATACAGAAAAAACAGTTACTTGAATTAACAGCAGATTAGTTTTGTTAAATGTAAACAAACATGCTAATCGTAAGATAAGGTGAAGAATTCTTCTTTATTTTCACACAAGTGCGGCAATAAAGAAGAATTATGAAACGCGCATGCGCAATAAATACAACTACGAGAAGAATCACTTTCTACGCATCAAAACAGAGATAAAATGTTTATATTTCGTATCAATCGTATAGATAAATAGCATTCTTCAATTCCAAAGTAGGCTTGTTCAGACGTTACATTTTTTCCCCCTATTTTTTTTAAAAGATTATTTTTACATCGAAATATGCGCTGGACAGTGATATAAAAAAACTTTAACAAAATTTGTTTACGTGAAAAAAAAACTAATAATCTTTTTTACACATAGGAAGTGGCTAGATGGTAATTTTTTCCGCCCTTCTGTTATCATTGTGTCCACTTTTGGTAGCTCTACGGAAATTGTCGAGGCGTAATAACATAGTCCGATAAGAGGGGAGGTAAAAGATAATGCAGAGTTCGTGTGTGAATCTAAAGAGTGAAGCGGAGCATCGTCAACTTTTGAAGTCGTTTCGTCTTAACACGCCCCTCTGTCTCATTATTTCTACACTCCGTCACAATTCCTCCCCATTCCATTGTGAAAAAAGGAAAAAAATGGAGGTGATGAAAAATGTGCGCACGCGCACAGGAAGCGTAAATACGACGCGGTGTCTTTTGAAAAAGTAACAAAAAAATACCAGCGCGAAAGAAGTCCGCTCATTCTCTAAGGTAAAACTTGTCACTTGTTGATTGTCTGTTATTTTTTTTTCTCTATCTCTTCGTCTCATTTCATTTGTTTTGACACCCTTTTGTTTTTATTAAAAAGGTCCAACCAGGAGAAGTAATAAACAATGCTAAAAACTTCTCTCTCTCAACCTATATGAAGACAACGAAAGAAAACAATGAAGGTGGTAAAAATATACAAAAGAATGAGGATGAAAAGACTGAAGAAGATGATTTTTCTGAGGACGTCCCACAATACAAAGCAAGGACTACTGTCTGTTAAAGGTTTCCTTTAGCTCAGAGTCAGAAGGTCGAGTCCTTCGCCTTTATCGGGTTACGTAGATTCCCTTATTAGGGCATTCAATAGTTTAAGAACAATACTTTATAGCTTTATATACAAGACGTGATACTAACTAGAAATGCTTCTCATTTGTTTTTTTATTTCAAATAATACTATTTAAAAGAAGGATGTCCACTTGTAAAAACAACATAAAGGTAACCTTGTGAATCTCGCGTAGGAATTCAAATCACTATTATATATATTCACACGTATGATATCAACCAATAAAATCTTAATAACCTAATTGTTTAAGTAGAACTCGGAGGAATATAAAATATGTTTTGACACATATATATACATTCATGCCATCGTCTCTTGGAGTAAAGCCAATATTGGTTCAGTCATTTATTCAATAACTTGATTGTCTTTATCAAGGTTAAAACTTCGGTACTAAAATGAAACTTAAAGAGTAAAAATTATTAGTTAATGGTCAAACTACAATAGGAAATTTGATTACAGATAAAGTGCATTAATCGCAAGGAGCTTCAAGGAAAATGAAAAATGTAATCTTAAGTTAAATAATTACAAGATAAAAAGAACTTTTTATATACTACGTTTTTAAATTTTCTGTTGAATCATATGGAATGTTGATAATATAATTGTCATTGTTATACATATAATGTTAGTGAAAAAAAATAGTTCCGAATTTATTTACTTCACATAAATGACAACCATCTAGAGAGCTGATCTTAAACCTATAAAAGGACAAATTTTTGTACAACGGATCTCCCCAACACCAAATCTAAACCGTGCCATCGATATATTTGAAATAATATTATCGGTTTATTTCCTGTTTTGCTGTCATTCAATGTTTATCTCTAATTTATAAAAATGACAAATTTCAAACCCGTCAAAATGAAGATTGTAAATATGGGAAACGTTAAAACAAATAAAATAACTTCCACACAAATAAACTAACTTTCCACACAGCCAAATTTGCTGAAAACGAATTTAATTCTGCTGAAAGATGGCTAAAAGTATTAAAATAATGCATTGTCATCGTGTTCTGAGCTATTATAAAAGTTTCAAATGTCTAGCAACTCGAGAAATTAGTTAAAAATCGTTTGCAAGATTTGTACTGGACAAACAAACAAACAAGAAAGCAAGCTAATAAAAACGTAGTAAAAATAGTGGTGGTCCCGGTAAATACAACTTATTTGAACAGTTAACAAATAAAGAAAAGCTAATAAGTAATAAAGAATGGTTTTGACACCACTTCATTGATTAAAAACACCTAACAACCACCTTAGGAACCAGTCATTTATAAAATTTAAAAAAAAACTTTTCAACATTTATGCTTTAATTTAGATTCAGTGCTCAGTGCTCAATATCCCACATGCAAACACTAGTAAAATAGTATGCTAATTCTGTCTTTTTAATAATTACATACATATATATCTACACATTACATTTTTTATTATTACATTTTTAATAATTACATATATATATATTTTTATATAAGGCTGGAAAGAATTGAATTTTCAAAGGATGTAAACGAATTTTTTCTAGTATCTCTTTCACAATCTTTAATTTTATCTTCCCTAGAAATAATTATCTAATTAAAATAAAAAGAACAGCTTGATTCTAAAAGTAATACAGTTCGATGACGTAAAATTCAATAATAATACAGTTATATTATACATTCATACATAATATATATATTATTATATAATCATATTTATACTATACAGTTATTTTATATAGACTATATTATAATTATAATATAGTTATAGGTATTAATATTTATTTACGTTTAAGATAACATATATTTCGGCCAATACTAAGATTTCTATCATTGTAGTCTTATACATTTAATATAAAGATAAAATACCCACATTAAATAAAAAAAATAAGAATTTAAATTGGTTTTTATGTGTCCCTGAAAGGACCTCGTAATGATCAATAATAAATAATAATCAACATTAAATTGTTCAAGTCGGTAGCTTCTAATGTTTAAATATAATATTTATTTAAACTATTACAAATAACAGGGTTACTAAATAAAACGATTAGTTAAAAAAAAAATTTAGATCGACTTTGAAGAGGTCAAATTGGATTGGTTTCCTTGAAAAAATGATTTAAAACTTCTTTAGTTATAAGAAGAACCGAATCAAATTGGAATGTTACGGGTCCGGTATTTGGCATCAATTCTTTCAAATCAAAGAATTGATTTTGAAGTTTTTATTAAGTTTGTTAAAGTTCAAAATCACTTGGGTTTATTTTTCTTTTATATAAAAGCAATCCTCTTGCAAAATCATTTAAAAACAAGAGAGGGGAAAAAATTCGATACAGCTTGTCAAATAATTCTGATGAAAAGCTGACGCAAAAAAAAAAAATTAAAACCTGAACGAATTTATTTCAAAATAAAATCGTACGCATAACTAAGAAGAGATAGGAAAATATTTTAAGTATAATTTATTACCAATAGATTAGAGTAAATTCAGAAATAATATATATATATATATATATATATATATATATATATATATATATATATATATATATATATATATATATGTATATATATATATATCATTAATTTTTTAAATTAATTTTTTTGTGTGTAAGTTTTGAGATTTATTTTATCACATTACATTAATCAAATAGAGGTGGTAAAGATCTTTCGTAGACATTTTTTTTTTTTGCCCTGAAGGAGCTGATGCAAAAATATCTGTAAGTCCACCTGACTCTTTAAAGAAAAAAAAAGTATTCAAGGCTACGTTTTTTTTTTCATGTTAAGCAATACTCTATCGGTTGAGTCGGTCAAGAACATTTAGTCCGCGTTCACACGGATACACGAAAGAATATATTTAAGATCCACTCGAGAAGGATTCTGAGCGTCCCATTCTTTAATAGTATCTTTAACACAGGTAATTATTACCTGCATAAAACAATCAACTAATTATAAAATGAAGAAAATGGCGAATTGAAAGCTCGAAGAAATGTTTAATACGTATGATATCCTTTAAAAATCCTTCTCAGATTTCAAAACCACGAATGAAGATTAAAAAAAATATACAGAAAAATCCCACTGAAAGTTAATAATTAGTTTAGCAATTAAACTTTTTTTTCTTTCTTGGAAAAAGATGACTAATTGGAAAAAAGGTAACACTCTAAGACTATGTTTATAATTATTTTAGAGTACGGCAGGAAATAGTAAGAAAGTAATGGATACAAAAGGATACTAAAAGGAAGCGTTAAAATTAGATGAAAGAACAGAGATACAATATATTATTTAATTTGCACAAATCTATCGAGTCTTCAGCAATTGAAAATATTGAAGCAATCTAGTTTTTAAGACAGGGCTTATCGTTTCACTTTTATTATTAGATGCATCTTTTGGAATTATTAGCATTATAGTGTTCAATCTGAGTTGATACAAATGAAATCAATAAAAAAATATAGCATGATGATGTTAAATATTCCTAAATATCATTTAAAAAAGAGTCTAAAAGGGTACTTCTTTAGATTGTTACTCCCCTTATAAATAAACAGAGGGGAGTAATATCCTAAAGAAGGTGTACGGAATATTCATCTTTAGATTGTTACCCCCTTATAAACAAACAGAGGGGAGTAATATCCTAAAGAAGGTGTACGGAATATTCTTCTTTAGAATGTTACTCCCCTTATAAAAACAGAAGTGATATTCCTTTGTCATAAAGTACATTGGACTAAACATCTCTTAGTCTTGATGGTTATTTAGTCAGTCATTTATATTCTAAAAAAATATAGGGGAGTAACAATCTAAAGAATTACCCTAAAAAAAAAAAAAATTTAAGAATACACTTTTTTTTAAGATAATCACTGCGGTTCTCCTAAAATCTGCTTCATCAAAAGCTAATATGACATTTAAAACGAATATAAACATTTTCTGTTTTGAATCAAGAAAAAACAAAAGGATTGTGCTTCTTCTATTGCACAGAAACCACTATAAAGAAAAAAACAACCGACCAAGTAAAAATTAATTATTAAAGCTACGGGATTTCGTGGCTGGATTACACTTGTGGGAAAAGCACGAACAAAGGAAGGAAAAGTATAATTGTATCCAATTAGACATTTTTTTACGCACATAACATTTAATATGTGTGCGGTGAAAACGCATAACTGTCGAGCGGAGATATATCCTATGCATAATTAAATTTTATGACGTAAGTTAAGCTTCAAGTTGTAATATAATAAATTAAGTTGTTATCTGACAACTAAACGGCTTAGTATAGAATTATACTTTTAGTATAGTTTACTTTTGCATGGTTACAATTTTTTTTTTATTAATCATAGAAATGGGTGAAAAATGAGTCTATTTAACTGCTTATTAAAAGTGTCGAATACCTATGACAACAAGCTTAAGTTTCGACTACTTAGATTGTAAGACAGATAAATTGTAATAATTTGTATTGCATTTCAGATCATAGAAGTGATCAGAAATGACTTCACATCTTATACAACATTAATGATGCCCTCTGGTGGAAAGTCATGAAATTAAAGAAAAGAAAATCACGTGTAAAGAATATATCATTAAGTTAGTTGTTGACTAAGATTTTCGAGCATTTTCAAAAAATTCTCTTTTTTTTTTTTTTTTTTATTTAATGTATTTAATAATGTAAACTCTTTACACTTAACTTTATTATAAGTCTTTACATGAGTGAAAATAAGTGAACCGCTTTGATTAAAATAGTAAATTTATTCAAATTATCCCGTCAACAGTCTACTATAACGGTCTATTATAAATAATGTCAAGTAGTTCTTTAAACAACCTCTATTTTACTACGTTTTTATTAGCTTGCATTTTTGTTTGTTTGTTTGTTTGTTTGTTTGTTTGTCCGGTACAAATCTGGCAATCGATTTCTAACTAACTTCCCGAATAGCTAGACATTTGAAACTTTTAGCATAGCTCAGAGCACGATGACAATGCATTATTTTAATACTTTTAGCCATCTTTCAGCAGAATTTAATTAGTTTTCAGCAAATTTTGCTGTGCGGAAAGTTAGTTCGGAAAAAATCCGCCAGTTATTTTATTTGTTTTGCCATATCCAATATTTACGCTATCTTCATTTTGACGGGTCTCGAATTTGTGATAGATAAACATTGAATGACAGCAAAACAGGAAATATCGATTATATTATTTGAAATAAATCGATGGCATGCTTTAGATTTGGTGTTGGGAAGATCCGTTGTACAAAGATTTATCCTTTTATAGGTTTAAGATCAGCTCTCTGGATGGTTGTCATTTATGTGAAGTAAATAAATTCGGAACTATTTTTTTTTCACTAACATTAGATATTATATAACAATAACCATTATATTATCAACATTGCATACGATTCAACAGAAAATTTAAAAACGTAGTATATAAAAAGTTCTTTTTATCTTGAAATTATTCGATCTTAGATTGTAATTGGTAAACGTTGTTCCTCCTACATCATAACTGACAGTAAATTCTAATTATAACAGCTAGATTTAATCACGTAAATTTTACAAAATGAAATAGAATAGAATAAGTTAAAATATTAATATAATCACAACTGTATACGAAAATTATTTTTCTGTATCATTAACGTTAAATAATTCTGCTAATTTCCACTAGTTTTTAACCATTTTATTTATACATATTTATATTTCCTCATATATTTGGCTTATAAATCCACTATGGAAGATTACTTCAATTTTTTCAAATTATTCTTTTAAAGGACATAAAATATCGAAGAGAATTTTGACCTCACTTTTAAAAAATGAAATATTTTTATCTTAAAAGATATAATGTATAATTATTATTAAAATAATAATAATTATACATTTCATTTTTGACGGAAGAAAAATCAATTGTTTACAATAATGTAATTCCTAAAAATATAATCATGAGATTTTTCATTTTAATAACCATCGATATATCTTTAATATATAATAAAGATATATAATGTGGATAATAATATATTAATAATTAACTTCTTTTTCTCAACAGGTTGTTGTTATTTTTTTTTCAGAAGCTCAAATAATTGAAGAGCAGTAATTTTATGCAGATAAAGTGTAACAATGAATAACTTTTAATCACGCAACCCTGATTTAATTTACACCAGCTAAAAGATTTATAATAATTTTTTATCGGACAGTGAGAATTGCTTTTAAGGTCTTACGCACATAAACAAATGCATTCTCAATATGTTTATACTCGACAATTAAAAAAGATCATTAATATACAGTGTGATAACTTATTTGTAAAAAAAAATTGAAAATAATTAAGAAAGATTTGTCTTTACATTTTTTATGTAAAAAAAAATGCATTTATTTACTTACATATCAACAACTATATAACTTAAAAAAAACTTACATATATATATATAACTGTAAAAAAAACAAATTTTAAATTATGCAATAAATTAGTATTATGAATACAAAGTCTGTCAATAATGCTAAGTGAACGTTTAAAAGTTGACAAATGGAGCAGGATTTCTCAGTTACATAGAAGTGATCAGGAATAACTTCACCTCTTAAACAACATTATTGATGCCCTCTGGTGGCAAATCATGAAATTAAAGAAAAAAATCTTGTGTAAACTTATTTATCATTAAGTTAGTTGTTGACTAAGATTAAGCATCTTCAAAAATTCTAAATTCTTTTTATTTAATATATCTTTTATAATGCAAACTCTCTTGGAAAATAAATGTTCCGTACTTTTTAGCGATGGCAAACGATCAAACAGGTTTATATTAAACTATGTCTATTCTAGTTCGTCAATAAATTTATTATTATACTTTTTTAAAAATTTAATTGTGTTACAAACAAATTATTTCACATCTCTTCGTTAAAACACATTAAATACATTTGTAAATCTGTAAAAATACAATCCTAATCTTCAGAATGCATTCTCGTAATTAAAATACGATAAAAAAAGGTGAATGTAAAAAAAAAAATACAATAGCTAATACAAGCAGTATTAAATTTAAAGGTAGAAATGATCCTGAAAATAAATCACCAAATACAGACTTATTCAATTTCTTGCCAACTTATTTAATTCGGGAATCACACAATCGTGTTTGTACGGTTACGATTTTGAATTTTATTTTTTTAGTGTTTCTTTTTCATTCAGTTTTTTTTAATAAAAAAAAAACTTATAGTCAAAAAAAAAAATTATATATACACACACACATATATATATATATATATATATATATATATATATATATATATATATATATATATATATATATATATATATATATATATATACTCCCGCAGGCAGACGTATTAATTTAAGCATATAAATATTTTTTGCAAGTTATTTCAAAGGTTGAGTGTACAAATCGTGAGTGTATAAATAAAATAAATAAAAAGTATTTCGCCAAAAGAAAAAAAAAAAAAAAACAACAAAATAATATCTTTCAACACTCCAAGATAAGAAATATTAATCCGTGATTTTGACAGCAAGAGATTTTAGGTGCTAAGGAGATTTATTAACATAAGAGTTAAATTTAAATATTAAGTTTAATTCTTATATTTAGAGATGAAATGATAAAATGTTAATATAATAAAAGCATAATCAAATATTTAACTAAAATTAAGCTTCTTAAAAAAGAAGTGTAAAAATATGTGTAGGACGTAATATTTCATAGTCGATTATGTGCATTATGCCTATTATCATCAATATATATCTTCTTTGAAGTAAAAATTTATTAAAAAAATTGTGTGAAGTACGATTGGTCAATAGAATTCAAAATAACAGAAACAAAATAATAAAAAGCATTCTAAATTCAATTACTATAGTTAAATCTGCAAGAAGTTTTGATGTTTTGATACAAAACAAAAAATCTGAAAATTGAAATTGAAAAAGGATGCATTTTTTTTGAAGAAAAGATTATACTTACCTAAAGGTGAATTTGGTAGAGAAAAACAGAAAACCATCATTTAAATTAAGGCAATTCAAGATTACACATACCTGCAACAAAAACAAAAAACACAAATTAGATATTAGAAATGCAAAAAGATGGAGAAGGAAAAAATCTTTAATAAGATTTAAAATGTAGCAGAACCAGATTAAGGATTGAAAAATTAAAAAAAAAACAAGAAAAAAAGAAAAAAAAAAAAAAAAAAAAACAGTAACCTGCTACACGTCTGAATGGATTTCAATTAATATCAGTTTACAAGAACTCCGCAAGAGGAGGGAAGGACAAGGCTGATGGTGAAATTGGCGGGGGAGTTGTATAATTCTATAGTTCCGCACCACAAGAAGAGGGCATTTTTCAAACTGGTTATTTAAAAATTATATTATACCTTTTTTTTTACTTTTTATAAGAAGAGGTTTTAGAAAGAAACGAATTTTAAATTAAAAGGTATAAGGTTGTATGGTGTCAGATGGAAGTTATAATACATGGTGTAAAAGGAGGGTTTCTCAAGAACTACTTCGCATTTTACTTAATTCGATTATGTTATGCTATTTTTTATTTTTTATTTTAAACATTATAATTTTATATTTTCAATTAAATATTAGTTTTAAAATATGTTTTGGAAAAGAGAGTTAGATATTTTTATTATATGTTAAATTGTTAAAACTATTAAATTATAATGAAATGTTATAAAATTTTAATTGATATACGGCTTCAAGTTAAATTTAAAAAAGAATTTATAACGTGCAAAGTGTATACAACTAAGTTCAGGTTATAATTAGTTAATTAACTCTGAATACATGGATATGAACCCAGAACAATGTCGTTATGAAGATTCTGACTGCTGAATTTAACGTAACAAATCAGGAATCCTAGAAAGATTTTTATGGTGAATTCGATCATTGAAGCAACGTCCAGCAAGAATTCTTGGTGAAAATCAGGAATCCTTGAATGATTGTTATGGTGAATTCAATCACTGAAGCAACATCCAGCAATGGACCAGCAAGGTTCTTGATGAATATCAGGAATCCTAGGTAGATAGTTATGATATCTCTAATCATTAAAGATAAGGTCTAGAGAGAATTATTGGTGAAAACCAGGAATTCAAGACCGATTGTATTCAATCGCTGAAAAACCATCAAGCAATGGACCAGCAAAAATTCTTTGGCGAAAACCAGGAATTCTAGATAGATTGTTATGACATCTCCAGCGAAAACCATTAAAGCTAAAGTCTAGGAATGTAACAGGAAAAATTATTGGTGAAAATCAGAATTTATTATGATTTTTCCAATCATTGAAGCTAACGAGCTAGCATTTCTATAACTTAATCACAAAAGCTGGTGCCCAGAAATGAAACAGACAAACCAAGTCTTATAGAGATAGTAAAAACTTGATGTTAAATATAAAAGTTAAAGTGTTTTAAAAATAGGGATAGCGTCGCATATTTCTCGAAAGATAACCCAGCTTAACGTCTTTTCATGTTAATTTTACTTTCAATGGATAAAAATTAAATCAAAGCGGGTTTGAAGGAAATGCATTAGATAGAAATGTAAGTAAATAAAAGAAAAAATTACATGAGAAATATGCTAAAACCTTGAATATACAATATCATAACAATATCATGTGTAATGAAGGACTCCAAATTTATATATAAATAAAATTAATATAATAAAACGTTTATTATACATTTATAAACATTTACACGTTAGTGCTACCTGTATCATCCAATTAAAATACACTGAACAATAGTTTTGTTCTTTAAAACTCCGTTTATATATCCTCTTTGCAGTAATAAATTATAGTTAAAAAATTATGTAAGAGTCGATTATTTAAAATAAACCTCTACACCACTTATTTAAAAGAATTGTAACCGCTTGAAGGACAAACTGAAAGGTGGTAGAGAATTTATTTTTTTAAAAAATGGCCTAAGAGATAATTTTGGTACCGGACCACACAGCTTATTCATGTTAATAGCATAAACGAAATAATTAATTGCAATATAATTCAAAGGAGGCGCCACTTAAAAGATTATGTTTTTGAGGAGGGACCAGGAAAAAAATGCCTATATATACACGCATAGATTAGCTCACTTTTTGTGACCCTGAGGTTTTTGTTTCTTTTTGAGTACCTACCTTAACTTTTATGTGTAGAAATGTATCCTGATAGATTCAACGATTAATAATTAGCTGCCAATAGTGAATTATGGCAATAAAGTGCTTATTACAGTTTAAACAGGGTACATTTAAAAGATCTAACCGAATCTTATTCTTCATAAATTTGAAGTTATGCACATTAGCAAAAAAAAGTTCAATGGATATTTCATGCGTCCCGTTAGATATACAATTGTGTGCGAGTTTACTTCATAAAAAAAAGAACATTAGAATGCTATTCAACCAGCTATATTCAAATTAAAATTCACTTGGGCGGACATAGGTTAACCTTTGAGGTGTCATAGATTTGCGATTTGCTAAACGTTGTTAATGAAATGCAGTGGTAATTAATGGTACCGTAGGATTGAAATGGTCATGTGAAAAAGTTTTGCGCTGATATTCAGTACCCTATATATCTACTTAATATTCAAGGAGAATGCTCGATGAGCTACAAGAAGACGTTTGGATACGTAGAAAAGATTAAAAGGATCATAAAGGCAAGCGCGTTCACCCTTTTATGAATGAATAAATCACCGGGGGTAAGTTACGGCTCATTTCTCCAGCCACATTCATCACATTTTTTTTTTTTTCACTTTGCATTAGTTGAACTAAGGTAGTGTTCGTAGAATAGGGAACCTGAGGGTGAAGAATGATTACATTTATTGATTAAATCTTACAAAGAAAGATTTAAAGGCGGTTTCTTTTTCCGCTCCTTCTCTCGTATTTATTTATTAAAGTAAAAATATTGAAACGTATCTTCATTTCACGTCGGTTTAACTTCCGCCCGGATAATTTTCTGCGAAACGCGAAATCTTTTCAGGAGATCTTCAATGTAAAGAGATCGGAGCCAGAGGGGAATATAAGGGGACTGTAGCCGGAGGGCTGGATCACCTTTGAGCTGAGAACGAGTTGGGTCGATGCCCCCTCCTTCGCGGCATTATTAATATGCACACAAGGATCCCTCCCGTATACCGGCCGTGTCCGAAGTCCGAACCGACAGACAGCCCGTAATCACTAACCTTAACATCCAACACACCCGGAGTCCTTCCTACCTTCCTAGGGTAACCGATAACCCCTCCCTTATAACTCTCCGTCTTCTACTAATAAGGTGAAATCAATTTCGGGTTCTCGCAGCCCCTGTACAAGGAATTCTATCTCTTGTAGTTCCAGGAGGGCCTATTACACAAGGAATTAGTGGTAAGCACTACAGCCATCAAGTCCGAGCTTTAAGTCCGACGTATCAATCAACCTGCTCCTGACACTCCCCTCCATTCTCAATCTGCTTGACCACACGGCATTAAGTCTTGAACACAGAGTAATATCCCCCTCTTTGAAATTTACTCGAATCGGCCGTCTGATTCACGGATTATCGTGATATTCGGATTTAAGATGAACTTTGATGATACACAAACAGATCAGGACCTTTAATAAACCAGATGAATCTAATAACAAGACATAACTCAAAATAAAGTCATTATCATTATACACAGTGCTAAAAGAGATATAGAATTTTGATCGACTTTTTACAAAGAAAAGTAATCAAAGTACACACTAATCAAAACCTAATTGAGCAAAGATATATTAAAGTTTAAATTAACTTCTCATTGGCAGATATGATGGAATAATTGATAATTGGTGAGAGACAGAATTAACAGGTCAGTACACCTCCTCGAAACAGGATAAACGATATATTAAAAGTGATACGAGCTCTTACTTTAATTTAAATCATCAAAGCCTAATTAGGCAAAGATATATTGTAGTTTAAATTAACTTCTAATTGGCAGATATGATGAAATAATTGATAATTGGTGAGAGACAGAATTAACAGGTCAGTACACCTCCTCGAAACAGGTTAAAACGATAATATATTAATAGTGATACGAGCTCCAACCTTATTTTAATTTAAATTCCACTTATTATTATGTCATACTGTAAGTATATTGAATAAAAAATTAAAACTAGTCTACTTTACTCTAAATCGAACAATCAATATTTATAAAAAAAATTAGAATACATTAAAAATAAACATATATTACGCAATACTATACGTGTTACAGATATTAACAAGATAAAATAACCGAAGGAGTAATCGAGAACTTACAGACTAACAACGGAGATAGAGAAAAAAAAGAAAAACCAGTATTTCTAATCCTGTCGACATTGAAAGTGGGCAGTCTTGAAAACAACACACCCCTTCTTTAAGTTAAAAAAAATAGATATTTTTTGCGACGGGGAAAAATTATAAAATAAACTTCGCAATATCACCTTTTTAAACTTACTCTAAACTGATTTTTTTTACAATCGAAAGTGCAAAGAAGATGCGTAGGATACAGGTGAGTTCTTTTTGCGAAATATCAAAACCTGTATGGGCGTCTTGAAAACACCTACGTATAAAATAAAGAAAATTTATTAGTAATAAAAACAAACATAGTAAAATAAAAGGAAAGGCTGAATGGTATATGACTAATTATTGATTCCGACGTAGTGAAGGAAATATTAAGAGAGCAAGGAAATATTAAAACGCAAAACAAATTAGGATCTCATTTTCTTATGGAAGGAGACAAAGTAACAGGAGCGAAATTACAGTGAAAGAAAACTAGATGGGGTCCTTCAAAAATTCCTATTTTAAAAATAGATATGAAGTGGAGAAAGCATTATTTACTGTCCATTATTTGTTCAGTGATTTTCATCGTAAAGAAAAGGAAGATATTCGGAAAAAGAGTTCTAGAAGAGGGAAGGTGAGATCTTTTTTTTATTTCTCATCTTCCTTTTTCTAAAAAAGGTTCACTTCCATTTATCTAGCGATGGAGAAAATGGAAGAGGAAGGAAGAGAGAGAGAGAGAATTAGTCAAGGTAGCCTCCGTCTGAAGATTGGACATGGGTGGGAGGATAAGGCCAAAGAGTTAACTAATGCTGGGAAAAGTAGCCAAGTATATGATGGCTCTGACCAATCCAAGTGCAGGAGATGAAGAACCTAAGTGCGAAGATGGTGAAGAAAAGCGAGCTTTGGACAGGTAGCAGATGAAAATACATATACTTATGGTTGAAATATCACATTCTTTACCGTAAAAAATGATCAAATAAATTATGGTTCGTGGAAAAAAAGGTATTAAGTAATTTTAAAAGGTGATATGGGGAATGTGTCCAATAAGGTAATGCCAAGCGTAGGAAGTTCACAGAAATTTGGTTTAAAACTTTTTCCCATTTCCAATCATAATCAAAAAAATTTAGAAAACCACTTAAATATTGGAGAAACATCCTCATGAATTCGCAGTAGAAATCGTTCCAGTATGAATTCATTGCTAGTTTCATTTAGTCTTGCATTGCTAATTAATTTGTCAGAATATAAATCTAAAGATCAACTAATTGCAATATTTTAAAGGATAATCTGTTTTTCTGGGACACATTTTTAACACCATCAACATCCTGTATTTGGGGCAAAAATTAGTCTACGCTAATTATCCAATCGAAAGATGAGTTAAGTGGCAAATCTCATCGTTCCTAATTATTTGATATAGTTGGGGAAACAAAATTTTTAACATGTTAACATTGCAGTGTTCAGTCTAGAATTCAATGGGTATGTACTTATGATATTTCTCACGAGTTAACATCTGCTTTTGTTCGTATATTTGCAAAGGCAGATGCTGTTTAGACGATGTCTGCACATCTCCTTATTATTCTGACATAGATAAGTTGATTACGCATGAAAGGTTATTGAACTATTATCAGATTAACTTAAAGACTATTGACTGATTACGCTGACGATAAGGATAATTTGTCTGATGGCATAAATCACGCGAAGCAATTATTCTTAACTATAATTGCTTGGTGACAAGAAGAACGTGCGTATTATTGCTTCCGAGCTTACCGAAGGTAACGGAAGTATTGTGTTCACTTTTGAGAACGAAAAACTTTTATGCCTCAGATTTTAAAAATTCCAAGACAGAAATCCGTTTCAGACATCAGGGAACATTTTTGGTCTCGTGTCTGTCTGTCTGTCTGTCTGTCTGTCTGTCTGTCGGTCTGTGTGTCCGCGAATTTTGAAACGTGCGACGATAACTTGAGTAAATGTCAACAGATTTTGATGAAATTTGGTAGACATGTTCATTTTACTAATGCCCAGGACGAGTTCATTGGACAACATTATCCGTCCAAGCGTTCACGAGCCACGCTCGTGTAAACGTGAACTTAAAATTTAAAATTGGAATTTTAGGTCGGGGAAAAAATCTTACTTCATCTATTCAATGAGACAAACATTTTTTTCAATTACAATTTTTTAGTAAAACCAACAGCGACACCGCTATGAAGCGGTAAAGATCGCTAAAAATATTAATAGTTTTTACAAAATAAACAATAAAGTAATATAACAATAATTTTAATGTATTATAACAATAAAGTACATGATATTATGCGAGGAAGCTATGTGCCACACTAATTGGCAGTCTATTTTTCACTCTGATGAAGAAAATAAATTATTTCAAAGTCTGATTTTTTATATTTTTAACACCATAAGATTCACAAATTTTAATGATTATATTATTTATTAATTAAAAGAACCATAAAATTACCTAATAGTCATTCATGACGATTTATGAGGTATGAATAGTATCACAAAAATAAATATTACAATTTAGAATGGTATTCAAGTTTCTTTTTTAAGTCGCTACAATGATGTTAGGTAAGTGAAGTAGTTTCCTTTAATTGAACCTAAAAAACCTTTTGTCATAAAATTATGTCACGCAAGCTAAAAAAAAAACAAAAACAAAACAACAAAATAACAAAACCAAAAGATGAAAAAATTACTATAATAAAAACCTGCTAATAAAGACAATTACGATTTAACAAGTAGCATTATAATATTACCCTTCAACTTTATTTTCACGATATATCTAACTAGCATGTTGGTTAAAAATTTAAAAAAAATACAAATTTTAGAAGCTAAATATTATTCACGTGGATATTCCGAAACGGACGACGGGGGCACACGATCTTCTGCCTGACATGAAAAGACCTTAGCGTGATGGAGTTCTAGAAGAAGGCATTCTCGAACGCTTTGAAATGTTGAACCACGAAGCTCTTCTTTTTTTTACCAAAAAGGTCATTAACATTTTACCTTTTTACATACAAGAGGTAAAAAAAAAAAATTGTTGGCGCAACAAATTTTGTTTTAAAAAAAGATTTTTATAATGCTTAATAATGAAATAAGTTTTTTTTTATCATAAACTCAGGAAAATTAACTTCTTTTTCATACAGACAGAATAAATTGAAAACTATTATTTTGTATCCTTCAACACTAATACGAGGGTAATAGAAACATTCAGCGACCTTGTTCGAGACAAGAAGACTATTGTCAAAAAGCTTTCCTATTCGTGGCATAACGGAACCTGACTATAAGGGAAAGCCAAGGGATGTATTTAGGTGACATATTATTAATAGAAGGCCCAGAGCAGCTCCGGCAGAACACCGCCTCAGGCGTTGTAGAGAGTTGGTCGAGCAAAATCAAGTGTCCCGCTTCACGCATGCCCGTCGCCTTAAATAACAATTCCTTCATCCAACCTCATTCTTAGAGTAACTTTTATATCATTAAAGTTAAAAATTGATTATTTAGCTCCATTATCATCTTCTACGTCCTAGATAAAAAAAAATATATTTTTGTAAAACGATGATTATCATTATTCGTGATTGAATCACGAATAATGGAAAAAAAAAGAAAAATACGAAAATAGTTTCCTGAATAATGAAATTTTAAAACGGATATGTTTTAACTCTGGGGTCCAGAAGAAATTTCCGTCACGCAAAAAACGACATGAAAAATGTGACGCTCTTAAATATCGTGCCAGGAAATTAGACTATAATAGGAGGTAGTTTGGTTTTAACTTGTATTCATTGTATAGTAATATATTTCGCCGATAGAAGTTCTAAATTTTATATGAAATGATATCGGAGCTCCTGGCAGACCAAATGGCAATCAAAATGGATTAATGTTTCATAATTTCGCACTTCAAGATCCATCTAAAATATCAATTAGACAAAATTATACTGATTTTCTCCACCTCATGGAAAAGCATTGAAATGTCGATATGTTGTGGATTCATTGCCCAAAAACATATTCATGATTCAATGTTTCCCATGAAATGGAGAAAATTAGTATTTGTTTAATTAATTTTCTCGAATTATAAAGCTCATATTTTTTACTTATTTCATCCTACTTCGTACATCAAGTTGGTATTTTGTGAACCGAATTTGACTAAGTTTAGTTTAAATTAATAATTGATTTAACCAGGATTAAGACATTCCAAACAAGCAAAATAAACAAATACTTTATTAACTAGTTACCTTTCGAAATCAGAAATGAATATGAATATGATTGAAACAAAGCCAATTTACTTTGTGAAAGATGATATAACAAACATCACTAGATTTGGAGATTACTAGTATTATCAGGACTATAAAGTATAAAAAAAATAGCATTAGGAAAGAAAATCAATCTTGTTTCAAATTAAATTTTGGATTTTACTACTTATAATTCTAGCTTGCGCAGTCGGAATTTTCTTTAAAAGACACACCTCCATTTTTGTTATTTGCACTATATTTTCTTAATTAATAGGAACAGATGTATATGAATAAGAGACGAACAAAAGAAATATATACGATGTTAGCCCCCGCAGGGTGCAGAAGCTTGACTCACTTAATTAATTTGGAGCGATGCGGTTGGTCAGTTCTGTTCGATTTACCAATTTGCGATCGGTCGGTTTGGGGAGTTGTTTATAGACCGGTAATAAAAAGGTAGGTGGAATCCACCTCTGCCTTTCTTAATTCGAGCGTGTAGTATCAAGCACTCTCGATCTTGTTTAATCTATAGAGAGAGAGCAAGATAACTTTAACAAGAGGGGTGGCCACACAAAGAGATCATCATTTGGCATCCGGTAGTCAAGCTTGGGGGATAACTACTTGAAAATCCCTTCGGTAACTATTAGCCAAGACCTCTCTCGAATATCAAACATTCATCATTGTAAGAAGAAGAATTCATCCTTAGTATTAACAAGACGGACAAACGAAAATGAGCAGGATCATTAAAGATAAACTGCCTACACACTTTTGAACCCCAACTTGAAAACTAACCTTTTTGCAGTTTCAACTCTCAGGAGCAGAAAGAGAATCATAATAATCGACACATGACAAAGTGCGAAATGCAAGAAACAATACAAGTAAAAAACAAGTATGATCTATCAAGACATAACTACCATCCTCATACAGCAATAAAAAAAATAGCGTCCCGCATCATCGTAAACCACATAATGAACATTACTTGGATTTGAAGTACCCATTACACATCTTCAACAAACAAAATGATGAGAGTAAATGTAGACACTATTTCTTAACTGAAGATATGATGAGAGCCAATATTAAACAGAAGAACTAGTACAAGCATTGACGAACACGAGAACACATTGATATTTACCAAAAGAAAATGGATATTAGCTATACTCTTTTTACAATTAGTATTATCTTTTGACAGCGCGGGAAAATCGAAAAAAAATGTGGAGGGGAGCCAATGAGAGCACTTCATTTTGAATTCTAGAAGGTCGGGCCAACTAGGAAATAAAAATGTCACTGGCCCCATCCCTCCTGCAGTCCTAGTGGCTTTATTTTTTTCCTCGTCTAGGTTGGCTAATCTGAGTATCAAAAGTTAATACTAATTTTAAAAAGAGTATAGTTTCTCTCGTATATCAAGAATGATTGAATCTATCTCAATTTTTACAGAGTTGATAGCTACTACAGTTAATGAAACCTTGCATAAATAACACCAGAATACTGATAATTGCCTACAGAAGTTATCCACATACATTTATTTTCCATTGCGGCTAGTCAATGAGCTGATAATTTTAACTTTTTTAAAAAAAACCATAACATCTAAGATTCTTAAAAATCATGGAAAAACTAACATCACACAAGTTAGACAATAGATTTTATGGCAAGGTCAATAAAAAAATAGAAAATATCCTGGTTAACATGTTGTGGACATTAATAAACATAATGAAATTATTAGAAATAAGTGTTTAGCCTTAAGATAACACCATTTATATGTTAGATCTTGATTTTGAAATAATTAGAATGAGAAATAGAGAGTACTAACTAAGGTTTTCATGCCCCATGCTCTAATCTAAATGATACCATGCTAGTTTACAATATAATATGTGTAAGATCGTGTCCACATCTCTGATAAAATACAGGTAGAATATTATTAAGATAAATAAGATACATCTTTGAAAGTACTTTAAATACATTCTTACAAAATGATTCAATGACATTAAATGCAAAGGAGAAAGTAAAATTAACTTCACAGACCTTGATGCCGAGAGAGAGAAGAGGGGAAAAAAAGAAACAATAACAAGAATATAACTAAATCAACAGGTTACATCTAATGAAATGTCTGCAAACAGCCATTATTCAATGAACATTTTCTCTTATTTTTTATGTATATTTAAAAAAAAAAGAAAAAACCCAAAACTAAGATGTGACGAACAAAAGGATAAGAGAGTCCGATCGTGGGATTTCATCGAGAGTTGTTGCTCTAGATTATAGTTCTTTTTATTTTTACTTTTTATACACCTCTTAAGAAGTTATATTTTCACGGAGTTCAACTCTGCCCTCAGTGGTGGCATACTGATCTGGTAGAGCCCTCTCACAAAAGAGTCTCTGAAGAAACATCGAAAAAAGGTTGTTTTTTTACTGCAAGAAGAAACGATAAAAAGGGGGTTGGTAGGAGAAACACTTGCGCGCGTTTAGGAAAAATCAGATCGGAAGGAGAGATCATGTTTCTAAGCGTCCAAGAAACCCTAGGTGGAAAGAGAACTAAAAGAGATCCTCTAGGTACTTTCAGAAAAGAGTTGGCATAGAAAATAAACTAGTGACGTCATCATCAAGTCACGTCTCATCCTCTTTTTTTTCACACTCTTATCTTTTTGCACCTCTTCGGGGTAAAGTTCGGAATATTCTGAAAAGACTGCTAAAGAGAGCGAAAGAGAAACAAAAAAGAGCTTTTAGAAACCGATGCGCTAGAGAAAGAACACTGAAAGTATTAGAAATAGTCAAAAGATAACCTTTGAACGAAAATTTACAACATATTTCGGGTCTTACTCCATTGTAAAGTATAAACGTGCCAAAAAAAACTTAATCTCTTATTTATAATGGTCGATTCTTATTTCACACTTTTGGAGTCTGAAGCAGTAATAGTACTTATTCGGATTCTCTTGTTTAGAGGTGTTAAGAAAGTCTAAAAGTTATCTACTGCTATGGATAAGATTTTGGTAAGTTGAAAAGACTTCCTGTTTGAGTCTAAGACCATAAGAAAGTAATGTTAACTATAATTGAACAATTAATGTTAATCGAGGAAATGAATAAGTATTTTTAGATTACGCATACTTATAAAATGTATTTTACATTACCTAAGTTTATATAGTATCTAATTTCACAGAAGATAATTAACCAGTAAGAAACCACTTCGTGGTTGTTAACTTGGGGTGGATACAATG
Organism: Gerris lacustris; assembly: GCA_951217055.1. Classification (NCBI taxonomy): domain Eukaryota; kingdom Metazoa; phylum Arthropoda; class Insecta; order Hemiptera; family Gerridae; genus Gerris; species Gerris lacustris. Next base: position 18,307,982 of record OX578282.1, read on the forward strand.
GTGATATAATAAATGGCAGGGAACCACTAAGCCACGACGTCATGAATAATAAAGCTGCGAAAGTACTTCTTATGGAATCAGCTGTCAACGTACCCTTGAAAGATAAGATCACTATGTATGTGGAACAGTCACCGAAGGCTTCAAGTGCATAGCTAAAAAGAAAAAAATAACGCTGCAGGAAAGATTACTGGGGTCTTGGTGGATGTCAATCAGGCATGATCATGGCATGATCAGGCATAATCAGGCATGATCATGGCATGATTAGGCATAATCAGGCATGATCGTGGAATCATGCATTGGAATTTTGCAAGATTGTCTTGAAAGATTCTGAGGGGAAATGCATCCCAATCAAGTTGTCTTTATTTTTCTTGATTAATCACAAACAATGTTACTTTCCGAGACACATGGAATATGACCGCGAAGTGCGAGAAGACTAACTCAAAGAATTTCGTTTATCAGCACCTTCTTTTTTGAAAGCGAAGAATAAAAATGTTAACTTTTAAAATTTAAAGGACTTACTTCTCATCAAACAAAGTAATAATCAATGACAGAAGTCAATTGGCATGGCAAAATGAAACATGTGAATAATAAAATGGCAGCAAAGTATTATTTTGTAATACAACTTTGAACTTAAATTACAATTATTATAAACAACAAGTATGAACTTGTTACATAAAAATTACTCATTCTTTTAAATACAATTCTTTATTTCCTTGCAAACGGACAAAAGAAGTAAACATGAAAACAAAAACACATAAACAGCTAAAGTCTTGCAATAGATACAAAATACTTAGGATAATTCACGCGGTGATTACGGTAATACACTTTAAAATAGTCCCTTTTTCCGACTGTAATAAAAGAAATATTACAGCTCCAGAATAATGACTTAACAAAGAAACAATGACAAAATAACAAAGACATATCTACACCTGGAATACTATAATCAAGCTATACAGAATATACTCCAGGTACAAAAGCATACACTTCGAAAATACCATCAATTCTTTTTATGACTTCAAATTTGTAGGTAAGGAACAACAGTTTAGATTTTACATACAATACACTCACTCATAGAGGTCTTAGAAACAAATGTTTTTTATTTTATTTTGAAATGCAATACTTAAAAGCCTAAAGTAATAATTATCCGGTAAAATTGGTTTTTGGAATTGTCATACACTTGGGTAATAATATAATGAACTTAAGAACATTTGGTGAAGATAATGATAGAAGGCTTGTTTCAATCATTATTTGCTTTATATAACACTCAATTTGATTGAAGCATTTTACTTTTTTAATCTCCATATCAATATTAAGTCGAATCATGAAATTCAAACAAATATATCACTATTTCCATCAAGAACTTTAAATTTTATACTGATGTATTTTCAGGTTATTCTGCACAGATGTACATTAGAAGTAGGAAAAAATACAAATATTCAAATGAGTCGACATAGACAAAGTGAAGATTGGATTATTTTCAACTTTTAACAAAAATATATTCAGTCGCTCATATTAACTATATTTTTTGGTCGTGGAAGGACGTAAATTAGCGACTTTACACTCCACATTTCATTCCATGTGTTGTTTAACACCTCATATGAATGACCTCTCTGAAATTGAAACCAAATATATTAATATTTGGGCTTCAGTGACACAGAGAAAACACCTCTAAACCACATCGATTCCTTAGCTGTATCTTATATCAATTAATAGTTTTAGCAATAACTTATGAATTAATATAGTAAAACCTGTCGAAACCACCAGAAATTTGACTACCTGGCTAAAATGACCAGTATTATTAGATCATTCAAAACCACTATGAATTACTTATACTTATATATTTTAAATATTGTTAACATCTGCTTGGTCATCGAAATGGTCCTTTTTAATTGTACTAAGTGAAGACTATGTATTGATGGTAATTTAAAGAGACCAATCCAATCACCTTTAGTGTCTTAAAAGAGAGACGTTTCTCAAAGATTACTGTTCTCCAATTAATTTATAAAAATAATAAATAAATAGATACTAAAATATTATCAATATTCCAAACACAAAAAAATTATTTTGAAAGTTTGTATCAATAAAATCATTCTCAATTTAGAAACATATAAGGCATCAAATTAACTAATTAATTACATAAAGACGCCATTTATCTCACGAATTTTATAATATTTTAAAGAATGATTTCTTAACGAAGACTACGAATATCTATCTTCATACTGCAATGATTTGGACGTCTGTAATTCGATAAGAAATCAATGATAATTCATAATTCTATACATCCTCTACGTACGTATGACCTCATAAGGGAAATTACAAGTGCACGCACTTCTTACGTATTCAATATTTTCTGGTATGATACAAGATAACATCGTATTAAAAAAATGAACTTAACATAAAGAGTCGATAAGAAGTTTATATATCTACAATAAACTGAATAGAAATGTTGAAAACTGATAAGAATGATAACACAATTCACATATTTCTACATAATGTGTACCTCTATGAAAGATTTTAAGAGAATTCCACTTCTCACGTGAAGGATGGATCTTAATGGAATAAGTGTCCAAAACATGGATAGATTTTAAAAATAATGCATGTTCTTAACTTTGATGCTATAAACTCCACGTTTCATAATAATAATATGAATTTCCATGAATATCAATCCCATAATATAGCCCATAAGTAAACAAAAGAAATTCATGTTATATTTTAAGAGGAATATAGGCCATGTTCCTAAACATGAAGAGAGGAAATGGGGAAAGAAAATTATTCTAAGAAGAATATAATACACAGGAAAAATCATTTCCTGAATATTAAACACTATTACAATTCAATTTCCTTATTTTATTAAGGATTGTTATCTAAAAAAAAAAAAACCCTGATTAAATATAGTCATAGAAAAAACCTCCTGATAAGGGATAAAATAGTGTTAAAGGAAATTAAAAAAAAAACACTTATTTCATTAAATTAAATCTAGCAGTCGGCTTAAGTGTATTTGGGTTAATTTCACCAATTTTTATAAAATGTAGTATTTATTTTAATGTTACTGAATTCAAAATAGTTAAAATCTCTTTTAAATTTAATATAAAATAGTGATTTCAAATTGGTTTCTATTTCGTTAAAAAATTACAACTAGTTCAATCAAGAGATGAAATTTTGGTTAATTCAACAATCTTTTATGAAAATATCACCTAATTAAACCCCGGAGATTTTTATCTTTGGTAAAATAAAGCAAATTTGAAAAGTAAAATTCCTCATGGTTTTAACACCTTCTAGGAAAGATATGAAACTTTTAAGAGCGTATCAAAAAATAATCGAATACCTAGGCGAATTCAAAGTTAATAAAAGTGTGACCCAGATTTTGGGTTAAGCACCGGAACCTTTTCAAAACTTCCAAGACGTTAACTTGCCTGACAGGTTCTTTAAAGGCGATTATGAGGTGGAATCAGGAATCAACCGTTCGTCGGAATGCCCAACATTACAGAAATGCCACCTTCTTAAGAATTAGATGGAGGAAAAAAAAAATATCTGGGCAAATTTCCCAATCGAAATGAATCATAGGTGTTAAAATATTTTAGTATTTTTTTTATTAACAAAACGTTCGAATTCATTATTGCGAACACATAAAATGTCATACATGTCTGAATCATTAAAATCTATAGAAAAAGGAAATATTCGAGATACATTCAAGAAAACATTTGAAGAATGACTACGTTGGGTCAATTCAACATATAATTTAATGGTGCTAAAAAAAAACACGAATACTCGAGATGCATGCTGGTTAACAAGGATAAATGGTGATGTTTACACCACTAAACTTCTTTTCTCCATCGTGCATTTACATATCCTAATAACAGCTAAATGTAAATAAACTATTCTTGAATACATACATGATACTTAATGTAATTTTGCAAATGAAACATAGTTCTAAGAATCAAGAATATAAAGTAAAAAATAAGGTTGACATAAAGTATTGCTTGAAAATGAACTAATAACACTCTATACTCAACGCAGATTTTGATTTTTAGATTTTTTTTTTTTTTTTTCAAGAATTACTCATTTCATTTCCTTAGCAATAATAAAAGTGTTTGAATTCCTAACTTTATTATAACAGTCTGTATAAACAAGTGAATCATGAATAATTCATTTTATCTTTCAGCTCATCGGTTGTGACAAATTTCTTTGTATCATATTATGCTGTAAGAGGACCTTAAAGGTCATATATGCTAAAAGATTAAGCTATACTTTATAAAAAAAAAAATCAAATTATTGGATACTAATTATGGCACTTCTTTAGATTGTTACTCCCCCTGTTTTTTTTAGAATATAAATGACTGACTAAATAACTATTAAGACAAAGTGATGTTTAGTCCAATGTACTTTGGGACAAAGGAATATCACACTTCTATTTTTATAAGGGGAGTAACAGTCCAAAGAAGAACATTCTCTACATCTTCTTTAGATTTTTACTCCCCTCTGTTTTTTTAGAATATACATGACTGACTAAATAACTATTAAGACAAAGTGATGTTTAGTCCAATGTACTTTGGGAGACATAGGTGTTGAAATATGCCATATTTTGCAGATGTTTAATAAATCTGTAAGATATTTAAAAGTATCCACCTTAGAATAAATAAACATTGAACTAAATAATATACGAGTACATTAAACTAAATTATTAGGAGGAGAGGAGGGAATATAAAAGTTATCATTACAAAAAAAGGTTAAAAGGTCAATGATTTATCATAAAAACAAAATAAAAAAATTAATTAAAAAAATGATTACACTAATTTTTAAAATAACACTTTGAATAGCATTCACTCTAGAAGGTCAACACGTAGATATTTATTTTTAAAAAATGACAATAATCATTAATATATTTTATATTAAATGATTTGTTATTATTTTTTATTAATTTTGTTGTATTAAATTATAGGGGGATCAAATAATTTATATGAAATTAATAGAGGGTCAGAGAGGAACAACACGAATGACTATTTAAAATATATATCGTGTTTATAAGTGACCTCGTGTTTTGGGGATTTTACTAGAAAATTGTTAGAAATGTGGAGGAAATAATTACAAGATATTTATAGGATATTTTATTATATACACGTACCATTATTTTTATTATTAAAGTAATTACAAATAATTATACAAAGTTTTTTATTGTTATTATTTACAATTTCATCCGTTCATAAAAATATGAAAGTAATTATGAAACATTTTATGGCATACCTATGTATATAAAGAAATAACAAATGACGATAAAAAAATAAGGAAATTCTTCAAATTAAGAATAATTTCAAACAAGATATGTGCAATATGCACAATATTATGCTAAAAGCGTAAATAATTAAAGATAATTTAAGAAGTATTATCATGTTATTTTATGGGAAAATAAACTAGGAAAGAAAAGAAAAAAAAAAAAAAAACACTCAATGATCTAACCAATAGTCAAACCATGTTCAAAAAATGTTGGAAACGTGTTATTCTGATGAAAATAGTAAAGTGATTGTGTTGCACGACTGCAATATATCAGCAAAAGAGCAAAAGAAGACAACTTGATTAATTAAAAATAGAAAAGTGCAATTAGTAGTAGTTTTGTAGTTGTCGTAAAGGGAGAAAAAAGTGCAATAGTAAATAGTAAATTCGCTTTAAGGTGTTAAGACATCGTTTTTTCTCTGTTAAAAAAAAGAATAGAGACAGGTTTCGTGTAAAAAAAAAGATGATTCAGACGAATCCTCTAAGCTTTAAAACGAAATCATTATCTAAGATCGTTGCGAAATTATAAGTTCCAATCAAGAGACTCTCGCAAGCAATGTGAAATCCATCAATATAACGGGCCCGAAAGGATCGCCGGAAGTTTTAGACGAGACAATGTGATATCGGCCAAAGTCTCGGACTTATATAACTTAAGTCATCAAACCGACCTCAAGCCACTTATATAATACATACGATGACCCCCGATAATAATATAAGAGGTGAAGATGACGAAGAAAGGTAAAGAGAAATGAAGTCTTAAGGACTTAAGGACATTGAAGGAGGTGTGATTGAACCACATCTTTGGTTAACTTATTATATTAAAATTCATAACTATATGAATTATTTTTTAAAATAAGGACAGAAAAATGTAATTCATTTACTGTATACATTTGTTTTACCATCTTAAGCACTGTAAAGGACTCATTCTTGAATTACGAACAAGTGATAAATTTAACTGGACTTATCTGTGACGCCAGAACTAAAATAGAACTAGTTACAATTCAAGAAAAAATAATTAATATAAAAATGCCATTTTTCAAAACTGGTCTTATTTTCAACCTTTTTTTTTTTTTTTTTTTTTTTTTTGGTTTCTGTGTTCTTCACCATAGTTATGTGCAAAATTTGGGGAAGATTGAATCACGGGAAGTGGTTCAAAATTGGGAAAACGGAAATGTGCGATGAAACTTACAAAGCAAAGTAATATAAGACCAGTAAAAAGGATCCACAGCAACAATAAAATATCATCAATTATAGTTCTTAAAAAATCAACTGAATTAGATGATTTTAAAAAATGAATTAGCTATTATTAAAAAAAGGTGCTTATTCAGAAAGATGGCTTATACTGACAAGATTTCATAATATTTATTGGTACAATTAGCATTCAAAAGAGAATTGTGACGGCGCGAAATTTTCATGGGTTTAAACGTTTTGAGGTCGCCCGAGTCTAAAAAAGTGGTTTTTAAAAAATGTCTGTCTGTCGTCTGTTTAGACTTAGACGCATGTAGTGGGTCGATTTTGACGAAATTTGGCATACATGTTCAGAAAAATCATACCCCGAGGCGAAATTGGGAAATGAATTTTAGCTCCAAATGTGGGGGCGCTTCCCCCGAAAACTCTCAAAAATATTTTGCGAAAACCATTATTATTAAAACAATCTAATATGAAAGCCATTTAAATACGAATTTAACGATAAAAGCTGTTTTTCCAGGAAATATTTTGTTCTTAAGTAAATAGCTTTAAACATGGATGGAAAGTGGCAGGGTTCGATTCCCCACCGAGGGATGTTATTTTTATGATACATTTTGATAAAATGTTTAATAATTATAATCAAAAGGACCTATGCAAACTAATAAATGGAACACACTAGGCTAAGTAATTATGAACTCTTATATGAGAAAGTTTGTCTGAGTTGTCTCTGACCGATTTTTTTCATAAAATAGATAGAAATATCATATACATTAGTATCAAATAGATGAACTGAATCAGCTGATTATTCAAGTCAAATTAACGAGAAAAGAAATCTTTAAACTGACCTATATTTTACTAATTAAAAGAAAAAGTGAAAAATAATCTTTCTACATATAAAAAAAACAACTGATTTATGTCATATTCTGATTAATTTAATCAATAATCTTTCAATGAAAAGGATCATCTAATTAAAATATTAAATTTTCTTTTCTTAATGAATTTGTCAAATTAAAGACTTAAGACATTGATATTTATAATTAAAATGCTAATAATAAAAAAAAAATAAAATAAAATAAAACTTTCAGATAAAGTGTCTGAGTAAGAATAAATAGACTGATTTAGTTATTTATATAATATCGAGGTTACGTATTTAATGAACTTAAAAGAAATATAACGATCAAGGACAAAAGAAGTGAACCGTTATAATATTAACACTGGTATATAATATCCTATATATTATATGAAAATAATGACTATTTTTATATTTTTTATTCAATGAATGTCAAGGAATTAATCATGATCTCTTTTTAATTGATGATAGATTGGACTAAGAGTATTGTCATGTGTCAAACATTTAAATTAATTGCGAATTAAAAGGAATTCTTAGCCGAAAAAAATATGTCAGGAAATCTGTGACAAGAATAATTAATTTGAATTATTTTCTAGGATATATGTATATACATATATATATATATATATATATATATATATATATATATATATATATATATATATATATATATATATATATATATATATATATATATATAAAGTAGATTATAGTATATAGTTGACACACATAAGACTAATAATATTTAATATTTTTTTATTTGTATTAATAGAATGAAATATGTTTTAAATAAAATAATTGTTACATATTTATAATGTAATGTATTATATCTTGAAGTTGGTAAATCATGATTAAAAGGTATAAATCAACATAAAACTGAATAACTAACGCAGAGAATTAATAAAAAGAGACACTTCTTTTGATTGTTACTCCCCTTATAAAATTATTAAAGAGGAGTAACAATCAAAACAAGGTGTAAGGAATGTTCTACTTTAGAATGTTACTCTCCTAATAAAAACAGAAGTGTGATATTCCTTTGTCACAAAGTACGTTGACTAAACTAAACATCTCTTTGTCTTAATAGTTATTTAGTCAAAGTCATTTATATTAAAAAAAAACACCGGGAAGTAACACTCTAAATAAGTACCTAAAAAGATATAAATACTTACCTAAATTTTGCCTCAAAATACCTAAATATTTAATGTTTAAAAGACAAATATTATTAAAAAATTCTAGCCTCAACTATTAATTTTAACTTTCAACCATTCTAACCTATCAATATTTAAAACATATGATCCAAAATATACTGTTAACAGAAACTATATACTACAATCAATAAGAATATATTATGATCAAAAGTAACATTGAAACACCTTTTTCTGTGGTAGGTTAACCCCAAAGCACCTGCTCAACACAACAAAAAAACCATGTAATAAGCAGGTGGTAATATGGCTTCCAGCTGTTAAAATATACAATGCAGGATTGCAACTAAACAACAATATATAAAACTAACCAAAAAAACCACTATCATTGTCGAAGTAAATATTATGTAAAGAGTTAATACTATTATCTTTTTTTTTATATTTTCTACGGTAATATCAATTATAAATCCCCCTTTTTCTTCTCGTTATAAAATTAATCCATTTATTTTTATGACAAAAGCTATTTTTTTTATTGTTATATTCATACTTTAAATAAAAGATCGTCCTTTATAATATTTAAACAAAACATCTATTTTAAATTATCTTTTAAAAAATGTTATATTGTTAAAATGAAAATATGTATAATCAGAAAAATTGATAATATTATCTTTATATAAAAATTGATAAAGAATTTTATGGTAATTAAAAATAAAAAATAATAAAAGAAAAATCATTACAAATCAATACATCTAAACAAAAGACAGAAGTTTTAATTGTATTTATTTATTATACAGTTTTTAAATGATAAATAAATTCATCTTAAGTCTATTTTGTCTCATCAGTCAAAAAGATATGAATCCGAAGGCTCTTCCTTATTAGAAAAAATGAATTATATCTGATATTTCTTTTTTAAAAATGAAATAAATAATAAAAATGAAATAAAAAGATTAAAAGTCTATTATTTCTAATAGATTTGAAGTTATAGAAGGCAGGAATCCTATTACAACGCTTCGAAAGAAACCTTGAGATTGCTTTGATTTGAAATAAGAAGGAGTATAATTGGTTATTTATTTTCTAGCTAATTTGCATAAGCATTAAATTCTAATATTTCACGGTAATAGATGATAACCCATTAGTGTATCTGAATAAATTAATAACACTAAATTATAAATTGAATTTAGTTAAAGAACACTTGATGTTTAAATTATAAAGTTTGCAGGTATGTTTATCGTTTGAATTATATCAAGCATTTAGGACCCCTTCAGACAATTTTTACATTCGAAAAAATGGATGAATTATTCTCACTCATTTTTTGTAAACTTGGCTAAATTCTTTAGGGAATATTGTTTTATCAACATGTTTAATGTAATATACATATATGCGTTTAATATAATATATATATATATATATATATATTATATTAAACATATATATATATATATATATATATATATATATATATATATATATTATATTAAACATATATATAATATATATATATATATATATATATATATATATATATATATATATATATATATATATATATATATATATATTATATATTTTACAATGGGTAAATTTCTCGCTCTATAATGACCTACCTAGTTTGAATCACAGAAGTGAGACATGTTTTACACTTTTGATTAAAAATGTAAAATGTAAAATCAAATCCAGCATGTGTTTTTTTGTGACATTTTGGCGCTAAAAACGAAATATTGGCGGTAAAAAGCACAATAGCACAATACCTACTCTTAAAATGATCTAAATGTTTGTAATCTACTCTTTGGAAACTTTCATGTGATACCCCTCTCGAAAATTAACTTTTTTGCGCATGCGCATATTAAATGTTTTACTATATTATTCCTATGTGTGGGTTAAAAAGTTACGCCGGTATGTCAAATTTTAACTCTTTAGCGTAAACAGTTCAGGGGATATGAACCAAAGTAAGACGGACAGACAGGCTCATCACGCTCGGCATAAGGGTTTCGAGGATAGCTTACGAAACCCTAAAAACGAAACCGTAAGAAAATCTCACTGTACACTTACATCATTAGATGTACATGGATTTTTTGTATTAGACTTATCTAGGATTGTACTAAATGTATTAATGCATTTTTTTTTTTTTTTTTTTAAACTAATTTATACGTGCTTTGATTGATATTATCAAGATTCATAAAAGATCAGCATATCATTACTTTATACATTTTTTTTAAAAGAAAAATACGATTTTTAAGATGTTACTATACTTTTACAAAGTAACAACAACAAAAAAATAAAATAGAACATCTAAAGTTTCATGAACTCACCAACCACTTTTTTACCTATCTACTAAAAGAAAGTGTTAAAAATGGACTCCCCTTCTAGTAAGAATATAAAAGAATGTGAATTTTTCTTATAATGTTGATAAAAGGAATTGCAACGCCTATCAAGAAAGGAGGGAGGGGGAAGGAAAAAAAAATCAGAGGCGAAGGATAAGGGGCGTAACAAGTTTCACGCATGATTACCAATTGACAAGATTTTTGTCTAAACGCGACACGCAAGACAATAGATTCATTGTGTTCCCGTGTTGATGTTTTTTTTGTTCTTTTCTTCTTTTTTTATAGACTCTTCAATCTAGCGTTAAAATCAAACACGTAGGGGGAATAAGTATTATAGTTGCAAAACGGTGTTAGGTTATCAAATATATAGTTAAGTGGATACTTGTTTAGATTGTTACTCCCCTACATTGTTTTAGAATAATAATGACTTTGACTAAATAACTATTTAGAAAAAGGGATGTTTAGTTAGTTCAGTGTACTTTTGGACAAAGGAATATCCCACTTCTGTTTTGATAAGGGCAGTAACAATCTAAAGAAGAACATGCCGTACACCTTCTTCAGATGTTTACTTCCATCTAATTTTTTTATAAGGGAGTAACAATCTAAAGAAGTTCCGTTAAGTGTTATAAAGTGGCTAGAAAATTAATATAAAAATCAATAGAATACCATTTAATTAATCTATTGAAAAATACTTAAAACTTAAACTTAACGCATAAAACTTTTTTTTTATAAATTCATTTAATATTTGCTACATTTTAAAGATTAAATCAAAGTATATAATAAAATTTAAAATATAACTTACGTATTTTGTAAGAGTTTTTTTTAAACAAAAAGACACTCACCTGTAACAAAAAGAAGCAAGATATTAGTTATCTTTCAAATAAATAGGGAATTTTATAAATGACTGACTAAATAACTAGTAAGACAAAGGGATGTTTAGTCCAATGTACTTTAGGACAAAGGATTATCACACTTTTGTAGTAACAGGGTAAAGAAGAACATTCTCTACATCTTCGTTAGATTGTTACTCCACTCTGTTTTTTTTATATAAGGGAAGTAATTATCTAAAGAAGTGCCTTAAAGCTGATATTTGAATTTCATTATGTGTAAAATAATCACTACTTCTATTGAGAGTAAAAATGTTCGAGATTTCGTTTTTTTTCTATCAAGATCCGACCTGTATTTGTTATTAATAAGGTGCATTGCCTACCTCATTATTTTCTAAGAGAATGCATGAGAATAAAATAACTAAAGCATACGAGGAGGTTTATTCTTAGTTCAGAAGATTCCCTTCCTGCTCCAGATTCAGTTCCTTTTGTTTTCATCGTCTTCGCTCTCTCATGAACACAATGAACAGGGAAAATAATAAACTTGGATGATTAGACGGTTCTCTTTATAAGCTAGAGGAATAAGCGACTTTTTTTTCTCGTTTTTCTTGTTCCTTTTTTTCTGTTCTTTACCTTTCAACTTCTTGTAATGGATGAGGACAATATCTTAAGATAAAATTCTTGGTTGTTGAAGATAAAGTTTGCCTAACATATTGATTTTATTGTTAAATATATTTAGAGCACAGAGGGGAGACAGAGAATGGCACCCAATACATAATTGGATTTTGTATATGAGGCCAATATCAATTGAAAACATTTTATAAAAAAGACATTTTATAATTAAAATATACAAAACATGATCAGTTTTAACGAACCACAAATGGATCTGACCTGGTTGATCACTTACTGTAGTGACACTGACATAGCGTTTTTTACAAGCATTGACACATTAATTGATTTTTACGTATAATAATTGTACATTACGCGTCTATAGTGCGAAAAGTAGAATTTTGCATGCGAGTGTGGAGTTTGCACCCGAGCGACAGCGAGGGTAGTAAAACTACACTAGCAAAGCAAAATAAAGTTTTCGCACGAGATGCGTACCGTACTTTATCTACGATTGTTGAATTTTAATAATACATACAAAAAACAGTTACTTTAATTAAACAAACAGCAAATTAGTTTTGTTAAATGTAAACATACACGCTAATCGTGCGATGAGGTGAAGAATTATGAAACGCGCATGCGCAATAAATACAACTTCAAAAAGAATCACTTTCTGCGCATCTAAACAGATATAAAATGTTTATATTCCGTATCAATCGTAGATAAAGTAAATGAAACGACACAACTAACATATAAACTTATTAATTCACTATTTCATGTTTTGTTTTATTAATACTAAAAAAATAAGCTATATAACATACACGTTGTTATTCTAAAATTAAAATTTATTATAAATTTTAAACAAAAATATGAAGAAAAAGCTAAATAACAAAATGGTAACCACGAAAGGACGCTTCCTCAGTATTTTGTGACAAACAGCGCTGGCATCACTTTATTTATTTATTATAATTTCGCTATATATTATACAAACACTTTGAAAAATACCCCAAGCTTGATATACGTCAAAGTTTCGATGTATATAAAAAAAAGTTACAAAATTAGCCCTCAGGTTAAAAATACTCAAAGTCGTTAAAAGCAAACGTCAAAACACTTTATAATAAAATATCAACATAAAATAAGATGTACTAAGATTCTTAAAAGCAATTATTACATCAATCACAACAAAAATAGTTACGTTATAATAATAATTCAATGTACATAAAATAAGTAATATTTAAACATAAATAATAATTATAAGTAAATATAATCTACGTAACTAAATATTTACATAAAAGTAATTCATATTTGTATATGAATATATTAGAAGCGACATCAAACAACCAGTATTTAATAATGTCAAAACTTTAAAACTTCCTCATTCTTAAATTTTTTAAACCCATTTTTCTTATTTAAAAAGAATACATCTAGTATTTTATGAAAAAAAAAAAAAAAAAAAAAAAAAAAAAAAAAAAAAAAAAATTGTAAATTAAATTGTTGAATTTATAAATTATATTATTGTTTTAAACCATTCAAATTTCGGACATTTATATTAAATAATAAGATAAAATAGAAAATAAATAATTTATAGAGCATAATGTGTTAAAGCTTTATATCAATATACAAAGATATATAACAATTTATACAAGTATTCCTTCTCTTTATATCAATGTCAATGTATTTTATTTCCAGCAATTTTTAATGCATTATTTATTAGATCAAGCAGAATTCTGAAATTTTTATCATGCCAACATAAACACCAATTGTAAAAACATTTTTTTCTTGAATCAGAATGTTATATAAATAACATATACTTTTTTTAAAAAAATAAAAAGAAATCATTAATGTCTTTTTAAATACAGTAACTATATCACACTGTAAAATGCATTTACAATTGTTAAATGCAAATAGTATTTAAAATACTATAATTACCTTTGACCTTTAAACTCCATTAAAGTACTTTCAGATAAGTATATAAAATTAAAATAAATCATTAAAAGGAGAGGGGTATAATAAACATATATTCATTACTCGTTTTGTCATAGATAATATGCCATAAATAATTTAAGTACTAAGCTCTTTTTTAAATATTAATTAAAGACTGTAAAAGAACTTCTGCGCAATAATTTAGCTTAGTATGGATGTTTGAAAACAAGCAAGATAAGACTACTAGCAATAAGATGGAGAAGAGACGGTGGTGTCGCAAGATTATAGTGACAAAGAGTAATGGAGAAACAATAGTACAAAGTCAATTTGCATCACATTCAAAAACTAAAAACACTTGGCTTAAGATGCGGTTTGGATTACAAATATTTCTTTCAAGCTTACAGCCAACTCATCCCTTGTATGAGGTACAAGGTCTTCCTGCGGTATTTTAGCTTAAGCAAACTTTTTAAGCAGAGACAAGAACATTCCATTTGATGAGAGCCAATCTTTTACGAAGAATCGAAGAAGCTTGAAGAACGCAATAGGATTCTTTTATTTACTTCAAGGACTACGAGTAGTCGAAGAGATGAGTAAATATTACAATAAGATGTTTTCGCAATGGACATAGCTAACGTTTTAAATGATTTAGGTATACATGGGGCACACCCTAAATATGAGAGAAAAAACAGTGGATTCCACTCAAGCGTTACGAAAAATATAAAACAAATAAATTTGTAATGGGAATATGATTTATACATTAAAGCCTCGTCAAGACTGCCGAACCACACAGAGGAAACGAGCCGAGCATTGGTCTCTGCGCATGCCCAGTCTGGGATACGCAGGCGCACTTTAAACTGGGCATGCGCAGTCTGAGATAAGCAGGCGCACTTTAGACTGGGCATGCGCAGAGACCAATGCTCGACTCGTTTCCTCTGTTTGGTTCGGCAGTTTTGACGAAGCTTTAAGAATTGTTTAATGTCTATACTTCCAATTCTGATTATCAGAATGAATTGTCAGTATTCATTAGAACTAAATGTCAAAAGACCTAATCAAAATAAACTTAAAATAGGCATGCATAAATGACGATCGGAATTTTCTTAAACCGATAAAAATATTAAAGAATGTGTCTAACAATCCAAAACTGATGCTAAAAGATGCGTAAATGATTTCCCACTTCTAAATTATTCATAATGATTTCATCACTAAAAAAAAAAACCAAGATTGGTAAAAACATAAACTATGCTCGTTAGGGCTTAAGGCTTAAATATAATCACGGTAACTTAAAAAAATAAATACAAAATAAATAATGTATTGGTATGTTGCGCTTACCAATATTCTAAACGGTTATATTACAAATAAAACATAATATGTACTTATATGTAATATTATCAAACACAACCAGGAGGATTAAAACACTATAATTCATATCTCCCCACGTATAGTTATGGGTCTTACTTATAACGATATTTTACAAAAATACATAAATTTATTTCTTAAAACGTATTTTCTAAAATAAAAATTTTATATATATATATATATATATATATATATATATATATATATATATATATATATATATATATATATATATATATTACGAGAGAGAGAGAGAGAGAGAGAGAGAGAGAGAGAGAGTGAGAGAGATACTTAAACATACTAAGGAAGGAAAGGATTAACTTCTTTTAACCTAAATTTAAAAGTCCGTAAAACTATAAAATAAAAGTAGGTACATATATTTAAGATCTACAAGTCAAGATTATAAAATGACAAGTTTTTTTTAAGAATACTATTTTTACAGTGGGAAATAAGGTTAATAATGTACTTTAAAAATTAAGGGTGAAAGGGACTTTAAATTTATAAATATTTTAAGATGTGCGTAGGAGCTTTCAAAATATTTTTCTAGGTTAAAAGAGATAATCCGTTTTATTTTCATTTAAGTATATAAATATATACACATATATATCTATATATATATATATATATATATATATATATATATATATATATATATATATATATATATATATATATATATATATATATATATATTTTAAAATAGGTGAAGAACAAAGGAAGAACAGAAGAAAATAAGCTTAGAAATCCTCGAAAGAATGAAGAAGAAGAAGATGGTCAAAATATTCTTAAAATAGAAAGACATCTAGTATGTTCCTTTCCTAAAAATATCTCAAAAGTATTTTTAATGGAAGGACAAAAGAAACGTTACTCTAATAGCTTCGGAAATAAAAACCACGTAAGAAGAGACAGGAATAGAGGTTAGACCATACCCTAAGACAGAAGGATGAAGGATAAGGCATTAAGGGATTTAAAAATAAAAACAAAAAATATCAAAATCTTGACAGCAAAAAGGTAAAGGCTTCATGAGCAAAGGGCCAACTAATAACACTAGTTATATGAAACCCACCAAAAAAAAAAAAAATGAACTCGTAGGTCAACGTACTACATCCTAACCTACACCACTAAAGATAATAAAAAAAAGAAAAACAATCGTAGATATCTTCCTAGTAACTTATAAGATTATTATTTTTTTCTCTTTATATATCTAACACTCGTAAGTAGAAATGATATCTAGGATTGGACTTTTGGAAGGTATCAAAGATAATGATGTAATAAGATAGAAAACATTATACGAATACCTTTAGGAAGGTAACAAATGTACTAAGGAATAATTCAAAAGAAAAGAATATACTATTAGTAATACCAATATATCTCACGCATGAAGAAAAAATGAATAAATAACAATTGTATATTCAATATAACTGTACTAGAGTATTGGAAGAGAAGAAAGAAATTAAATAATTTTTATGTCTGTATGCATTTGTAATATACAAAAGATGATACGTGAAAGTAAGATAAATAATATATACTTATTATATTATTAGATGCTTTGATATTGTTACTGTTTTGTTTCTTAAAGAAACAGTTAGATTGTTTGGTGTTTTTAAAATGTTTTTCTATTCTTATTCTGTAGCGAATTGAGATAAAAATTGATAGATGCAGTATGCAGTTTAGCATTTGTAGGTGCGGTAAATTGTTTTGCTTTTTTAGATCAGAATGATCTTATTATATGTTAGAAATGTCAAAAGAATAGGACACTTCTTTAGATTGTTACTCCCCTATTTTGTTTTACAATGAAAATGGCTTTGACAAAATAACTTTTAAGAAAAAGGGATGCGTTTGGTCCAATGTACTTTGGACCAAAAAAGGAATATCCCACTTCTCTTTTGATAAGCGGAGTAACAGTCTAAAGAAGAACATTCCATACACTTTCTTCAGATTGTTACTCCCCTCTGTTTTATTTGTAAAGGGAGTAACAATCTAAATAAGTGCCAAGAATAGGATCTAAACAAAAATCTAACTTTAATACTTTAATCAACAAGGGTTACACTTTACGATAAGTCCCAGGACCAATTTTAAGCATACAATCTACATGTGCTGTCTAGGGGCCCGCGCCACAAGGGGGCCCATACCACAAGTCCAGTCTATGGGCCCTCAGATCCTAGAAGCGGTCCTGATAAGTCCGAGACAGGGACTAAGGAGGTGGGGAAAAAAGAAAGAGCTAGTGGTATATATTAATAGAACTAGAGCCAAAATATCTAGTTGTACATTAAAATAACTATAGATCCTAAATAACTAGTGGTTATTAGAAAAATTAGATCCGAAATATTATCTAGTGGTATATTAAAAGAACTAGAGCCAAAATATCTAGTGGTACATTAAAAGAACTAGATCCGAAATAACTAGTGGTTATTAGAAAAATTAGATCCAAAATATCTAGTGGTATATTAAAAGAACTAGAGCAAAAATATCTAGTGGTACATTAAAATAACTAGAGCCAAAATATCTAGTGGTATATTAAAAGAACTAGATCCGAAATAACTAGTGGTTATTAGAAAAATTAGATCCAAAATATCTAGTGGTATATTAAAAGAACTAGATCCGAAATAACTAGTGGTTATTAGAAAAATTAGATCCAAAATATCTAGTGGTATATTAAAAGAACTGGAGCAAAAATATATAGTGGTACATTAAAAGAACTAGATCCGAAATGTCTAGTGGTACATTAAAAGAACTATATACGAAATAAAATATGTCAAGTAGGAAAAACTTTAGCTGACTCACTCAAAGCCTAGTTAAATGCTAAAGGGGGTTTGTTAAATGTTAAGGGGTTTTGTTTAACAAATAACTAGTCATTTGTTAAATAAAAATAGAGGACCATTTAACCAACTTAAGTGCCAATATATTTTAGCACGATATGCTAAAGATCGTGAGTACATCTAGAATGTGTTATGTTAGAAAAACTAGATCGAAAATACCTAACGTTATATTTGAATAACTGATGAAACAAATTTGATGTTAAATTTAGACAAAAACAAGATCAGAAATGTCTAGAGTTATACTAGATATACTAGATACAAAATATCTAGTATTACATGTAAAAAAAAAAAAAAAAAAAAAAAAACTATATCCAAAAGAGATCTAACTTTATTGGTATTACCTCATATTTAAAGATCAATTTTGGAAAAAAAAAATCTAAATGACTGATCTTACTGAACGAGAAAGCAAAGAGCTACATCATCTAGGTTTAAGGCAAATTCGCCTTAAGCCTTAAAGGCTTTCTTCCCTTTAAACAAGATCAAGGACGATCACAATGATTGATCTAGGTTAACCCTAATTTTAGGGTAAACATCAATCTAGTTACAGTAAGTCAAAAGATGAAGCTTCTATGGTAGATACATCATGAATAAAACAGTTTAAAAAAATATGAAAGAAATTAAGTAAACAAGCAAGTATTTAAAAAACAATTTCGAAAATAGACATCTACTTACCCTTTGAAAAAGATTGATGTCTTCATGTGAATACAAAATAATTTATTTTTATTTTTTTCTTCTTTCTTATATTTAAAAATATTCAAAAGAAGAAGTGAAAAATGTCCGACTTAAAAAAAATTGAGTCGTTTAAAATTAGAAAGAAAAGTAAGTATACTAAGTTTACATTTAATATTCAAAAGATGTTTATCCTATGAATTTCTAATTTTTCTTCTTTCTTAAATAAAAGAAAGAAAAAAAAAAGTATTTTTGAAGACTCAATTAACAACTTATTCAATGTCATGGACAAAATAAAAATGAATATAAATGAAACAGTAGATTAGAAATACTAATGCATTAGAATTAGTTAGTCGTAAAATGTAAACATCAAAAGAAATTAGATTGATAGATTAAAATAAGAAATAAAATCAGAAGTGGAATCTTTAATGAATTTCAAGTTGATTTTTTTTTTCTTTCTTTCTTAAATTTGAATAATAATAAAAAAAAATATTTTACACTAATAGTAATAATCAAAACTCAATCTAGGAAGTTATTTAAAGAAATATATATGTATATATTAATACTAAATATGAATTGAGTTTCGAAGTTAAAAAATATGATGAAGGAAGAACGGACGTAAAGGCAAAAAAGATAAATGGATACATGGAGATTTGTTAAAAAAAATCATCAGTTCTCCTCGTATCCTTCGACAGATAAATCATTAGGAAGAAAGAAAGGTGAAACAATAATTTAAAGTAACTATTTGGACCACACGCGGAGATGAGCAGTAGTTAATTTTTAGAAGCTGATCTTTTTAACCTTTTGATGAAATTGAATTTTTTTGTTTTTCTTATCTGATCTTTGAGATACATATATTTAAATATTAAATATACGTTCTTTTTCTAGATGGCGAAAATGTATGCGTACTACGATATTTAATTTAAAGGTTTAATTAAATTATAATATATATACATCTAGGTAAAGTATATGACTATATATATATATATATATATATATATATATATATATATATATATATATATATATATATATATATATATATATAATAACTAGGTATGCATTATATAATCATATACATAAACATATAATCAAACAATCAAATTAATAAATACGAAATTGATATACCTATTATAATAACTTGGACCAAAAAAGACAATATTTATATACACTCGTTTACTTGAATATAAAATATAAAAATGATATACTTAAAAGTTAAAAATCAGATAAAATGTAACAGCGAAATTTATGAAGAAATGAGAAAGATTGCAAGGAAATATAATTTTATCCCGCATAACCAGGCAAATAGATAAGATAACTTCTTAACAACATAATATCTTGGAAGAAAAATGTAAGCTAACACATTTTTGAAAAGGTAATAAAACAGATCAAGAAAGCCATAAATTTGTTAAATTCGGAGAACACAAAAAACAAAGCAGGACTAAAAATGTTTCCCCACAGAGTGAATTTTAATGGAAGGACCATTTTATCTGTTTTAGCATTATAAGAACAAAATTATAATAGCGACCATTTTTTACATAAATCTTTTTTTTAACAAGATCTCTTAAAAAGATAGTATGAAAGAAAATAATGTATTAATTTTATTTTATAAATGAACTTATTTTTAACACTGTTTTATATAAATAGAGGATTCAATCAACAAATATTTCTAATAATCTAATAATCTATCAAAAAGGTTTTGAAACGATTTTAGGTTTTGAAGAAGTTTGTAAATAATATAATCGAAGAGGTACTTCTTTAGATTGTTACTCCCCTTATAATCAAAACAGAGAAGAGTAACATCTAAAGAAGGAGTATGGAATGTTCTTTTTTTAGACTGTTACTCCCCTTACAAAAACGGAAGTGTGATATTCCTTTGTCCCAAAGTACATTGGACTAAACATCATTTTGTCTCAATAGTTATTTGGTCAAAGTCATTTATAGTCTAAAAAAAACAGGGGAGTAACAATCTAAAGAAGTATATCGAAGATATGAAATATTTTTAACAGTTCATTTCAACGAGCGTGTATCATTAGACAAAACTATAAACTCTTTTGAAAATATATTTCAAATTACATTAATACATAATTAATCGCAAGACGACAAAAACAACGACAAATGTTGGGAACCTGGAAGCCAAAATAGTACATATCTAAACCAACTAAAATGTTATTAAATTTTAGATTGATGTTATTAAATTCCCATCTTCACCAATTAAATTAGTAATCTTTTAAATAATATAAATCATAAATAACTAAAAAAAAAAATCAAATACTGATTAGTTATAAATAAAATAGAAACAAGAATACAAACAAATATTTTAAAGTTTATTTCATCAGCAGTCAAATATCATTAATATCTTTTTGAAAAAATGATTTATTATACATTGTTACTTAATAAGTGTCATAATCGAATACATCTATCCACTTTTAACATTGATATCTGTATTTTATACAAGATACATAATTTCTCTTTTCATTTTAAAAGGTTAATTTCAATCAATATGATTCAAAGGAAGAAGGCAAAAATTATGATGTGGGTTGATGAAAATTGAGTGATAACAAGTAAATTTCTGTCTTCTGCAAGAACATCGGAACTTCTTAAGATTGATATTCCCCTTATAAAAACAGAAGTGTGATATTCCTTTGTCCCCAAGTACATTGGATTAAACATCCCTTTGTCCTAATAGTTATTTAGTAAAAGCCATTTATATTCTGAAAAAACATAGTAACAATCTAAAGAAGGACCAGGACGTCATTATCCCATACCTTCCCAATATGGCACAGTTATTTCAAAATATATATTTTCCAAACACCGTGCTATTAATGCACTTGCCGCAGAAGTAATCCAACAGGTGGTCCCAATAATTGAAATTATTATTTTATTTTAACCATTCATTAATCAAGTTGTCATTTATAATTAAAAATGTAATAAATTTTAAAAAATTAAAAAGCTAATTTAGAAGTTCAATTAAAATTCATTCAAATCTGATAACTTAAATAATGAAATAATTAATCTTTTTTTCCTCTTCCAACCACTTTGACAAATGCTTTCTTCAAAGTGTTTTTGTTTTAACACACATTAAAAATTACTTGTAATTAAAGTTCAGAGCAAAATTAAAGAAAAATTAGGTAATTTAAAAACGTGTGATCGTTTTAAATAACTTAAGTTATATTAAAATGAATGCTGTCCTTTTCTTACTTAAGCTAATGATTTATTTCCTTAATTAATGAATTGAATAATGGATTTGAAAAAAGGTTAAAAGACTTAAGTTAAAATAAATATTAAAGGACATAGCATAGTTTGTATTTCTTTTAGATCATCTGTCTGTTAATTTATGAAATATAATTATGATTAAGTTAATAAGTAGGAAGTTAAAAACAAACAACTTTATTCAGGAAATCTGACTTGTTAAATATACTAAGCAAGCGTAAAGAATTTTATAGCCTTATCCTAATTTGGTGATCAACTAGAGTCTGATATGTTACTAATTTGAGAGAAAGGAATAATTTGTTAAATCCAAATCATATTTGGTGAATCAACTGGTCTCTGATATGCTACTAATTTGAGAGAAAGAACAATTCGTTAAACCCAAATCATATTTGTTGAATCAACTGGTTTCTGATATGCTACTATTTTGAGAGAAAGGAACAATTTGTTAAATCCAAATCATATTTGGCGAATCAACTGGTCTCTGACATGCTACTATGTTGAGAGAAAGGAACAATTTGTTAATCCCTAATCATATTTGGGGAATCAACTGGTTTCTGATACGCTACTATTTTGAGAGAAAGAAACAATTTGTTAAATCCAAATCATATTTGGTGAATCAAGTCGTCTCTGGCATGATACTATTTTGAAAGAAAGGAAAAATTTGTTAAACACCAGTCATATGACGCTCCTAAAATCCATTCAGGAGCTAAAATATACGTATACTATTGTTACAATTGAAAGCGAAATAAAGCAAAACACATAAATAATACTAGATTGGTGTAAACATGCTAGCTTTAAACTAGTATATTTACAATTATTTTTAATTATTAAAGAGAACAACAGTTTTCATACCACATATTTGAAGACGCTGTTAGGAGTAAACACCCGATTACTTTATGGTAAGTTTGATGGGGCGTGTGTGGTTATATTGTTATAACTTATAACTATACCACTATACATTCTATAGTGTGTACATGCAGTTACATAAAACACATTGTTCTTCAGATAAAGAGATACAAAATTAATTGAGTCCGAAAACTAGCAAAAGGTATTGTAAGTCATTGCAAAAAATTATGTTTTAAAAGAACGTTATAAAGACCCACGCACTGTACGAAATCATTTCCTTCTGTAATTCAAAGTGGACTTGCACAGGTTTTTATTTACCTGTGCAAGGGTGTTGCAGTGTCAAAACCTGTCAACCTATTTTCACACCTGAATGAGAAGCCCGTTAGAATTCTCAGGGAAGGAACCTGCAGAAAGAGATCTCAAGATGTTTTTCTCTCTTAACACAATGTTCCATGATGTCCGACGTGGAGCGAGAGAAGTATAGGGGTGATTTGGTAAACAACAGGACTTATAATAAAACTAGACGACCGGATCTGGATCACTCCAACGCCTACGCTTCGTAAAATACGTCCTGGTTATGTCTCCCTACTTAAGCCTCATTAAGAAACCCCCAATACCAGTTTCCAGTAAAAACACAAGCAACGCCTCCTACTCAAAAAAAACAACAAATTTTTAAAAAAATCTACTAAGAACAAGTTGTGCAGCGTATGAAAAAGGCCAAGGTCTAAAATTAGATTAAAAGTCAACCTAGAAAAAAAAAAAAATCAACAAAAACCAAACTTTGTTTAAAAAATCAACTCAAACTTTTCTTTATCTAAACATGTAACAAGAAATAGCACTTCATGAGTTCACTTTAAATACACCAAGGATAAAATAAAGATCGACAGATTATTATATATATATATATATATATATATATATATATATATATATATATATATATATATATATATATATATATAAACAAAGTTCATTAATCCCGTAGGAAGGTAATAGGTTTATAAAATCAGCCTTTTAATATTCACCATAATTAAAGATTTCTAGGCATACAAAGATCAAGGAGTTTTCTCTATAAATCACTTAAGAATCCAAAAGAAAATTAATTAGCCTTTCGATAAGCATTAAGAGATAACAATCGAAAGATAATGACGGTCAATGAACGATACAGATAAAATGGAATTAATAAGTGATTTAGTAAGCAATCAGGATTGATGTATTAAATTAATTAAATAAGGTCAAAATCGACCTTAAAATAGTGGAGTAGAACAGTACAAAAATATAAATTTGTTCACAAAAGATATCTGAAGAATCATTGAGTTAAGAATAAAATGATTCAATCCAGTGGAGTATCCCAGGGAGGGCACAGGGGACATGTTTTTTATTTTTTCCCTATTGTAGATTTAAATCAACTGCCTTCCTTAGCTAACAAGCTTATGGGACGAAGGCAATAATGCAGCTGTCACGAAATTTTGCAAGTTCTAAACTGACTGAGACTGTGTATTCCCCCCCCCCCCCGACCTAGACTCTCGAGAAGCCACTGATTCAGTCAATAGATGTGCTTGAGAAATTACTAACAATAAAAAATGTAATTGAATCATTTTGAGTTTCCTATCTAAACTAAACCAAAAAATATAGTTGACTAAATATTATTTCATGTAACGACGGTAATGCTAATTAAATATTAGCCACTATTATTGAAATAAGTAGTAGTAAGTGGCTATTCTAAATATAAATCATGACGTAAAAAAAATAAAATAAAGTTTATAATGGAGAGGATGAATTATCAAGGAAGAATAGTTAGATGGTCAAAACGTTAGTCAATCTGTAAAACTTTTGTTTTCTTGAACCGCCTCTAACTATCCTTCCTGATTAATTAATACAATAATAATAATAATTTAATTAGTAGAAGAACAATTAAATTAATTATAACTTGATTGTTTAAGTTATATAAAAAAAATTACGTCACTTACAAGTAGCAAGACAAAGCTGAAGCAAACAATCTCATTTGTATTGTAAAGAGATGCGAAGTTAAGTTTGTCTAAGAAAAAAAAATATATATATATTTTTTTTCAAACGATAGTTATATATAACGAGAGAGAAGGAATGTGTGAGACAGAGGATGTATGATTCAAACATCCTAGAATGTAAAACAGGAAATTAAATTAAACTATGTCATACAATTGACTCACAAGATTCTAAACAGAAAATAATCAGTTTATTTTTTTGTAAAAACAAAAACAACAAAAACAGTAGAACTTTCCTAAATATGGAATTCAAGATATCAGTTTACAAGAAAATTTTCAATCTAATTTTATCCTCTAAATATGAAAACAAAAACAGAAGTCAATTCGAAAAGTGAACTATGTCATTTTTTTCTTGTGAAACCAATAATGTAAGAATTATAAAATATAGTTTACTTAGTTAGTTTATTTAGTTATACAAAAAGAAGGAAAGTATGAAATAACTTTATCAACAACGGAAATGGGGTAATTGCTCCATTTATGTAATTTAGGCTATTATTCACAAACGTCAAAATTAACGGACATGACCTATGCGCTTCGTCAAAAACAACGGATATCACACGACGATCTTGGATAGGTTGTTCGATTATAGGTGTGCTGTTAATGGAAATCAAACTATTATTTTTTTATTCAATAGTTGAATTGACAATATATTTCATTGTTGGATTCTCTTAGATTTTAGACATATTCTCCACTAAATCCAACATATTCTCCGACATATTCTCCAATCAATAGATTATAAATTTATAAAATTGTTGGTCCTTTAAGCCTCGTCTAGAACAGAGGGAACGAGCCGAACAATAGTCTTTGCGCATGCCCAGTCTGAGATGCGCAGGCGCACTTGATACTGGGCATGCGCACTTGATACTGGGAATGCGCAGAGACCAATGCTCGGCTCGTTTCCTCTGTTTGGTCCGGCAGTCTGGACGAGGCTTAAAGCTACAATAAAATCAAGATTAAAAAAAAACAAAAAAAGAATAAAGCACCACTTACTACTATTGCCCAAGAGATTTAAGTGACAAATATTGGTAAAATTTACTCTTTGGCTTTTAGGTCATTATCAATTTCTTTTTTTTTTTAAATATTAAGTCACTTTTAATAAGCAAAATATTAGATTTCTTTGCGGTGCTTTTAAAACCACCAATGACTTACCTCATGCATAAATCCTGGAATTAAAATTCAGATTTTTTTCAATTTAACTTCATACTTTGTTTTAAGTTCATAAGGGGGTTTGTTTGGTTGGCTTGACTAACCTTGCGTTTCCACTAGTTAGTGACCTTTACCAGTTATTTTCTGATAACGGAAGTGGGGAGATACGCTGGTTGAACTAAGAAATTCATTCATCCCCTTCAGAGTTACTTATTATAGGATTTCTTTTACGGTTTTACGATTTTTGATTACGTTTACTGATAAGGTTGTTTCATTCATAAGTATAGCTATGAATGAAAGTCTAGTGACTAGTGTTATTTAAAAATATATTGTACTATACATGTATACATATTATGAAGACTTGGTTAGTACATACAGTCTTGATCAATAATCCTAAAAAAAAAAAAAATACGAAAAAACTAATATGCAATGTGGCAATTTATCTTTCTTCTTAATTTTTATCTTACTTATTATACTCAGAGTTGCAGAGCAAAAACTCTGATAATACATAAAATATTATAGCTAAGGATTATGTATATTATATAATCAAGGTAAAATTATAAGTTGAGCAAAAAATATATCAGTATTCTCTTGTATTAAAGCGGAAAAATCGATTAACTAACTTCCTACAGTCTTAAGAAAAACTTACAAGGAAAACCCTAGATAATACATAAATCTACTCTAAAAAAAAATAAAAAACCTTGAAAATAAAATAACAAGTTAACACCTCTACGTATTAGATGCAGTCATTGATAGACTTGCATTGATACGACGTAAATAATTGAACAGAAACACTTGCTATGATTTTTATAAAATAAGCGGAAGCTAGGAAATTAACAAATAAATCGATCTCTTACTTCATAGAATTTATTCTGTGAATAAAATAAGGAATCTTGTCTTGTTTATTATCGTTTCATCGTTTTACTCAAGAAACTAAATAATGAGTAAGACAAGAAGTACGAAGAAGCTATAATAAATAAAAAGAAGAAAAAGATAATAAACAATAAACTGAAATAACACACCTGGTCTGACGGAACGACGTCATGAAGATATCCATTTATGTAAACTCGTATCAATGGCATGATCACAAACACTCCATTTAAGATTTAAGAGCAAAAAAAAAAAAACACTGTGGTTAAATTAACACTAACACGTGCCTAATAATTCTGCGTCCAAGGACTTAGATGATGAGGCATACGATGGTAACTCGATACATATATTATTGATCATATCATCTTGATATGTCATCACTAAATGTCTATGAGACATACACACACAAACAATAAGTTATGCGATAATAATAATAATATACATACATTATATATATATATATATATATATATATATATATATATATATATATATATATATATATATATATATATATATATATATATATATATATATAATATGTCACACACGAGAGATGATTTGAACTTCAATGAAAAAGGAAAAAAAAGTTGGGAGTATAAGGGAATATGATAGATATATTTAAATAAGATATTCATTTTTAAAATCTTAAAGTGACCATACATGTTGGGGTATTCCCTGAGAGGTTTACTTGTACAGGTTCACCTCTCAGGTATACCGTAATGTGAATAGCCTATAGGAAGCTAATAGTTTAAAGTTGGTAAAAGTAGTTACTTGATTGTTTATGTTAAAGATAAAACTTGTTTTGTTCAAAATCAAATTACATCCATTAGTAGTTTATAAATAGTTAAATTAATAACTAGGATCAAATTTAGTTTAATATTTTAAATGTTTACTGTCAGATTAAACCAGTTAAATTTGCCGTTACCCTTAATAAGTCGTTAATTAAATTCCGTTTAGGTAAAATATCGGTCGAAACCATTTTTAAATTTAGTTTTAATAGTATGCAAATAATTCATGATTAATAAAATGATAAAATATGTAAAAAGTTAGCAAAAAATAATAAGAAAATTGTATCTCTGCTTATATCTGTTATCTATAGTATATATAAATATTAATTTAATATTAAAAACTATATTTTAACTCTATAAATAAATGTTTAGATGGCAATAAAAAGGAATAATTTTAAAAAATAAATAAATAAATAAAAATAATATGGGATAAGAGAATATAATAAGTTGAAATAAATACTGACTTCTGAATTTTATTATTGTACTAATTTTTTATTGAATTGGTTTTACACGATAAAAAAAGGAAAATTATAATATGGATTCAAGAGATTTTAAAGTATAAATTAAATTAAAAGAAGTTGCCGAATATTTCTTTTACGTTTTTTCCTTTATTTATTAGAGGATTTTTTTAAGGTTAAACAAGGACACGGGCAAGGTAAGTTACATTTTCAAGGACTCTTAAAACATATTGACACTCCGAAAATAGACATAAAGTCAGCTATGTAACTCGACAAAAACGAATAAGGCGAAAAGAGAAGTTAAGCCAGTTAAAAAAAGTAAAAATAAAATTTAGATAACATCATTGGCAGACCTAGAACTTTAGAATTAGATACTATAAAACTACAGTAAAACCTGCTAAAGTAACCACCAACTTAAAGTGAAGCATTTTATTAGGGTAATATTATCACCTGAAAAATTTTTACTACTTCTAAAAGAAGATCTGATATTGATTGTGAAGGTAAACTGATTAAGATGGTTGAAAGAAAACAAACATTCTTACTAATTCAATTTATCAATATGTAGTCAAACTATAAGTATAATATAATTTAAATCAAATTGTAATTATCATTAACTACGGGAGACATAGATAAAATAATAAAGATAAATATAAGGGTACAGACCGATTTCGACTACACAGTCACCGTCAGTGAACTGATAATATTATTGCGTGACATTATCAGCTGATAAAATGATAACATTTTTACCAATTCTAAAAGAAGATCTGATATTGATTTTACTTATCTAAAAGAAGATTTATGTTTTAATATCTTTTCGTGTACTAACCGCTAGCTTGAATTAACATTTTTAAGGTTTTTTCTAACTAAATTATTCAAACAATATATTTTATAGTATAAATAGAACAATACATTACAAATGTTTTAATTAATTTAAACATTAATTATACCTATATACTTTAAATTTAGAATACGCAATAATGATCAAAAGACAGTAAACAAGCACTTAAAACCCGGAGAAAACACTGATAGTATGTTATAAGTAATAATAATTGCAAGGTTAATGATAAGAGAGATAACAAAAAAGAAAATATAGATAACAGTGGACTAAACAATGGAGGGAATAAATAGAGGGATAATATAATCAATATGCATCCAATTAATAGCAGTGATAAGATTGAATCTTGTCCACAAATGAAGAATAACAATAAATAACTTGAAAATATTCAGGAAATTAATTAGAAATTAACAAATTAAAAATAATTGTTATAAAAATCTCTAGTTTATTTTCTTTTTCATTGGAAAATTTAAAGATAATTGGAAAAAAAGAATAATAAAAAGCTAAGTGTGTGAAACAGGAAAATTTAAGATTAAAGGGATACAAAGTGAAAATTAAATTTGAAGAATAAAGCATACCTATTATTTTAATTGCAAATATAGGGTTTGCAAAGAGGCTTTATTAAGCTAAGGATTAACGAGAAAGAACAAGTAGAAAACTAAATTATCGGAGATTAAAAATAAGATAAGTATAAGAGGGAGTTAATTGACCTATTAAGTAAATTGGTTTAATACAGTGTAATTAAAAGTGTAAGATAATTAGGGCAAGTTAGATTGTATTAAATAAACAAATATTATGTAAAAAAAAAAATACCATATTAGTCCATTCAGTTAAATATATGATAGTCATTGGTTATTCTTCGTACAATACAACCTTAATATTATGATAAGAATATTATATGATAAAAGTTAAGATACTAGGATGTACATACAGTATGATAAGAGAAAAAACATCAGGTTAAAGTGTACTAAGTGATAAGATAAAAGTCTAGACATTTATGTCTAATGTTAAATAAAATAAATGATACGCTATTAGGTTGCTTATTCATCTATAGACTTGTAAAATATAAGATAGATTAAAATGTATTAGGTTACTGTATGTAAGAAGATAATAAATGATAAGATATACGATTATTAAACAAGTTAAGATATCTAGATTAATATCTATACAAATAAATAAATGATAAGATGTTAGGTTATAACAGAATTTAAGATAATTAGATATCTATACAATCTAATATATGATAAGATAGATAGGTAGCAAATTGAATGATAAGATATTAGGTTATAACAGAAGTTAAGATAATTAGATATCCATACAATCTAATATATGATAAGATAGATAGGTAGCAAATTGAATGATAAGATATTAGGTTATGACAGAAGTTAAGATAATTAGATATCCATACAATCTAATATATGATAAGATAGATAGGTAGCAAATTGAATGATAAGATATTAGGTTATAACAGAATTTAAGATAATTAGATATCCATACAATATAATATATGATAAGATAGATAGGTAGCAAATTGAATGATAAGATATTAAGTTACCTATTAAAACAGTTAGATGAGTTAAGATATTAGGATTAATAATAATTAAATAATATACGCCATAAAATTAATGTGTAAAGCGGAATGAAATAAATAAATGAGGATATAGTTTAAAGAAAGTATATGGAATGATAAGAGAAAAGAAAAGGACAATAATTAAAGGATATTGTAATCAATGGATTGTGATAAGGAAAAATTGAAAGATTTGATAAGGATAATTAAGAAACCTGTCCGATTAGCACAACTGTTTGGCGAGACGGAGGATCGTACTCGTAATGTCGTATCGTATGTACTGATTTGAAAACTGCCAAGGAAAAAAGACAAGAGTCAGAGCTAAAAGGTCTCCCCCACTTCCAGGCAAGAGCTTTAGCTAAACGTTTGAATCATCCGGTCCAATAGTTGAATCATTTCAACACAACTGTACTAAGTTTATAAAAGAGCCGTCGAGCGCTAATTCGTCATCATGTTCTTATAAAACCACCCGCAGTCAGAACCGACCAGAGAACGATACGGATTTACATAATGGAATACATCTTTTTTCACAGATGGACTAACAAAAAATGCTTGCTATATACGATAGAGTTGCATGGGCCACTTACATTTTCAAAAATTGTCACCTTTTATATTAGGTACTTTTTTAGATTGTTACTCCCCTATTCTTTTTTTTAGAATGTAAATGACTGACTAAATAACTATTGGGACAAAGGGATGTTTAGTCTAATGTAATTTGGGACAAAGGAATATCACACTTCTGTTCTTATAAGGGGAGTAACAGTCTAAAGAAGGACATTCCGTACACCTTCTTTGAATTGTTACTTGTTACTCTCCTCTGTTTCTTTCATAAGGGGAGTTACAATCTACAGAAGTGCCTTGTGCCTTAATTATATATGTATTACGCTATACAAGTATATTATTAGAAATTTTTACATTAGGTCACCTTTTATATTAGGTACTTTTTTTAGATTGTTACTCCCCTGTTTTATTTTTTAGAATATAAATGACTGACTACATAACTATTGGGACAAAGGGATGTTTAGTCTAATGTAATTGGGGACAAAGGAATATCACACTTCTGTTCTTATAAGGGGAGTAACAGTCTAAAGAAGAACATTCCGTACACCTTCTTTATATTGTTACTCTCCTCTATTTCTTTCATAAGGGGAGTGACAATCTACAGAAGTGCCTTGTGCCTTAATTATATATGTATTACGCTATACAAATATATTATTAGAAATAAACTATTTGATTTGAAGTGTATTTACTAAGAATATGCTAAATTCTTAAAACCGAAATTTGTATTAAGATAAAACTTAAAAATACAAGAATCATAAACAAAGTAACTGTCTAAAACGAATCAAGAAGTCGCGCTTAAATATCTTGAACAAAACCAACTAACTTGGGAGAAAATCAGACGAGAAATTTTTATTCTAAATTAAGATCTGCCGGATATCTATTGACTTGACCAGACGTTTTAAACCCACTAAAGAGAAAAATCTAACTTCGACCCCGACTTAAAATCAAATAAGGAAGGAAATACCTTTATATTATAAAATATATGTATATAAATATGCATTTATTCAAATTTATTTGAGAGTTCGATGGAAAATTCATATACTGAACAAAATAGGATTATCAACGCCAGGTAAATGTCATTATTAAATTACATAAACCCAAAAGGTAACGCCGAGTTACCCCCAAGTAACAAATAAACATATTTAAATAGTTCCAATAAAAATTCTTTTGATATTAAAATGTAACGACCTTCGGAATATCTTCCTTCTCAATTCAGGATATCATCTTTCTTATAAAAAAATTAAAATTATTCAAAAAAAAAAAAATATAAAAATATATTCGAAATAAAATAAATGAGACACGTGGTCAAAGCATCGGATTCTTTAACAACCATCGAATCTCTCAAATGACTCTATTGAGGCGACAAAAATTTAGTTCCTTTAAAAAACATCTCATTCCTATATCTTTTTATTGAGGAAGTGGACTGACTTTGATTCTTGCTAATATTACCATATCAAATTAAATGACTATAAAATGGTAGAGGGGTCAATAAATTTGGAAAGAGCGAAATAATAATGAATATAATTTCAGGAAAAGTGATAACAAAAATATGTTTAAAACATGTTAGCTAAACTGAGACTTAGTTATTTGTATATAAATTTGTATGGTGTCTAAAATATTAATTATATACTTCTCTGAGCAAAATTAACAAATGAAAAAAATAATTGATTATTTATTTATTAATTGATAAAAGTACACAAATCATATTTTTTTTACACCATTAGAGAATTATTTTGCAAATAACATTAAAACAAATATTTTACAAAAGTACATCATTCATTTTGTCGGACATTATGTTTAAAATGATACCAAAAATATTAAAGAATAAGCAATTTCGAATGAATTAATCCAATCATTTTCTTCTGTTTTATCCAGTACCAACCTTACAACCTCAAATAAACTTTTGAATTCAATTTATTTCTAGAGAAACAACAACACAAACTAAAAACAATACTTACTTCTAGAGAAATGACAACACAAACTAAAAAACAATACTTACTTCTAGAGAAATGACAACACAAACTAAAAAACAATACTGACTTCTAGAAAAATGACAACACAAACTAAAAAACAATACTTACTTCTAGAGAAATGAGAACACAAACTAAAAAATGCTTACTTCTAAAAAAATTACAACACAAACTAGAAAAAATAAAATTCTTACTTCTAGAGAAATAACAACACAAACTAAAAAAAATCTTACTTCTAGAGAAATTACAACACACAGTTAAAAAAAAATGTGTTTATATCAAATACAAAAGACATTACTCAATCATATAGCACAATCGTATATTTTGCGGATTTTATTTAAAATAATCAAAATTATAAAAAAGAAAAGAAGAAAAATAAATATATGTATAAACATTCTAAAAACTCTTGATGCTTAAGAACTCTAAATTAAAAAAGAAAAATAGAATCCCCCTAAGGGATCAAAATTACACGGATATCGAACCAATACTCTCTTAAAAGGCTAAAGGTACTATATTAAGGTAATTTTATTCAAGTAAAACCATAAGGATACGATTCTCGAGTCCTAAGTAAATATAAAAATGAATATAAAATTGAGTGCTTTATTATAATGCGTTTAAATCAATACTTAAATAACGAGTTTACCTCCGTCCTTAATTTTAATGATTCAATTTTCTTGTAAGTAAAGAATGAATCTCTAGAGGATATTATTAAATGTTACAATAAAAATCAATATAGAGGCAGGTGGCAATAATGCCTATTTTAATAAAATTCTCTACGTGAAATAAAGAGTTTATACTAAATAATGATTTTTAGAGAAAGAAATTTAAAATTAAATTAATGGAATTAAACAAAAAACTATTTTTAAAAAAAACAGTATAATAGATTCTTTATAAAGAATAATTAAAATTCATATTTTACGATTTTGGTAGTATTCATACTACGGAACGATTAAATTTTAATTTAAATCAAATTATAATTATTATTAACTACGGGAAACAGACAGAGAAAAATAGACTCCAGCGCGGGGATTTGAACCACCGCTAGAGCGCTATACTGGAAATATAGAGGCCGGTGGTTCAAATCCCCGCGCTGGAGTCTATTTTTCTCTGTCTGTTTCCCGTAGTTAATAATAATTATAATTTGATTTAAAATAATAATTAATCAAATTCAAAGTATAATTGTTTTCCACATTGACAAACCACATTTAGAAATTATTAATACAGAACGGTTTCAACTGCACAAATCAATACTAAAATCATTAAATACACTAGAAACATTATAATTTTCCTTTTGTGATTAGAAAACTATTAAATAAGTTACTTTTTGCTGATATTATTCATTGATGCTGAAAAGTTCAATTAATATCAAGTTCATGTCTTTACATATTGAATATTTATGTAATTTTTTCATATATACATGTATACATGTATAAGTATATTTCAAAATTTGTATTTATAGGTCTTGTTCTTTTGGTAAATAATAAATTTATAAATAATGATAAAAAATATATATATTTACTCACATATTCTGGAAAAAAGAAGATTTTATAATTTTAAAAGGCACTCACCTAAAACAAAAAAACAAAAACAAAAAATAAGTTACGATAATACATAAATAGGAAACAGGTTGTATATGATGGAGCAGTCGACGCCTATTAAAACCAAACAAATAAATTTGATAACTTAAAAATTACATTATATTCAACCGAAGTACATTATTAACTTTCATTATACAAGATATTATCAAACATAAAAATGTATGTCATACATATTTGCTATAAAATATTTGTTTAAAAATCCTGAGTAAGTGGAGTACCACTAAAAAGGTGTGTTTTTCTATTTTATGAAGCTACGATAAGAAAAACATGATCAGCTTATGACACTTCCTCGGCCACTAGAAGAATTTTTAAAAGAAATCTCCGTTGATTGGCTTGCTGATTGGGAGGGGAATAAGTAAAAATACCAATTACTACATTTTTTAAATATTTAGATTTCTTTTTGTTAATTTTCAAATACTGATATAACTGGTAATTGTTATCAAAGTGTAAAAAAATAAATAAATAAGAAAAACAAATGCTATCATGTTACCACAGTAAAATGATAATGTTTAGACTTTGATTGTTATTTTTAGTCATTTATTTACAGTTACAAAAATAATGTTATGATAATTACTATGTACACGTACATTAAACGGTTTATTGTAATTAATTAAATGCATAAAAATGCAGAATTAAAAAAAACAAAATGTTGAAGAAGCATTATTTTTACAATTAAAACAAGCAGACAACAATGGAACATGTATTTTGCATCGTCGTAGTTTCTTAGACATTGAAATTAAACGAAGGAAAAAAAGGAAATTTAAAATTGTTTTTTTCTAATTCTTCGAATAAAAATTTAGCAGTTTATTACTTTAAACGGTTTGATCTTCAGTTAAGTACATTTCAAGGACAAAAAACCACGTTTTACAAACAAATAAAACCACGACGGACTTAAATTAATAGTTCTCAAGTTCTATACCAAAGAATAAAATACGAGAATTTCGGTTTAAAATGTATCATTAAATATACTTCTAGACTCCATGAAAGATGACAAAAAAGAAACTTGATATTCTTTCATAAACATTTTTTTAATAATATATAAAATAAACAAAATATAATACGTATAAACATATAATAAAAGCAGTTTTAAAAAGTTATAAGAATAATTCGTGATGTGTCAACACATTACACTAAAATTATCTTGATATAATATGTGACTTTATTTTAACAAAGAAAAAGAACTTTCGAGTAAATAATGCTTGACAAGAAGAATTAACTCTCACTTAAATTTATGTTATTTTAAAGGAGGAACGATTTAAACACTGTTTTGTATCACGATTTACAATAATGGAGATGCTTTTCAGATTGGAACGATAATAATAGAGCATCTTTTGGTGTAAAGTATTTTCTACATACACTTACCCTTTTCAACTAAATACGTTTTAAAATAAGCAATTTTAGTTAAATTATATTTATTTTGCTATTATCTTATTTGCTTTAATGTAATGATAGTTGCTAAAGATGTAGTTAGTTACTTGTTTTTTTATTTTTTTTTAAAAAAATGAGTACTACATAAATTTACATATAATTTACAAGGTAAAAGAAATAAGATTAATCTTTAAATATTATATAATATAATATTATATAGTACATTTAATTTCTTATTATGACCTATAAGTATTAGTTTTGCTACAAAAGAAAGTAACAACAGAACATAAAAGTAAAATAATTTTGTACTAAGATAAATTTTTTGTTGTTTTAAATTCAAATATTCAAAGAATGAAAATTTGAAGAATATTTAAGAATTATCAAAACAAAATATATTTACTTCAAACATAAGCAATGGAGTACATCTTTAGATTGTTACTCCCCTATGATTTTTTAGAATGTAAATGACTTAGACTAAATAACTATTAAGACAAAGGGATGAAAGGAAGTCCAATGAACTTTAGGTCAAAGGAATATCACACTTCTGTTTTTATAAGGGGCTAAGGGGGGTAATAGTTTTAAAAAGAACATTCCGTGCACCTTCTTTAGATTGTTACTCTCCTCTGTTTGTATTTATTAGAAGAGTAACAATTTAAAGAAGTGCCAGCAATGGTAGTTTTTTTAATAATTGTCTTCAATTGTAATTCTTTTTGGAACA
Source organism: Gerris lacustris (assembly GCA_951217055.1). NCBI lineage: Eukaryota > Metazoa > Arthropoda > Insecta > Hemiptera > Gerridae > Gerris > Gerris lacustris. Next base: position 18,344,916 of record OX578282.1, read on the forward strand.
GAAAAGATGACTAGTAAAATAATACATGAGATAGTACAAATAGATTTTAATTTATTCAAAATTAAATTGAAAAACAAGATGAAATAACAGACGCGTGCTTCATAACTAAACCTTGTTTTTTTAACTGCATTTTATTGGAGGGGGAAAAAAAAATCAAATAAATGATTCAAGTTTTCATTCAAGATAATTAAGATCAATTTTAAACAAATAATCACGCAGAGAAATAATCAAATCAGCAATTCAAAGAAGCAAAGTAAAAGAGGATTCTTCTATTTCAAAAGAAGAGTATTTTTTATTACGTAAAATTGACGGTAGTAAAAAGGAGGCAAAAAATAAAGAAACACCTATTAAAAGAAATAAGGTAGAAGAAAAGAAAATAAATAAAGCAGAATGAAACAAGAAGAAGCGATAGAAAAAAAAATCAGCAGAGTAATTATCGATGTGTGTGAGGAGAGATTGTGTAAAAAACAGGGATTATCATGTCTGTAACTAGGCGGACGATTAAACTGGTTTATTATAGGGAGTTTGATTATTGTTAAGTTGGCTGAACTGGAGCTAAAAAATCTTAAGGAGAGAAGGAGTTACCTACCAATCTTCAAGTCTTCAGATGCGAGGCCGACCACTTGACATCGCAACATTTTCAAGGTGAAACAGAAAAAGAAAGTAGATCTACAAACTACCGAGGGGTTTAGTTATTATTTATTATATTATATCTTTATAAAGAGTGAAAGCGATAGAGGGATTATTGATTAATTATTAAATATAGATAGATTTTTGCATACTTCGCATTTTAAATGAGACAAAAAAAGGAATGTTGAACTTCTAAAAATGTGTAACAAAGTAAGATGATTCAAAGTCAGCAGAATTTGCTTTTTAAAAATTCTACATAATTGATCTTATATAAAAAGAAGAGATAATAGATCATTTTAAAATGCAATGACAAGTAAAAAAACAAAATTAGATATTACCTTAATAAGCTATAAGAAATTGAAATTGATAATTGTACATTTCTTTACCTATAAAAATAGTTAAAAAAAAAAAAAATATACCCTAATGACAAAGAATCTGGTGTTGTACTACTATAAATTCTAAGAAGAACACAATAATTCTGCTTGTTTAAAAATAAATTTCGAAATATTTCCTGTTATTTAAATGTTTTTTTTGTTATTTTATAGTTATTATAAATTTATCCTAATCTTGTTTTACGGGTTTTTGTGACTAAAATATACTTAATATTATAAGTATTGTTTAAAAGCATTATTAGCAACAACAATAAAAATGCTGTAGTTAGAATAATTATTCTTAGAATTTTACACTACAAAAGTATATTGACACATCATAATAAAATATTGATTTTATATCATGTCTATGTAATAATAGTATATTTATTACAGAAAATAAAAAGTAACAACAAAAATACACTAATATCATAAAATGTAGCATAAAGAACAGTAAAAGGAATAAATAAAAGAATAAAAAAAAATAAATGAAGTAATAGACATACGCATTCCATTCCTTTTTATGCAGTTTCCAATAAGTATAAAACTGGATGTTTTATTTTTTAATTACTCTACTCAAATAGAAGCTGCTGTTTTTAATAAAAATAAGGTAAAATATACATCTTTGTACAATACATAACTTAAAGTAACTGCAGGTCAAATTTAATTAAATGTCCAAAAAAGATAAAATACAGTTTATAGGCCTCCATACTCCCCATACACGGTCAAAATGTTTGCGCAAACATTTTGACAGTGTATGGGGCTGTTTGATCTTTGCGCAAATATGATGTTTGACGTGTATTGCCTAAATTTACCCGACAGTAGGTTTGCGCAAAATGTTTGATCGTGTATGGGGGCCTTTACATTACGCAAATTCTGTTTAACAAAGTAGGATTTAAATAGATAAACCTTGCAGGATAGGTAAGGTACACCTTGCAGGATAGGTAGGTATATAGATATTAGCTTTATTACCTTCAAATAATCACGTACATATAAACAAATGTGAGATTTAACTAGGACACTCAGAAAACCTTGAGGAATCAACACCTACGAAAGTTTCCCAGGAAGAAACAAAAGAACATCGTAGAAAAAATAAAATGTTGGTCGTTGGTCAAATGAGTTGAAACATTGTAGTTGCTCAGTATGTAACGTAAACAGATAAAACCAGGCATGAGCAATGTCCAATAAAGATTTACTACCTTGAAAAAAGGACACGCTGCTAATGTTAATAAATTCATGGACACGATTCTACAAGTATAGGACGTTTCAAGTGAATACTTGCCGTATGAAATAAAACATTGACAAAAGGACACGAAGTAATAGTATACTAAGTTGTCTACTTGTGTTAGAGTAACGAGTGAGAGTGGTAATAAAATACAAGAGGATTAGTAAGTATGAAGTTAACAACGATGTGACAATCACAAGTGTGGTATAAAAGTGAACCTTCTGAGAAGGTTACCCACAGAAAAAACCTTTCCTTAAAAGTAACTTCTCAAGGAAATTGCTAGAGATGTGTTCGTTTTTTGGGGGTTATTAACATTAAGGCACTTCTTTAGACTGTTACTCCCCTTATAAAAACAGAAGTGTGATACTCCTTTGTCCCAAAGTATATTGGACTAAACATAACTTTGTCTTAATTGTTATTTAGTCAAAGTCATATACATTCTAAAAAATCATAGGGGAGTAACAATCTAAAGAAGTACCAATATTAACTCCACTTACTCCAATCGTACAAAACATTTCACTAAATCAAGATATCGTATACAGTATTGATATAGTTAAGTGAAAAATAAATAAATAAATATAAATATAATAGATCTATTAAGTTTCATTTATAGAGACGCAGTTTTTATCTTATATATATATATATATATATATATATATATATATATATATATATATATATATATATATATATATATATATATATATATATATACATATATAAATATATAACAAATAATAATTACACCAGCCAATCCTACATATTTTCAATATCTTAAATTAAATCAGTTACGTTCAATATCACGGTTTATAAAAGCATAATAAGAAAATAATCAATACAAGAAGTGAAAGAGATAAGCAAGCTAAGAAGTAAACATGAAATATATTAACAAACAGCTCATTCTCAATAATGCAATTTTAAAATAATCAAATAAGAGGATAGGAGGATTATTTATTTTCTTTAAAAAAAAAAAAAATGAAAATAAAAACAACTAAAATAATTGGATTGGTTAATTCACTTCCAATACACCTTATGGTAGATTACAATGTAAGTGATTGGCATATAGATATATATTGCTAATACTTATAACATTAAGTTTAATAGGAAGTAATGAAGATATTATTTTAAGTACATCATTAAATACTCAGTATCGATTTCATTTAAATTTACTTGAATGGCGAAGTACATATATAGCTTTAAATAATAATGGTTATTAGACCATTCCTTTATTAGTTGTAAGAGAAATATTAACTGACAAGAAGGTAATCCACTTCTGGCATCGATAAGTACATTAACATATGTGCAATAGTGCAAATAATATTCAATAGTCCATTAAATGGACAGAGTCAGTTTCCATTACATGTTAAGGAATTTTTATAACAACATCAATTGGCACTTTATGCCATTCTTAAAGCCAATAATGAGGGCTTTATCAGTATTTATGCCAATTATAATATATTAACAGATGAAAAATAAATAAATTTAACTCCTAGTACTGAATGATGAGGACGTAATTTATTATTATTACCCACGTTACACAGTTATATATATATATATATATATATATATATATATATATATATATATATATATATATATATATATATATACACATATATATATATATATATATATATATATATATATATATATATATATATATATATATATATATATATATATAAACTTTATCTCACTCAAACAAATATTTATTTCAACTTTTATTATTAGTTAAATAACGTATTTAACTACATTTAAATTAATTTTATTTTTATAAAAATTAGATAATAAAAATAGGAGAAAAACTTAATTGCTTCCGGGTTCGAGTCCTTCAAAATGTAGTTTCTTAAAGTTCCTTAAATAATTATGTTTTTCTCTAATGTTTGTAAAAATAAAATTCATTAAAGTGTAGTCAGATGCGTAATTTAACTAATAATGAAGTTAATATAAATAATTTTATAAGATAACTAATTGAGATAGAGTTAATGTAGTATTCTCAAATTAGCAATTGATTCAGAAATGAATTTGGTCGAGTGTACAAAGAAAAATTAGTCGATATTTTTCATATGTACAAACAATTATTGTATAATTTATTTTTAGAATTACATTTCTTAAAATACTTTAAGTACAAAAATCGTTTATTAATAAATTTAATTGAAGAAAGAAAAAAAATGTAATTGATACGAAAAAAACGTAAGTTAACTGTCAAGGCAGTGCGAATATATGAAATGAATGCAGTATTAACAGGAATAAATTCTTACACGTAATTATCACCTATTTTCTGTCATAAGTCTTGCCCTTCCGGAAAGATATAATGCTGAAATAATTTATGGAATGTTCAGGTTTTTCCTGTTACACAATACGTGTTTTGTACAGAAGATCGTTTTTTTATTGACTATATTAATTTTTATAGAATGTCACTTTACGTTTTAAGAATTTTTTTATGAATACAGGAAAATAATTCCGGTAAAATAGTTGAGTAAAAGGAATTGATATACTTCTCGAAAAAATTATTTTTGAATTACTTGTAGAGTATCTTTAATTTTCGCCTTACTATAGTCAGGTCTATTTTAAAACAATTGCAGTATCAAAAGGAGAAATAAAGGTTTAAATTTTGTAGTCAAAATAAGTAATTATCAAAATTTTCTTTACTGCGTTATCAATTTAATCCTCATTATCAATTCCAGTAATTTCCTTAGAAATATCATATGTAATTTTCTTATTATATTATTATTATTATTTTTTTACCAAAGTTATTCGTATCTAGCTTTTTATTACATTATTAAAAACAAAATTAAAATAACAGTTACAGTCAAAACCATCTAGAAAAAAAAATCCTTCTCAATTTATAATTTATTAAATTAAAATAGTGGAAGTTGGTGTATAATTAAGAGCGAGTTATAACACCAATAGATTGGAATTTTAATAGTCACTTATCAACTTGAAATTGTAGACTTTATAAAGAGAATTACTGCGTGGGCGAAAAAAAAATAAAAGTTGATAAGTTAAAACGATAAAGAGGAAGGGAAGATGAGAATCACCTTGGGTATTATAAAAGGCAACGGGTTTTTCACAAAGAATTCCTAACCCAGATTTTTGTGTTGAGACTGTCGAGACACGCGCTTCTATATAACTGCCTACATTCTTCCACCTCTAAAGAATATTACTGAGTCGAGGAAAAGGGCAATGGAGCAGGAAAATTAAAGGCGTTGATAAAGTCAAAATATATCAGGTTTGTAACAGGTATAAGAACAAGGAGGAGAGAAAGAGGACGATAGTTAGCGAATAACGGAATAACTGCTATCTTTTTGTGAGCTGCCAGACCTGTACTTAGCTACAATATATAAAAAAAATGTTCAAATGCTAATTGTTTACTTATTTATTATAAGTATTAACATAAAGTCTGAAATGTTTAATAGCATTTAAACATTTGTACTTCTTTAGATTGTTACTCCTTATGTTTTTTTTTTAAATATAAATGACTAACTATTAAGACAAAGGGATGTTTAGTGTAATGTACTTTGGGACAAAGGAATATCACACTTCTGTTTTTATAAGGGGAGTAACAGTCTAAAGAAGAACATTCTGTACACCTTCTGTAGATAGTTACTTTTCTTTGTTTTTTGTTTTTATTATAAGGGAAGTAACAAGACAAGTTTAAGAAGAGAAGTTCTTAAAAATTATATAAATATAATTGTAAATTATATATCAAGCTAGAATTTTGTGTACAAGTTAAATTTTTTGATGCGTTAAGAATATGTGGTTGCCTAAGTTCGTCTGCGGGACATACACACATGCGGGACAGCTTGCCAATAGGCCTTTTTAAATAATCAAACCGGTGGAGAGCGGCCATTGGGCAATCCTGCCCTTGTTGTGGGACAATGTGATTTTCGTAATTCTGAGAACAATTGATGTTAGTTTGTAACTTGATAGCTTAATTAGTCAAATATTACTCCAAATCAAAGTGATTATCTATCAAGTGACAAATTAACATATTCTTATAGACCAACTTTGTAAATTCTTAAGAAAAGTTATGACAAATAAATTTTACTTGAATAAAGTGATTTTTATTTCGATTATTCAGCTCCTTAAAATAAAATCTAGGATGAAATAAGGCTATTTTATAATGTTATATTATCATGCTAGTCGCAAGTTAAATAATAAAAAATAATAAAGCAATTAATTTATAATATTGAAGGGTCAATTACAAAATAGTAAGTTCATTATAAAACAAGTGAATTCAGTCGGTCAAGGATTTTTTTTTTTTTTTTTTTTTTTTTTTTTCAAGGATCATTATGAAATAATAATAGAACAATTTTCAAAATTAACCTGTCAATAATGAAAAAAGCAAGATGTATAAAGAATAGAATATAACAAGAGTTAAATTTATAGTTATTTAGGGGATAATTAGTCAGTTTAAAATCATTATTTTTTAATTTATGTGTAAGATACTTCAATTTTAACACCTTTTTCAAATAAAAAAATTTATAAAGGTGCAAGTAAAGAGCAAAGACCTCAAAAAAAAAAAGAATTTGAGAAAACATTGAAAGAGCGTTTTATATCAAAGGTCAAGGGACCAGCTGTAGATGATTTACTACTTATGTTACACCCACTACTAAACTCGTGTTCAGGTTTTGTCTATACAAGGGAAGTATATCAAGTTATCAAGGATATCTTGAACCGTTTAATCAGATAAACACAAATCATATATAACAGGGTTAGTAACTGAGTAACAATGCAGATAAAAATTACTTCAAGTACTGTTTACTCAATAAAACAATACGTTTTTATAATAGCACGTATTTGTATGTTTGTTTTTTGTAGGTGTGAAAGAATGCTAAATTTCGATATTATCAAATCTATATCAAAAGGTAAAAGGATTTTCATTTGATCCTTCATATTGATTTTTAACATTATATAATAAAATGTGAATTATCTAGGTTTATCCTAATAAAGTAGGAGGAAGAGTAACTCCGATGTTTTACAAATAGTCTAGGAGATTGCGTGCAAAAAAAGTGACATCAAGCTAGAATTTTGTATGCAAGTTAATCTTTTGGTGCCTTTTAAGAATATATGGTCGTCTAATCGACTACAGGACACAGCTTGGCAATAGGCAGTTACAAAATCAAACCGGTGGAGAGCAGTCATATCCCACCATTTTGGTGGACAATGTGCTTTTCATGATCCTGAGTACAAAATTAGTTAGTAGACCAAAAATCAAGTTGATATTAGTTTGTCACTTGATAGGTTAGATATTCAAATACTAATCTAAATCAAATTGTTACCAATCAAATGGCAAACTAACTCCAACTCGATATTTGGTCAAATGCCTATTGCCAAGCTATGCCCGGCAGACGAACTTAGACGACCACATATTCATAAAAGGCACAAAAAGATTAACTTATACACTAAGTTCTAGCTTGATGTTAGTCAGACTCTTTTTTGCTCACTATCTCGTAGACTAAAATAAGAGTATACTAAGAAAATATTAAAATTGTAAAAATAATTGTAAGTATCTTCAAAGTATGTGGACATCCTGATATTGAATCAATATTACGTCAATTAAATGAATGTCAAAAATTTGAACGTTCATGGGCATAATGACAGCAATGTAAGTATAAACTTTAATAATAGAAGTATTAAGTATAATAAGAAAATTGTGTCACAATTAATTTGTGGCTAGTAGTGTAGTGGAAAAAGAAGAGGTATTTTGTAAAAGCTTGACTATTTTTAAGTTTTATGGAATTGTTTTAAAATAAATAAACAAGTTTTAAAGAAAAAGGATTTATTCTATCTAGGAAAAAAATATGAGTATAAAATAAATAAAAAAATTAAAAATTGTTTTGTTACACTAAAAAGGGGGAAAGCGAAAGAATTAAATGCAATTATTTAGAGGCGCGAAGTGATAGTGAGATAAAAAGATTTAGAGCCTGAGTAGCATCACCGCTGGAAATTCCTGCTGCAACCTTTACTTAATACCAAACCGGCAAGTGCCTTTGGTATCTTCGGTCTAACATTCTTCCAGATGAAGAAATAAGGATGTTCTCTGCTCCTATCTTATAACTGCCTCCTTCTGTCAAAGCAGGGAGAAAACAATTTGAAACGACAAGGGAAATAAGTAATAAAAAGAAAAAGAGAAGTATATATCTAAATCTACAGCGGTATTAAAATGAAAGGTGGAACAGGAATTACCAGAAAACAAGAAAATACAGATAAGATTACCAGAAGAGCGGTAAAAGATAAGATGAAGTCGAATTGAAGAAGAAAAAAACAACAACAAAAAAACAAGAGTTTAAAAGGTATATAAGGATAAAGGAGAAGGGATAATGTGAGGGTCATGACCCGTCAGCCACTTAGGACTGACTACACACATATTTGGAAAAAAAGAAGGAAACCAACAAAAAGATAGGAGAGAAAACAAAAAAAAAATAAAGAATCAAGTAGACGATCAGAGGTGGAGGCTGGGTTAAGACAAATTACAGGTGGTCACGATACATACGGACCACAGGGGTAAAAAAGAACAGAGAGAAAGCAACGTGGATGGATAAAGAACGGTGTTGGAAACAAGGTAAAAAACAACAACAACTGTTCAGGGAAAAAATACGGTGAGGAACTAACAACACGATAGTATAACTAACCTTTGGATCGGAATCATGGAAAGTTTACTTTCTCAAAGTACTTGAGAAACATTTGAACTAGAAGTAAAGCTATGCAAGTACTTTCTCAAAGTACTTGAGAAACATTTGAACTAGAAGTAAAGCTAAGCAAGTACTTTCTCAAAGTACTTGAGAAACATTTGAACTAGAAGTAAAGCTAAGCAATTATTTTCTCAAAGTACATGAAAATCATTTGAACTAGAAGTAAAACTAAGCAAGTACTTTCTCAAGTACTTGAGAAACATTTGAACTAGAAGTAACGCTAAGCAAGTACTTTCTCAAAGTACTTGAGAAACATTTGAACTAGAAGTAAAGCTAAGCAATTATTTTCTCAAAGTACTTTAGAAACATTTGAACCAAAATTAAAGCTAAACAAGTACTTGGAAAGTACTATCTCAAAGTACTTGAGAAACATTTGAACTAGAAGTAAAGCTATGCAAGAAAGCAAACATCTTAAAATTTACGCGGAAAAATGCGCTTAAAGTATAACCACTGGTAATAATTACAGAATACAAAAGAAAATCTAACCACTAGAGTATTACATTAACTGAAAATATTTCATAAAAGAAATGTATAAGTGATATCTAAGCGTATTAAACTGATTAAAGCGAGGGTCAAGGTGAGAGTTCCTGAAAAAAAAAAAAATTAGTGAAAACAAGTCACGCTTCTCCGTGAAATCTAATAATTTTTGTAGAGGATTGAAATATTTTTTGAGAAATTTTAATATTGTTCACTTTAATATATAAATAACAGTCAGATGAATGGAGCTGGAATAAATCATATGAAAGAAAGTTCATATATTTTTTAGCCATCTTTTAATACACAAACAGACCTAGGTGCCTTTTTACGGTACTTATTTAGAATGTTACTCCCCTATATTGTATTAAAATATAAATGACTTTGACTAAATAACTATTAAGACAAAGGAATAATTACTTACTCCATGGCGCTACATGCCGGGGTGGCCCTTGGCCTCTCGTAAGACAAAGGAATATTTAGGCTAATTTACTTTACCGGACAAAGGAATATCACCCTTCTATTTTTATGGGGGGAGTAAGTCTAAAGAAGAACATTGTTACTCCCCTATTTTTTTATAGGGGAGTAACAATCTAAAGAAGTGCATTTTTTCTTGCATTTCTTATTGAAAGAATAAAATATAATTATATATAAGATAATAGTTTAAGAAAGATGTATAAGAGACGGGTACGAAGCCTAATAATACAAATAATAGTATAATAGTATAGTCGGTAAATCTAGTTATTATCAAAAATAGAGTGCCTAATAAAGATTACAAAACAACAATAATGGTAATTGAAACACAAAAAACAAATAAAGAATCAAAACTAATAATCTTTAAACCGGGTCACCTACTAATCTCGAATTACACTCTCAAGATGTAATCGTGGTATTAATTCTTTTAAATTCTCTCTTCACATACGCCGAAAAAAAAAAAACAGAAGGAGGGGGAGAAAGAAAAACCGAAAGAAATAAAAATGAAGGAGACCAAGGACAACAGGATAATTATTTAGCTTCGTCGATGTAAAGGGAGGAAAAAAAGCAAAGGAGGGGGAAAAATAAGTAAAAAATCTAATTCTTGTATAATAGCAGCGCTTCGGACAAGACAACATTCCAGACAATCTGGCGGGAATCGACCAAATCTCAACATGAGCAGAATTTAAAATTTTATGAAGGATTGCAAAACAGTCTATAATGTTATTTGTTTCTTGTTTGTTGGTACACAATTAGAAATAAAGAGCATCAAATAATTATCTAAAAATAAGCTTTAAAAAATAATATAATTAACCACGCTTAAGAGATAATTATTTAAATTAGATTCAGTTGAAGATCATAATTATCTGTATTCATAAAAAAATAATTTAAAATGACCACAAGCTGATCTACTTGTTTTTATATGTCCATCAGTAACTTAAGAAAGTAAAAGTGAGTTCATATCAAGCACATAAAATAACAACAAACCCACAACGTAAAAGAAAATTAAATAAAGATAGGTTTCGACAAATTCTCACTATGCAGTGATCATTAATATATCAGTGAAATGAGAAGCATAAAAAAAAAAAAAAATAATAATAATAATAATAATAGAACATTATATAAGTAAAATAACTCCAACTAATTAACACCCCTGATAAAAATGCAGAGCGAATTTCAACAAAATTGGAGTTGTAATTCTTAAAAGATCTTAAAAAGTGTAAATACTATTGTATCTAAAATGACTTAATACTAGGTACATGATAAAGGGTACTTCTTTAGATTGTTACTCCCCTATGTTTTTTTTTTTTAGAATATAAATGCCACAGACTAAATATCTATTAAGACAAAGGGATGTTTAGTCCAATGTACTTTAGGATTAGGACAAAGGAATATCACACTTCTGGTTTTATAAGGGGAGTAACAGTCTAAAGAAGAACATTCTTTACACCTTCTTTAGATTGTTACTTCCCTTTGGGTTTTTTATAAGGGGAGAAACAATCTAAAGAAGTGCCTGATAAAGTTAATAACAGCCTCAATAAACAAATATTAATTATAAAAAAGTGTCTATTTTAATTTTGGGATAAATTAAGCATTTTAATGAGGAATTATAAAGAAAAATGTTAGTTTGCAACACATCCCGCTCTAAAGTACCATTTAAATTACGTAATCAAAAAAGAAGGACGTTAACTACAAATAAAAAATCGGTACAAGAAGAATTTGAATACACTGGTTTTAAAACCATCACGATAAAATATGTAGAAGTAACGAAGTTAGCTTATTAGCGAATCAAGAATGGGCCATTAAAACTATTGCCAGGTATTTTATTCAGTGGACAATCATTAAAGATTGTACACCTGACAGACAAACAGCGATAGTAAAAGATTAAATCTATCATATTAAATCCTTCTAATTAAGATAAGTCGATGTACTCAGACCAATGACCGCAAATTTTCAAAAAAAGGTTTATATATATATATATATATATATATATATATATATATATATATATATATATATATATATATATATTTACATAACATTTACGACAGACGGAGAAAGAAAAAAAATAGGAATAGTACTGGTCAGGATTAATTACGCATAATAAAAAATATTTCAATACAAGTTTTAATGGCCTCAGTGTCTTTTTTTTATATTTTATCCTTTAGAATGAATAGGATACGTTTTATAACTAAAAGAAATCGAAGTAAATTGATTCTGGATTGCATTCATAGCGAAAAATATTACAGAGAAAGGTTTAGAGAGAAAAAAAAAACAAAAAAACTATTAACACATAGTATAAGAAAATAGTTTTTTAATTGCTTTTAAAAAATAAATACGATCGGTTACAAACAGAGTGCTAATTTTATTAGAGGGTTTATTTATTTACTGTCAAGTAATAAATAAATAAAAATGCTAAGTACCCAATAAATTTAAAAAATTGAACGAAATGAAATGTTTCGTTGTATGTCATAAAAAAGTATTATACGATTCCAAGGTAAATTAATAAAATAAATTAAAAAATCGGTCCGAGACAACTCAGACAAACTTTCTTATATAGATTTTGATAGTATAATTAATAATACATTTAACTGATTTTTTGTTAAAAAAAAAAAATTTAAACTCGTTCAACCAGGCGATTTTTTACTTTTTGTTTTCGATTTAAAAAAAAAAATGTTATTTTCATCAATAACTTTGGAGACTAGATTTTTCTAGTGAGAATATAGTTAGAAAAAATCTGACGAGAAGTTTTTAAGATATATGTTGATTTATAAAAATTTAGCATCAGATAGAAACAAGACCAAAACTGTTTTCTAATATTTGAAACGGATTTTTGTCTTGAACTTTTTAAATTCGGTGACATCAAATTTTTTCGTTCTTTAGAACGATCAATCCGTTACTTTCGGTAAGCTTAGAAGCAATAATAATTATTTTTTACATATCTTTACGGTAAAAATAGTATTTAAATAAAAATATTTGAGAATAGAAGCTAGATTGGTTTAAAAAAACAAAAACAAATAAGGACTGTTAATAAAGTAGTAAATGAGCAAAAAAAAGTCTTAAAATTATTCAAAACCTGTATAACAGAGCTTTAATATGTCAACTTACAATACAAAAATGGATAAATATTAGTAATAAGCAATCCAAATTTAGTTACGAGTGCATGTAACCGTTAAATATTAGTGGAATGTCGATTCTATTTATGAATATTATTGGAAATAACTAAATATTATTTACATTTATTCAGAAATGGGATGGACATGGGCATATATGCAAATGCTTTTCAATATTTAAACAGAAGTTTCAAAAGGCAGAATGGGTTTTGGCATTGTAAATATTGTGTGGGAATGCTATTTGGAAAATAACTGTAGTTTAATGATAAGGAAATATATTCCAAAATGGAATGCAGGTATTATTGACAGTGGTAGAAAATAATCAGATTTGAAAAATTACTTAGGATGGTGATGTTATTGTTGATAAACAAATTGAGAATTTATTTTTATTTATTATTTTATGAGGGTGTCAGACAACTAGGTCATATACACCCAATGGACAATTTATATAAATGTATTTAACATGGGCATTGATTAAACTTTCAATTAATTTAATCTGAAATTAAGTTTAAAATGAAGGTGGTGACGGAGTCTAGCATCATGACAGGGCAGTGAAATGTGTTTTGAGCAATTGGAATTTGTAATTTTAGTAAAGAAAGAATTAAGAGGAAACAGATTTAAAGTATGCTAAAGTTGGTGCGTTGCTGCCGAAATGTCAATTAATGGTATAGAAAGAGGAAATCTTAACAGATGTCTGTTCGTTAAAGGAACTTCTGCAGTAGAACAGTATCATACTGGAAATTTTAGTCGTCAGAGGAAGAGCAACATTTATGGTGCATCTATATCTATGAAGCAGGATCATAGCTATGAAATGATTAAAGGCTGAGACATAACCACCAATTTTATTCAATCGCCCAAACTAGTTTTGATTGCTCCCTTCACCTGATCTCTGTCATCATCCATCTAATGTTGGTGCGTTATAAAGTTCTGCAATCCACCTTTGCATTTTATTAAACTGGGTTGAAATAAATTGCAGATGTATATTGAAGGAACTAATTCCGACCCTCTAAGTTTAAAAACCCCAAGGCATGTTACAATATACGTGATAAAATAAATTTGCAATCATAATTATTAAATTTATTTTGTAGACATATTTCAAATTGAAATTTTAGTAGAAATGTTTGTTTTTAATTAAAGTTTGCAAGAAACCATCACTGCTTTTTTTAATAAATGTCATGATGAAATGCATTTTACAACAACTGCATATATATGCATAAAAGCAACCTATATATAAGAAAATCATCATAATTCAATGGAGCTAAAGAGTATCGTGATCTAGCATCCAGTGGAGGCGTTATGACCTAAACTTTAACATACGTAACATTTCACCTTTAGAAATGAGCTATGGGCACCTGTTCCCACAGCAGTTCTTGACGAAGCATGCAGACAAGGGAAAGAAACTCCTCTCACTTACCTCTCCCTGAAACAACCCTGGCCGAGCTTCTATTCAACAGCCATGAGCTTTAAAGTCTCATCCTTTTCGCACTAATAGGTTCACCGACCTGACTCCCAAGAGTCCACTATATAACAATGTATCCACTTTAAAAACCAACTCTATTCTATGAAACTTACACCGAGCTTGAAAAAAAAAAAAAAAACTAATAAAGTTAAAACCCATATCGAACCCTGGGTATATACTCTTGATACTCTTGGCCAAACTTTCAGAAACATGATACCAAAACCATAAGACAAGAGGATCTTACTACTTACTACATCTTAAGATTTGATTTCTCACTATCTCCTTCTTTTCATCTCAAGGTTCACGAAGAAACAAATAAAAAATTGATTCACAATCAACTTAAGAATAATAAATCTTGTATTTCCTTTATAACATACTGCTTTGAAAACTGTTAATTAATAAGCTTTTGAATTCAATGATTTATCTATTGCCGAGGTGTAAAAACTTCTTTCGTAACGGCCAGTTGTCTAAGGCTAAGACATTAAGTAAAATTTAGATGACACGTTTAATAACGTTTGAGAATAAAAAAAACGAGACATAAAGCTAAGGATGGTAATAGTTATAAACAAAACCATTAAAACGACTTTAAATATAATACCCTGCTACAGAATAAGCTGAGGATTTAATAATTATAAGTAATTATTAAATCGGACAGAGAATAATAGGAAAGTATTGCTGTTTGGTTCAAAGGAAATTTCTAGTGTGTTAGTATATTATAAAGACTCGTGGATATAACGGGAGTAATCTTGGCAGAGCAGTAAAAACACCCTAGTAAGGAAAGAGAACACAACTGCGGAATCCTTTAGTATAAAGCTAAGAGTTCATAAAATTATTACCTTAGTCTGAAAGCCTTCACCATTTTTGGTAAGTTCTTCACGGAGTGGGGATAAATTTACACCTACATAACCTAAAATTCGGCCTCTTTTAAAAGCACTGAAGTTAACAGCGTCGTGAAATAAAAACGGAGGAAGTTTAAAAGGCGTTTTTTAAAAAGGAAAAAAAACAAAACTCGTTTATGTACCTGATGACCAGATGGCACCGATTTTTAAGGGATCAACGTTCGGTTTGATGGTTTAATAAAGGGAGGAAATAGTACGTTTTAAGGCTTCTGGGTCGTTTAAATTTGTAGGTAAATGTTTAAGGTACGACCTACATAGGAAGAATGAGGAAAAAAATAATAATTTGGGTTGAAGGCTGGTTAAAATGAGGGAGTAAGATAGAAGGTGGAAAACAGTTAACCAAGACCGCTTAACTAATCCCTTCTAGATCAGAGAGTAGTTCCCCAGCCTAAGGCGTCATTACCATTACCTCACCGTCGAACGTGAAACTCGATATTAAACAAACATCTAATGCATTAGGATAACCCAGTCACTTTCGTAAGGAAACTAGAAAATATGTTGAAGGTCATCGACAAAGAGAAAGGAAATGACAATTTGAAATCAAGAAGTTAGAAGTCGTCAAGAGTACTCAACAAAGGTAAGAAGAGCTGTTAAACAAGTCCGTGCTATTTCAAAAGAAAAATCATAAAGTTACTCATTACGGAAAAAAAGAAAAGGTAAATTGGGTGAGGCTAGATAATGACTAAATTACCCACTGTAAAAATGGAAGAAGAAACAGTTTAAAGTTCACTAATTAATTCCGTGTAAGGACATAATTTAGCAGAGAAAGCTTTAAAGCTAGGAGACAAATTTCGTACCCAATTGGACAATTTTTTTTAAAGATGATTACGTAACTAAACCATACTTTAGTACAATTAAACAATCCTATCAGTGTGCGACACTACCGGCTTCCTCGTGTAAGAGCCCATAACTAATACATAGGTTTTTTTTCTACGGTCATAAAAAAAACTGGAAAGTGTGGGAAGATTATTATGGCTTATTTTCGTAACGTTTTGTTCCGAGACAACAAAAAAATAAGTCCCCTCTTGAGGTTTTTTTCTCGTTCTTTCGAGGTTGTGGAGTTCTTTAGTTGATGAGATATAATCGACAGTGTTAGAACCGTTTAGTTAAAAAGGCGATGACGGAACCTTAGAGAAACAGGAGTGAAGAAATTAAAAGGCCAGGATACCGAGGAGTGGCGCTGTGGGAAGGCGAGATAACTAAGACTGGGAAATCTTAAACAGGGAGTCCTTCCTTTTTTCAATAGGTAAAAAGATTATTTACGATAGACATCTTACCGATGGAAAAATTACTAAGGAGAAGATCACAATGCATATAAACAGATATAACAAGAAAGAGTATAAAGAAAATAATGATTTAACAAAGAGAAAATAATAATTTAACAAGAGCACTATACTACATCTAAAATCATTACAATTAAAGTAACTCTCAACATTTTATTGAATATCTTATTTCCGTATCTTATATACCTAGTTTAAGAGAGAAAGAAGGAAATAGTATATTAATACATTTTAAACAAGGGAGACCAGAAAGTTTTACCAACCCAAACATTGTTGGGTAACCAAGTAAATCAGGTGCTTGTGGCAAACATTTAATTGATTCCTCTCTCTAAATTTGTTTACCACTAAAGTAATTCCTTTGTCTAAATAACTATTAAGACAAAGGGATGTTCACTCCAAAGACCTTTCGGACAAAAGAAGAATGTAAAGGTGATAATATGACTTAGTCATTTACACGTTAAAGAAATTTGAGGTGAGTAACCAAGTAAATGAGTGACCAAAAGTAGACAAAATAATTAATATAAAAATACCATTTTTCAAAACTGGTCTTATTTTCAACCTTTTTTTTTTGTTTTTTTTTGGTTTCTGTATTCTTCACCTTAGTTGTATCTATGTGCAATATTTGGGGAAGATTGGATCACGGGAAGTGGTTCAAAATTGGGGTAATAGGTGTGCGATGAAACTTAAAAAGCAAATAAATTTGACGCCATTTTGTTTTTATAATTCGTTTTTTTGGTTTCTGTATTCTTCACCTTAGTTGTATCTATGTGCAAAATTTGGGGAAGATTGAATGACGGTAAGTGGTTCAAAATTGGGGAAACGGAAATGTGCGATGAAACTTACAAAGCAAAGTAATATAAGACCAGTAAAAAACGAGTTATTACATCTTAATATCAATATAACTGCTTCATAAAGTTCTAAATATGGCAGACACTCAAAGTAAGACTAAGTAAGGTAAAGGAAGACGCACAATCCTGCCGGATCGTTTGTGGCTTAGGGAAACAAATGTAAATTATATAATTTTAACTTTAAGTTAAGTTAAGTTAACTTTAAAAGTAGTATCTTATCAAAGCACAGTTGTAAATCACAATCTTTAGAAGTAAGGAAGGGGAAGCAAAGATTAATTTTCCTGAAACTTGTACTTTGGATGTAACAAATAACTCAGATACTTAGCAGTCGCAATATATTGAAACTTTAATTATGAACATTCCTTTGTATATCATAAATAAATGTTAACATTGTATAATTAGGTTTAAAACATGTGTTTTTATAACTAAGAATATCTAGCTCAAAATTATTTAAGGGCTTGAACTTTTTATTTTATTCTTTCATCACTCCACTAACATATTTCATAAACCAAAATCAAAATACTTTCTAATATAAATATTCTTATCATAAAATAGGGATATATAAATATATGTATATATATAAAAAAAACTAAACTAAGAAACCAATTAGATGTGGGTTCACAACTCCAAAGGAATACTATACGTAATAATAGACTCATATACGAGTAATCTTGTGTAATAGTAACAAATATTAGGATTATGTAAGTAAGCCTTAAATAAAACCGAAGTAATTTCTATATTTGTATTAATAATACATCAATATTCATAAAAAAAAAAAAAATTAAAAAAAAAAATATATATATTTAGAGTTACTTCATTTATAAATTGGTAAAGAATAAAAAAATAAAATATTTACATTTCATTGTTAACTCTCATTTTTTTCAGTTCAAAAAGGAAGTCTAAATTTCCGAAAATAATAAAGATTAAAACATTAGGTAAATGTTTAATATAAAACGCTTGTAAGTACGAAAGAAAAAAAAATCTGAAAATAAAATAATAACGGACTGATTTTTATTACAAATAAAAATAAAGATAAGGGAAATAAATTTAAAGTTAATTAATTCAATTTAAAGTAATTATATTTTTATAAAAGAAAGAGTATCCGATGTTAGAATGGTTTGAGTTTTAAACAAAAGAAAAAAAAAAAAATATCAAGTCATATGAGAGACTTCTATTGTATACTATTACATCAGGGTTTCTACAGAAATATATTCTTGGACCACAACAACAAAAAAACCTGTATAACGTATCTAGTTCTCCTTCCTAATATAAGAAACTATTGAGAGGGAAGTAATAGAAGTTGGTAATAAATTAGTAAGGCGATGAAAAAGGGCTTAAGCAGGAAGGAAAAAAAAGTTACATCAGGTTTAGAGGTGAAGAAAGGTAAACAAGAAGATGGGGTTCGGCCACCTCAGGAGTCGAGCGCGTGGGGATCTTCACGTAAAAATAAACTGGTTTTTACAGAAGTTAAAAATTAAATAGTAGAGCTTAAATAATTAATACAATTAATAAAATAATTGGATTAATATATCAGGTTTAAATAATATACTTTAAAAATATGTTGGTTTGGATAATGTTCTTAAAACATGAAATAAGTAAAGGTTCTTCAAAAGCAAGGGTTGCAAAAGATGCCAATCTTAAAAGAGAAGATCCCAATGTAAGATTAAGCAAAGGTCTCTTGATCTTTTAAGATAGCTTGAACAAAGCATTTCCAGAGATCTTCCAGATAAATGTCTTTGGTAAAGAATGAGTAAAGAAAGTCCTTCTACTCTGCTTGCTTCTTTTTTATGGACAGAAGTTAGCTCCTGAGGCATTTAGTAGTCGTGTTTGATTCTTTCGACCTAACTTGTATAAACCGCATACAATTTATTCCCATTGCACAAGTAGTTCGTGTATAAATTAATGTTATTTGCTCTTTTGGAGAAGTTAGTCATTTTTGACGATGGTTAACATTTTAAGATTACATTTCCTGAGGTTAAAAATTGGGGGTTGATATTCTATCGAGAGGATAGTTCAAAATTCCTACCACAAATAGGTAATTGACGAAACAACAATCAGCTTGATTGCACAGAAGATCGCCTTTACAGATTAAAAACTTTTTTAAATTGCAAATTAAACAAGCAATGCATCAGAAACAATAAAAAAAACCCTTAAATAATTAGGAAATAAAAGAATCGGTTGGCAAAACTTTTTAATGAATCAAATTGAGGATATATAGAAAATAAGGATGATGGTTCATCAATAAAGATTGAGGCAATCGTTAACGATTATAGTGAAAAGTAACGCATATCACGAACACGCATTATTTTTATTGTCACTGCAGATTTATCGATAATTTTCAAACGAAGAAATCGGCAATAAATCGGATGATATCCTCGAGGTGAATTGACATACAAGAAATAAACCGCGGATTGTTCAAGTTACTACTTATAGAATTACATCACGAGGTATAAACACAAGAGACACCGAGAAATCGACTGATTTACGCCAGCCGTTACATCATTCCTAAGTCACGTCCCAAATGTCGTTAGACGGTTTTTCACCGTGGCCTGCGGCTAGAGGGAAGTTCTACGAACCCTAGTGACATGATCATAGAAGAAGGGGAGGAAAAAAGGGATACTAATATAATTTGATTGATATGTCGTAGCTATCAATCCGATGAAATCACGATGATGGGTTCTAGAAATTGGAATATAGCCAATGATGGTCTGGAGTTAAGCCAAATCAAACAGATAAGAACTTAACTTTTAATATAAGAAGCTGCAATAAATTTATAGCTATACGATAACTAACATCAAAGTTCACCGAAACGTATAAACAATATTTCATTTATTTTAACGATCATAAACTACGATCAAGAAACACTAATAAAAAGCTTCAAACTTGACAACTATAATGATAATAGGATGTACATAACAAGCATCAGGCACGCCAAAGGGAAATTACGTCATGTGTACATATGTGAAGCATATTAACATTAGATTTGGCAACCAAGAACAGTACCACCTTTACATGATTGAATACTATCTACAATCTATTGAGAACAATAGAATTAAAATTTGTATTTGATTATTGCCAACAGATAAACGTAGATTTGTGTTCTATTATTGCTAACTGCGGTATTATTACAATTTGATCAATCTTTTAAAGGGTTTAGAAGTCTACTAGATAGAAATAGCTTTAAACATTTAACATCCATTACCGTAAATAATCCTGCATTATTATAATATAAAATTATTATTAATTTTATTTTAGTATTACTATTACCTACCTACTTTTATCTTAAACCTTTTTTTTTTAACATAATTATAAACACCTGTTGTCCGTGTGACCTTTATAATTAGCAATACAAAAGAGTCAAACTAAAAACACACCTAAAACTCTTCACAGTAAAGTTAACATCAGTTTTTTGTTAAAAGGACCTTACATCTTTTAGAAATTTATGAATATAATTTTTCAAAAAGGTGCATTTTCAATACCAATTTTACAAAGAATAGATGTATGGGATGTGGGTTAGAAAAAATGTCTATCCTATGAATCAATAACATCTATTGATCTCGTGCTAGCTTCGTCATCTTTAACCTCTTTCTTATTATTACTATTTTTTCTGGTTGATCCTTGTCCGCCTTGTTTGACTGATCGCCTTTAGGCGGTCTCTAAGTACCAAGAGCATCCAGGAACCAGCTGTGATCGCGTGAGGAAACAAACTAACGACTAAATTGCTGGAAATAAGAAGGTGACCACAGACTAGACACACCCCAGAACTGAGGCAAGCAAAGGAGGATCTTCAACATTTTACATGTGATGGAACTCAAACTTGACTTGTATTTCAAGTGAATAGAGCACTTAGGAGGAAATTCTTTGAACAAATAATTCTGAGTCACAGAATCCTGTGTATAGGTTGATAGGTCTTTAGGTTTAACCTTATTCGTATACTTCCTACGATTCATGTCAATAATCTCTTCTTATCCAAATGCGTAGGCATTAACAAGGCGGCGTCAATTTTTTTGTTTAAATTTCTTGGTACTCCAAACTTAACCGTTATCTCAAGGATTTAATGGTTTCAACTCCATTACTGTCTTTACATAAAAATATTTGATCATGTGAATGAAGAACTGATATTGTATAATCTTTAAGATACCTCCTGCAATTAAAACAAATGGGTGGTTCCAACACTCCTCAAGAAACAGTTTAAAGAAAGAAAGTTTTTATCAAATCTTCACAATGACAAAAATTGAATGGGTTTAAGTACCGACATAATTATTAACACTTGTATAATTGGGCAAATAGTATTAATACAACAATAAAAATAATATTTGCAAAAAGATAATTGTTGAAGATGGCTGACATAATAATTCTGTGTTCACGAACATCTATTTTTAATTATTTCTGATACAGCATGTTATTTCAAAATTATATTTGTTTACTGAATTTGTTTATTTGTATAATTAATGCATGAGGATAGTCATAAGAGAACTTTTATTGTGGACTCTTGAGCTCAGATTGTTGTCCTTATCTTGGTTTGTTTAAAACCAAAATTAAATATTTATTCTACAGTTCACAGTTGTTATTCAAACTTGTTGTTGTAACTGATCGATCAAATGACCCTGTATCAGTAAATATTGTTAGTGTTTTAAACTGGTTATGTAAACAGTAATCCTATATAACCAACCTAATCCTAATCTATGTTTTTGGTCCATAAGCTCAATATTTCTCTATTATGCTAAGTACTAAAAGCCTAATAATGTAAATATAAATGTTCTATGAAGCTACTATGGATCACTATAATATAATTGGCACTTCTTTAGATTGTTACTCCCCTTATAATGAAACAGAGGAGAGTAACAATCTAAAGAAGGTGCACGGGATGTTCTTCTTTAGACTGTTACTCCCCTTATAAAAACAGAAGTGTGATTTCCTTTGTCCCAAAGCAAATTGGATGAAACATCCCTTTGTCTTGATAGTTATTTAGTTATGAGGGAGTAACAATCTAAAGAAGTACCATATAATCTCAGTAGTTTTGAGATTGCAAGTCTAGAGAAGTACTTATTTCGGATGACTGTGTTTGGTTTTATTTTCAATTCTCTTTTAGTTGAATTCACACTGCTGAAGAGATTCAGCATTTCTCTTCCTGTTTCAATCTGCTGGAACAACCGCTTGTTAATCAATTGCTTACCTCGTTTATGCAAGTGTATGGAAACATTTTATTTATTTATGACACTGTTTTGACACTAAGATGAATGAATAGTCGTAGACATAGATAAATTGTTCTGTGTAATTTGATAAACCTCCAACTCCGATTGCAGTAATAGTTTACATATCTGTTGAATATGACTTCTTGGTTTATTTCCCTCTTAAGTTTATTAAAAGAACAAAACGACAGTGTTGCCTGCCAAAAGATTGTCTTGCTTTGAATCGTCAACTACACTTTCCTCAAGGAAATCAGTAGTCAGTGCCTATCTTACAAGCGGCCTTAACTTCAAGCCTAGAGTTCCGATACATAACATGTTACAACAATGGCTGGCCAAGCTGTTCAGCCACTACTTAGTAAACCTCACCTCGTGCACTACACCTTGTACCCGGGCTCCCTCTACGACGTACTTATTGTAATTTACACTCGGATCTTGTTCTTCTTAAACAATTGTATTTTCTATTCACAGAGTTCTTCTTGTCTGCGGTTGTACCCCAAGACATTTCAGAATTTAAAACTTGGTTTAGAAGCGTCGTTCTGCGTAATAATCACCTTCTTTTTTTGACCTTCTGGAGTTTAGGCTTTCATGTATGAATGGTTAAAACCATTTATCTATTTTTGGTTCTCTTCCAAAAGCCGTTGGTTGGCTGACAGTTGAAGTCGTAATTTTATTAATTGTCTTAACACATTCTAAAATATGTAACCTTGATCAATAATATTATCAAAAAACTAGAGACATCTAAAAACATTATAGATATGAAAATTATCAATGTAATAACAATTTAAATGCCATCCTAGTAATTAGATTATCTTTAAAATGTTATTTTAATAGTGCAGATGTTTTTAAATAGTCGAATTTATTTTTAAACTAAATAAATAAATATTTTAAAACTATTTTTAATGACATCCATTATCTTCTGCAAATTGATTTCCGAATTATCATTGAATTTTACTAAACCTTCGCTGGGTCATATCAAACTACTGTTTTTGATGTTTAGTTCACCGAACGCTCTTGACCTCAAAAATCGCTGATGTTACTCGTCTACAGTTCTAGTCTGAATTTTCATTTAATGACCTCTTGTAATAAAAATAAATTATTTAAATCTTAAGTGTAATTTAGCGTTTGTAGATATCTATCGCCGTTTCTTTTTTTGTATTTGAAACTATAATCATGCTGATGTAGCAAATATTGTGCTATAATAGTGTATCCAAAGTATATTAGATTATTCGCTCAGTATAGCAGAATAATTTTGAAGTGTTTGAAAAAAACGATAAATTTTATTTTTTCCCATATAAATTCTTTTCAGACGTATAACTAGCAGATTTTAACAGCTTTAGTAACGACGTTGTAAAAAGAAACTTTAATAGAATATAAGTGTAAAAATATTTAAGTGAATAAAACCCAAGGAATCCAAGTCAGACAAGAGAGAACATAAATGTGTTTCTAAAGAGGCGGGAGCAATAACTCAGTCTAGTTAAGAAAAAGACACCCTAAAATGGAATATGAGAACTTCTAAAGACCAAAAGAAGATAAGGGCTTATAAAGAGACGAGTCTCTCCGGATGGGCTTTGACTCAAGAGAAAACTAAGTACTGTACAGAAATCTAAACAGGTAATTCCTCCGATGTTGTGTCACCAGTTTACCTCTCTCTACAAATGGTATTGCACATCGAGTCAATTCTAGTATTATAGAAAGAAAGACTGAGTCAAGAATAAAGAATTAGAGCTTCAGACAGGTTTAACATCGAGAAAGAAACCATCTGATCAGCTGGCTGCTAAATTGTTTTTAAGAAGTCAAAACACGGTGTGGTTATAAAGTTACAAGTAGAGGCGAAGAAAGTTAGACTATTAACTTTAAAAGCTTATGAATGCGTCTACACTTTTCTTCAATGGATAAGTTATTGATACGTCAAGGAATATAGTATTCGAAGCTTGATTCTTCAGTTTATATCAAAAGATCGACTGATTTGATCATTCAAAAACAGAAATACTAAACTATTTCCCATAAATACTACTTATAAAACAATAATCGAGAATACATGATACTCCTACTAAGAGAATAAACTCGGATGTAGAGGCAATTAAACATATGTCAATACGAAAAAATAACTCATTTACCTTAACACAACACCCAACAAAGATTAGTAAAATTTATTATATATATATTGCCAACGTTTCGACACTAGATTTGTCATTTTCAACATTCACAATTACGTTATTATAGATGGCACATGATCAAAACAATACGGCTCAAAATTGATCTTATAAAAACTCGATTACTTCATAACCAAACAAAAGAACTTTAATTTGTATAACAATCAATAAATATGGACAGAATTCTTATCAATCACAACTATAATTAATATTTTATGATAAATAAACATTAGTGATAAACATACTCACTAAATTTATGAATGAAACTATAAATAACTATAACCTAACAGGAAATCAAATTAGAGAGAAAAGGAATTTAGACTCTATGTAAATATTTATTCTGTATCAATAACAATCAATAAATTTAAATTGATCAAAATTGTTCATATTATTTGCACAAGTGTTTAAAGGTTGACTATTATTAAAACCAGATGAATCAATAGCGCTGGAAAACTTTGTAAGATTTATATTAACATTTTTAGTTTAGGAAATAACAAGTACAAAATTAATGATAAAAAACCAAACAAAATTATCACTTAATTAAGCACCTATATTAGACGTTAGGTGAAAAGTTTAATCATTTATATAATCGAGTACTGTCCCTACTGCGACCACTCACCTCGAAATGATTTGTTATTGATAAGATAAGACAACCACATTTATTCCACTAAAAATATATGTTTGTTTTGATTTGTTAGTCTTCAAATAGATATAATACCTTATCTAAATTGATATCTAAATATAATTTTACTTTTATTCTAAATATAAAATTATGCCCGTTGCCACTGGCTTAACGATTCGTATTTATACAAGATACGAATAGAGACGGTTGAAGCAGAACCTAATAGTAATATGATACTAATTAAGGAACAGAAATTAAAAACCTAATCATAATATTGATACAAATAGAGGCAGTGGGTGTCTAAGCTGACGCATTAATATGATACGAAAAAGGTAATTAGAGTAGTACCAAATACTAATATGATACATATTAGAGGCACCAGATTTAGAATTTAATTCTTATATGATACAAATAGAGGAGAAATAGAGAGAATTGATCGTATCACATACATAAATTATTAGATCTTAGATTCAGAATCCCTAATAAAAAAAATAGGGATAAAATCCCAATATACTTGTAATATAAAACCTTTAATACGACGCAGGTGGGGTTTGCTCTTCTATCCTATGTTTAAAATAAGAATAGGATATATAGGTGAATAGAGAAAATTTCACAGGTGAACCTTAATTTAACCTACTGCATGGGCTTTGAATAGATTTCGGACAATCGATCCCACGTTAGCGAATAAGATTCCTAAACCAAAAAAAAATAACAATTTAGAAAAGATGATAGAGCAGATACTTTGGAAAAAGTTAAAACAAATTGTTTATTACAAGTATAAACGAGTTCTAAAAAAATAAAGTTGGAATTAATATTAATTTTAAAGCATAATTTAATTTAGCTTTGTTTTGTAGGTAAAATTTTAATTATATTGATTTTAGTTAATTAGTTGAATGGCTTGATGTTAACTCAAAAAAGTGTTAAAAAGAAGCTACTTTTACTAGTGATGCATTGCATACTGCACTCATGAATTTAGGACGTATGAAACGATAATTATTATCAGTATCCATTAATTAACTTATAATGTTGTGGTGATAATATTGCATACAAAATTGTGGTGACAATATTGCAAATAAAATTGTGGTGACAATACTGTTGCGTTACTTTCTGCTAATATGTAAAATATTATTTTTTAGTTATCCACTATATTGGCTGTCATCTTAAAAATATTAAGTGTCGAATTTTCAAATATGTAATATAAAGTTGTCACAAATGCTAAGATATTTATTACGCAAGTTATCGGTAGACAAACTTTTAAAATCCTTGATCTCTGAAATTAATAATACTACTCGTTTTCTGGTGTTATCACTAAAAGAATTATGCTTCTAACTAAAAAAAAAAAAAAAAATACAAATAAACTCGATGATACTTTAACTTCATCTATGTAAGAACTAAAAAAAAAACTAAATGAAGACCAGTTTAATTTTCACACGCAGTCAAGGACCATAAAAAAACTTACTGAAGTGTGTAAAATGTAGACCTAGTTTTTTCCCAGGAGTCTTCAAAAAAACCAATTATTGCGACAAGGGTTGAATAAGGGTTGGTTAAACACATTCATTGATTACAAATACCCTCTAAGAGAAAACAATACTTTAGAAAGAGGGTAGGTTCTTAAAATTTTCGATATATCCTGGGTATTTATAAGTAACAATAGAGTTTATACGATGTTCGCTTCGTAAAAAAAAAGGCTAAGGACCTCTGTAGTAAAAATATAAAAAACGAATATAGGGGATGAACAAGAGCATTAATATGGGAATGGGAAGGAAACAGGATGCAAAATGAAGAGGGAACGAATACAGGAAGCATGAAATTATACAGCCGTCAGGTGCTTCTTTTCTTAGTTTCATATATTACTAACTATCTACTACTAAAAACAAAATATGACCTACGAAGACTCAGGAAAAAAAGATATCATCTATAAATTGTTTACTCAACCTAGAAGTTGAAAACGAAAAATTACCCGAATGACCTTAAAAAAACAATAATAGCAACATAATATCGACTAACGTTAAAG
The DNA here is from genome assembly GCA_951217055.1 of Gerris lacustris. Taxonomy (NCBI): domain Eukaryota; kingdom Metazoa; phylum Arthropoda; class Insecta; order Hemiptera; family Gerridae; genus Gerris; species Gerris lacustris. Next base: position 18,372,365 of record OX578282.1, read on the forward strand.
ATAATAAATTAGTACAAAGGCTATACTACTGGCTATAATGTATTAGAGATTATAAACTAAATAATTTTTAAAGGAATAACATAAATTGGCTCTCTATACTTAAATTTAAATTTGTTTATTTAGCAAATAAATCTGTTTTTGTTAAATAAGAAAAATTTCAATTTATGTGGAAAAACAGTTTATGTAATTCCTGATGACCTTCATAGACGCTACAACATCTAATACAATATAACTACTTTAAAATAAGAAGTATCTTAAAATATAAAAACATCTAATACAATATAACTACTTTAAACTAAGAGGTATCTTAAAATATAAAAACATCTAATACAATATAACTATACTTTGAAATAAAAAGTATCTTAAAATATAAAAAAAAAATTAATTGCCGCGGTAAAGAAAAAACTCACTTCACAGCCTAGTAACATAATATACTATTCTAGTCAGATTTAGAAGTTACAGTAAATCAAATTTAAAGAACAAAATTTATTAATTTTATAATTAATTCATAGTGTAAAACACTAGCTATGTTGAACACAGATCAAATCAAATTTAGTTACAGTTGACTATTGCCAGTGGACTAATCATTAAAATTGTTCCAAACATTAATTTTTTTGACCTTCTTTAGATTGTTACTCCCCTTATAAACAAAACAGAGGGGAGTAACAATCTAAAGAAGGTGTACTGAATGTTCTTCTTTAGACTGTGTGATATTCCTTTGTCCCAAAGTACATTCGACGTAATTACGGACCGGACATAGTACGTTGGACTAAACACCCCTTCGTATTAATAGTTATTTAGTCAAAGTCATTTTTATTCTAAAAAAACACAAAAAAAACAGGGGAGTAACATTCTAAAGAAGTACCAACTTTTTTTTTCAATAAACTGATAAATTATATTCTTTAAGCTATATTTACTCAGAAAATGATTGAATTAACATATAATGTAAGTGATTTTCTATGTTTAAATTGAATATTTCCTTGAACAAACTCCAGGGAGTTTTTAATAGTGAATTAAAAGAAAAATAAGAGAAAAAAAAAGTTGTAAAAAAACTAACGGTAATTTATTTTCCCCTCTACAAGTAACTTAATAAGAGGAAATAGTGGGAAAAACAGGAATTATGCATATTCAAAGACATGAAAATGAAAGAGAAGAGTAGGGGAGTTTAAAAAAAGCTTAACGCATTTAAAAAATAATACTATTATATATTTATATATATATATATATATATATATATATATATATATATATATATATATATATATATATATATATATATATATATATATAAACTAATTAAATAACATAGCAAATAAAAAAAATAATAACACAAGAAGGGAATTTTTTCCTTTTTTTACCTATCAAAAACTCCAAACGTTCCCATAATCGGAAATGCAAAAGTTTAAAAACATACAAGACATGGAGTTGGTGTGGACTTTTTATCCCTTTATTATTCCTTACTACTACTGGCTTCCTCATACTAAAACATTTAATTAAAGCTACTGATTATAATATACAACTTAAAGTGTATAAAAATAAAACGATTAAGAGTCCAAAAAAAAAAATAAAAAATGCACAAGAAAGTGATGCTCTTGAAATTTCACACAAGGTAAAGCATTAAAATACATTGTGTATACGACATCTTGCTCATAGGTTTTTTTATTTTTTAATTTTATAATTTTATTTTTAAGTTTTAAAACTAATAATATTCAGTTTACTATGAGATAATAATAATTAACAAAAAAAAAGATTGCCAATAAGTGTAACACATAGCTTCCTCGCATCCTATCACGTATTTTATCAATTTTATGCTTTAAAATATGCTCATAAAATATTTGTTCTTCAGGACGATGACATAGCTTCCGTTACCTACGGTAAGTTCGGAGGCAAAAGTCCTTTCCCGTCATTTGCTGCATCAGAGGAATTCAGCAGTTAGAAAATTTTTCCCGAAAAGCGAAGCTAATGTTAGCACAATAACATGCTATCGTTAGTGTTTTTTATTAGCATTATAAAATAAAAGAAAGTAATTAATTAATAATTCTGGATCAGCGATTTTTGAAGTTGGCTTGCTTAAAAACATTATATGTAACTTAATATAATAATACAATTATTATGTATTTTGACTTCGATTACATCTTTTTTAGTCGATGAATAATCATTATTGAATAATCATATTAGATAGACCAAATAATTATCATTTTGTGCTATGAAAACACGTTTATCAATTTATTTCTTTTATCAAATGGAGAAACTCACGAAGTCTTACCACAAAATTGAAAATAATCTCAAAGAAGATTTTATATAATTAAGAATTAATCAGGAAATACCATTATTATCTATATCCTCCACCCTACTTTCGTTTTATCAAAATTGATATTATATTATGTGGTTTTTAAATTTCAGTAGAAATACTCAACCAGTTAGATGGCTAGCTGTAACCAACAGCTAGCTAGTCTAGGAATTGAAACCACATCTGTGATCAACTATAATGGCCAATCAAAAATGATTAACTTTAAATAGATGAGTCAACTGCACTCCTACTCGAGCTACCATCTAAGTTGTGACCAACGATGATGACCAACCAATGATGATTAACTTTATTAATGGGTGGGCCAACTACACTCCAACACGAGCTACCATCTAAGTTGTGACCAACGATGATGACCAACCAATGATGATTAACTTTATTAATGGGTGGGCCAACTACACTCCAACACGAGCTACCATCTAAGTTGTAACCAACGATGATGACCAACCAATGATGATTAACTTTATTAATAGGTGGGCCAACTACACTCCAACACGAGCTACCATCTAAGTTGTAACAAACGATGATGACCAACCAGTGACGATTATCTTTAAATAGGCGGGCCAACTGCTCTCCTACACGAGCTACCATCTAAGTTGTGACCAACGATAATGACCAACCAACGATGCAACTTTAAATAGATGGGCCAACTGGTCTCCTACACGAGCTACCATCTAAGTTGTGACCAACGATAATGACCAACCAGTGATGCTAGTTTAAATAGATGGGCCAACTGGTCTCCTACACGAGCTACCATCTAAGTTGTAACCAACGATAATGACCAAACAATGATGCAACTTTAAATAGATGGGCCAACTGGTCTCCTACACGAGCTACCATCTAAGTTGTGACAAATATTAATGACCAACCAATGATGATTAACTTTAAATTTAAACAGGGGGGCCAACTCCACTCCTACACGAGCTACCGAGGCACTTCCACTTAATGATGAGAAATTTCATCATTTTTACAATAATTTAATACAAATCAATTTCACGAAAAGGATTATCGATTTGGTAATGATTTCTTAAGAACAATAATAAATATGCTTGCACAAACAAAAACGAAAATCTAAGTAATTCGATCAAATATAAAACGATAACGTTGCAAATATTTCTAAGATTATACACAATTAGATCAATATTGCAATTACGTTTTTTTCATGAAACAAGATATTTTGATGACGAGAAAAATCGAGTTCTTTTGACGTAATTAATAAAATAAGTCTAAAGTGTCACCTTCCAATTTACTGAGAAAAAAGGTGAAATATAAATTAATTGTTTATCATTTATTGTTATCAGGAAAAATATAGGTCAAATGTTTTTGTATTTACAAAAAAAATGAGGAAATATAAAATTAAAAGTAAATATTTTTTTAAATATCAAGGAAATAGATCAAATTTTTAACTACGAAAATATTTAACTCTTTAATTTTTAAAACATATTTTTATTATATTTTAAGCTTAATGTAGATATTCTAAAGATGTTTGTCACTTAAAAGTGACTAAGTTCAAGTGTTTTTCGGTCAGCATCAAAAGAGGCTGCTTATTATTTTATTATATTGACCACTCTTAAGTGTTGTTTAAAGTGTAGAGGCAATTATGCATTTCGTGCCAAGCGTCCCGTCGTACACTGGTGTACAGCATTCTCGAATTTAGTGGTCAATCTTATCTTGCCCAACGAGGTCACTGTTAGTGTATAATTATCATCAATTAATTTTTTAAGGGTTCTCAAGAAACTTCTATAATTAACCTAAGAATTATTTTAACATTAAAACAAAGGCAAAAAAGTAAAATATATAAACACTCAATATTATATTTATCAAACACTCAAACTCTCTTTTCTGTCTTCAAACACTTTTTAATAAAACTCAAACTCCGAATTTATCCTTTTGTGGGATAAAAAGATATGAAGAGTAATGCTCACAATGTGAGTTCCTTGTATTATTATTCTTTAAAGTTCTAAATGAATCCGATTTCGTTCATGTAGTTGAAATCACAAGTTGTTAAAATCTAAAACTGGCACTTCTTTAGATTGTTACTCCGCTTTAAAGAAATAAAGAGGAGGAAGGTGTGAGGAATGTCCTTCTTTAGACTGTTACTTCCCTAATAAAACAGAACTGTAATATTCCTTTGTCCCAAAGTACATTAGACTAAGCATCCCTTTGTCTTAATAGTTATTTAGTCAAAGTTATTTATTACCTAAAAAACATAGGGGAGTAATAATCTAAAGACCCTAAAACTTATAAGTATTGATAAACCGAGGCAAATATTAATATTTGATTGATAATATAATCATATATTACTCATCAAAAAAAGGTGTTAAGGACTAAACTAAACGAACAATATAGTAAATAAAACTTATAGTGCACAAATATGAATATTCTTAAACTAAGATTTAAAGAAACACACACACAAAAAAAATATTAGCATAGAAGTTTTATAACTTAAAAACATTGGGTTGAAAATAAATCTTGCACTAATGATACGGTGAAAGAAAAAGATACATAAAACATGTAGACTAGATTGGAAGGTGTAGTTTGTAAATGTTAACACGTAGGTTTTGATACAGTGTTACAATAACACGGAGTTATATATCAAAGTGGGCGTTAAGTATGTAGGAACAGACAGACGTGCGGGAAATATGACATGTGGGCCATATCAAACACCGAGAGACAAGTCTGAAACATGTGGATACTGGGATAGGCTTGCCCTTGCCTTTTGTACTTAAGGGTGGATTAAGGCTTCAAACGTACACGTCGGAACCAAACTACAAGGCTACAGGTATAATTTTGGTTCCTTCCATACCTTTTTTTTTATATTTATTCCTGCCCTTCTTCAGATGCTTTTCTATGAAGTCTGAAGAAGACAGCTGGTACTACAATAGAAGCCTCTCTTTTTGCCCTAGCGCCCTAAGGAGTACCTGATGCCCTATCTCAGGTCTTTTTCTAAATAACGTAAGATTGAGATTGAAGTAATAAGTAGACGAGATGAAAAAAATTAAAGGTAGACAGGTAAGTAGATTAGGACATTAATACCGAGACGGTGGATCAATCGAGACAAAAATCCGGACAAAGACGTATTTAATTCAGGAAAAAATTATTGAATCAAGATATGAAAGAACTCAGATATGAAATATGAGAGATAAAAAATAAATTAAGCCCTCAAAAGACAAATTATTTCAAAACCAAGTACTTAATCGGTTTAGACAAGGTTGAAAGTTTAAGATATTAATCCTAATTTTACATCAAACCATTTATATATGGTAATGGCATAAGGTTAGCTTAATTCTACAAAACGAGAAACACGTGGTGCAAATTAATTTGTAATTTGATGATCCTTCAAGATAACTCATAAGTTTCAAAAAATCGCCTAAAAACTATAAACATTTTCTTCATTAAAACAGTCAAAAGGTTTTAGTACTAAATAAATATTATCTAGTAAAAGTGTTATCTCATAAAGCTTATATGATAAAAAAATGATCAACGAATAAGTTATCATTTGCTTCATTGAATTTCTTTTGTGGTTACCATAACCAGAAGATATTTTATGCAGTTGTTGTCACACAATATTACATATTTATGACACATATCACAGTGTAATATTAACTTTAAAGAAGAAATGTAGATACTAACACCATTACAAATTATGATATCTGAATATGAGTGAAATATTACGGTAATACGTTGAACAAAGATTGCTTACAATGGAAAAGTATAAAATAGAAATAAACTCTATAATATGTTCTACATAAGCGACCAGGATATCTATCATATTTTCATATATCACTAGAACAAATTATTTTCATGCATTACACAATGTATAACATCGATTTTGAATGTATAATAATAAACGAAAAAGAAGCATAAAAGAGAGAAAAAAAATTCTGTAATTTTTTTTTTTTTTTTAAACAATTTTGCATTAAGGCGTCTTCTTTATCTCGAGTTACAGTAGTTAACCTGTATTTAATTTCATCTCAAAAAAATGTAAATAATACTGTTACCAGAAAACATTTTGTTAATTTGTTTTGTTCTCATTTAAATACGTGACATATATCTAGATATTATTACAGGTAATGTAATTCTACATTGTTAAAAAAAATCTAAGAGTTCAATAAGCTATTTGATACTATTTCAAAGAAATTTTTCAATTTATTTAATTAAAAATTTTGAGTATAATATTGCTTAAATGTTTTAGAAATATGATCAGTGGGTAAAAATATAATTCGTTTTTTTTAAACGAAAATAATTTTTATTTAATTTTTAACAGATTCAAGATGGGATCAATAACACAAGTACCTAATACTTGTAAGTACTTCTATAGATAATATACTATCTTCTAATTATTCAATTTATAGCCTATATATATATATATATATATATATATATATATATATATATATATATATATATATATATATATATATATATATATATATATATATATATATATATATAAGGATCAATAGTATACGATTAAATAAAATTACTTGTTACAATAAACATTATTATAGTTTTTCAACATAATAGCTGCATAATAAATTAATCATAAATGTCATAACATCTTATGCTACTCGCAAGTACATCTTGTGATAATAAAACATCTTTGTAGTTCAATTATTAGCTAATCCATGTAATAACAATAGCATAAAAGTATGCTAGCATATACTAAAATATCTTCTAGTTGTTCAATTATTAGTTAATCTAATGCATATATAAGAATAAATAGCATTAGTATACTCGCTAGTACATCTTGTGACAGTAAACAATCTTCTAGATGTTCAATTATTAGTTAATCTAAATCTAATGCATATATAAGAATCAATAGCAGTAGTATACTCGCTAGTACATCTTGTGACAGTAAACAATCTTCTAGTTGTTCAATATTATTAGCTAATCTAATGCATATAATATCAACAGCATAAGTATGCTCGAATATACTGAGCAATCTTCTACTTGTTCAATTATTAGCTAATCTAATGCATAATATAAGAATCACAAGAAGAAGTACACAAGAACATTTTTGCTGCATTTTGGAGTTCATAATCATAGAAAAAACAAGTCTTTCCAAAAACACTATATTGCAGCAAAGCAATTATGACCTCTGAATAAGGTCATCTTCTAATTTTCTTTTTTAATTTTTAGCTAATCCAACGCATATAAGAATCAACAGCATTAGTATATTCGCAATTACTTATATGATAATGAACAATCTTTGATCAATTCAACAAAGATACATTCAAAGTAATTATTATTGTTTTTCACATTTGTTTGTTTTATTATTTATTTACATTGTTATATCTACTGATAATAATTTATCTTATCAGTATTGAGAAATAAAAAAAGTGAAGTGTTTATAATCAGCTTTATCATTACTGATAAATGAAGTACTTTTTTGTTGCAGATGCAAAATATATGTTTACTTAGACATTTTAACCATTTCCTATTCCTTAAATCGTTTAAGAGTAATCGATAATAAAAAAAAAGTAATCCCAAGAAAGTTGAAACTAATCCAACTGGTTGGAAGTATGAAGACTGAGTTATTAGGTAAGCATAAGAACAATATTGAGCAAGCATAAGCATATATTCCAGACATAAACACCTGCTCCTTCAATCTTTTAGAAAATTCCAGTCGTAAACAAGTTAAAATATGAACAACTAAAGTCTAGGAATTAATCAAATAAGTTATTTTAATTATTTTATAAAATGTAATTCATTTTACTTAATATTTTAATAATAATTCTAGCTTAAAAGAATTAGTAAAAGTAATTATTATGGCAAACAAACTCAAATTGATTAACATACAGGAATATTTAATTAAATAAAAGGAATAATCTCAAGGATTTTACCGGTAATAGATTGGAAAAACTCGTATTTATAAAAAAGCAAAGTTTAAAAACACTTCTTTACGATTTATCTATTAAAAGTAGCTCTTGATATGTTATTTTAGTAAATTTAACTGTTTAGGGAGTACAATATAATAAGTTAATTATCATACAACAATAACATTAAGTTAAAGTATTATTAACTCTAGTTATTGTTCTATAAAAATCTCGGATGAAATAAGCATTTAAGAAGAAGATTTATATAAAATTAACAATTAATAAATAAACATAAAGAATGCAAATAATAAAACCATTTAAGTAGAAGATTTATATAAAATTAACAATTAATAATAAGTAAACATAAAGAATGCAAATGATAAAACCATTTAAGTAGAAGATTTATATAAAATTAAAAACTAATAAGTAAACAAAGATGCAAATGATAAAAGCATTTGTAAACAACATGTTGAAAATATTGTTTACAAGATGTGTTATTGCTTATATCTTGATTATTGTTTATATTACAAACGAAATATATGTTTTATTTGAAATATAACCAAGTTTAAGAGGTTAAATAAATAATTATAAGATTGAAAAATAAATGAATTACCTGAGTAATTTGTTAACTCCTTTTGTATAATTCCAGAGTAAATAAAAAATAGGCACACACGAAAAAAATTAATGTTTATGACCACGAAACGTTTAAAATAACAGTTTATATATATATATATTAAAACAAATCTAAAACTTAACGCGATAATGAGCACTTAAACACGATTAGTTTGCTCGAAACCGGCGTTCACTTTGACATTAGAAGGTTCAAAAAGTACGTAAATAATAGAGTGAGTTAATATAAAAAGATCGGTGGGTTTAAAGAAGCAAGACACAGGTGTGTCGGTAGTCTGACTTGTTGCAGCGGAATGAGAAGAAGTACCAAGGTAAGGTAGAGCGATGTTAGCGCTACTAGCGGGAGCCGGGTAAACTATACACATTCCCACCACCGGACAACTTGCAACCTGCTCCTTCGAAGGTATCTTACCTTCTGTATTATCTAAGAACTTTAAAGCATCAACTTCAGGTTAGTCCACCTTAACTTAAAGTACAATACTGGTAATGAACGATGTTAACTCTTCAGGAATTATTTTAGTTGATTAAGGATCTCTTAAAACTAGGGCACTTCTTTAGATTGTTAAGTACTCCCCTTATAAAAACCAGAGGGGAGTAACAATCTAAAGAAGATGTACGGAATATTCTTCTTAAGACTGTTACTCCCCATATAAAAACAGAAGTGTGATATTCCTTTGTCCCAAAGTACATTAGACTAAACATTCCTTTGTCTTAATAGATACTTAGTCAAAGTCATTTATATTTTTAAAAATACATGGGGGAGTAACAATCTAAAGAAGTAACAAAACTAGAATCTTTTTTTATGGTTTCTTCGCACTTAAAAGGTTATACAACGACTTTAAGAATTTAAAGTACTCCTCAACTTAAAGAACAAAACTGGTAAATAAAACTATGTATGTTAGATTTTGGAGTTATATTCTTAGGCTTAGATTAAATTCTCTATACAACAATACATACTGTTAAAACTAGATTTTTTTGGAGGAAGTTTTATAATTAAAACTTAAGAAGATATTTAAGAATAGTTAAGGTCCTAACCTTAAGTCAACCTTAACTTAATCCTAACCTTAACTTAAACCTAACCTTAAGTCAATCTTAACTTAATCCTAACCTTAACTTAATCCTGACCTTAACTTAAACCTAACCTTAAGTCAACCTTAACTTAAAGTACAGACGTATTAATATTGAGCAATATTAACTCCTCAAATAAATATTGTTTTATTAAGAATACTTTCTAAAAAAAAAAACAGCTATTAAAACTAGATCCCTTCCTAGAAAGGACCATCACATAAACATTGGCTATTATAATTTCAAGGTCTACAGACATTCCTTTGGAACCCGATAACTTGCGGCCCCCTTTGGTACCTTGTATATTACCTAAGAACTTAAGTATTCTATTCATATACCTGAGCAAATAGATCCTTCTGAAGTTTATAAAATGCAGGTATTGAAGAGAAAATCGTGTAGATTTTTATCAACTAGAGAAATGTTTGTTTTACAATAAACTTTTATAAAAGCAACAAAAATAAACATTATTTAAAACGTTAATTTATTCATGTTTTTAACATAATATATGTAACATGCAGCCAATAAATTAACATTAACAAATTTATTAAATAATAATAAAGAACTGGAATATTTAGAATTTGGTCCTTCTTAAAGATACGTACACTACTCGATTAGTACAGGGCCCAGGATGTTTTTATTTATTTATTTATTTTTTTTTTTTTTTTGGTGGTGCCGAATTTATTTAAAATTATTATTATTAATAATAGCATCTGTGCTATGAATAAAAGCATTTAACACCGGTGTTTAGGGGAAAACTAAGTATTTAGGAGGAGATATGACATCATTATTGTTAATAAACAAGTATGCTGCTTTGCTTTACATTTAAAGAATAGATAACCAAATTTTTAAGTTTTAGGTAGTATTCTTACTACGGAAAGATTAAATTTTAATTTAAATAAATAAAAAGAATAGATAACTCAAATAATTTTAGGGGAATTTTGAAATATAGGTGACTAAGTAAGTCAATATGTATTCAATGAATAGAGATGACAACTCTAGAGTTTGGGAGCGATAAATTAATTTGCTAGTTACTAATATCACTATTGTTAATTATAATAATTATGATTTAGGGAACAGGTTACAACTCTGGTGTTTAGGGGAGAATAGGTATTAAGGGGATATCAACTGATGTCACTATTGTTAATTTTATCCAACTATGAGGTAGGAACAGGTTGCAACTTTGGTGTTTAGGGGAGAATAAGTATAAGGTGATAACGAATATACGTCACTATTGTTAATTTTATCCAACTATGAGGTAGGAACAGGTTGCAACTTTGGTGTTTAGGGGAGAATAAGTATAAGGTGATAACGAATATACGTCACTATTGTTAATTATCTAACTATGAGGTAAGAACAGGTTACAACTCTGGTGTTTAGGGGAGAATAAGTATTAAGGGGATATCAACTAATGTCACTATTGTTAATTTTATCTAACTATGAGGTATGAACAGGTTACAACTCTGGTGTTTAGGGGAGAATAAGTATTGAGGGGATAACAACTAATGTCACTATTGTTAATTTTATCTAACTATGAGGTATGAACAGGTTACAACTCTGGTGTTTAGGGGAGAATAAGTATTAAGGGGATAACAACTAATGTCACTATTGTTAATTTTATCTAACTATGAGGTATGAACAGGTTACAACTCTGGTGTTTAGGGGAGAATAAGTATTGAGGGGATAACAACTAATATCACTATTGTTAATTTTATCTAACTATGAGGTATGAACAGGTCACAACTCTGGTGTTTAGGGGAGAATAAGTATTAAGGGGATAACGAATATACGTCACTATTGTTAATTATCTAACTATGAGGTAAGAACAGGTTACAACTCTGGTGTTTAGGGGAGAATAAGTATTAAGGGGATATCAACTAATGTCACTATTGTTAATTTTATCTAACTATGAGGTATGAACAGGTTACAACTCTGGTGTTTAGGGGAGAATAAGTATTGAGGGGATAACAACTAATGTCACTATTGTTAATTTTATCTAACTATGAGGTATGAACAGGTTACAACTCTGGTGTTTAGGGGAGAATAAGTATTAAGGGGATAACAACTAATGTCACTATTGTTAATTTTATCTAACTATGAGGTATGAACAGGTTACAACTCTGGTGTTTAGGGGAGAATAAGTATTGAGGGGATAACAACTAATGTCACTATTGTTAATTTTATCTAACTATGAGGTATGAACAGGTTACAACTCTGGTGTTTAGGGGAGAATAAGTATTAAGGGGATAACAACTAATGTCACTATTGTTAATTTTATCTAACTATGAGGTATGAACAGGTCACAACTCTGGTGTTTAGGGGAGAATAAGTATTAAGGGGATAACAACTTATGTCACTACTGTTAATTTTATCTAACTATGAGGTATGAACAGGTTACAACTCTGGTGTTTAGGGGAGAATAAGTATTAAGGGGATATCAACTAATGTCACTATTGTTAATTTTATCTAACTATGAGGTATGAACAGGTTACAACTCTGGTGTTTAGGGGAGAATAAGTATTAAGGGGATATCAACTAATGTCACTATTGTTAATTTTATCTAACTATGAGGTATGAACAGGTTACAACTCTGGTGTTTAGGGGAGAATAAGTATTGAGGGGATAACAACTAATGTCACTATTGTTAATTTTATCTAACTATGAGGTATGAACAGGTTACAACTCTGGTGTTTAGGGGAGAATAGGTATTAAGGGGATATCAACTGATGTCACTATTGTTAATTTTATCCAACTATGAGGTAGGAACAGGTTACACCTCTGGTGTTTAGGGGAGAATAAGTATTGAGGGGATAACAACTAATGTCACTATTGTTAATTTTATCTAACTATGAGGTATGAACAGGTTACAACTCTGGTGTTTAGGGGAGAATACGTATTAAGGGGATAACAACTAATGTCACTACTGTTAATTTTATCTAACTATGATGTATGAACAGGTTACAACTCTGGTGTTTAGGGGAGAAAAAGTATTAAGGGGATAACAACTAATGTCACTATTGTTAATTTTATCTAACTATGAGGTAGGAACAGGTTGCAACTCTGGTGTTTGGGGGAAGATTAAGTATTAAGGTGATAACGACTACCATATTGTAAATATATAGCTATGATTTAGGGGAATAGCACACAACTCTAGAGTCTGGGAGATACAACTTATTAATTTGATTGTTACTAACATTACCATTGTTAATTTTATAACTAAGATTTGGGTTAGAAATATGATTTTGGTTGGGAAAGATCAAGTAAAAAGGTAATATCGAATCACTATTGTTTTGTTAACTATAAAACTAAGCATTGGAGAATTGCTAACAACTCCGGAGTTTGAGGGAGATTTTGAATTACGTCGATGAGGACTAAAGTCACAGAACACAGCATAAAATTAAGGCAATGATTCTCCCTACTTTATAATGACTATGTTAATGTAACTCTCACCGCTTCCCAGTAGATAACGTTATTATAATTTGCAAGTATATAATTTCATCGCCATAAACAGATAATAAAATAACAGGGGGATCCACAACGTAATAAAAGTAATCAGATAATTATTAGTAATCAAATGGGATCAACCACCTTACATGTATTCGTGAATCTTAAATTGGACAAATTAAATCCACAGCAAGACATTAAAAAAGATCTCTTATTTTTTTTATTTTTTTATTTTTTTTTAAAAAAAAGAACCTAAAAGTAAACTATTATTACAATCAGTTAGAAACAGTTATTCCATCGTTTCTACTTCTGATTCACAATTTACATTAACAAAAAACCAGAGGGAAAAACAAATCATATGAAAATTGCACTTAATAACAACGAGTTAGTTCATCTAGTTCCTTAAATCCATTTCTTTCCTTATTTTCCGAATAAAAAATTATTTAAAAGGTAATATGATTTTAGATTGAATAAAAATAGTTCAAAATCTTACGTAAAAATTAGATGTGTTAAACCGGAATCAGCAGCTTAATGATGAGAAAAAAAAATGTTTACATACATTAAACAAATACTTTCAATATTACTTCCTTACAATGAATAGATTCTCTTTAATATATTATTCTTGCATAAATTTGTAGAATCAGTGAAAGTCAATATTATCGTATATTGTGATTTTTTTACGGGAAGTTCCGCGTATGGAGTAAAAAAACAATTTTTTTGGCAATTTGTCTATATAGGTTACACTTATAATACAAATTTACTATAACCATAAAAAAATGGTTTATTATTTTTTTTTTTTAAACTTACTATATCCACAAAAGAATCATTTAAAAGGAGTGACGTAAAAAATTGTTTTTTCGTAGATGCATTTTACTGTACAAAAAACTGTAACAAAAAAAATCTTTTATGGAGGTGTAAAGTCATACTCCAATATCTTTAGCTAACTATTAAACACAGGTAGTACTATAAAGGAAAGAGCAAAATCACTTCTAGTATTTAACTTTAGGTACCATTTATAAAATAAGGATAGAGAAAATAAACATTTTCTTTGCAGTAGTTAAATATTAATGATACATGCATGATGATATAATATTGATTAAGGATGAAAATAAAATCTTTTATTTTGAAGCATAGATATAGTAATACTACTTTCTAAGCAAAAATTATAATCACTCGTTCTATTACCTATATTCCATATAAAAAGTTTGTTCTGCAGTCCAATACAGTGAATTAGAAGTACTTCTTTAGTTTGTTACTCCCCTATGTGTTGTAAGAATATAAGTGACTTTAAAAAAATAACTATTAAGACAAAAGTGATGTTTAGTTCAATTTTGGGACAAAGGAATATCACTCTTCTGTTTTTATAAGGGGAGTAACAGTCTAATGAAGTACATTCCGTACGGCTTCTTTAGATAGTTACTCCCCTCTGTTTTCTTTATAAGGGAGTAACAATCTAAAGAAGTGCCAAATTATAAATGATGATAATTTAAAATAATAGTGTAATCTTAAGTGTAGATAGTTATTACAAATCAAAGAAAAGAGTTTTAATAGACACGTATAATTACTTTTAAAATTTAAATTTAATTTTTAAGTTTTTAGTAGTATTCATACTACGGAAAGTTAAAATTTTAATCAAATTATAATTATTATTAACACTGGGAGATAGACAGAGAAAAATAGACTTAAGTTAGAGATAGTTAGTTAGAGATAAGTTAGTTAGAGTAGGGATTTAGAGAGAAAATTTAAGTTAAAATTTTCATAAATACTCAGCATCTGTGACAACTGTATAGTTTTTTTTTGGAAAATTCACACTTATTATTTACAAGATGGCGGCTAATATGGTGGACGACAAAACAAACGTTTTTAGACAGCATGGCGTGTTGGTTGTAAGAAAAGAAAATGTAAATATTATTTCATTTCAATTCTTTGCTGCCATTTTGAAAACAAATAGGGCCCGGAATGGGGGTGTTAAAAAAATGTTTATGTCCATACCAGCATGTCACGCATAATTTTAAAGCTTATAAGAATAAGTAAGTTTTCCCCCTGAAAAACGTATTCTGGTAGCAATATTGGAAAAAAAATATCGGCATATATGTATAGAGCAAAATAAAAATAAAATGTACGCGATTTCCAGATGCGCCGCATAATTAGTATAATCAAGACAACTTGTATGGTGTCGAACATAACATAAACCAATAACAATATTAAATACCCTATGTAAATAATATCAAACACCCTACAGAACGAAAAGAAATTTACCACACACACACTTAAAGTGAATTATGAATGAAAATGACATAAAAGTTATTCTCGGATCCGTGAAATATGAATGGGACAGAATTTTGTAAATTTATTCTTTAAATCCTTACAGCTTTAGCCCATATATAAAGATAAATAATCCTCTTTGTATCTTTTATCTTTTAATAGTCTTGAATTTTCTACAGTTCTTTTAAGAGGGATACTAAATCTACAACCATCATTTAACTTCTCTACATCTTTAACTCTTAAGAGGGTATGGAAGTAAAAAAAAAAGTTTTATTTTATTTTTAAAACAGAGATGTTATATTAAGCCTGAAATCTTTTATTGGTTTAACGGAGTGGAAAAATAATTTGAGCAAATATCAAATTTTAGGGTCTAAAAAAACTTTTTATTTTTCCTTTTTAGGCATTAATTTATTGTTTCCGAGCTCACCAAAGGTTCCGAAAGCATTGGGATCATTCTGAAGACCAATTTTGTTTCATGTTTCCGAATTAGAAAATATATTCCTGGACAGAAATCTTATCAGAGAGCATTTTTGATCTCGTATCGGTCTAAACATTTTTTGCGAACAACTATATCTTATCTGAAACTACACTCTGATTTTAATGCGAAATTTGGACGCATCCAATTTATTCGTCAAAAAGTAAATGATAAAAGAATAAGAGAGCTTTTGTGATACATTAAATCTAACGGTAAGCTTGACCAGATCTAAAATTAGAATTTGACGTCACGTAACAAAGGACAGGTTACAATAAAGAACACATTCCGATTTAGAAAAGGGAAAATGAGTAAATTATAAATAAGTTGATTATAAAAAAATTATTTTTAAAAACAAGCTTTTATTCGTATTCTTCTCAGCAAACCTTTTCATTTGATAGCCCTATCATGGGCGTGCTTAAAAAAATAACTAGTCCACCATCTTGGGCTGTCCGCCATATTGGATTTAGAATGACGTCAATTTCCTAACCATGCATTGTCATACAAACTAAAAGTGTATGCAAATGCTAAAATTTCAATTGAATCGGTTGAGAATAACTGCTTTAAAATTCAGTTGCAAGATTTGACCCTAACATACGTACACAAATACATACAAACATTGCTAGTTAAATAAAAGCTTCTTAAATAGAAGTTGTGAAAAATGAATAATCCCTAGGGATTACCGTGTCTTAAAGTGCCTCACAGAATAAACTTTTTAATGAAATTATCATAACAGGTAGGTTTGTATAGTTGATATTTTGTGGAGTTATTTTTTCAGCCAGAAGATATTAACATGAACAAAAATTAAAGAGTGTTTAAAGCAAGTTTTAGACTAATAATCACATATGAAGCCCAAATATTTGGTAAATAGTCGAAGAAATGAAAAAAATTAAATAGATATTTTATGAAAAAAATGTTTATGCTTCCACAAACACTCCCAACTATGTCATAACAATGGGAACGGGATTGATGCACTAAAGATTTGATAAAACACTTTAAATATACATAAATAAAAACACTCAGTCTAAATAACAGCAGAATTTCAATTTTTTGCAAACGAGATAATGAAAAGGAAACCATTTTGGTATTCAGAAGGTGAAAAATGGCTCAAGACTGGGTACTAACTTAAAGGTAGATTTAAATGACCTCAGAGTTCAATTAAGGAAAATTATGGCTAGGATAGAAATGACAGACAGACTTGAAACTATTTCAAATGCAAGAAACTCACCATTCCATCCCTTATATATTGAATTAGTTAGCAAAAAACCACCCACACCCTCAAGTCACAGCAAAATATAGGATAGGTAATATAGTTATGTATATGTATAGCAAGTTAGATATTTAAATCCATGGGTGAGCTTCTATATATAAATTTTAGTTATGGACGACAAGACCATAGATCTCTCTGTAATTCATGTTCAGTTGAAGACAACTTCCACCTTTTTGCTTTTTGTACAGTACTCTCTGAGTATCTAGTGTCCTTCTTTGATGAGGGACGCTTCCCAAAAGAGAAATATCTCCATATAAAGGCTAGACTGTAACTCTGTGTAGAAGTGCTCGCACAAATTGCTTCCTACTTGAGAGCAATATGTGGGTATAGGGCAAGTGCTCATAAAAGAACCTAACTATGAGTAGTTCAAAAAATAAATAACAAGCAAATAATTTAGTCACTAATTATATGAATGTAAACTTCCTGCTGACGTCTTCTAAGCTATGGAGTTACATATTCAAGCAAATTCAGCAATGTTTAATTTTTTAAGTACAACATATAAGTAAAAATATTTAATATAAACTTGCACACTGCAAACTGATCTCGACATCTTTTATAACAAATTTGAAACCCCGGTTTATAGTAAATATAAGTCACTGACATTTTTTCACAAAAAAAACCACGGTCAATTTTGCGTTTTGATTTTTATTTACAATCATTGAGCCATAAAAATCTCAGTAGAAACATCTTTTTTAAAACATAAGTTTAAATATGTTTATCTCCAGTAGGGAGAAAAAGTTATGATTTTGAATTAGTTTAGAGGGGGTAAAACAGGTCTTTTCATCCCTGAACTCAAAAAGTAGGGAGAAAAAGTAAAAGTAGGGCGAAAAAGTAAAGTAGGGCAAAAAAGTAAAGATTGCAACTTAATTACTTTATAAATAGTAGAAAATGAATGGGTAATGTAATGAAGTTGTTGAAATCAGGTTGGCGGCACTGCGCTTTTTTGACCATGTTTATCTTTGTTTATAAACTGGATCTAAATAATCTTCTATTTGAGTTTAATTCCAATTCTTATTTGTTTTTAATATTGAATCTCTTATATCTGCTATTAAAAGTGCTAATAATTATTGTTATTTATTAAAATAATAAATAAAAACTGTGCAATGGACGAAAATGTGTATTTTCTTCCTACTGGAGATAAAATATTGCATGTACCTCGTGAGTAAAGTGCCATTATTCCCCTCGCGATAATTATCTCCCTCGGCTGCGCCTCGGGAGCTAATTAGTTATTCCCTCGGCTTCGCCTCGGGATTTAGGGACCACGGTTCCTTCGGCTTCGCCTCAAGAACCAACTTTTTCGCTCAGGGAATAATGGCTTACGTTACTCCCTAGGTGCATAAATAACTATTTCTTTACTACATGAAAAATGAAATTTTTCCCTTACCCTTTCCCAGGTGTTTTTATTATTTATTGACTCAACGAGCAAAGGCTGGCCGTAGGCCAGCCAAGACCGGCGACTTTATAGATGACAATAAACAATGGCATCTTAGGTACGGAAAATGAGAGCTCTAAGTGGCCTAGATAAATGTTTCGGGAGAACATACAAAGAAAATCATATTTTCTTTTTTATTATGTTTCGGGCGAACAATAAAAATCTTATGTTCATTTTTTTGCAAATTGCATTAGCTTCAGCAATTTTTCGGATTTCAAAAATTCTTTCTATGTATTATCCAACAGAGTACTTCAAGTTACATCTTTTGTGAATTATACTTCAAAAGTGTCAACGAATTTATTTTGAATCAGAAGCTGTAAAACTAGTTATATAATTACTTATTACTGCAATATAAACTATCTTTGAAGGTTACGTTCCCTAAAGTAATTTTAAACTCAGTCTATCTCAAATTTGAAACTATTATTTTATAAAAATTACAAGGCTTCTAAAAAAAAAGAGCATGACCTCTTAATAACTTAATCTAAAAAGCGTGCTCTTGAAAAAAACTATATATATATATAATATATATATCCTTCCTTATTATATAAGAAATATAGGAAATAATAAGAAAAAACCTTGTATTTCGAACAATTTTGAAAAAAAATGGTGTTGCAATTTGAAAAGTTTTGAAGAGCATTCACTCGAGAAAATACAATACGTTTGTACGACATATAAAAAAAAATTGCAAGGTTAATTTCTTCCAAGAACAATGAACTAAGAAACAAAAGCGACAAAAAATTGTGTACAGTTTGGAATTATTAAATATATATATATATATATATATATATATATATATATATATATATATATATATATATATATATATATATATATAAAATTTGTTATTTATTTATATATTAAAAAAGAAGAACAAAGGAAGAACGACTGCGAAAAAGCCTTATATAAGTGTAAAAAAAATGGTAGATGAAACTCATGGGACACTAGTAATAGTACGATATTAATGGCATTAAATTATTTCATAATGCTACCATATAAAGACAAAAAAAATCATATTAAGAATGAAAATGTGGAATCAGAACAGAATGGAAGAATGTGAAACAATTTTATTTTTTAGTTTACGAAATAATAACGATTATTGATAAAGGTTAGAACGATGAAGGGAGGCAATTATGATGGAGGCAATGAAATATTATATAGTTAATATATATATATAAGAGGCTCAATCAGAAAGGTACAGGAAAGAAAGAAAAATAAAATATAAGGTAAGATAATGAAAAGAGCAAAGAGAATGGACAAGACATTATGACATTAATGTGGCAATTTAAGATGTTCCATTATTACTTGAATGTCGGTTTAGATAAGAAGTAGTTAGAAATATTTTCAGTCACCTTAATAGCAATTACAATGACCTTTTCACCAAGAAAATAATAAGTGACCTCTGACACATCCTTATGACAAGACAATGAAGAAGTTATGAAAATGGTACTTTTTTAGTATGATAACTAAAAAGTGGACTTCTTCTCATATAATTTATATTATGAAATATATTTTTTACGACTGGGTCAACTATAAGTCATGAGAGTTATTTTGAAATGTTTAAATATGAAATAATAAATTCTAACATTACTTACAACTTAAATGAAATGAAGAAATTAAATTACGAATTGATAACAAGTGTATTAATCGTTAAATTATTTTTTTAAGTGATTCAATCGGTTTAATTTTTTACTAAGTTTTTATTAGCTTGCATTCTTGTTTGTGTGTTTGTTTGTTTGTTTGTTTGTTTGTTTGTTTGTTTGTTTGTCCAGTACAAATCTTGCAATCGACTTTTAACTAACATCCCGAGTAGCTAGACGTTTGAAACTTTTAGGATAGCTCAGAACACGATGACAATTCATTATTATAATAATTTTAACCATCTTTCAGCAGAATATAATTCGTTTTCAGTAAATTTTGGTGTATAGAAAGTTAGTTCGAAAAAAAATTCGCACGTTTTTTTTATTTGTCTTGACATGTCCAATATTTACAATTTTCATTTTGACGGATTTTAAATTTATTTAGTCAACAGAAAATTTAAAAAACGTAGTATATAAAAAGTTCTTTTTATCTTGTAATTATTATTGGTTTAATTATTATTTAACTATTTTTTAAGTAAAATTGTATGACTTAAAAGAATGATAAAAAGTTAATTACAAACTTTTTTTTTACTTACGTATGCTCCCTGAATAGAGATCACAATTATTAGACTGGATTAAGAACTCACCTGAAAAAAGACAAAAAAAAAACAATATTAGAAAATAGGCAAATATTTAAGTGTATTAATATCCATATACATTAGAACTAATAGTCAATTATATAAAAGAAGTTACATTATAATAGTTAAAATAAAAAAAAGACGAAAACAATTTTGGTCAATGACACAAATCTGACATACAATCCCTCAATAATAAATCTTTTAAAGAATTATAATATGATAAAATTATGCATATTAAAAAGAAAACACAGTTCTGCAAAAAAAGCACCTTTTTGTTTTTAATTTAAGTTTTTTGTGTGCTAACTCCGAATCTGAAGTACAAATTTCTTTTTTGGGTATAGATTGCCCGGAATATAAGCCTAAAGTCCGGAAAAATTGTGAATTAGGGTTTTTTTGACCCAATTTTTCGACCAAAAAAATTCGAACAAATTAAAAATTGGGCGTTTAAATATCTTCAACCCATGCAAACTAATAAAAAAAATTGAGAAAACTGTGACAACTTAGATTGTCTTATTGGCCTGGTAGTCCCCAGGCCACCATAAGAAGTGAGTCGCTGATTGATAAAGTTTTCTTACCTTATGGAATCGCTTATTTATGCCTTGTCCACCGATGAATTGGGTATATGGCAACTGGGCGCTGGGCCATTTATTTTTGTTGACATGCCAAACTTGCCCTTCTGCGGGAACATTGAAAAGAGGTAGATAAAGTTTTGATTTTCACAGGATCGTTTAATTAAATTATTTCAAAAACAGTGGTAAAGGTGGCCACCGATACGAGTGGGCCGTTTTCTTTTCAACGTTCCCGCAGAGCGATATGTTTGGGGCGGTGGCCACCCCAAACGGCCCTCTCTTATCGGTGGCCACGTGTACCACTGTTTTTGAAATAATTTAATTAAACGATCCTGTGAAAATCAAAACTTTAATCATCTCTTTTCAATGTTCCCGCAGAAGGGCAAGTTTGGCATGTCAACAAAAAATAAATGGCCCAGCGCCCAGTTGCCATATACCCAATTCATCGGTGGACACGGCATAAATTAGCGATTCCATAAGGTAAGAAAACTTTATCAATCAGCGACTCACTTCTTATGGTGGCCTGTGGACTATGGGCCTTTTCACGGCCAATAGCGCTAAAGACTAAATTATAAGGTATAATATTAATGCAAATAGGAAAGAAAAAAGAAACAAAGGACATGGTGAAATAAAAAACCATTAACCTTAACCTCAAAGTATCCTTCATTCTTAAAGAAACAGAAGAGCTACTGATTTTAATAATTTTAATTTAAAACCAGAAATAGTATTCTTTCATTGACACTTAAAAATAAGAGAGAAGACCCTTTAGAACGACACTGAGCCAAATATAAGATTACAAAACAATGACATTTTTTCAACATATAATAACATATGATTTAAATACAAGGCTGTCAAATATATAATAAGCATTAAAAAAAAAAGAAGAAATTATAATCGTGTAACACATAATTTACAGGTGTTATGCAAGAAAAAAAGGAACGCATGAACGAATGCACGTATTTATAAAAAGGTTTTTTTATTTTTTAAACATTAAAAAAAAAAGAAGAATTAATCAGCTAATGGGACTACTCTAATATTATTAAAATCTGTTATTTTCTTCCCTCTAGAGATCTAGAATTAAAATGAAAAATATCTTTTTAGTTGAAGATGAAACGGTAGAAGTAGAAGACATTAGAAACGGATAATCATGTGATGAAATACACCTCATTCGAATTCCACCTTTTTTTTTTGGAGGATGAACATTTCATCAACAACAAAAAAAAAGGATTTGAACCTTGAAAAGTTTTAAACTTTGACGCTTCTTCACTTTTAAAATTCTGAAACTTCATATTTTTAATTTAATGGTTCGAGAAAGAACCAAAAACTGAAGCAATACCTTCTTTAATAATTATTTTAGTCATCTCAATTTATTTTTCATCTTTTTTTGACGGGAGATTGGGTTCAGTCAAAAAGCCTTTACTCATATTTCGTCAAAGACCACTTAAATTCTTTTAACAGCTAGGTGTTAAAAGAAAAGGAAAAAAAAAATGAGAAAGGCCATCACATGAAAAATTAAGTATAAATTATCTTCAAACCTAAAGGAAGGAATTACAAAGCGGAGTAAGTCCAGTTGAATATATAATACCTTTTTCCTTTTTAATATTCTGTCGACAGAGGAGTAAGAATGCAATAATTAATAATGAAAAAAGAAGTAATGATACAAAAAAATGTATGACATAAGAACAGTATATATAAGACATTACAAAAAAAAAGCATAAAATAACAGGTTATACTACTAAAAAACATTGAATTCAATGAAGTATATATATTTTTGGTTTCCTAATGTAGATCAGTAGGGATGTGTTACAAATGGCTGTCAATGACGCTAATTCCATTTTTCCTTAGGTCAATATAATCAAAACAAATCGAAGACCTATTACATTTTTTTTTCTTTCAAAGTAAGGGTGGTATAATAAATAATAAGGAAGAGAGTCTAAATAGTTATATTTTTAAAGGTCAAGGTTAGACACCTGAATTCAAACAATACGAGATAATCTATCTTCTAATAAATTATTTTTTTAAAAAAAAAAGTTTTTCTTTAAATTGTCTATGATATTGTAGTAGTTCAACAAAAATTAAATAGAATTTGATGTTTAGTAAATATCAGTAACAACGTAGTGACAAATATGAGCATTTGTTTTTTTCTTTTATAGACAGTTTTTTTATTTCAACCGAACAAGCTTAAAGCTGTCTGTTGAATTGTAAATTAATTGTATCTTACAGATTGTCACTCTAACAATTGCTTCGAAAAAGCGCTTTCAAATGTAACCTTATAATATAGACAAAAAAAAAAATTTAATGAAACTAAAATAATGATTAAACATTATGATTTATCTGAAGAACGAATTTTATTATGTCTTTAATTTTAAACATTTCTGGACTGTTTAACGGCACCTGTTTCAGGTATCGGTCTGTCGTTCAAATTTGTACAAGCCCCCATATATCTTATCTAAAACTACCCGTACGATTTAAATTAAATTTGGATGGTATCATAAATATGGTCATGGTCATCATTAGCCCAATGTTGGTCCCATATTAATTCCATCCTTTTTTTATGAATATTATTTTTTTTTTGTTAGCACTTCTTCAGATTGTTACTCCCCTTATAAAAAAAGAGAGGAGTAATGATCTAAAGAAGGTGTGCGGAATCTTCTTTTTTGACTGTTACTCCCCTTATAAAGACAGAAGTGTGATATTCCTTTGTCCCAAAGTACATTGGACTAAACATCCCTTTGTCTTAATACTTATCCAATTTTTAAGTTTTTGGTAGTTTTATACTACGGAAAGTTTAAATTTTAATTTAAATCAAATTATAATTATTATTAACTACGGGAAACAGACAGTAAAAAATACACTCCAGCGCCGGGATTTGAACCACGGGTCACCTGTATTTCCAGTACAGATGCTCTTGCCAACTAAGCTACGCAGGAGAATGATTTTTCACTGCCGTAATCGATAACTAGTCCCAAATCCAAGCTTTCAATATTCAATTGTCAAGCTTTCAATAATAGTTATTTAATCAAAGTCATTTATATTCTAAAAAAAACAAAAAAACATAGGGAGTAACAATCTTAAGAAGTACCTTTTTTTTTAATAACACCTATATATTTAAAAGTATCAGATTCTAAAGGAATTTGGACGGTGATTTGAAATCAGTCAACAGATTGTCCATTTTTAATTTCAACCATCTGCGCAAATTTAATACTGCTTAAAAATAAGTGACCTCACTGAGATTCAAAACAACAACTTCTTTATATTAACACCAATATCTTCAAAAGTATTTATCAAATTTTAAATAAATACGAATAGCTGGTCGAAAATAGACCGCAGATGGTCTCATATTCCAACCGTCTGCGAAAAGATCCTAATCTTATGTGGCTAATAATAGTGCTCGAGGAAGCTATGTGCCACATAAATTTACAGACTTTTTTACTAATATATTTGAAAAATATCTGTACTATATATTTCCATATCAGTGATAATTTGTTTATAGATGCTCTAAAAATGAATTTAAAAAAATACCCATTCTTATAATTCATTAAATTATGTAGTAATTAATTATTACAAATATATTTTTTTTTTTGTACTTAGATTGTTACTCCCCTATGTTTCTTTAGAATGTAAATAACTTTGACTAAATAAATGTTAAGAGACAGTTATGTTTTATCCAATGTACTTTGGGACAAAGGAATGTCACAATTCTGTTTTTATAAGGCTAGTAACAGTCTAAAGAAGATAATTCCGAACACCTTCATTAGATTGTTACTCCCATCTGTTTTTTTATAAGGGGAGTAACAATATGAAGAAGTGCCTTTTTTTATGTTACATTTTCTGTGCTCTTTTCAGATTATTTTAATTCACTAGAATAATATATGAATGGAAGGATGTTTGAAGAGGTTAAAGTAAAAGTAAATAACAGGATGAACGTGAGTTTCAGTGGTAAGGTATTTTTCAAGCAAGGACACTATTTTCTCCCTTTACTGTTTATTGTTAACTTGAGGCATAGTGTAGCAGGGCCGTTGTCACTATGATCCTAGATAAACTATTCAAGTTGACAAATCGTTTCAGGAAATCTGGAAGTCAGTCTGTATCTTGTGTGTATACATTTTTAAAAAAAGATGGATCGTTATTTTTGTTTAAGTTAAAGAAGAAGGGTGTAAACTTAAAATAAAATATATTACTTTCGACGTGATTTGATAGTATAATTCCCACGAACTAAGCATAAGAAATGTTAGGATATCCTTGTCAACAGCAGTCGAAGATATATTATAAAAGCCCTTTTGAAATCCTTAATGTCACTGATAAGAATATTTTCGAAAGAAAATATATTTTCCAATTAATAGACAATATGTATTCAAATATATCAGTAATAAATATAAATGATCTAAAATAAATTAAGCTGCACGGCAGAAATGGTAATTAATCTTCCACCCAAAACGACATAGGATAAAAAAAAAAAATTAAATTAGGTTGGTATTAATTTACAAAAATAACATCTAATTTTATGTTTTAGCTCTGAGGGACAGAAAAAAAATTTCTTCACGCAAAAACGACATGAAAAAAGTGACACTAGTACCAGGAAGTTAGAATCTAACAGTAGGTCGCTCAGTTTTTACTTTTAGTACTATATTTCACCACTAGAGGTCAACCAAGAAGTTATGGCGGCGCTAGTGTGGTTTTTGTGTTATGTAGTCAGCTTATTATATATGAATAGACTTCTGTCAAAATACTATTTTGTTTTTAGTACTATATTTAGCCGCTTGGATAGAACACGAAAACATTTCCATGTTTAAAATGTGTTTCCCTGAAGTGGAGAAATGTTTTTTCATCTTTTCTTAAAAATTATATTACTTATTTACTTTTAGAATTAAAATTTGTTTATATTTTGTGTTTGAAAAATAAACAATTTGTTAAACTAAAGAATTTTTCAAGAATTTCTACAACTATACAGAAGATTATAATTAGTTTTCACCAAAAAACCACTGTTATTGAAATTTTTCAAATTCAAAATCAAGTACACAACTCTCACCATGTATATAGCTATCACACAAGTTAAGAAAATAAAAAACTTCTGATCTCAAGACAGCAAATGTTATGTAAGGAAATGCTGTAAGCACGGTTATCAATTTTAATAATTTAACAACGCGCACTAAACTTGCAATCTAGAGGGATCTTAGTCAATTATTGACAACTGGTAAGCTCTTAATCCAATCTCTTTCTCCCACCGAACATTTCTAATATAAATGAATTAGTCGAAATAGAAGGTCATGATATCATTTAGCTCTGCACTTATTTTAAAATTTATAACTTTACCTTCTCTCATTTGAACATATAAAGCACTCTATAAAACATATATTTGCCTCAAACCCAAAAAGAACTACCAGAATGATAATGCAGTCAGAAATTTCGAAAAAAAATCAGTAATTATAGTACCGCCTAACGTATTAGCATTATTAAGTTTTTCTATAATCTAAAAAAGGATTAATTTTATTACTATTTTATTTTGTCATTTTTTTCTATAAATATTTTGATTTTTTTTTTCTGAATGTCTTATTTAACACTCTAATTACTACTTTTATTCTCAATTAAAATTAATTACGAACTAATTATAATTAATAGAATATTACAGTTTATTTAAGACTTAAGTTACCTGAAGGACCTCCATCTGTAACAGAAGCAGTTGTTGGTTTTTTTGCCACAATATCTTTTCTTGTGTTTTCCACTTCTTCACGTTGTTTTTAACGCCTATAACTCTTATGTTACGGCACCTTAAACATTCCATACCTTATTCTTTCAAATAAGGAATCTTTTCATATCTTCACTCAGTTTTCTTGATTTATTTTTCTATTTCACTTCATATTTTCCATCTTTTTTTGTCCCCCTGCTTTAGAAGTTATTTAATAATTTACTTTCCTTATATAGTAGGTACGCGACTGGAAAGAAACGCAAAAAGTTAATTCTATACTTAACGAGTTATTATTTTTCTTTTAAACTTAACAAAAAAAAAAGGTAAAAATTTTACTTCTTTTGAGTTAAAGGGGATGTCAGGTAACAGATTTCTAATAAGTGCCAAGTGCACACAGCATTAATTATATTTAATCTGTTTTATGACACGACTAAAATAATTATATTTATATGATTTTAATATAACCATGACATTTAGGACACTAGAACAAATTTTATCCCGTCTCTCTTTCTATTAGAATTTAACATAAATTAATATAGTTAACATCCAAACTTTGAAAAATACTTGACCGATGAAATTTGAAAGGTATGTCAAATTTAACACACAAGTCACAAGTAGTTTCATATAAATTCTTGTGGACATTGCTACATCTCGCACATGCGCACAAACCTTGTTTATCTTAACACTAGTATTATTGAAACTAAACTCATCCAATTATTTAAGGTAATTTATACATTTATGAGGGTCCGTCGAAAGATAGTCTCAAATCAATTTAAACTGTGGACTATTATGGTACTTTTTTAGATTGTTACTCCCCTATGTTTTTTTAAAATTTAAATGACTTTGACTAAATAACTATTAAGACAAAGGAATATTTAGTCCAATGTACTTTGGGACAAAGGAATATCATACTTCTGTTTTTATTAGTGGAGTAATAGTCTAAAGAAGAACATTCCGTACACCATCTTTAGATTGTTACTCCCCTTATAAAAAAAACAGAGGAGAGTAACAATCTAAAGAAGATGTACGGAATGTTCTTATTTATAGACTGTTACTGCCCTCTGATTTTTTTATAAGGGGAGTAACAATCTAAAAATGTGCCGACTTATCAGCTTTCGTGAAAAAATAAATTACATAAATATACAATTTATGAATGGTGTGCAATCATTTGTTGGAAATGACCCAATACTTAAAGCGATCCTTAAAGCCTTGACCTTACGAAAAGATTTTGTGTAGAAAGACCACGTTTGGACACGTGGGTCTTTTAAAATTACCTTCTGCAAATTATTTTCATTATTTAAACATGAATGAATTCTCAATTAAACTTGTCTTACGCTCAAACACATTGACAATAGCCCAATGATTATATTCAGAGTAAACAATGTGTGTATTTAGTTATAAACATATATAATTTAAATTATAATTTGGTTTCTTAAATTAAGCTTTGGAAAACTCTACAACAACCATCTAATAATTATACAGACATAACTACAGATGGCATACAGCTAATTAAAATTTTAACAGTATCAAATGATATTAACACATTTTTATAGTAGTAACAGCCTTTCTTATGTTGATATTAATAAACCAACGATATTTCCCCGTAATTTAATCATCCATACTATATTACCTATTTCTAAAAATTTACAGACCTTCTTATTATGGTACTTCTTTAGATTGTTACTCCCCTATGATTTTTTAGTAAATGACTTTGCCTAAATAACTTTTAAGACAAAGGGATGTTTAGTTCAATGTACTTTGGGACAAAGGAATATCACACTTCTGTTTCTATAAGGTGAGTAAAAGTCTAAAGAAGAACATTTCGCATACTTTCTTTACATTGTTACTCCCCTGTGTTTTATTTATAAGGGGAGTAACAATCGAAAGAAGTGACCTAATTATTATCAATGAATTAAAATAAAATCATCACATTTTATTAATAATTTTAAATAAAATATTTGATTGAGGATTTGTACAGTACAAAAAAGGGAGTAATATTTATTCCAAAGATATTTATAATAATATAATAAGCATTTAGACATCTCATAATAAGCTAAACCTCGCATTATTAAACATAAATAGATATAACTCACTTAATAATTATTATTTACTTTTTTTTATTTACATGAAAAAGAAGTAACATGTTTCTTCTTTATACGGAAACATCACTTACAACTCTTACTATAAAGTAAAAAAAATACATAAGTAATAAAGGATGAACCGGAATTTTATATCTATTCTATCCGTTCTGTTTGTAAAAAAAACAAGATTGGAATTTATTCCTTGAAGCTTGATAAATAGCTTCAATATTAAATCCAACTTACTTTTTATTAATACTTTAAGAGAATCTTCTAACAGCAAAACGTATTAATCTAAACCAGATTAAAAACTTATTAAAAAAAAACAAAAAAACTTCCGCATTTCTTCATCCGTTTTCAACTTGGAAGTACCTGTTTTGATGTGAGCAATGAATCAAAGGATATAGAAATTTATTATTAAAAATCCCAAGAAGTAAACTGATTCTTATTCAGTCATAAAAAATCCACAATATAAGATGGATTAAGATCTTTTTAAGACATTTAAAAAAGTACATAGTTTATAATATTACATTTTAAAATGCAGAAAATAATGGATTATGGTATAAAGCTTTGACTAATCTCGTATTTGTAATAGATAATAAGTTGGGTCAGTATAATATATAATTTAGCATCTTGACCAAAGATGATTTGATTTTGTCTAGCCTAAAATCAAACACAACATTTAAAATCGTATAAACTTATATATTTAAATTAATGTTTTTCATATATTCTATAAAGAAATCCTTTAATATATAAAATATTATAAAAAAGATATTTTATATTCAATTTAATTAAAATATTGGAAATTTATGTAAAATTTTATGTTTGATGCACTGTTTAATTTAATCAGAGATTTTAAATTTTGCATTTATAAATTTAAATAAGTTATTTACTAGCTACTTTATAATAATACTATAAAAATAATGATTTATGTATACATGTATGTGTGTGTAATATGTAAGTATGTATATGTATATACTATAAATGTATAAGTAAATGTTTGATTAAAAAAACCCTTAATATATCACACACAATTATTATTTAATTGGTATATAGTAATTAAATTTTTTAAAAAAAGTTTTACAATCATTCAAATATTCCTTTATATTTGTAATTTGTTAATAAATACATTGAATAAGTGGAAAAGGACTTACGTCTTGAGTACCTAGCAGTAGAACTTAAGTCTTTAGAATCCTAGCAGTGGAACTTAAGTCTTGAGTACCTAGCAGTAGAACTTAAGTCTTGAGTACCTAGTATCAGTAGAACCTAAGTCTTGAGAACCCTAGCAGTAGAACCTAAGTCTTGAGTACCTGTAGCAGTAGAACCTGTCTTGAGAACTCTAGCAGTGGCACTTAAGTCTTGAGTACCTAGTATCAGTAGAACCTAAGTCTTGAGAACCCTAGCAGTAGAACCTAAGTCTTGAGTACCTGTAGCAGTAGAACCTGTCTTGAGAACTCTAGCAGTGGCACTTAAGTCTTGAGTACCTAGCATCAGTAGAACCTAAGTCTTGAGTACTTATAGCAGTAGAACTTCAGTCTTGAGTACTTATAGCAGTAGAACCTGTCTTGAGAACTCTAGCAGTGGCACTTAAGTCTTGAGTACCTAGCATCAGTAGAACCTAAGTCTTGAGTACTTATAGCAGTAGAACTTCAGTCTTGAGTACTTATAGCAGTAGAACTTCAGTCTTGAGTACCTAGCAGTAGAACTTCAGTCTTGAGTACCTAGCAGTAGTAGTAGAATGTAAATGAAATTAAATGAATCATGTAATACAAATTTACCATGACTAATATTTTATATAAAAAAATATAAATTGATAATTTTTGTATCAAACCATAACATAGATAAAGTTAATGTATAAGATTTAAACCACTAATGCCATAGATTAACCTCGGTCAAAGAAAATAACTTTAATTTCATTTCGCCTATGATAAATTATCTTGGTGATATTTTAAACTCACCTTTTAAGTACGACCTTAAAACGTTCAATTCGATGTAACCAGATTTTATTTTATATATCAGCGTATAATTATTAAGTGCCTATTATTTAATAGAAAATAATCTAAAAAATATAAAATGTTGAAGATACATGTTTTTTTTTTTTAAAGTTTAAAACATTTGGAAATAATAAATTACAAATAATAACTGTTTTTTTAAACGTTAAGGCGTGAAATCCTTCATTGGAAATATTAAATTAATAAAATAAAATAAACTAAACAATAATTACTTTAACATCCGTGTCTTAATGCTTTTTCATCTTTTTAAAGTATTTTTACAATTCGTATATATATAATAATAATTAACATTAATATGTAGGTGGATGAAACAAAAAGAAAAAGAAGTCAAAGAAGATGAGCAATCTACGAATCAAGGACTTTTAAGACACGAAAGAAAGAAAACAAAATAATAAGTTATAGAATATAATGAGGAAGAAATAATATAATTAAGAGGCTTCAAAAATTATGTAAATACTTAAGTATTCAATATATATTATAAAATATATTATATGTATTTATAAATAAGTGTAACTAACAAATGGAGATTACTGGACAAAGTTTGTATGGGCTCGTAAATAAGAAAGTTTACTATGAATTGTACCGAACAGATTGTTTTATTAAATACCTAATTTAGCAAAAAGCAAGTCTACAAATTGTTTAATTGATATTGATATCAATGTCTTATTAAATCAATAAGAATTGATATCAATGTCTTATTACATCAATAACAATTAATATCAATGTCTTATTATATAAATAACAATTAATATCAATGTCTTACTACATATATCAATAACAATACTTGATATCAATGTCTTATTATATCAATAACAATACTTCATATCAATGTCTTGTTATATCAATAACAATGTCTTATTATATCAATAACAATGTCATTATATCAGATAACAATTGATATCAATGTCCTATTATATCAATAACAATTGATATCAATGACTTATTATATCAATATCAATTGATATCAGTGACTTATTGCTATTAATAGAAATATTATTTTTCAATAAAGTATGTTTAAAATAAATTTTATGATAATAAAAAAAATATAAACATATATATCTATAATTATTGAAAAGAACAGTTCAAATAAAAAAAGACAAAATGAAAAAAATAACAGTTATTCTTTAATCGAGAGTAAATGCTCGTGGGTTTGAAAAAATCATATAAACAAACGGTACTTTATCGGATCAAAAACTTACTCTAAACTTAAAAAAAAAAGAAATAAAAATAATTGTATTAAACAAAATCATAAGGTACAATGTAGGTTGAATGGTTTTTTTTTTAAATTTACGGATCGATGATTTTCTACAGCTCGATTGATTTTTATTTTCAATTACTTCAATTTTTTTTTTTTTTTTTTTTTAGAATTTATTTACAACATGATTATTGTATTTAGGCTAAGAATCAAATAATTTAATAAATGAACGGGTAATATGGATGATTAAAAATTGGTAAGTATTCGTACTTAGTAAAGAATGCACACAAGATGGAGGGTACGTATTCCGCTCCTTATGCAGTGCAAACCGGCAACCACACCTTAACTTAAAAATAGTTCGAAATATTTCCTACAAATGAAAGTCGCACAGAATCAATGCTTGCGTGTTCACAAAGTACTTTAAAGACCTTAAGAGCGTTAAAACAATAATATTTATACTAGAAAGCGCAAAGTTAGATCTAATCCTGTTTCAAACCAATCACATAGTTTAAAATTATCATAGGTGTTGGAATAGTGACAAAAAGTAAAAATTCACAAATTTCTTATGAATCAGAGTTGCTAATAATTCATATCATGAACAACTCCCATGAATCATCCCTGTAATGGGTTCAAATTATGAGAATTCACAAAATATTAAACGCAGTCTTCTTTCGTTGTTATGTTAATCCTAATATGTATTTCAAACCAATCACATGATGGTTAATTTATCACAGATGTTGTACTAATGACACTAAGTAAAACCTCGCAACTTCCTTGTGACACAGAGTTGCTAATAATTCATATCATGAACAAATCCATGAATCATCCCTGTAATGAGATCAAAATATCAGGATTCTCAAAACCTTAGGCGCAGTCTTCTCCTGGGGATCTAAACTTAATAATATAGTAATATATAATCCATATTTATTTTGGTGTCGGTCCCCTTTAATTTACAATGACCTTTTACTTCTTTTTGTGTCTTCAGGGGTATTTTAATAATATATATATATATATATATATATATATATATATATATATATATATATATATATATATATATATATATATATAGATGCGATATTGCAATCCTAATTTGGGACATTTTCAAGCAATTTACTATGTCTGCTCATTGCTGACTAGGTAATAGAGTCAGATCGTCAATTATAGAAGTAAGTTCATTACTTCTTAATATCGTCATATTGGAATATCCATAAAATCAATGACTCATGCATAAAACACTATGACTCCGCAGTGTCACGCTCTGTCCTAGAAATATGACTTCTATGATATTTTATATTCTCTAATTTATTTTATGGATATTCCAATATGACGGGATTAAGAAGTAACTATAATTGATGAACAGACACTAGTACCTACTTAAGGAATGAGCAGATATAGTAAATTGCTTGAAAATGTCCTAAATTAATGTTGAAATATTGCATCTAAATTAGATTTTTTTATTGAAAGACCCCTGAAAATACAACAAAAAGAAAACATCATAGTAAAATATAATAGTTTCTGAGTTAAACCAACTAAAAACCTATCTATAAATTTGTTTTGCACTTGCCATATTATTTATTTAAATAAATAAAAAAATTGATGGATAATTCTGATATACAAAAATATCGATAGAATCAACTAACAAAAATTCTCAGCATTTGTGAAAGTATAAGATGCTATTATAAATTGATCAATTAATTCAGATCTTAAATTTTTATTAACTATAACAATTATACTAGATATTGTAGTGACTGGTGACTAAAACTATAGTTAGCACTGGATAATAAATATTAATGTACGCTTAAGCTATTTTCTATTAGTGGCAAAGGAGAGTTGTACAAGTTTGATTTAAGGAACCTATAGAACCTGAAGGGTGGTCGCGGTTAAACCACAAGACTTGGGTGTGGTCTTACCCAAAACCTATTGCTTGCAGGTGGCCCATATGTGCCAACACACCCACACGGTACATCCGACCATTCTTACAGGCTATCCAACCATTAATAAAAAAAAAGGACATACCTCTTCACAAGTGTAACATTAAAGACAACAACAAAAAATTACAAAAAGCTATTCAGTCCAGAGATAAAAAAAAAAATTCATTCATGCAATTTATTATTTGCAACCTTTTTTCCCCTTCGAGTAAATAATGGGAACTTCAAACTTTTTTTTTTTAAAAAAAAGTTGTAAATTATGCAATCAATATTTCTATTCTAACATAAGCCAATTTAACAACAGTCATTATATCTAAAGCATAATGCATACCTATAATGACAACGAAGCAAACAATCGATAAACTATAATTGTGATAGTATTAGAGAAATACGGAAGATTATTAAGAAATAAATAATAAGAAATGGCTAACTATTATTAAAATAACAATGACCGTATCTAATGAATGCTAATGGTCAGTTTATATTCTCCTAATCATTAGTGTAGAACAACTCATTATGTACAATTGCACATAAATATATCATAAAAATATGACATTTGTACTAATAAGTGTTATTCACGAGAAATTGTTTTCTCATAAATAAGACATAAAAAGTGTAAAAAAAAAATCTTTATATTGCAATGTTCATATTACGAGTAAATCTCTGCTTTGGTTTTTTTTTTATATTGGAAATAATTTGTAAAGAATTTATAGTATTTGTTAAGGAAAAATGTATTAATTTAAAGCTAAAACAACTCTCTATTTATTGTTAAGTTTACGAGAATTGATCATAACTACACATAATATTTTATTCAAATTACAATAAATGGTAAAACTAGTTAAAAATCAAGCACCATGCTTGGACTTAATATTTGTCCCACCAAAGGCTCATATTGATTTCACTTAGCATAAGAATTAATCATTTAAATTCAAACGCAAAAGTTAAATACTAAGGTTGGTTTTAAGTTTGAGCCTACCTCAATCGGCATAGAGTTAACGTTAAAATGTTAAGTTAACTAAAGTTAACTTTAGTCTAATGAGACAATTATATTTCTATTAGAATATTATTGGAAAGACATTAATTTATTAGAAATAATTTTTATTAAAGCGGCTTTTAGACGATCAACATGGTTATTAACCATGTTGATCGTTATCAATATGTTGTTGAAGTCAAAGTTTTATCGTCAGTGGATAAGGTTGGAGATTGAAATTTTATGATGGTCCACAGGTTGGAGTATAAAAAAAAAAAAAAAAATCAAGTGGGACGAGCCTCTTCTTCACATAATTCATGATAATAACGAGTTATAACAATTCTTAACTCATTTTAAACCCAAAAACTTTCCCCAACAAACTTTATATTCAGAAGAAAACTTTGTGAAAAGTAATGTCTGTGTTTGTTGTTAACTTGGTTGACAGCCAATTTGATCGTTTTTAGGCCGCTTAACCAAATACTTTTGTCGATTAGGATGTCATGATGATTAAATAGACTGTCAAGTGGTGTGGCACATAGCTTCCTCGCATCCTATCACGTACTTTATTGAGGTTAAACATTTAAAAGGTATTATTGTCTAATTTGTTTAATTGTTTCCCCCGTTTTTTGATCTGTCAAAATTGTTTTGATTTATTACATGAATTAAAGTATCAATTTAGTAAAAGTTAAAGCGCGCAGACGGTACCAATTAATCTGTAGCTATCTGAGGGTTACTTTCGATAAACTATATAAGTTTCATGCCAATGAGATAAGTACTTTTGATGCTATAAATGTATGTTTGTGCGCATGTGGAAGAGAAACAAATGAGCGCAGAAGGTTGAAACTTACATGGGACCAACAATGGTTAATCATGATCTTACCATGCCAATTTCATTAAAATCAGACGTGTAGTTTTTAAGATATGTTAAAATTAAAATGTTAGGTTTTGAAAAAATAAAATATACTTTATAGATGAAAATACTAAGTAAAACATGAAACTATAAAAGAAAATAAATAAACGAACCTTTAACTAAAGTAAATTTAATGACCTAAAGACATGTTATTTCTCTATCAGTTACGCTAGTTAACAATATAAAGTATAAATTGTTCGACATGTCCTTCGGTAATAAATTTTAACAAAAATAAATTATTTATTTATGTATTATTGATAGCTCACGCCTCTGTAGAACCTAAAACCGAATCCTTACTATGCCATGATGCGTTACAATAAATCATAAGGTGAAGAATAAAATATCAATAACAAAAAAATAAGTAAATAGATAAAATCAATATAAATAATTTAAATATATATATATATATATATATATATATATATATATATATATATATATATATATATATATATATATGATCTGACAAAGAACAGTAACTAAACAAGACGCGGTAGAACAAAATAAAATGAAGACTATGAAACCATGTACCACTTTAATCATGATAGTAAGCTATAAAAGTGTAAAAGGACCACGAGATTTTTCAACGTCATAACTCGAACCGCTTCGTGATGTAAGATAGTTAAAAAACCCCTTTAGAAAATAAAGGAAATAAAAAAAACAATATTGAAATAAAAACAACAGGTCACAAAAAAAGTATAAATAAAATAGATGCATTTTTGAAGCAAGACAACAGTTAAGAAGATGAGAACTACTTTATTCAAAAAGGATATCATCATAAAATATGTCTTAGGAGAGGTCAAGGAATGTAATATAATGTCGAATGAAGAATTAAGGTTAATCCAGGTTTATATTATTTTAAACAGGCCATTAAGTTAACAAAGGTTAGGGAACATCTTTAAAAAAAAGAAATCTCGTAAAAGGTATCGTGACATTCTTCTAATAGTTATTGTTTTATTATTAAATAAAAATGAACCAAGGATTGTACTGAAGAAAATTTTGAAAGGATAACTATGATTTTTATTGTAAGTATTATTAACTATTTGAAATATTTCGGGGAAAATGTACTTCTATAAAGAAGTAAGAATTACTCCCTTACGTTTTTTTTAGAATATAAATGACTGACTAAATAACTATTAAGACAAGGGGATGTTTAGTCCAATGTACCTTGAAACATAGGAATATCACACTTCTATTTTTTATAAGGAGAGTAACAGTCTAAAGAAGAACATTCAGTACACCTTCTTTAGATTGTTACTCCCCTCTGTTGTTTTCTTTTATATATAAGAACAATCTAAAGAAATGCAGGAAAAAAACTAAAATTTAAATTTAAAAAGAAAAACATATTTAGTACTAGTATAAATTTATGGATGGGGACAGTATGATCATTTATATTCAAAAAACCTAAATGATACCGATAATAGATTGAGAAATTATGATATTGAGTGTAAGGAAGATTAATTAAGGTGAACTCGTTATTAAGGTGAAGTAGTTGGCACTTCGATAGCTGGAGATTAGGTAGATGGTTTTGGGTGGAAGACTGGGATAGCTCAGTAGATGTTAGAATGTAGCTGAAAAAAACCTATGGGTTGTAGCTTTAATTAAGATAATTAGACAGAAGTAGTACAAGGAATTGGTATGAGAAGAATTGGAGATAAGAATAGATGTAGGGTGGTAAATAAAATAAGGAAATTGAACGAACCTGGATAGCACCGGTTCATATCTGTTAAGAAATGGGTGTTAGATGAAGTACATATGGATTGAAATTGAGCGTAAGTGAGAAAAAAGCATATCAGAGAGTTTATTGACAAAAACAAAAAACCTTAATCATATCGGAAAGTTCTTCTTCTTATAGGCAGTCAAGTGATTCTTCAAATCACCTTTTGATTATAATTAATATAAAACACCTTTTTAGAGTCTTTAAACAAATACTTACTTCCTAAATCGATATTATACCATTAATCGAATAGAAATAGATATTCAAAATATAAATCGACCGAGTCAATAGAAAAGAGATTATCAATGTAAATTAAACACTGGCATTGTTGTTTTTGCAGTTACTCAGCAAGCTCTAGAATTAAGAACCAACTCAATGGGCGATAATATTATTTTAAAACACACCTCAGGCAACACTGGAATAAGAATTGACTGAAAGAATCGATAATGTAATTTAAAAATAATTTTAATAATCGAATAGAACTTTCTCATTTAGATATCGATACTGTTTTTAAATCCCATAATATCTTATTTAAGGGGTTCATAATTTAAAATTATAGGAGGTATTTTTGTTTTTAATTTTCAACAAAATCAGATTTATTTTCATCAGTACCTTAGAAACTAGATTTTTACAGGAACAAAGACAGATTATTTTTTTTTTTTTTTGGGGGGGGGGGGGGGGTGTAGCGAGGGTCCGTAGGCAACCCTGTATAGTTTAAGTAGTACCCTATTGATGGTGTTTTTTAAAATGCTAAAAAGCTTACTTTGAACTATTCTAAGGGTCTGATATTCTTAAAACACACTCTGATAAAGTATTTTACCACTGAACCGGACTACGACCATATAAATACATCGAAAAGATCATAATTATAGAAAAACGTATTTTGTCAATAAAAAATAAAATAATATTTTTTTCGAAATTTCCAAAAAAGTGATATCTTTACTTTTGGTCGAAGAATGTTCAGGAATTTTTTCAGATTTTTTGCACTTCACATAAGCGAGATAGAAGGGGGGGGGGACACGTTTCACACCCACTTCAAACTTGCCTACGCTCGCCCTATCAAAGTTATATGCAAAGAATTATATATTTTTGTAATCAGCTCGACGTACCCTTTCATATGATACCCCTCACGGTGTCGAAAAAAAATAAAAAAAATAAAAAAAATTTAACCCTTAAGTTTTTTTACCCTAATATTTTTGAAAAAAATATTTATTTTAAGTCGCTATATTTTTAAAATATGTGGGTAGGTACAAGACACAAACATGCCAAATTTCAAAGTGATCGGACGAAAGGTGTAGCCGTGAGAGCACGCGACAGGACGGACGGACAGACACACGCAGGAAAATATAAGGGTCCTTGGTTTTACGGTTTAAGGTTCCTACGGACCCTATAAACCACTTTTTTGGACTCAGGGGGCCTCAAAAACGTGATAATCCGTCACAATACTTCCTCTTCATATACATAACGAATATGAGAAATTAAGAAAACAAATATTGAATAGAATTGAGTTAACTAAGTCAAATGATAAACGCAGTTAAAGAGCAGTCAAATCAAGATAATAAGTTAGGTATAGTAAGTTTTTACTACCGCCATTTTATTCTTATAAATAGATTCTATTTTAATGGATTTAATTTGCTCGCTAAAACTATTCACTCATCACAGACATTTCAAAAGGTAGCAGAGCTGAAAATTTAATAAACTTATTAATTGAGCCAATATCTACCTATAATACTTAAAGCCTATAATATTCATTCAGCTCAAAAAGATTATCTCAAGATGTGTTTTAAAAATGAAGACTAAAAACCTTTTTAAAATTATCCTTGGCAGCAGCTTGGATATCCTAGTGTTGATCAAAACGAAACTATAAAACTAAAAGCGGAAATCTATAAAGTAGCTAAAAATATCTATGTCAGAGTACGCCAACAGATTGGCTTCAATCCAATCTTAACTAATTTCTGTCCATAGTTTAACCATAATTTTCTGCCCATATTAGCGGATTTCACATGCCTTTATTTTTTATTTTATTATTTTATTTTTTTTTTTTGTAAACAAGGACGGTTAATAACTGCTTTGGTAATAATCCAAAACGTAAACTACTAAGATTTGATTATATGCCAAATAGGGATTATCTATCTAAAAAATTAAAGTTTTTTGTTGACCAGAATTGGAAAAATCTTATTTTTTTCCTGTCTGTCTGCCTGTCAATTAATTTTTACAAAGTGGTTGGTTTCATCAAAATATATTCAGTAGAATCAGAGGTATTAATAAGTTAAAAAAAAATGCAAATTTTCATAACAATGTCGCTTGTTTTTAATCATAATTTTTATTCAATTTAGTTCATTAAACTTTTAAGTTTAGCCAAAAATAGAAGATCTTTCTGTCACTACTACGTAAAATTTCATGAGATTTAAGAATTTAATAGTATTTACCACAATTATTAAAACGAAGTAAAAACTCCGTGTTAATAACTCTAAACGGAATTATCTTAGAAACAACTTAAACGCAGTATTTTGAATAAAAAAAAAATAAACAAAAAAAGTTCAAGGTAGAAAAAAAACAAACCTCTATCTCTTCTTTAAAATTCCAGTTGTTATCAAAGTGACCTTGAGACTATAGACACAAATAAACTTTACTTTTTCTACGACGCTGTAACGGAGCCTACAAGGCGGCACTTAACTCCCTTCTATAATCTTAATTCCTTTGGAGAAGTGTCAGCAAGAATTTTTAACGTCATTAGTCTGATAACCTACCATTTGTCTCCCAAATATATCTTTAGGTTATAATATCTTGGGGTGATGAGATAGTGCAAAAGCATCGGAAGACAAATTGTTATTAATAAAGAATAGTTTTGAAATTATAAGAGGATTTATTTTTTGTATCCTTTCCATATTTAATGAGATTAAATGTCTATTTATGTTAGAACGGGGAGGAGATGTGAGCTGTGCGTGCGGGTAGAGTGTTTATACTATACCGGGCCACGTACGGGGATAGTGGGGATAAATTGTCATTTAAACGGGAGAGGGAAATGAGCTAGAAACAATAATTCTGAACCTAAATTGCCCTGGAAAGTTGTCGTGTCTCACAAGTGCTCTTGTTTAGCTTTTAACGGGGCTGAGCGTGAACGTGGCGTGTCCGGCAAACCACCGTGCCCCATACTGGGCACATACCCGGACAATTGAGTAATATAAACGCTCCCATGTTAAGTACATTTGAAAATTCTTGTCCAGGTCCCGTACGGGGCCCGTCACCAAGCCACCTCCTATTCCCCTCGTCTATCTCCCTCCCCGAGTTCTCTCCATAATAAAAACTATTATGTAATAGTTTTAGCGATCTTTAACATATCATAGCGGTGTGCTGTTTTACTAAAAAAATCGTAATTAATTTTTTTTTTGTCTCATTGAATAGATTTTATTCCCGACCTAAAATTTCAATTTAAATTTGAAGTTAACGTTTACACGAGCGTTCGCGCGCGAACGCTTGGACGGATAACGGTGTCCAACGAACTCGTCCTGGACATTGGTAAAATGAACATGGATATTGGATATCAAATAACAACTACATCGGCCAACTTTTACTCAAGTTATCGTCATCGGTGGATTTCGTGACGGTCGGTTTTGCGACAGCCGTTTTTTTCGGATTCACTCCCGGGATCCAGACGCTGTAACGTACCGCATAAGGAACTTTGTTATATTTGACAATTCTTGTCCTAGACCCGTGTGGGGCCCATCCCATGTACGCCACAGTCTAACATAAATATACCTTTAAGATCAAATTAATATAAAAAATAGTAGAAGAGTTTTCACATATTATTGAGATAATACATACTTAAGATTTTCATAATGAGAAACTAGAATACAAAGATGCTTGACCACAAAGTGTGGTACTTTCAGCATCTCATTCTCCATTGGGATCAAGTGACGAAATCGTGACTACCGTATTATCCCACTTGGACGATAATCCACCGTCTCAACCTTTTCAAATAGATGGCGCACTCGTACGTCAAGACCTGGAACCGGTGTTACCCGACAATGGCCTGTCATTATTTACCCTTCGGTTACCTCCGGATTCGGTCGGAATTATCCAATTACCGCAGAGCGCCGGGGGAAGATGCGGGTTCGTCGAACCTATACAGATTAAAGTACCATCTATTCTGTTTCGTACAGAGGCTTTCAGATGATCTATGCGAATTGATCGCCGTTGGGGCCCGCCCACCTCGGGCACTGCCGAAATAATAACATAACCCTTAGGGGCACTAAAAAAAAATGAACGCTTTATTAAAAAAAGGGGGCGTTGAATAAAAAAATCATTAATCAGTTAAGTGGCCTCCTCTTTATTTATATATATTTTTTTTTTACAAAAACATGCGGGTTTCTCGCAGCAAGCTTAAACAAAGTCAGCCGGTTAACTTAAAATTATGCAATTAATAAAACTTTAAAGGTAATTTTAAACTCAAACAATCAACGATAAAACGATTCGATTCGTTTCAATCAGACTAATTAAAAAAGTGCAGCTCGCCAGTTTAATTTAGTCAATTTGTCTTACTAATTAAAATTTACGTATATTGAAGTTAAAGTTTAAGACAATAAATAAAAATAAGTTCTTCAATGAAAATAAAGTACTAATTTATTTTAAAATTGGCTTTGAATTTCACTAATTAATCTTGTGACTGTTAATACCAAATCTTTAATTAGGTAAAATTAATATAAAGAAAGAGGGTGAGGCAAGTAAAACTTAGAAAGAAAAATTATTCAAATTAAACATTTTAATAGCTCATAATATATCAGATTACATTAAAATATGTTTGTTTTTTTCTTCTTCTTTATCGGTCATAGATCCGGTTTTATTTTGGTATAAAATCATCATTGCAATTAAATCAAATTGTCCAAGCGTTTCTGAAGAGCGGACTAAAAGCAACCATCGAATATCTCAATTTATTCCAGCCTTATCCTAAACATTATTTTGAAGTGATCATATAAAAATTAATTAAAAAGTACTTCAAATTGTTTTAACCAAAAAACTCTTTAACACTAAAATAAATTTATTTCACCAAGAGAAGTAGTTTGCTCAAACTAAAAATATTATCACAGATTTTTTCTACAACATAAAAATTTCTTCTACAGAGGGTACAAAACAATCAAATGTATAACAGACTGGCGCCTGACTTAAATTAATTTTCCATTTTCCACTGATCTATTTTTAATCGTTTTTGAACTATATTCCTCTGATGGTATTTTGGATGAAACAAATAAATCATTAAATATGAAATGTAATAAAAATAACTCGATCCTACGTCGAAATCAATACATTAAAGAAATGAAAAAAAAATGATTTTCACCCGGAACCATTATGAAGAAAAATACATTAGAGTTGAAAATTACTTACAAGTATAGGAAGTTGAACAACATCTAACCAGAAAAAACAATTAAACATTTAATTAATGAATTTATTTTTGTCAAGGAGATTATTACATCTATATCTGAATAGAAGTTAATTCTAGATTTATAGTTGAGCAAGTAAATTCAACAACAATTTTTGATAACATTCTATTATCGTTTTTCTTAATTCAATCATTTCTATAGAAATTTAAATTAAACTATTGGCTTTTTATTGTAATGTAATGAAAATGCATCATCAAATCAAACATTTGTGCAAGATTGATCATTCTAGGTACTCAGGAAGTGGGATAAATTTAATTTAAAAGATTTGGAGAAAAAGTGTAGTGGAAGAGCGCTGGGCTATAGGGCTAAGTAGCCGAACTACATGTCGCGTCCT
Organism: Gerris lacustris; assembly: GCA_951217055.1. Taxonomy (NCBI): domain Eukaryota; kingdom Metazoa; phylum Arthropoda; class Insecta; order Hemiptera; family Gerridae; genus Gerris; species Gerris lacustris. The sequence continues at coordinate 18,416,122 of OX578282.1, forward strand.
CGGTTACCTTCGAGTTAGTTTTTTTCCTCTAGCCTAGTTCAACGTCTAGTGCAACTACGACTACCTCCTGCGACTACCTACTTTCCTGGTACCAGTGGAACTCTTTTCGGCTTTCTTTGCCCTGCGAAGTGCGGTAGGGGAAAGGCCCTACAGCTGGAGACTGGATTGCAGACCTCCTACACCTTTTTAACTCCCAGTTACACTTTACTGAGTTTTTAGGTAACAAGTTTTTAGGTAAATGTCAAAAAAACAAAAACAGAAAACAAGTGAAGTCAATAATGAATTATAAAATCTAAAAATTGAGGTTCGATTCCCACAAATACGACCAACTAAGTATGATTAATACGAAATTAGGCCAGTGGCAACGGGCTTAATTTTATATTTAGAAAAAAAAAAAAAATTAGGTAAATTAATTTAGATAAGTTATTACAATCTATTTGAAGACCAACAAATCAAAACAAACATTTTTTTTTTTTTTTTTATTGGAATAAATGTGGTTGCCTTAGCTTAGCAATAACAAATTATTTCGAGATGAGTCGTACGTCGCGATAAAATATAACAAAATAAGAAATACAAAAATGTGCATTTAATGTAAAAGAATAAGAAATATAAGCTAGTTTTAAAGCAAATTAAATAAAGAAAATGATCTATCAGTCTGTTTACGTATATTTTTTGTCTACATATTCAAAGGTGTAGTGTGTTATGATAAAAGATGCAATTAATATCATATTAATAAGCTTCCATAAGCATAAATGTGATAGCAATTATGCTTATTATATGTGAGTATATTGTTTGCTTTAGTAAGCGATTTGTACCGGAAAATATTGTATTACAATTAGAATATTCTAGTCACGAAGGACTTATTTAAAAGCATAATTTAAACTTTTATAGTCATAATTTTTTAAAGACAAAATGTAACTAACAATTTTATATAGACAACATGAAAAAATGATTTTTTTTTATTTTATAATACAATAATAACTATTTAGTTATGCATTTCATAACAGTCGATACTAATACGTCAATTATAGGGTTATAACATTATATAAGAACAAATAAAGAAACAAAAAATTTATCATTTTGTACTCAATTTACTATGGAATACTACACCGACATGAAAACACAATATTAAACAAATTCTATAGTAGTTTAGAGAATTTTACTTACTAGATATTATATAATTTATATAATAAATAAAAGATTAAGCAGTAAACAAATAAAGTCACCGACTTAGGAAGGAGAAAGCAGTAAAAATAGCCCTAGGGTCGAAACTAACAATCTTGACTGCTCTCCATATAATTTCTTCAGAAACTCAAATTAATTTCTTAGAGATATTTGTTGGTAACAAGAGAGTATTTATATGAACTGCAAGACATAAATATAAGCTTTATTTATATAGCATATTGTTGCTAAACCCTCGTTTATTATAAGTATAGTTGTTTTAATCCCCCACCGACACAACTCTAAGTAATCACAAAATAAAATGGTTGTGCGTGAACACACATAAAAAGGTTTTCGTTGGTATTGTGAACATGAAATTAGTTAGAATAAGGGAGGGGGGGGGGAGGATACGCAAAATGTTGATGTGATTTGACAAAATGGCGAGGAAAATTAAACAATTTACACAAGTATTATATATTTTTGTAATCTACTTTTTAATACCTTTCATTTGATACCCTACTCCTACTCAAAATTTTTAAAAAAAATATTTTTTTCGCGTGACATAAATAATCTGCCGTATTGGATTCCCAGTTAATCGGATCAAATTGCTATTCTTATTTTTTCTGTGACCCAGCAGACGACTCATTTTGCATATTTCTTTAGTAACAGCAGAAATATGCATAAAAAAATAGTATGAAACATTAAACTCTATTCACAAATGTTATATATTTTTGTAATCCACTCTTCAATGCCTTTTATTTGATACCACACTCAAAATTAAAAAAAAAAAAAAATCGCGTGACATGAATAATCCGCCATATTGAATTTGAACAGCTGCTAATTTTGAGTTCACTATATTTTTCCTGTGTACGCGTCAAAACGATCATTAATAGTTATTATCACAGTTTAATATTTATTATCTCTTTTGATTCAAAAGTTATTGGAATCGTACAGAGTGACAGACACACAGATAGATACAGGAACAAAACTATAAGGGTTTCTTTTTGTGGTTTTACCAACGAAACCCTAAAAAAGGATCAGTCTCCACAAAAACCTTATTTAAAAATGTCCCACTTCTGAGAGAATCGAACTTAATCGTTATAGTTTGTATGTTAGTTTCAGCCAAGTGCATTATCCATAAGACACCCTTAAATTTTTTTAGATCAAATGTTTTATTTGTATCAAAACTTCTGACAAGAAGTCCTTAGCATTATCAAAGAATTAGAGTAAACAAGAAAAATCATTCAATTATAACAATTAAAATATAGAATAAATAGATTGCCAATTTTATTTTATAATTATTATAACTGGATATTCACTCACTTTACAACTCACTGATGTTGAGAATTCATTAGCAAACATTTTAATGTAATTTAAAAAAATTATTTCCACAAATATAACTTTTATTTTCAATAAAACCTCCAGAGTTTAAAATACACAGATTAAAATCTTTTTAATTAAAAAAATAATTTTAAAAGAAGTGTTTCATTTAAGCTCGATGTAAATTAATTACACTCTTTGTCCTGTCTATTCCACAAGGAGATTCTTAAATCGGAAGCCATAAATTAGAAGGTGAGAAGGTAAAGGAAAATATTTATTTTCGACTCAAGAGGTTCCACATAATACTTTTCATATATGTTGAGCAACCTTTCGTCCAAAGCATCAAGTTCCTTTCACGCCATCGTTCAACCTTTTTCCGCATTCTCAGTAGTATTTCTTTGTAAAAAAAAAATATTAAAATTCTAATCTTTTTAGTCTTCTAAACACGTGTATCATTATTAATTCACTTCTTGTTTGACTATATTCAGATTTTTTTCAAGCTATGAAAATAAGCCATAAAAGATTGCATTCTTTTTTATATATAACGGTTAGTTATAGTTATAATACTATTTATATTAATATTTTTTCCATAAGCCTATTTTCATCTATATCCATATATTTTTTTTTCTTTTTCTAGCGTGTTTTATGTCTCTTTTATTAATGCATACTTATTAGGAAGGCTTTTTTGATCGGATTCTCACCGTTTCTTAAGGGAAATAGATTCTTTTTTTAATATACAAATATAATATCCTGTCATCCTGTATTTTATAGATATTTGTCATTATATAATTTAAAGTTTTTTTTTTCTCTTTCAATTTTTTGTATACTTCGAAAAACATAGGATAAACAATAAATTACTGTGGATTTCCAGAAATAAAAAAGATGGGATACAGTAAAAACTGCTTTTTATCATAAGTCACATGTAAGCTTTTAAGAAATCAGAATATCAAAAGCATAGAAGTTATTATGTGTGATAGATAATCATATACAAAAGATGGAAGATGGTTGCCAAGGTTAATTTTTTTCAAAGTTCTTTAGACATAATAAGCGATGAAGGGAAATTTATCTAATAACCTAAAAAGAGGAACAGAGTTGAAGAATGTTGTGGCCCATGCGAAGTAAACATATAATAAACTGTGAATCAAGGACCAAAAACATACTTCGTTCACATACTATCTTATTTTACTTCAGTACAAATAGTTTTGAAAACAATTAAATCCATTGCATTAAATCGATCACATTTAGATAATACAATTTTAATTTATAACCTGCTTTAAGTTGCATTTTTACCTATTCTGACCCTATGAGAGAATTTATGAAATCGGTCCAAGACAACTCAGACAAACTTTCTCATACACGAGTTCATAATTATACTTAGCCTAGAGTTTAACATTTATTAGTTTTCGAGTTTTCGTAAGTGTGTGAATTCCGTGGGTACATTTAATTATAATTGAACATTTTATCAAAATGAATCATAAAAATAACTTTACCTCGGCCGGGAATCGAACCTGGCCTCTCTCCGTCTGGGTTTTCAGCTATTTTAACAGGAACTAGATATTTACCGGGAAAATGGCTTATATCGTTAGATTCGTATTTTAATGGACTACATTTTAGAATTACTTAATCAAAATCGTCTGAACATCTTTCGAGAAATAATTTTTTTCACGGTATTTCAGAGTTTTTAGGGGATAGCGCCACCAAATTTGGAGCTAAAATTCATGCGCCTCGATTTGGTCTCGGGGTATGATTTTTTTAAAATATGTATGCCAAATCTCGTCAAAATCGGCCCAGTAGTTTAGGCTCCACGCGCCTGCATAGACGACAGACAGACATTTTAAAAAACCCGCATTTTTTAACTCAGAACCTCAAAATCGAATTTTCCCAATACAATAATTTTCCATAATCACAATACTTTTTCTTTATATGAGAAAGTTAAAAATCAAAGTACTCCAGTAGAGTCCACTAATCCAGATATGATGTGACCGGGCACTGTCCGGATCACTGAAAGTCCGGATTAAACGGAATCAGATTTTAAAATGTCTGTAGAACTAGCTTTAACTGGGTAAAACTATAAAATCTATGTTTTTATCATAACAACGATTAATATCAACGTAGAGGTCCACTTTATAAACGTACAACTTATATATTATATTATAAAAAACCATGTTATTGATAAAAATTCAAATTCTATTGATTGTAAATTATTAGAAACTTGAGATTCGTCTGGATTAACCGGATGTCCAGACAAGCGGGATTTGGATTAGCGAAACTGCTCTACTTAAATTTAATATTTTTGGTACAACCGATGAGCTATTCAAGTCTACTGTATCACATATTTTTTATTTTTTTTTTTTAAAGATACCTAGTCTTGGTTAGTTGATACTTGCTTCTTTTCCTTCCGAAGTCAAAGTTTGTAGAGGATAAAAAAAAATGCTTATCTTTTGTAAATTGAAATCCAAGACTCGGTGTACATATATTACATGTGAATGAGCCGCATCGTTTCCATGTCCCACAGGGCGCATGTTGATTTCAAATCCCTCTCGTTTTCCACTCTTCCCATGGCTTCCTCCGGTTATCTTCCCATGGCTAAAAACTTGGAAGCCTTGTTATTATTAACTCTTCCATTGTTTTCACAACGGGGTAAACAAACACATTTCTTCCCACCGGTTCTACACCTTTCTCCTTGACGATTATACACCCGAGACGAACGGAAAAAACCGCACACGCGTTAGCTAAAAAAAAAAAACTAACTAACTTTATAGTTTTTAATTCCTCCATTTTTAAAAGAAGAACATCGACTTTAGCTTCTATAAATGATAGTGGCCGGACGTAAACCGAGGTTAATGACTAGGAACCTCTACCATATAATCCTAATTGTCCTTTATAGTAAAGATTAATTTAAAAGTGCCCTCTTTCAGAAGATATAACAGATTTACAAGTTCTCTCATTAAAATGTAGATTCCAGGATAGTTGCTTCGAGGCTTTTGTCCTTACAAAGAAAAAACAAGAAGCAATGGAATTCAGATGTTCATGCCATACCATAAGACTGTTGTTCAGCTAACCCAAAGTAATAATAAAGTTAGAACATAGAGTTGTTGAGACACGCCTTTATAATACCTCTTACATACTGTACTACTCCTTAAGCCTTAAAGGATTTAGTACACTGAAAGTACATAAATTCTTCAGCGTGGTTTCTATAATATTAGCAATAAATAAATATTTATGATACCGTTACAAAGTAGTTAAAATTTAAAATAAAAAAGTAATTAATTTTTCTAATTATCAATCGATTTCTTCTCTAAATGATATTAATGAATTTATTCAATTTAAGATTTGATTAACAAATGTATAGAATGAATACGAGTATAATAATCAATAAACTAGATAACTGTGGATTACTGTAAACCCTTTTAAGAATCTATCACTATAGATTTCTTAACGGTCCAGGAGATAGCGTGCGAAAAAGTGTCTGACTAACATCAAGCTAGAATTTTGTATACAAGCTAATCTTTTAGTGCGTTTTAAGAATATGTGGTCGGCTAAGTTCGTCTGCGGGACATAACTTGGCAATAGGCATTTGGAAAAAATAATCCGGTGGAGAGCGGTCATGTCCCACCAATTTTGGTGGGCAATGTGATTTTCATGATCCCAAGTACAGAATTAGTTAGTAAACAAAAAATCAAGTTTATGTTAGTTTGTCACTTGATATGTTAGATGTTCAAATATTACTCTAAATCAAAGTTTGGTCTACTAACTAATTCTGTGCTCGGGATCATGAAAATCACATTGTCCAACAAAATTAGTGGGACATGGCCGCTCTCCACCGGTTTTTTTTTCAAATGCTTATTGCCAATCTATGTCCCGCAGACGAACTTAGCCGACCACATATTCTTAAAAGGCACCAAAAAGGTAACTTAGAAAGAAAATGTTAGTCAGACACTATTTTTGCACGATATCTCCTGGACTATAAAATGAAAAATAAATATATCTAAAGGAAAATAAATAGATATTATCATTATCTATAAGTAAATTCGATAATTCTGGTTTGAAATTTAAATTACAAAAAAAACTTATAAATTAAAATGTTAATCAACGAATATATAGTATCTTTTTAAAAAGTACACACAAAAAATTATAAGTTCATTAAATAAAATTATAAATAATATGAATTATGTAATTTCATAACTTAACCTTGACTTTCAATTAAGCTACCAAAATAAATATTAACTGTAAAACATTATTTAAATTAAATAATGTTTAAAAAAAGTGAAATATCGGTTAAAGAGAGAGAGATATATTAAATATTTTATCATTGCAACATTATCCCATCATTTGTATTCATGGTTTGATTTGCTAAAAGATGAGCTCGGGTAACCAAAAAAAGAAAGATAGCCATCGAAGGATCAAATCGAAAAATTTTAACACGTACGTATTATAAAAGGCTAGAAGGTTTTTTTCATACGAATAGCTCTGACGTCAATTCAAATATTTTAACATGCGAAACCAGGATTCATTAACAATGAACCGTGAAATACGAGACAACTTACAGAATGAGTCGAGGATAAATAACGTTTAAAAAGACCAACTAATATAAATTTAGAAAAATATTTCTAAAAAAATAATATGATACTCCTAAATTAAAAATATGCAAAAAAAGGAGTTACAATGATTGAGTTAAGATCTATTTAAGGAATTTTATAAAATAGTAAACTCTATACTCCTTTCAGGCTAATAGATAAGATTTTTTCAAGATATTTCGTAAAAAAATAAAAATTAACAAATGAATAAATATATGCACTTATATTAATAAAACAAAACAGAAACAATACTTTTCCTACTACTAGTAGTGAGGAAAAGTAAAAAGTGATAAATTAATAGAAATAAAAAATTGAATGATGGAGTTAAAAAATTAGGTAATGCTTTGAATGTTTATTATAATCTCTGGCAGTGTTTAGTCAAATTTAGATGAGTAGATTTTTACATAAGATGACTAAGTGAACTGAAGGAGAGATCCAAGGTACAGGTATACATGCTTCTAATATTTAGCATCCTAGTTATGGTTCAAATTGCAATAAATATGGACATTTATAATTATATCTTTGGTGGTCTTGGTAGAAACCTTCTATATAGTTAGGTTAATTTGCTACTAAATAGACTGAAAGAGCGCAGACGGTTCAAATTAATCTGGGCCTATCTGCGAGTTACTTTCGATAAACTATAAAAGTTTCATACAAATCAGATAAGCAGGCCCGCGGTAAGCATATGATGCGCTCTGGGCCCGAGAGGCACCCGCGCCCCAGACCTCCAATTGTCAGCAATCACCAACCGTTAGTGCATTAATTTAATTACCAGTCTATTCTATCAATACGATGATTGCACGAGTAAATATTTAATATCCCGAATTCTAGGACGAATTAATGAAATAATACATATTCGATTTAAAGAGCATTAGTGTGAGGTTTAAGCACCCCCCCCAATCAGAAAATTTCGATGAAATGTTTATTAATAATTAAATGTATCAACGAAACATAATAAATGGAAAAAACCGCGCTAAGTAATTATGAACTCATATATGAGAAAGTTTATCAGAGTTGTCGTGGACCGATTTTTTTTTTTTTTAAATTGTTAATAACTTTGGTTCTACTCAATATTTTTCGATGAAACCAAGCCTACAACATGCGCAACATGCTTGCACTCACCTCTGAAAATATTAATCGAACAGCCAGTTCGTTTCGCCAGTTTTGCGCTAATAAAGTCGGAGAGGTGGCACAGACGTACACAAACAAAGTTAAGGCCGGATTCGGTTTTCGAAATGTATAAAATGAAATAGTATTCAACAATTTTTGAATTCTGACCAATATTCAGACAAAACTTTAATTTTATAAATACATATAGGGATATATTATTTCCTTAGACTTATTTGTTTAGTTTAAAAACGTTGCTCAGGCTTTTTATTAATATTAAGGTTGTGACGACCGACGCGCCGAACGCCTAAACTCTATTTAACATTGGCGTTGAGCCTAAAAATTTTGTTGGGTCTAACATCGTGCGCCCCAAAACCTCTGCGCCCCTGGGCCATGGCCCACCGGGCCCATTTATTAAATAGGCCCTGCAGATAAGTAGTTTTAAATCTGTAGGTGTAAATAATTGTATGTTTGTGCGCATGTGGAAGAGAAAAAAATGAGCCCAGAAAGTTGAAACTTATTTTTCATTAAATTTGGACGTGTAGTTTTTAAAATATGTTGGTTCCCAAAAATTGAGCGACAGACAAACAGGCAGATACGGAACCAAAAATGTTCCCTGATGTCAAAAACGGATTTCTGTCTTGGAATTTTTTAAATCGGAGACATAAAATATTTTCTTTCTTCAGAACCATCACATAGCTTCCGTTACCTTCGGTAAACTCGGAAGCAAAAATGCGAAACCGAGAAAATTTATCATTTCTGTTGGGATCAACACTGATATATTGCAGTAGATCATATATTTTTTTCTAGCCTATTGTATTAGTAGTAAAGACATTATGGCTGTAAAATGTAAAGAGTCAAGAGAATACAAGGTTGATTTAAAATAAAAGACACCTGTGTTTGAGACACGAGGTTTAAGAAGAGACGAGCCAAAGGGTGGATTGATTAAGAATTCCGAAGAAGACGCTATGGAACAAGGCGATAGAGGTGCGAGTCTCTGCCCCGAACTGCGTAGGAATGCACAGGGGACGCAGTTTGGCTCGCTGATCAGAACCTCAGAACACGAGGCACCGGCTCACACCGCAGTATGAATACTTAAATAGACATAAGGGACGCATCATAAGCAACCAAGATCCCAAGTTGGAAGGCTTCAGCAGAACTATACAATATGTCCTCTCAATAAGCGACGTGGCTTGGACAATATACTCGTATTCACATATTCAAGTCTTCCTTCATGACAATACACAATGTTTAAGCAGTAAACTACTTGATTGGTTTTAAAAAAAATCATCGTGAGTTCCATGTTAGCAAGGTCATCACTCATCAAGGTAAGTTAATTAAATTTTAACAAAGCAGCCCAGAGTTACAAACTCATGGGCCGTGTCATCGTACGTTACAAATTTACCTCGTGAGATATTAAAAGTATGTAGTTTACCTCTCATGTGTCAAGGAGACACGAGACTAATTAATTATTGCATATGTTTAACTCCTATTCTCTTATCTACTATACTGCTCCCAAACTAACATCTTAATAAGAAAAGAAATCGAAGGTGATGACTTAAATTAGATCAGTAAGCCCTAAAGAAACTGGAGGATGATAAAGATAACTCAAAACAATAAATGATAAAGAAAACATCATATAAAGCAAAAGAATTAAATTATTGATTAAAAATGTACTCTAAACAACTCAAATTCCTAAGGCAAGAGAAACAGGTAAGTTATATTAAGGTGTAATTTATTACAAATGATAAACTAATAGTGATCATTTGCCAATCTCTCAAATCTGCTGATTGTTGTCCAGAAGACAATCAAGTTGATTATTTAGATTTAGTCCGAACAATCATTACAAGACAAAAGGTCAAATTCTGTTACTTGATTTGAAAAAAGAGATGTATCTCAGATAAAATAAATTTTAAAGGTGAACACCAAGTTCGTACCCTTGAACTGTAGAGTAAGGTTAGTATGAAGCAGTGTTAATGTCCTCAGTACTCGGGGGTATTAATCATTAGAAATGAACCTCGTTCAAGTTGCGTCCGTGCTTGTTGTAAACGATAGAGAATGCAAGGGAGAAACAAAAAAAATCATCCGGACAAAAGGTGTTAAAAAGAGATATCAAGTAAAACATTAATTATTGTACCTTCTTCTTAATTGCGTTGCTATGAAGCGTGAGTCTTGATGACTGCCTTCAATACAAGGTTTAATCCATTTAGTCAATTATATCCAGGAATGAGGGGGGTCACGCGATTCGCACTTTGATTCATTTTATACAAGCGTATCGCGCCATTTTATACAAGGACTCAGAGGTGTTTAACCGTGTCAACGGAGGAAATTTTAAGAAAGTAGATGGCCAATTCATTTGAACCAAGTAAAGATGGAAGTGGAAATTTGAATGCACAAAAGTGCCATTTTGTCTTCAATTTAATGGTAAAATGACATTTAAAAGCACTTTATCAAATAAATTTGACCTTTGGGCTTATTAAAGTTCTAAGAGGTCACGTCAAACAATCAAACTAACGTGACACCTGGCTCCTTCTGCCAAATATACCTGACATATACCTTAGTTTTAAGAAATCTTAACATTATGCTGGCATAGCCATGTTGGTATTTCTTTAGATTGTTACTCCCCTATGTTGTTTTAGAATTATAAATTTTTTTGACTAAATAATTATTAAGACAAAGGGATGTTTATTCCAATATACTTTGGAACAAAGTAATATCACACTTCTATTTTAAAAGGGGGAAAAAACAGTCTAAAGAAGAAAATTGAACATTCCGTAAATTTTCTTTAGATTGTTACTCCCATCAGCTTATTTTTATAAGGGGGGTAACAGTCTAAAGAAGCGCCACCATGTTGAGGGTATACTACATTTATGAGATCATATTGCAAGATCCACAATTATTCTCACAGGTTAAAATGCTGATTTCATATTATATTTCTGTGTATGTGTCTTGGATTTTCTAGACCAAAAAGACAAACATAAGTCATAGTAAACATAAAAGTTGGAATAGTTTGCTTTTCTATATAAATCTACAATAGAAGGTATGAAAAATAGCCAACCAAAATAAAACGAAAGAAAAGATAAATATTAAATGAACCGTTTCTCCGCAATATTAGCAACCTTGTTCAAAATAAATAAATAATAAAAAAGAAAAATACTTTGCCAAATATCAGGTAAAAATTTAGACGAGAATAAAACCTATGATAATGTAAACATAAAAACACAATTCCAGATACGAAAACCTAAGTAAACATCACATCTATATTTTTGTTAGGAGAAGTCTGAATGTAGGAAGAATGCTGAAGTGGATACTCGAAGTGATTTGAAACCATCTTTAAAAAATTCAGGAATCTAGGGAAAAAAATTGAAAAAAATCTTCTATAAACATTTTATCAAGGAACCTTTAAACAAAATGATTCATAAATAACACGATGTTCACTAAATAATCTTACTTACCTATTCAAAATGCCCATTAATTATTATCTGAAGAAGAAATAAACTTGTAAAGATTGCATTTTAGTTCAAGATAATTTAACACTGAATTATCCTGTTTCGTGTAACACAAAACGAATTAATAAATGAGTACAATATTTCAAAGCAGTATCAGGTTTTAACGTTTTATCTTAACGATTCCACTAATCGTTTAAGAAAAAAAAATGTATCGGAACGAATTAAAACATTTTACAAAATTTATTAGACATAATATAAAGCTTATGAAGATATATCATCACACAATACGAATTCATTTTTATGCTAAATACGTACATGCGTTTTACCCAACAATAAAAATAATAAAATGGGGTATTGCTTAATATAAAATTAATTATAATATTAGATGGAAATTTATTACCAAGTCCATACATTTTCCATACATTACCTGTATACCTTAAATTCATTTACCAGATTGTAAATCGGCCTAAACTGTGGAGAAAATATTAGACATCCATCGTTCGATAAAATCAGAAATTGCAATAAATAATGGTATAATTCATCAATGTTATGGATTTAATATTTTCAAAATAAAAGAATACGAACGAAAGTATCAAATAAATATTTCAAGGAATAGTCGTTTCCAAATACAGAAACTGGTATCATAATAATTGTTAATTTATTTAGTTATTAATAATTTATATACAAAATAAGTAGGTATGTGAACTGTAAACCAATAAAAACAATAAGTCGTTTAAGGTTCAACAAATGAATTTATGAATTATGTTTTCTAATTCTGGATACCGAATAAAGGCATTGTTGTAGTGGTAATTGTTTCTTGTGTTTACCTTTAAGAAGGACACAATTAAAATGTAAAAAATTTTTGATTATAAATTTAATAACTTGATATAAAATCAATAAAACGCCATTGAATAAAGATCGTCTTTTATCTAAATGTAAAATGTACATTTGTTGAATTAATAATAAAAACTGTTTTCTGAAATTATTATTACTTACTAAATGATTATTTATCCCGTATACGTTGAAAATTAATATTGGTTTCCGTTAATGGATAAATTGTTTATATTTAAAATTCAATAAGTAAAATCCATATACGATATTATATAAAATGCATTAAGAGAAGTAGGTAAGATCATAAAATTAAGAGAAATACCAACACAAAAAAAAATCTAAGAAACGAAAAGAGAAGTTCAATAAACTTTAAATAATGTCAAAGAATAAATAATGTTCATGAATAAAGTAATAAAAAAATATATATAGGTAAAGAATCAACATTTTATTATTTATGAACAAAATATACTAATTTGCTGCAAGAAAACTATGTAGCAGCTAATTATTAACTTAGTAGAGACATGTCAATTATATGTCACATAAGGGTTGCTTTGCTGTTATGTTTTTCTTTGAAAATATAAAAACATTTAGCAATTTATAGCTCATTTTGTAGCTAAATTGAGTAATGTCTGTTGCCTCATCTGACTAGTAGATTTAGTAGTAACAGAAATTAGAGAAACAAATCGGTTCATCATAAATCGTGTACATATTGGTAATAAAAAATAAAATCCCTTTTTAAAGTGAACCTTCTTTAAACGCGGTAGAATAAATTGGCTTGGATGGAACAAAATTGCATGTAACGAAGTTTGTGATTCGAGACTTGTCTAAGTGAAAGATTTTTCATAGGTAAATAAACTGCAGGCTTATATCAGCAGTTCATTTACCTGTAAAAAATCTTTCACTTGAACGAGTTTCGATCCACTGACCTCTGATTCAGCAGGCAGAGTGCTAAACACTGCACCACGGAGGTTGATAATTTTTCAATACACAGAATTGGTATATTTGAGTAATATTATATACATTATAATAATATAATATACCTATATAAATGTTTTTTCTTCATTATTAGCTAAAATGTTATACAAATATTTAATTTTTCAATTAAATTCCACATAAACATTTCTTAATCCTGAAATAATAAAATAATTAACAAATGCAAAGAGAGCAATGCATAAAATTGTTTTTAGAACTTAAGTTTCACTTCTAATGCATGAGAGTCTCACACATATTTCTTATCTTTTAATTTATTAATTACACATTAATATCATCATCGAGAGATGTTGTCATTTTTACTGGTCTTATATAACTTTGCTTTGTAAGTTTCATCGCACACCTATTACCCTAATTTTGAACCACTTCCCGTCTTTCAATTTTCCCCAAATTTTGCGCATGGAAACAATTTAGATGAAGAATACAGAAAAAAATAATAAAATAAAAGTTAAAAATAAGACCAGTTTTTAAAAATGTTATTTTTATATTAATATTTATTCGTTCAGAATTGGTTGTTTACATGTGTACTTGTTTTGATTTTCAGCAGGGTCAGGGTCATCTTTATTTTTTATTCAATTAATTAGAAAATAGATTTTTTTTTCTGCATAGGGACTTACATTATTAAATTGGTATTGCATTTTTTTTTTTTTTTTTTAAATATTTATTGCTCTCAAAATAAAATATGGCCCTTAAAAATTTGTTTAACAATTTTTAATAACCAACCCTTACTAAAAATTTAAGTAAACTTAATAAGTGGAGCTATTTCCTATATTATGAAGAAACAATCAGTACGGAAGTTTCATTTTTTGATTTTTTAAAGCAAATACTCTGTTGAAGAGATAGCAGTCAACCGCAAGAGGTTTTCACTGCTTGGAAGCTAAGTTTAGATAAAAACTCGGCATGTCTTTGATCCATCATCTCTATTGTATTGTGAAACGGCTCAAAAGCATCAGGATAACAGGTTCTCGATTGTTTTTCTGGTTATAAAGGTTCAATAGACTTTGTGTTTATATCGTCCTAAGAACAGCTATGTATAATAGGGAGTCAAAAACAGGAGGTGAATAAACGTGAAAGTGAATAATTTCGAGCTGACTTTCGCCCCTAAGGCTTTGTATCGGGTTTATAAGAGTCAGAAAAAACAACAGAACTCCCTCTTACAAATTTTCTCTACAGCTTCTTTTCGGCACGCTGTTATTAAATAGTTGTCGGTATTTAATAACGGATGCGGTAAGTTTTTCTGTTTCCAAACTGCGGGGGGGCCATGGGCAGAACCCTGTAAGTAATTCATCTCCTAGGAGAGCCTTTAGATTCCTAGATAATTAAACCTTTCATGGAAGAGGAGACAAATTGCCCTGCGGTGGCCTTTTAAAAATCCTTCCAACCTTCTTAAAGGCTCAGACATAAAACAGAATCAAACATTATACTCCAACGTTAAACGTGTTGTAATGTTGCCCGCCACACCAACTCCTAGATGTTGCTATAACACGGATCACTAGGACTAGTATTATAAAAAGATAAAGATTCATAATCTAGCAACTCCTAAATGATGTTTCAAAGATTAAACGAGTCAAAGGTAATTTTAAATAAATTATCGAGTAAGTTATTAATCGTTCAATTTTGAAAAAAAAAAAAAAAAAAAATCAGAATATCCTACTGTCTCTTCGGTTAATTAATGAAGGAAGAATATGCTATCACGGCAAATTATATTTGAAACGCCTTTGAGTTCTGGCTACATTTTAGGCAGATGTTTAAGGTTCTATAGTACATTATGTATTAAAGAACTGCAGAAGATACAAGGAAATTATTAGCTCCCTTATATTTAGCATAAAAAAGTTAAATTGAAAATTACATCATAATTGCATTTCTAATCAACAATATCAACATGGATACAAAAGTTATAAGGTGTAAATAGGTAGGTGTAATTTCTGGTACCATCACATTAACTATATTTCGTAAATTATCACTTGATATTATTGTGCAGATAAGATGAGTGATAAACTATTCTTACAGATAATTTTGCTCGCAGATGACACTGAAGTTGAAACCGAATCCTATAGAAACCAATCTATTTAGTCGTTATAACGTCTCATTTCTCCAAATGAAAGGTATGCTTTGAAGAATCTGATGAATTATTTAATGTATTATATTTTCTCATGGATGGATTAATTTTTCTTGTATTTAGCGACTCGTCGGGGGTACATGAAAACTAGTAATTAAAACTGACCGGCGCGCCTAAAGTGGCAGGCGCGAGTCCAGTAACCTCTCGCAGGATTTTCTCAGGCTAGACTTCCCACTGGCTCTTCTCGCTCAGAAAGCCTTTAGCATTGACGACCGGACTCCTCCGAATCATCAGGAAAATACTTCCAACAGTTCTCATGAATATTGAGAACTGAAGCGATCCTCGTCCAACTGCCTACATCCTACATCGTCCGGCCACTTACTCGAAGAAATTAAATATCCCAATCTCTTCCTTTTCCCCTTGAGCCAGATGGAAACCCTTTCTGTCCGAAGAGGGTTTTTGAACCCGAAACGTGAGACGAGGAAGATGAAAAGACGGTTTAAGTGGACGGTCAAGGGACGTCAGAACTAAACTGTGACCTGAACATGATTGATCGCCTCCAGTTCGAATAAAGAGACTGGCCCTCGAGATATAAAGATAATTCTTAAACGGACAATCGACTAATCGACATAATTAATTTAACAATATAACATCTGAGACAGGCTTCGTTAAAATAAATTCAGAGCTTAACTAGTTTTTTCTGAAAGAATAAAATTGGCACATTCTTCGCCTACCGATGCTAAATGTAAAACCATAATTCATTTGACAGGCTAAATTCATAACTCTCGTTCCAGATAGAAGCCAACGTTTGAGCGAATTCCATTCTTAATGGACTATACTAGGCTTTAGATTACAACCGGCGATTGGTTATTGACTCACAACCAACATATGCGGGCTTCAAAACAAAGAAAAGAGAAATAGTAAAAGTAACCTAACAAAAGTCATCAATTAAATACTTAAGTTATCCAGTTAAAAGCCCAATATTTTAAACTCTGCAATGTATCAATGATTTGCAAACCATAAAACACATCCGAATTATGTTAAATGCTGTACCTCTAAAATATGATAAGATGAGCTTATCCCTACAAAAATCAATTAATTATCCATTTTCTAATTTTTAAGGTTCAATTTCTAAATTTGAATGGGTACTTCTTTAGATTGTACTCCCCTATTTAGAATAAAAATGATTTTGACTAAATAACTATTAAGAAAAAGGGATGTTCAGTCCAATATACTATGGGACAAAGGAATATTCCACTTCTGATTTAATAAGGGGAGTAACAGTCTAAAGAAGAACATTCCGTACACCTTCTTTAGATTGTTACTCCCCTCTGTTTTTTTATAAGGGGAGTAACAATCTAAATAAGTGCCTTAGAATGATCATAACCAATCTGTCTTTCATTTTGTTTTACGACATTAAAAACTTAATCAGGTTAAATATTTTAGCTTAAATGATTACATTTAGTGAAGACTCTACCACAGAAATAACAATACAAGGATTTAAAACAGAATTAAGTTCTCAGAATTACAATATAAATAAAATATTAATTTAATATTATCTTCCAGAAAGGAACAATTATAATGAAGCCAAACTAATAACTTTTATAAGTTTCTCAATAAATATCGAATTTTATATAGAATTTATAGCAAAGAATATTTCATTTAATAGCGCTTAAACAGGTAATATCATATTAATTTAAAAATAAATTACTCTGGTTTAATTATTACTATTAGCGAAGTTGAAGCCTTGATCACGTTAGATAAATAAGAATTTACTTATAATGACATAAGGTATATTCTAAATAAATATATTCCGTGGCACAATAATCCAGTAATGGATAACAATAAATGATGTAATGTATAATATATATCCATTACTTGTTATTGTTATCCATTACTTGTTAATTGTTATCCATTACTGGGTTCTTGTGCCATGGATTATTTTTATTATTTATATTATCTTTTATTTTAATCATTATATGAAATAACATGTGTAACACTTAAGAATCAATTGAAGTGATTATTTTCTAAAATAATTGAAATTTGAAAGAAAGTTATTTTTTAAAAATTGAATTAAAAATAAATAAAAGCTACTATCCATGACGTTTAAAAAGTTTAAGTGTGTAATGTCTTTAATTGATATGGGTCAAATTAAAAATATTGCAATATGGTCATTGTTGTCTCTCTTCTTAAGTACCCAGCTTAAATTATCCAGCTGTTAATAAAAAAATTTTTTTTTAAATAATGTGTTAATATTTCTTGTAAGAAATACTTGTTTGTGTTTTGAAATACAAAATAATAAATTCCAACTACTTTATAAATACCTCATTATTTATCAAGTCCAAATCAGTTACGTTAAATTCAAAGCTTACCTGAAACAAAAATAAGTAAAAATATATTAACAATATATAATAAAATATTTTAATATTACAAATAGTTATTAATGTGGAAGAGGGGAGGGGAGGGGGGGGGGGGCTGACAAGATTCATCAATCATTAGCCGAGTGGTCAGTAGTCACACAACTTGCCAGAAACATAGGTCACCACACACACCGACATTCCCACATATCTGGCAACTTCGAATGCCAAAATAGTGACTTCTGTTTCACATAGATGATCACATCGAGAGCCAGTGGCGTACACAGGGGGGGGGCCCAAGGGGCCCTGGCCCCCCCCCGAAATGATTACATACCTAAGACCCGCCATACACTTAAAACCAAAAAAACACAGTAATGACAGATGCATTCGAATTGGCTGTAAATATTTTCCAATAAAAGGAATTAATAAAGTATTATCTTATGGTGTGTATACACTTAATCACCCCAAATAAGCTCGGCCCGGATTTGCCGATAGAATTAAATTCATTCAACACTATACCGGCCCGATTGTCGGCTGGGCCCGGATTTTGCCGATGGAATTGAATTTATTAAACACTATACCGGCCCGACTGTCAGCTGGGCCCGGATTTTGCCGATGGAATTAAATTTATTAAACACTATACCGGCACGACCATCGGCTGGGCCCGGATTTTGCCGATGGAATTAAATTTATTAAACACTATACCGGTCCGACTGTCGGCTGGGCCCGGATTTTGCCGATGGAATTAAATTTATTAAACACTATACCGGTCCGACTGTCGGCTGGGCCCGGATTTTGCCGATGGAATTAAATTTATTAAACACTATACCGGCCCGACTGTCGGCTGGGCCCGAATTTTGCCTATGGAATTGAATTTATTAAACATTATACCGGCCCGACTGTCGGAGGGTCCTGGATTTTGGCCGATGGAATCAAATTTATCATTAAAACGGCCTGACTGTCGTCTGGGCCCGGATTTTTGTCGATGAAACTAAAACTATTAAACAGTATAGCGGCCCGATTTTGGCTGGACTGAGATTTTTGCTGATGGAATTAGATTCATTGAATTAAATTAGGATGCATGAAATAAATCGGCTCATTTGCCGACTAGACCTTGATTTTTGCCAGTGGAACTAAAAACATTAAACTTAATCGACCCGATTTTGGCTGGGCCCGATTTTTCGCCAATTTAATTCAATGATTTTTTTGTGGTTTTAGTCCAGTTCAATAGCATAGGTTGCATTATAGGACAGCTTCAATTCATTACGAATCGTAATGCAATGAATTGAATTTGGATTCGTAAAAATAGACTGCTCCGATTGACAGCTAGGCCCGGTTTTTTTGCTATAGAATTAAGTGCATTGAATTGATTAGGATGAGTACAATAAATCGGCCTGATTGCTAGTAGGCCCGATTTTGTCGATGGAAACTATGCATCAAAATAAATTGGGATGCGTTCAATAATAGACCCGATTGCCGGCTCGGCCTAGGTGTTAAGCACATTAAATTAAATGAGGCCCGAGTCAACTCGAACTTTTGCCGATGGAATTAAATTAATTGAATTAAAATATGCACACTAGGCTGGCTTAAAACGGGAAAATGATGGTTGTGGATTTCAGTAGCAAATTTTTGTTTTGGACCAGGATTGTGTGTACAACGCTACGTGGGCGTGGGTCCTCTTGTCTATGCGGCATTCCCCTCTTGCTGACTCAGGTCGGACTAGTGTTCGTCGACATGTAGTGGGAACACTGAGGCAATATAAATAAATCGGTTTATCATTTTGTGAAAAAACTGATTCATATTACATAGTTATAGTAAATTTAAATCTAAAAACTCAAAAAGCGTTCAGAAAACATTTGATGTTAAATGTCCCATGTAATTACCCAGCGAATGAGCGAATGATTCTTTTGTTTTGCAATAGGTATTCAATTTTCTTAGAGAAGAATTCTCTTCTAGATAAAAATTTGAAATTCGTATGTGCTCCAAATCCACGTTTGCTTTTGCAGTATGGATCACGTTTTGCTTCCGAGCTTACCAAAGGAAAAGGAAAATATGTGACAGTTCTGAAGAACGAACAATTTTTATGTCTCCGATTTCAAAAATTCCAAGACAGAAATCTGTTCAACATCAGGGTACAGTTTGGGTCCCGTGTCCGCCTGTCCTTCAATTTTTGCGAACCAACATATCATAAAAGCTATTCGTCCAATTTTATTGAAATTTTGATGGTAGGTCATAATTAGCCAGGTTATAACATTGCTGGTCCCGTATAAGTTTCAATCTTTTGCACCTATTTATTTCTCTTCCACATTCGCACAGACATACATTTATTTACACCTATATCTTCAAAAGTACTCATCTGATTTTTATGAAAGTTTAATGGTTTGTTTAAAGTAGCCCGCAGATAACCCAAGAATAATTTCAACCGTCTGCGCTCTTAAATTATGGCTATATTGATACTTTATTCATGTTAAATTTACTCAATTTTCCCTCCTTTTTTAAATTAGTCAAAATTGGTTTAATTTTTACATGATTTAAAGTATCAATTTACCAAAATTTAAACAGCGCAGACAGTTAAAATTAATCTGTGAGCTTCTATCAGATAAGTTTTATAAAATCAGATGAATATTTTTGGAGATAAGGTGTAAATAAATGTATGTGTGTGCACATGTGGAAGAGAAATGGTGGCAGGTGGAGAAATGTGGTGGAGGGAAATGGGACCAGAAGATTGGACCTTATATAGGACCAACAATGGACTTTTTATATGCTAATTAACTGCCATCCGAATTTCATTAAAATCGAAAGAGTAGTTTTTAAGAATTGTTCGCAATGATTGAGCGAAAGACAGACTAACAGCCAGAAACGGGATCAAAAATGTCTGATAACTGGAACAGATTTCTGTCTTGGAATTATTGGAATCGGAGACATAATCGTTCTTTAGAAGGATCACATCACATAGTGAGGTGTTACCTCATAGGATTTTAATTTAATTAAATATGAGGTTAGAAATTGAAATTAGAGTGTTGAAAAGGGGGAGAAATTACAATTATAATAAATTATGGGGTATGCTAAACCCGCATATAAGTTAAATTAGGTTGGGCCCCCCCCGAAAAAATTTTCTGTGTACGCTACTGTCGAGAGCATTATGTGTAAAAAGGAAAATTGTTCGTTAAAAAATATTAATCAATTAATGGCGTCATTAGATCATTGATCATTGTTCCAACCACACCTCAAACTAGTTTCAAACTTTACGACGCATGTGCATTTGCAAAAAACGTTCAAATGTGGTCCGATGCGCATGCGTCGGACAGATCCAAACCAGTTTGAAGTGTGGTTGGAACAAACCTATTAAATCAATTTAGCTGATTAAAAACCCCTTTTAATAAAGTTGTTTCATCATAAAAGGAAGATGGCGTCCAAATTTTAAGGTTCTTGGACAAATTTTTCTAGTGACATCGTCATGACGAATTCTGCATATAAATCATTTTATGACCCACCATCTTGATTAACGATAGTGTATCGTTAAACTTTTTTTTAGCTTGCACCTAGGGCGTAGGGGGTAAGAGGGACCTTCAAGCTAAATTTCAGTTCCCTAGATATTGCTGTTCTAGGGATACTGTAAGGAAATGAGTAAGTAAGAAAATTGGTTTTTTGGCTTTATATGTATAGGTATGTATTAATCAGTAATTTTACGATCTTAAGAGCAAAGGCTATGCATAATCGATCAAAGATCAACAAATAGGTATGTGCACAATACATGGTATACTTGGTTTTTAAAAGGTGTTGGGTTAATTTTCAGCCATATAGTTGGCCTAGACATAGCCAGTAGAAAGGTTCTTTTTCATAAGAACATATAAATAAGTACTTATACCACAATGCATGGTAAACCTGATCATGGGAGGACTACTTTCTACTGAGACATTGTTACTTAATAAGACTAGACAATTGACCATGTCTAAATAGCAATATGTATGTTTTGATCCGCACCAATCATAAACCTTTAAATGAAACTAATAAAGCCATACATTTGAAACGTCAGCGATAAGAACTTTAAGCCGATTAGATTTGACTATTTCATTCATAAATTCAACCGGAGAATTCAAAATCGTTTATTTTATTATTATTGTGGTCAAAACTAGTGATGTTTACAGTTAGAGCTTTATTCAAAAGGATTCACAGTAAATAAAAAAAATCACGCATTATATAATTCTGATGTTAAACTAAATCACATCCAGTTTTTATAATATGTCGGAGACGATTCGTGAACATATAGAACTGTCATCTTGATAAAAGAAAGCTCAATTTAGAAAGAATCAGATGCTATACTGAGTTTTTCCCAAAGGAAACTATTAGGGGAGGAAGATAATCGTTTCCTACTTTGTACACGATGTATACAAAACCATTGTTAACAATACATATTGACGGGAAAAAATGAAAGTTACATCAAATTAAGCTAGATTAACTCTGAGTAAGACTCTTATTCTACTCTAATTTCTTGAGCAATTTTGTATTTCCTTATGAACTACAAGTTAGAATAACTGTAAAATAACATCTTTACAATATTACAAACATTAGGGTAACAAAGACAACTAAAATACAGTTCCATTGATCTCTGCAAACATCGATAAGGGAAAAAAGATAAGGGAAACAACACCACTGACTAAACATAACTCCATAAACAGGTCAGCTGTGTGCTAGTCAGCACACAGCAAGGGTCCGTAGGGAACCCTGTATAGTTTAAGTAGTACCCTATTGATGGTGTTTTTTAAAATGCTAAAAAGCTTACTTTGAACTATCCTATGGGTCTGATATTCTCAAAACACATAAACAAACTTCTAATAAAGAATATTTTTGCCCCTGAACCGGACTACAACCATATAAATACATAGAAAAGGCCATAGTTATAAAAAAAAGTATTTTGTCGATAAAATAATATTTTTTTTGAAATTTCCAAAAAGTGGTATCTTTACTTTTGGTCGAAGAAAGTTCAGGAATTTTTCCGATTTTTTGTACTTCACATAAGCGAGATAGAGGGTGGGGGGGGGGCACGTTTCACACCCGCTTCAAACTTGCCTACGCTCGCCCTATCAAAGTTATGACCAAAGAATTATATATTTTTGTAATCAACTAGACGTACCCTTTCATATGATACCCCTCACGGTGTTGAAAAAAAATTAAAAAATTTTAACCCTTAAGTTTTTTTACCCTAATGTTATTGAAAAATATTTTTTTAAGTCGCTATATTTTTAAAATATATGTGGGCAGGTACAAGACACATACATGCCAAATTTCAAAGTGATCGGACGAAAGGTGTAGCCGTGAGAGCAAGCGACAGGACGGACAGACACACGCAGGAAAATATAAGGGTCCTTGGTTTTACCTACGGACCCTAAAAACGACAACACTAGCGCACTCCTTCGATCTTTAGTACTCGAAAGCCACTAAAGTAATCATATGTTTACATCATTATAAATACATATTTATATAAATATATACAGCATTTAAATGTTACTTACTACACTTTGGCAATATTTTACAATATTTAGTTAATAACCAAAATAAAATAGTTGTTTTTGTCTTAAATAAACAAACAGTTAAGTTTTAAAAATGTTATTTAATTCTTAACCCATAAATCTTTTCCTTGTTTTAATTAACGAACAGATATGAAGAAAAAGTCCAGTAGCAAAAAATTACACTTATTGAAAAGTAAAAAAAAGTATTACTTTATTACCGTACGACAATAGACACTTAAAAGATTTTAAAAGCAGTAAACGCTGATTCCTTCGAAGTAAAAAAGGGCAATAAGACAAGGCCTGCAACCGCTTTAGCAACTCCTGAAGCTTATACAGGGAAAAAACCACAGAAAGGTCGTAAAAGGCTTTATGATTTAACGACCACCAAATATGAATAAAAAATATGAAAAAGGATATAATCAAGATGGTAATGTTATTCTGTAATGTTTCATGTTGACAAAATGCTCAAACCTAAATGATAAAATGCAATATCGACGAATTCGAAGTAAAAACCGCATATAAAGCGGTTGTTAAACCCAGAAAAGGATTGTTAGAGTTCACAATAAAATGCATTATGGATGAATTAATCTATTGACTGCTGCCTACCAGCTACTGATTGTAAAATATACAACTTAATAAAAAAAATTCTTATCAAATAAAAAACCCATAGTATCTGCAAGTAATAAACGATAAATAGCTTAGAGTATATAGACCTTATCTTTTTAGACTTTTGAACACATTTAATAATAATTAAAACTTTAATAATTAATAATTAACACTTAAATAATAAATAAATTTTAATAAACCAAAACAAAATTGACTCAAATTATTATTATTATTTTATTATTATTATTTTTATTATTATTTTATTTTATTATTATTATTTTTTTTTTTTTAATTGTTATGCTTTTGCTTTTAGCACATTCTCACACATAATATATTTTTGTTAACAACTATTCCTTTCGATATTGTGTTGCTTATGATGCCTTTGACAAGGATAGTACAAGTGTTTTTGATGTTAAAGCCCTTGACATGGATAGTACAAGTGTTTTTGATGTTAAACTAGAACTTTTCGATATTGTGTTGCTTAGGATGCCTTTGATCTTTGGCCTTTGACAAGGATGGTACAAGTGTATTTGATGTTAAAAAATAACTTTTCGATATTTTGTTACTTATATGATGTGTTCGATATTGTGATGCCCTTGACAAGATAGTACAAGTGTTTTTAATATTAAAATGAAACTTTCTTATGAGACTCAGAAGTCTTTTTACCCACGCATTCCTACAGGAAAGTGCGTGGGTATCAAAACCTTATATTATTTAACAAATGTTATGACGCTGCACTTTCTTTAATAGGATCAAGGTCATTTTGAGACAAGTGTCATATGATGTATACAAAGTTCTTAAAATTATCTAAATTCGAAAATCCAATCATCCTAATAGGATTAAGGAAGAATACTAAGAGGTAAAGACAACCTCTCAAGATCAAATGGATCATGTAGGTTGTAGTATTCTTTTTTGTAGGGTCTATGTTCAGTGCCAGTCACATTCCTTAAGATCTTATTAGATGGATAAGAAATGGAATGGATTTTTTTTGTTTAAAAGAGATATAACCTTATATAGGATTATGTTATAAATAGTAAATGATAGGCAGAGTGATTTTTTTTTTTTTTTTTGGTTCAGGACTCAAGACTAAGGATGTTCCTGGAAGATCCTTTTTTCTTAGGTATCACAGTCTCAAGTTAACAATGGAGCCCTACTCAACTGTCAGCAAGACAGACATGTTCATTCCTTCAACTATCAAGACAGCAGTATCCACCTACATAACTTAATTCTTCTATCTTCAGAACAGAGAAAACCTCTTTTAAAACGGAATCAAAATGAGATGTCGGCTATTCCTATTGAATTGGAAAGATTAACTGCACCGAGAGTTTCATCGAAGCTTAAGGCATTCACATTATTAACTTGTATAAATCAACACAAGTAAATTGAATCATTACTAACATACATATAATATATATATACATATATATATATATATATATATATATATATATATATATATATATATATATATATATATATATATATATATATATATATATATAAACATATGTAACCAATAATGCAGACAGGTTTCTATTTTTTATGAGCACTTAAGTACAGAAGTATATATATATATATATATATATATATATATATATATATATATATATATATATATATATATATATATATATCTAAATATATATACCTAAATGTCCCCCCCCCCAATAAAAATAAATTAATAAAAGCTCTTACAATGAGTAAACATCATTGCCAACAAAGTTGTATATGCAGACAGATATTATTTTCGTAGGAGATACAACTGTTAACCATTTTTTAATATTTATTTCCTTATGCTGAGTAGTAATGCCTACTTGAGCTCAGTCCAGGTTTCTACCTGTTATGAAGTATGTTTTCATTATTTTTTTTTTCTTTATGCTGACAAGTAACGACTACTTGAGTTCATTTCAGGTTTCTACATGTTATGAAGTAGAACTATCTTATTTACTTACTACGTTTTACAATACTAATGTTAACTTTGTTCTTGCACAAGTAAAGATAGTATTTTTATTTGTTTTACCATTATTTCCTCTACTACCACAAGGAATCCAAGCTAGGAGTGATTTGATAATATTATTCCTTAAGTGCTCATGGGTTCCACAAGGTTAAAAGAGGCTGTAGTAGGATACAAATTGGAGCTCCACTTTCGGTCTCTCGGTCATCATAATTTGCGTTAAAAAGAAATGGAAAAACCACCGAAGTCACATAAAAGGCATAAATTGTATGGAGTAAATCTAATTTCTCACTCTCTTATATGACTCCCTTAACCTTTTACAAACACTTATAAGAATAAATTAATTATTTCAAGAGGGGCATTATTCTCCTCATTTTCGTCCTAATCACTTAAATCACTTATTGTTTTTCACTAAAAACTCGATATAAACATTTACTTTAATTAAACAAACACTCTAATTATGCGTAAAGGTGAAGAATTCTTCTTTTTTTCGCACTAGGGAGGAAAAAAAGAATTATGAACACGCGTGCACAATGAATACAGCTACGAAAAGAATCACTATCTACGCATCTTAACAGAGATACAATGTTTATATTTCGTATTTCGTATCAATCGTAGATCAAATTATTTACGGCGAGATGTTCGTTTTATTCCTATTCTCGTTATCCACTTGCATACCTATTTTAACTTTAAAATTTGTTTCACTTTTATTAAAAATACTTCCCTTCTACCTTCCATCTCACTCTTTTTGCATTAATAGTCTTATAGAAAAAAGCTTTCTCTTTCTTCATTACATTAAACAACTTTTAATTGAATTATTAATTACAGCATGTACTACAATAAATAAAAGAAAATTTAAGAGGTTGTAATTTATTTTTTCAAACCAGTTTTGCATCTTTGCTCTAAGGTATTTTTTTAGGGTGGTATTTTTTTTTCTTTTTCTATCTTTAACTAAGGCCGTCTATTAATTTGCTTAAAAACTAATTGGGGTGAGTTGAGTCAGAAGCTTTCTAAACTCTATTAATGAATCTATACTTACAAAAAGAAAAAATTACATAAAACAGACGGCAAGTATAATACTATACAAAAAAAAAAAATTACATAAAACAGACTGCAAGTAGGTATAATACTATACAAAAAATAATAAACAATAAAAATTATAATTAACTGAAAAGGAATAAAGAAAATTAATTAATAATAACAATAAGCGGAATGCATAATCATTGATTCGTATAATACATTATATTTAATTAATATAATGAGATAAATTAAAAGGTAATAGTGTATATATAACAACGCTGAACAAAAATGCATAGAAGAAAACAGGAAATGTATACTAAAAATCAACTTAAGTTAATCGTAATAATATAATTATAAATAACAAACTATAAGTAGAAATACAAATATAATTTTAAAAAAAATCGGTCCAAGACAACTCAGCCAAACAATCTCATATACGAGTACATAATTACTTAGCCCAGTGATTTCAATTTATTAGTTTTCGAGTTTTTGTAGTTACATTTAATTATTATTGAACATTTTATCAAAATTTAACAAAGTTTTTTGAGGGTAGGCGCCCCTAAATGTGGAGCTAAAATTCACTTCTCGATTTCGCTTGGGGTATGTTTTTACCTGAACATGTATGCGAAATTTCGTCAAAATCAGCCCAGTATTTTAGGCTCTAAGCGTCTGCACAGACATTTTTTAAAAACTAATTTTTTGGACTCAGGGGACCTCAGAACGTGTAAATCTATCAAAATCTCAAAATCAAATTTTCACGCCATCACAATACTTTCTCTTTATATGAGAAAGTAAAAAACCTGAGGTTCCACAAACGACAGATGCTCATTTTTTTTTTAATCAAGAGACCTTAAACGTGTAAATTCGTTCAAATCTCACCACCGAATTTCTGCGCAATCACAATATAACATTACGTATAAGTGGAAGTAAAAAAGGAATAATGAAGCTACATATATTTCTAAAGATAAAATAAAAGCAATAATTTTTAAGTTCAGACGGTAAATAAAATAAAACTGCAGAGTACATTTAAATTTGCTATTAATACTATATGCAACAAGGTAAGTAAGTATGCGCTTAAAAGCATAAAAAAAGGTAAAACAGCTTAAGAAACTTGATTGAGTGGTTATTTTTGCTCCGTTAAGCTAAAAAGAATAATAAAAGAAATGTCTTTCCACTACAATGTATCTTTAATGTAGAAAGCTGGCTTATATATTATTACGGTCAATAATGGTAAGGCTTAGAATTGCTCATATTTCTGTCAACTGCGTTAAGTAAACTATCGAGAAAATTATCGTTTATAAAGACAATAAAGAAATTGAGAATTAAATAAGCCAATATAAAGTTATTGATTCTGACCATGGACAAGTCATATTTTGTTGAAGGATATAATCTTATTACTACTTAATTTTAAAAAAGATATTTATTTTATTTAGTTTTTTATCCGTACCATCAAGATAAAGTATGATTAAGTTATTTTTTCTAACAATAGTAAAATAATTGTATAAAGGCTAGGCAATATTAAATTACATTATAAAGCTCTAATTATCTTAGTAGGAGAGATTTTTTTTTTTACATTGTTATTTTAATTCACAAGTCAATTAGCTCCCACAAGTTGAAGAGAACCGTATAGGTCTTTGTGAAAGGTCGCGAAAAAATAAAATAAAAAAAATCGATATTTAGGTCAATGTCGGATCTTATCTTGGTAAATGTCTCATTGTTTTCGCGTTTAATGCACTCTAAAAACTTTATTATTAATAATATAAAAGGTGAATTTAAATTATGTACTCTTATACCATTAAAGTATCATGTATGATCACTCAATCATTCTTCGCATGATTATTAAGGTAAGTTATAAAAATTGGAACAAATCGAATACTTGTATGATGGGAAAAAAAAATCAGTATGACAGATTGATAGTCCTACTTTTAAATTATACTCGTAAATTATATAATTTGAGTTGATCTCAAAAATATTATTTACGCATATCATAAATGAGTTAAGAATTTATATTATATGGAGGACAGACAATATAGAGATTTCATCATCAAATACAGATCAAATTATTTTGTATGATTACATATATATTTTTTAATTCTATTAAGGAAAGAAAGGACAGACATATTTACTTACACAAGGTAAGTAAGTATGCACATAAAAGCATAGAATAGTATTAAAATCTTTGATTGATTGAGCTTTCGAGAAAAAAAAATATACATACATATTATATATATATATATATATATATATATATATATATATATATATATATATATATATATATATATATATATATATATATATATATTCTTTTTATTTTTGCTCTGTTAATCTAAAAAAAAAATATATAGGTATATATATTATAAAGAAATAAGTATGTTGATTGTATAAAGCTGGATTTCAACCTATTATAGTCATGGTCATCTTCAGTGTCACTGATATGAGTATATAGATTTAGAAGGCAGGACTGAGACAGGGGTTTAAATTTAGTCAGTTTATGGAGAGATTTGAGAGATGTCTTTCTTGATTCCTCATGACTATATTTAGATATTTAGAAGGCAGGACAGAGACAGGGGTTAAAATTTAGTCAGTTTATGGAGACACGATATTCTTGATTCCTCATGACTATATTTAGATATTTAGAAGGCAGGACAGAGACAGGGGTTAAAATTTAGTCAGTTTATGGAGACACGATATTCTTGATTCCTCATGACTATATAGATTTAGAAGGCAGGACTGAGACAGGAGTTTTTTTTTTTTTTTTGGGTTTTAGTCCCGATCAACTGCCAGGGTTATTACAGGACGGGGGTATCCGGCCACTTTACTCATCTAATCGATGAGATCATCAGTGTGAAACATGTCTTACCCCGCTGGGATTTGAACTCACAGCCGGGATTTAGACCTTGGTTTCAGAGTCGGGTGCGCTAACCCCTCGGCTACACCAGCCCCCAAAAGACAGAGTTGAGTGAGACAGGAGTTTAAATTTAGTCAGTTAATGGAGAGATGTCTTTCTTAAATCCTCATGACTATAAAGATTTAGAAGGCAGGACTGAGACAGGAGTTAAAATTTAGTCAGTTTATGGAGAGATTCGAGAGATGTCTTTCTTGATTCCTCATGACTATAAAGGTTTAGAAGGCAGGACTGAGACAGGAGTTAAAATTTAGTCAGTTTATGGAGAGATTCGAGAGATGTCTTTCTTGATTCCTCATGACTATAAAGATTTAGAAGGCAGGACTGAGACAGGAGTTAAAATTTAGTCAGTTTATGGAGAGATTCGAGAGATGTCTTTCTTGATTCCTCATGACTATAAAGATTTAGAAGGCAGGACTGAGACAGGAGTTAAAATTTAGTCAGTTTATGAAGAGATTCGAGAGATGTCTTTCTTGATTCCTCATGACTATAAAGATTTAGAAGGCAGGACTGAGACAGGAGTTAAAATTTAGTCAGTTTGTGGAGAGATTCGAGAGATGTATTTCTTGGTTCCTCATGACTATAAAGATTTAGAAGGCAGGACTGAGACAGGAGTTAAAATTTAGTCAGTTTATGGAGAGATTCGAGAGATGTCTTTCTTGACTCCTCATGACTATAAAGATTTAGAAGGCAGGACTGAGACAGGAGTTAAAATTTAGTCAGTTTAAGGAGAGATGTGTTTCATTATTCGTCATAAGACTAAATAGATTTAGAAGGCAGGAGCAAGAGTATATGATGATTTCAGATATAGATATTTAGATAAATAATACATCAGTATACAAATAACAATAGAAATACTTAGCTCTTTGATATTTTATCATAAAAAAAAAATAACAATCAATAAGCAGCAATAAAGTAGGAAGTTAAACCCATTTTTCAAAATTAATCTGTCAATTGAATGAAGCAGAAAATTATTACAATTCTGTCAAGAACTAATATCATATTATTGAAGGAAGTGCAAACAATATAAGAAAATAAAGATCTGTATCATTAAAGTCAAAACACAATGGACCGAACTCAAAAAATTTTAATAATTAGGATTGAATATCATTAAAATAAACCAGTTACATAGCTTGCACTAACAAAGGAAACAATAGCAATATAAAAATAAATGAATTCGTTTAAATTATTCCACTGCATTAATTAGGGAAAACAAAAAAATCTAAAGGTAAGAACAACAAGTAATAAAACTAAATTTTTATAAAGATGACTAAATATGATAAATTGATCTGTCATTTAATAAAAAAAAAATGCAAAGAAGAACAAAAATAATGATAACAAAGATGAAAAAATTAACACAACAACGGTTAAAGATTATGTGCAAAACATGTAGCAATTATTCAACACCTAAAATCAGTTTTATAGCGTCTTCTAAAAAAAAAAAAACATCCCACTCGGTATGTGAATATTAAAAGCAAAATAAAAAAATCCAACACAAAACAGGTGATAAATGGTTAAACAAGTAAGGTCAGAATATAGAATGATAAATAGGGTAACAATGGAAGTGAAAAGGGAACCGTATAAAATATTTCTTTCAAGCTGTATAGACCATTAAACACGTATGTAACATAACAGTCAAGAATCAAGATTAAGGTGTGTCCATCTTAAAAATACAAAAAAAATAAAAAAATAAAAACAATGATGTCATAGTACGTGGACTCTGCTATAAAAAAAAATTAAAATGTAAAATAGCATTTTTATTCTTTAAGCTACAAATAATATGCAAACATTTTTTTTCTTTTTCTTGTTTTGTGTTATTTTTTTTTTTAATTGCCAATATATTGGCGGGGCGTGGTGGCAAAAGGTAGAAATCGATTGGTACCTTTTAAAAGGATAAATGATTTATACTACAGTAGAAAACTACTATTAATTTGTTAGATTGTCTTGAAGGAAGATGAAATATTAATGTATGCGAAGCTTTTGTAGTTCTAAGAAGCGTTAAATTTAAAGACTCATATGGATAGATAAAGAAAGAAACACTTACAGTACATTTTAATGAAAGATTCCACTATACAAGTAACGTTTTCATAATTGGTAAAGAATAACGATCTACAGGGAAAAAAACAGTAAATAGGATTTTTTTTATTTTTTAACAGCTATTTATTTTCTCTTTACAATTGTAATCTATAGAAGTAATCATTAATATATAGGTTTTTTTCAATATCGAAGACAAGAAAATAACACATAGATCGATTTGATACAAGTACAAATAATATATTGGTTTTGGTAATACGTTCCATTAAATTTTATAAGAAATAGAAAAGATTAAATGAGAAAATAATTATTCATTATCACCTCAGTAGGCAATGAATACACATACGGTGTTGCGCCAAAAGGGCCAATCTGCATTTTCTATTTGAATTCTAAAACCTGAAAAGCTATAATGAATAAATAATTAATATAAAAATGCCATTTTTCCAAACTGGTCTTATTTTCAATTATTACAGTGTAACAACTTACCCCGTAACAAGCAGCCCCGTGCTGCCATTTTGGACGCATATACTACCCATATACGTTTAAATAATTATTATAAAAATGCCATTTTTCAAAACTGGTCTTATATTCAACCTTTTTTTTTTTTTTGTTTCTGTATTGTTCACCTTAGTTGTATCTATGTGCAAAATTTGGGGAAGATTGAATGAAGGTAAGTGGTTCAAAATTGGGGTAATAGGTGTGCGATAAAACTTGAAAACCAAATAAATTTGACGCCATTTTTTTTTTTTTTTTTTTTATTTTTTGGTTTCTGTATTCTTCACCTTAGTTGTATCTATGTGCAAAATGTGGGGAAGATTGAATCACGGTAAGTGGTTCAAAATTGGGGTAATAGGGGTGCGATGAAACTAAAAAAGCAATAAATTTGACGCCATTTTTTTATATTTTTATTTTATTTTTGGTTTCTGTATTCTTCACCTTAGTTGTATCTATGTGCAAAATTTGGGGAAGATTGAATGACGGTAAGTGGTTCAAAATTGGGGTAATAGGGGTGCGATGAAACTAAAAAAGCAAATAAATTCGACGCCATTTTTTTTATTTTTTTTTTATTTTTGGTTTCTGTATTCTTCACCTTAGTTGTATCTATGTGCAAAATTTGGGGAAGATTGAATGAAGGTAAGTGGTTCAAAATTGGGGTAATAGGTGTGCGATGAAACTTGAAAACCAAATAAATTTGACGCCATTTTTTTTTTAATTTTTTTATTTTTGGTTTCTGTATTCTTCACCTTAGTTGTATCAATGTGCAAAATTTGAGGAAGATTGAATCACGGGAAGTGGTTCAAAATTGGGGAAACGGAAATGTGCGATGAAACTTACAAAGCAAAGTAATATAAGACCAGTAAAAATTGATATAATAATGCCTTACTTATATTTTTATTCATTTAAAATATACTTGGATACCTAATTAATAAGTCAAAATAACCAAATTTATTTTATTAATTATAAATAAAAAAACAAACGTGATATTAGTTGCAGATTGGACCTTGTGGATATTTTCAGATTGGCCCTTTTGGCGCAACACCATCGACAAGTCAGACATGCTTCCATTGCTGCCTGTAAAATTACATTTTCCTGCCCGAAATCAGTTCAATAAAGCCTCATTTTGCTGCCGCGAATAGATAAAAATAATTTTCCAGGATGTATCTAACATAACGAAAAGGCATTTGTTAAGATTTTTTCAAATAAGGAATATTAATTTAAACTAAATTTTAGTTAAAAACACACTCATAAAGACATATACAAAAAAATAATTCCCATCTCTGGAATTAGAATCAAGATCTTTCTGTTTCCAGTGATGGCACTTAGCCAATCGTTCACAATTGTCCTAATTCAACCTTTCAACCTGATTAATTTAAAACAACAAAACTTATATTATATATAAATATATATATATATATATATATATATATATATATATATATATATATATATATATATTAATTTTAACCATCATCTAAATCTAAAGAATAGCAATTCGTTGATAGTCACGCAAGCCAGAAGAAATAAATGTAGGAGTGAAGCTAAGCTTTAAGAGGGCGGTTGCAAACCACATTGAAAAAATTAAATGAGAATCGAAGGAACAAAAAAATCATTTAGGTAGATAATTTGTCACGGGAATTTGATTTCAATCTCATCTCTTCCAGAGGGGAAAGGGATCAAAGTGAAACCGATTAAAAAAAATAAATATAATAATAAAAAAAAATAAAAAGTTGTTTCTTTAACATTATTAAGTACTTAATATTTAATATGGAAAGCATGTTTATATATATATATATATATATATATATATATATATATATATATATATATATATATATATATATATATATATATATAAAGATAGAGAGAGAGAGAGACTATAGTATTTAATTGAGGAACTTTTAAAGTCAAACCCACTTCTTAGTTAATAAAATAAATAAAATCGAATTCCTAGATAAAAGAGAGAAGAGAAAAATCATTTTGAGAAGTCGAGGAAAGAAGATAGAACACCCTCAAGGAAGGAGCCTAATAAATAAACGAAACCCGAATTGGCTCAAAAGATTCTATAAGGGGAAGATATGAACATTAAATCAATGGAAATTAAGAAACTTCTAATATTATGTCAGTGCCAGAGAATAAAGCAAATTCTCAAGAACTAATTCTCACAAATACAAAGATGGTTTAAAATAAAAACTAATACAAATTATGAATAAATAATAATAATAAAAAAATGTTAAATTGTAAAAAACAAAATAACTTTAGAATTAATTGGAGGAAAATATCAATATATCTTAGCTTCTAAGGTTAACAAAATTTTAATCGAATACCATACAGAAATAATTTGTAGAAATATTTCGAATACTTAATCAAGAAAGGATGTGAAAATTTGTTAACTAAAATGAAACAACGTTTTAACAAGAAAATATGTAGATAAATACATCATAAAGTAATGAATGTTAAAAATATACAGGATTGTTGAATACTTTTGATAAATGATTACCTTTAATTATATTACTGATTAAAACATTAAATTATAGTACACATTAGTGCATTCATAAAGTAATCATTTCAGAGAGCTCTTATTAGTAAAATAATTAAACTGATATTTCATAATAGCAAATTTCAAACAGAACTTAACTGAAGTCAGCAATTGCTATTAGGCCAAAATATAATGATATTTGGCAATAAAGGAAAGTATAAGGCAATCTACTATTAAGATTTAAATAAATAATTTGTTTGCCTAATTTTAAGAATACTGCTCTCTCATTGCCAATAACTGGCAATCGCACTAACTAACGCCAATAACTAGTACCACTAACCAACTTGTACCAATAACTTGTTGCCAATAACTGTGTTACTTTCATTCTAGTACCACAGTATGTAAATATAAACTGGAGACAAAGGAGGATATTGTGGGTAGAGTGTTTGAGTTATTGAAAAAATAGTAAGGAAAGGGTGAAGGAAATAACAAATCTTGAGAAAATATATGTAAATATATATTTATGTTATATTTCTAGCAGTCAGTTTGCATTATTTTTTTAAAATTCTGTACTTTCCAGAAATAATCTATTCCCTGATATCTACGGCCATAATCAGGTATCTAATCATATATCTGTATTTATTACTTGATATTAACCACTCAGCAACCAAACACAGCTTTATGCCCCTTAATCCACTATTTTTTTATGACCTCTCTTTTCCTGCACTATCTAATTTTCTACGCAATGATTTGAACTTAAAAGAAAAGATGAAGGAAAGATAAATAAAATTAGTACTAATTATTATTTAGGGCGCTTATATTATAAAATTGATAATAATAAAAAAAAAAATAAAAATCATATTTAATCAATTTAAACTTTCCAGGATAGGACACTTTTATGATAGTGTAATATTTTTGAGCTCATTAAATATATTTCTCAAGGTTTAGGAAGCTGGTTATTATGCACGCTAGTTTATATTCGAGTATAATACTACTTCGTCAAAAGCAACTGCCTTAGGAAAAATGCCTGTAATAGGATCAAAACGTTTTCAGATGCTGTCTCCTGAGGTAAAAATATTTATTAGACTCTAGCAGAATAAGCCTACGCTATAGGATATACTGACACCTACAAAACATGAAGCACCACAGACTTTTGTAAATGACTATTAAAGAAAACCGATTATCAATAAACAGGTCAAGTGTGTGCTGGTCAGCACACACCGAGGGTCCGTAGGCCACACTGTATAGTTTAAGTAGTACCCTATTGATGGCTAAAAAGCTTACTTTGAACTATCCTATGGGTCTGATATTCTCAAAACACATAAACAAACTTCCGATAAAGTATTTTTTTGCCACTGAACTGGACTACAACCATATAAATACATCGAAAAGACCATAATTATAAAAAAGCCACTGTCAATAAAATATAAATAAAAAATAAATACAAAATGTCAATAAAAAATAAAGTAATACTTTTTCGAAATTTCCAAAAAGTGGTATCTTTACTTTTGGTCGAAGGATGTTCAGGAATTTTTTCAGATTTTTTGCACTTCACATAAGCGAGATAGAGGGGGGGGGGGGGGGGCACGTTTAACACCCGCTTCAAACTCGCCTACGCTCGCCCTATCAAAGTTATAACCAAAGATTTATATATTTTTGTAATCAGCTCGACGTACCCTTTCATATGATACCTCTCACGGTGTCGAAAAAAAATGTAAAATTTTTAACCCTTAAGTTTTTTTACCCTAATTTTTTTGAAAAATATTTTTTTTAAGTCGCTATATTTTTAAAATATGTGGGTAGGTACAAGACACATACAAGCCAAATTTCAAAGTGATCGGACGAAAGGTGTAGCCGTGAGAGCATGCGACAGGACGGACGGACAGACACACGCAGGAAAATATAAGGGTCCTTGGTTTTGCCAACGGACCCTAAAAATGATTTGAATTTACAGAACAATAAGTTAGAGTGTTAGAGCATATTAAATTGAGTAGGTTTTAAAAATAATAAAATGAAAATCTCTCATTATTAAAATACCTGAATGTGGACATTTGCGGTTTACCTACACCTTCTACTGACCTTTCATATTTTATAATAATAATTATTCTCGGTTCATTTACTATCTATGTAAAAACAACAACTATGTACCTACTCGAATTCTTTCATTCAATTTGAAATTATAGGACGGAATCAAAAGATTATAAAACAGCGTGTTATATAGTCCATAAAAAATCATTTCGATTTACCTCATTAAAAACTGGTTTATTAGCTTTATTACCTATTGTTACTAAAACCCAATTAACATTAGTGCGCCAACGCAACCATTAAACACTTTTCATTTAAAAAATGTTCACAATATAATTTTTTTATATTATGAAAATTACAGCAATTATGTTATAATATTACAAATTTATAGCAATTTAAAATAAAAATGAATGTCATAAAACTATAATTTACAATTTTTGTATAAAAAATCCGATTTTTATAAAGTATAAAAGTATGTAATTAACATGAAATCATTATGTTAAAATGTCTGTTTTAAGAGAATGGAACAATGTCATTTTTAAATTTTGAGTAGGTGTTAATTTGAGATAATTAATAATGAGGTGGCTTTTACGCAGGAAGTCTGGAGGTGCGGTCACTGTTCTTTGAGACTCATTCGAACCTTCTTGACTTTGATTATTCTCAGTGTGATTTGTAAATGTAAAAATCATTTTAACAAGTACGATCTTATCTTAATATTACTTAGTAAGACAGAGTGTTTTGAAATTGCATTCTGTGCAAGTTTAGAATTAATTAAATACTATTAGTTATTACACAGAATTAATTGAAAGGAGATCAGAAACAGGTGTGAATTGAAAATTTTCCATGACATGGTTCTATGTAAAGAAACGACAAATTAAGATAAGTTATTTTAATTTGTTCATTCTTAATAGTAAGATGTCATGAAATAATTATTTTTCAATTAACACCTGTTTGAATCTATTTAAATTAAAGTTTATCAGGGATGGTTGAATGAATTAATTATTGATTTGTTCGTAGTGATTACTGCTTAATTAATATACAAGATAAATATATTAAATATATTTTATAAAAATGTCTCAATCATCATTTTTTAAAGTTAGTCACTTCCGACGCTGTTAAAAAGTTTAATTTTTTTTGGTCAAATTATAAAAGTAACAATAGCACCCTTATATATTAATAAAGAACCATTGCAAAACTATTAATAATTAAATGTTTGTCTTACAAAAAGCTAAGCTCATCGACTTCTATTAATTATTTTATTTCACGTGGAATACAAGATTATTGTAAACCCTATTTTTTTACCGGGGAGTACAAGATTATTTTAACACCTGCATTTTATAATTAGTTTATACTACCCCCTTTACACCTCGAAGTCTAATAATAAAAAATACAATTTCTAAGTCAACATATTTCGGTTTTTTTTCAGAAGTATTAAGTCCTAATTAAAGTTTTGTAGAAAATGTCTAGTCCTGTAAACATCCTGAATATTTTGAGGAGAACTTTATTCTGTATTTTGTAAAAAGGCAATAAACTTTTTCATCTTTGTGGACGTATGTGGATGTATGTCATTAAAATATACAATAAAGTTTTAAAATTTGATTTCTATATAAAATTAACAACCAAGTTGTCACACAACCCTCATAAAACAATAAATAAAAAACATACATACATACAAACATTGCAAGTTAAATAAAAGCGTGTAATAAAAATTAAAATTAGCAGAGGTATATTGTAATAATTTTAATAATATATTCCTTATGATAATGTAATTCTTATATCAAAAACCATATGTGTAATCTTGTTTTCTAATAATCTACTCTTTCAGAATTTGTTTTAGAAATTGACTTAAACTAGTTTTTAAGACAATGTAACTTCTCTATTTTATTCATTGCCGATCCATTTATAAAATGAATGCAGTATAACTAACTAAAATAACTGATGCTTCAACATATTAATTCTGTCAAAAGTTATATTGGTATAAAAAAGTAATAAATAAACTCGAGTGAGGAGCACTATAATTAAAAGTAGTCAAATGGGTTCGTGTGGTTTAGATGCGATGTCGGCATTAAAAAATGGGATATGGTTAATACATTAAGATTGGAATGTTTATGTTGGTAGCCGAGCAATCAAGGAGGGTATTGTGAGCGAGATATTATTTTGTTGTATAATAGAGCCAATCAGCCAGTAAGGTAGCTAGTACGGCTCGCTTAACAATCTAACCCTGACTTCTCATCTGTCTAACTTCACCATGGGAACGAGAACTTAAGAACAGAATATGACTTGGGAGACCATATGAGAAGCCTCCTGCTTAAACATTAAGATCGGAAGCTACTACAAGAAATTAACCAGTTTAAGCATTCAAGTTTTAGAATTTCAAATGTAAATGAGATATAACAGGTTGTACCAACACTACCAATCTGGTGCTACTTTTAAGCATTCACAAAGAATGCTGAGTATCATGGTAGTTACCAGAAGCAACAAATTCTTTTTATTTTCAATCACTGCACGACAAAGGTTCAATCGAGATAAGGAAAATATGTAGCAACTCGTCATTTGCTTCTAATTAGCTGTAGTTAAAGAAGAAGAAACTCTTGACTGAGTTTCAAATAAATAATGGAGAGTTGTCGAAGTGCCTTACATTTTTCAACTGCTAAATCGATGGACCGGTCCAAGGAACCTTGTTAGCCAGCCTTTTATTCACAAGTTTTAATGTGCCATTATGATTGAGTTTTATAACGCTGCAAAAGCAGGAGGAGGGCAGTTTCTCTTTTCTTTATCCGACCCGATGTCCGAAAGGATTCAAAGTTAATAATTATCGACCTCCTAAAGCCCGTTGTTCCTGAGGTGGGCTTCTATATTTTTCGGATTTGAAAGAGGCAGGAAGAGCTCTTTAACCACTAGTTTGGACGGGAGATTCTCCTTTTTTTCGCTCCACCTTATATTTTTACAAGGAAGCGATGCGGTAACGAATTGGGCGTAGACGCGTGGATTTGTGTTAGTGGTTGGTTTAATGCCTGGGTTTTTGTCCTTATGGAAACCCTACGAGGTCGGTCTATGTTTAAATGGCTGTTTATGTTGGTGGTACGACTTGCCGAAGGCTGTCTTCTAGAATGATTGCAGCTTTTGCTCAGCTCCGAGTCATTAGAAGCTGCTTTACAATCCTACTCTACTTCCATTTCTAAATCTCTTCTTTGCTACTTGATGGCAACCTCTTGTCCTATTCTGAATAATAACTGTTTGACCTTAAGACAATTATTTTTTTTATTCCAACTCAAATGACGCTCTGGAATTCTTTATTCGTCGTCCTTTTGATTCTATCTATTTTAAGC
Organism: Gerris lacustris; assembly: GCA_951217055.1. NCBI lineage: Eukaryota > Metazoa > Arthropoda > Insecta > Hemiptera > Gerridae > Gerris > Gerris lacustris. Next base: position 18,456,336 of record OX578282.1, read on the forward strand.
CGAGAGATCCAAAAATGGTAGTTATAAAGAATCTAAAATCAACATACAACAAATGCGTCGTAAAACAAAAGCACGTATCATTTATATAATCGAGTATAGAGTCCGACGGCGACGCACAACTCACCTCGAAATGATTTCTTACTGCTAAGCTAATGCAACCACATTTATTCCAATAAACATAAATGTTTGTTTTGATTTGTTGGTCTTCAAATAGATATAAAAACTTTCCTGAATAGATATTTAAATTAATTAACTTAATTTTACTTTTTCTCTAAGTATAAAATTAAGCCCGTTGCTACAGGTTTAACGGCTCGTAATACAATAAAAGAAAAATGTGTTATGATTGCTATAAAACCATAAAACTATAATAATAAACATTTAAAAAATAATTCAGTACACATTACCCTTGATATTTAATATCTTAAACAATGCCATACATTTTAATATTTTTATTTCTTTAAAATACCATTCAGTAATAAAATAAACGAGGATAAGTATTACGGTCTAATTATCTTTTAAATGATGTTTTGGCCAGAGAAATAATAAATATACGCGTGTTCAAAATGTATTTGAATATATAAATAATTCACGCTTTGATCTATTTGATTACTTAAGAAATAGTTGATTTAAATTGTGTCCCTAATTTATCTAAGCATAAATATCTATGTTAGATAAATGTAACAATGTAAATAGTAACAATAGTTATTTATGCACCTAGGGAGTAAAGTAAGCCATTATTCCCTGAGCGAAAAAGTTGGTTCTTTAGGCGAAGCCGAAGGAACCATGGTCCGATGCAAAGCCGAGGGAGATAATTATCACGAGGGGAATGATGGGCACTTTGCTCACGAGGTATATACAATACAAGCATTCGCCCCGCGCTACGCGCGGGGTTCATGCTTGCAATCAGTGGATGTATTATTACTATTTTATACATATTACTATCATATTAGATAATTGAGTAGGCTATTTCATTAAATATAATACTACAAAGTACTAACAGAAACATACAGAAATATTTACACTATAAAGAAATATGCAAATAATAATTTATATTTTCAAAATTTTACAAAGATCACACATAAGCACGCTATAAGTCACTTACAACATGGAACAAACTTAAATATATACCTCTAATTAATTAATTACAGATAATTAATGTTTACACCTAAAGGTAAAGAAGAGCTCATCAAATGAAAGCTCACAAACAGTACAAAACAATTATATCATTTAAATAAATGTTAAAAAATACTGCAGAAGGTTACAACCTAAAATAACCTTCTAATATATGTTTTACGTGTATAAGAATTTTGTTTTTTTTTTCAAAAAATTTTCTACATTCTTTTTTCTGATGTCAAATAAAGCCTATATACAAATTTGCTTGTAAATTGGATCATTTTTTGGGAAATGAATTTAAAAAAAATCAAATTTAGGCCGGGAAATTTGACCCGAAGTTTCGGTTGACAACACCCAATATGATTTATATCGTTGGAAAGAGGTAATTTTTCTGAGAAAAAGCAGTTGAGACTGCGTTAATAGGACAAATACAACGATAGAGTTATCGGCGTTTGAATACAGGTGATATTATTATTTTTTAAAAAAAAGTAAATATGAAGTTATTTATGAAATTTTAAATTTGTTGATTCTTTATATACAACTACTAATTTTTCTCAGTAAAAAAGGCCAAAATAATAGAATAATAAATATCCGATTTAATAGCATTAGTGTGAGGTTTAAGCACCCGAATCGGAAATTCAATTGGTCAATAATTGCACTCGCCATGAGAGTTCAAAGTAAACAAATTAACGAAAATTGATAAAATTTACTCAATTTAAGTTAGAGCCGTATGGTTAATGCAAGAAATCGCTGGCTGTATTATAGTGTTAACATATTAGAGAAAATTGTAGGCCCTGTCATGAAATAATTTTCATTATATTTGATTATTTTTATTACTGAATAATAATAATAATAAAGATAGAACATCAGTCAATTTATTTTATTATTTATAAGTACTCTAAATTAATTAAAACATAAGTAGTTCATTCATTTAAATAAACTAAAATTTTCATTTAAATAAAGTAAAACCTTCATTTAAATAAAGTGAAACATTCATTAAAATAAAGAAAAACATTCGTTCAATTAAAGTAAAACATTCATTTAAATAAAGTAAAACATTCATTTAAATAAACTAAAACATTAACTTAATTTAGAATTTAACAAACTATAAATAAAGATTCTAGTAATAATAATTTAATAAAAACAATTTAAATAAAGTAAAACATACATTTAAATAAAGTAAAACATTCGTTTAAATTCATTTAAATATAGTAAAACATTCATTTAAATAAACTAAAACATTAACATAATATAGAATTTAACAAACTATAAATTATAATAATATAATAAAAACAATTAAATAAATAGTTAACATAAGAATAAAATTTTACCTTAATAAATGTCGGTAGTAAAGGAAAGGAGATGTGGGAGAGCTGCACAGGTCCGAGGTGACAAATAAACTAAAGTTAAAGTCAAGGAAAGAAGAAGAAGAAGGGGGGAGGAGCGTTTGTTTACATCGCGAGTCCGAGGTGTGTTTATGTAGAAACTAATCTATATATTTATCTTTAACCTTGCGAAAACCAAGCTTTATTTTCCAATATTTGCTTATATTTCTTTAAACTTGTTTTTAACTATAAAATATAACCATATGATAATAAATATAAGCTTATAAAAATTATTATTTTTTTAAAAAACGTAAACATGACGTTATTTACGGAATTTTAAACTCGATTTTGCTTTATAAATACTCATTTTTCTCGGCAGAAAATACAAATAATTTAAATAATAAATACTCGTTTTAAATAGCATTAGTGTGGGGTTTAAATACCCCAATCGAAAATGAAATCGGTCAATAATTGCGGACGCCATGAGAGCTCAAAGTCAAAAATGTACGAAAAATTAGCAAATTTTCTCGATTTAAGGTAGAACCGTTGGTCGTACGACAAAAAGTCATATGACCAAAGTTGTAGATCTTTTAAAATCAGTTACCGCTGGTGCTATCCGCTTTTCGATACGACTTACCGTGTAGCCGCAATAGCCCTTCGAAGAAACCCTTCAATTCGCGTCCACCGTTTTTATTTTTTTAAGGGGGGAAAAAATATTTTTTTTCGACTTTTCAGATTTTTCTAGTCGGTTTGGGCCGATTTGGGACCAAACGCAAAAAACCGCGAGTCTCTAGGTGGTCTGGAAGTGCCTAAACATTTTGATAACCCGATCAGCTGATTAGCCACTTCATATATATAATAATTTTATCTCCAATATGAAGAAAATACACATTTTCGTCCATTGCACAGTTTTTATTTATTATTTTAATAAATAACAATAATTATTAGCACTTTTAATAGCAGATATAAGAGATTCAATATTAAAAACAAATAAGAATTGGAATTAAACTCAAATAGAAAGTTATTTAGATGCAGGTTATAAACATGGTCGAAAAAGCAGTGTCACCAACCTGATTTCAACAACTTCATTACATTAGCCATTCATTTTCTACTATTTATAAAATAATTAAGTTGCAATCTTTACTTTTTTGCCCTACTTTTACTTTTTCTCTCTACTTTTTGAGTTCAGGGATGAAAAGACTTACTTAAGTCCCTCTAAACTAATTCAAAATCATAAGTTTTTCTCCCAATTGGAGATAAAATTTTTTATACCTCATTCATTAGTAATAAAAAATGAATGTTAAATTTAAAAAAAAAATCTTATTCTTATTTAATTCATAAAAAATGTATTAAAAAAAATCAATCTTGATTAAAACTTTTTAAATAATAAAAAATAAAATTAAGTTAATTTTTCTATTTATAGTTCATTTCGTAAGAAGGGAATTACACACACAACATAGGATCGTATCAGTCTTTCAATCAACACACATTTTCTCGCTAACTATAATAATAAAAAATAATATACAACCATCCAGATGGTTTTCAAATGAGTATAACCTCCTATAGATAGAAATGATTTGATTTCAAATCACGCTGCAAAATTAAAAGAATAAATAATAATATAAAAAAATAAAAAGAAACTAATCCAAATTAATAGAGGAATTGCTAAAGACTTATGATGTCATAGTTATGTTAAGTTCTGCAACACCCTTCTAACACATTACTATAATATAAAGTTCTTTTCCTGATCTCTTTGCCCTAACATACGTGATACACTTCACTAGCTTTTAAGTTACAAATCAGTGAAGGTATTCATTTTGTCTTCCTTACGAAATATTAATAACACATGACTCATTATCCAATTTATTGATGATTGAGATTAATAGCTTTTTATTATTAATTTTTTTTTTTTTTTTTTAATAAATCAAATGAATAAAAAATTAATTACGTAATGCATTGAGATAAATGTGTTAAAGAATAATTCTTTCTGACAATATTACTAATAACTTTAATATTGAAAATACGTGAGTGAAAATAAAACGGATCTATAAATATAAATAAGTAGCAAAAAAAAATAAAAATACAATTTATTCATTATTTTGCAAAAAAAAAAAAAAAACAGAAGAGATAAAGAAATAAATAATAATTTTGGAATAAAAATTAAGGTCCTTAACAAAAGAATATTAAGATATAGATAGAATATTAAGACATACATGTCTACTTCCAAATCAGTTAGGGATGGTTGCAATTATTACATTATATGTTTACACAGTTCCAATTACATAGTGTAATTAAAAAAACTATTTCTATTTATCATTAAATAAAACACAAAAAGAAAAATTTTACACTTTAATGTCAATGACCACAATAAAAAATAGCCTGATGCAGACCAATTTTTACCACTTTAGTAGGAACGTTTGAGAACTTGGTTAACTAGTCATAATCGTAAATAATAATTTTTGATACTGAGGCTATCATGAATGAGGTGTACGATCCTAGATTTTCTTAGGGTTGAGCCAATTAATAATAATATTATTTATTAAAGGGGAAAAAAATATCAAAACAAGAAGTATAAGTTATTATTTTGTCAAAAATTATATATTTAGCGAATTACAGACGTGAAGGTTAGTGCAGGGAATTAGTAGAAAGAATTGAGTATATATTATTATGTCTGTTAATAATCTAGGATTTGTCAGTGAAAACTTTATTATTGAATTTAGGAAAAATCATTTCGGGAACAGACAAATTTGAGCACTATACCGTAAATGCTAGTTTTTTAATGCTGCTTTTTTAGAATGGTCCTCGATGGAATCGAGTAAAATGGATTGATCTTGGTGGAAAATCAAGAAACTAGTATTAAAATTTTCTCTTGAAGTAAATCTTAACAACACCACGGACACTACGGTATACCAATTTACATATACATACATCTTCTGAATAATTAAAAGTCATTATTACGCTAACAAATTGCAAAAAGTAGATATCCTTGATATTTGAAGATGATTTCTCTGGAATCTTAAAACACTGCATAATTCATAGATTTTCTTGTTTATAATTTTGATATTATTTAATATATTATATACTATAAAATATTTATGAAGCAATTCTTTTTATATAATAATAAATTGTTGTAAATAAAATACATAAATAAATAACTTCTTGATAATGTGAATCATTTTATATTTTTTAATGACTATGGTCAATAAATAAGTATTCATACATTCCATAAAAGATCAGAAATATCACTTCAATATTTTATTATTTTTTTACTATCCATATTTTTAAGAGTAAGTCAAGTCTAGGAGATATTATATATAGGAGATTATTGAAATAGTTATTTATGTAACTAGGCAGCAAAATGGAATTTTTCTGACGAATGATTAAATTAGCCTCCGAGCCGGAGGCGAGGTCAGGCTATGGAAATTAACTGCCGAGGCGAAGCCGAGGCAGGTAATTTATTCGATTGACTGCCGAGGCGAAGCCGAGGCAGGCAATATATCAATATGAGGCAGAAATGTTTCCTTTGCTGCCTTGTTGCATACAATATTTTTCCTACTGGCGGCAGAAAAATGTTTCTAATAAATAATGTTCAATACATATATACTTACTTACTTATCAAATACTATTATTGAACTATTCAAATTAAAAAAAAAACAAGCAACAATATCAAATGTTACAATTATAAAAAAATAATTGACAGAAATACAGTATAAACAAAACAAAATGATGATAATAGAAGAGCTGCAGTGTTGCCACTAATTTAATTATTTATGATTATTTTAAGACCTACTATTTTTTTGTAATATTTTTATTTCTTTTTTATCATTTTACTCCATTCTATTTTATAAATATAATCTATAATAAGTATTTATTAACCTTTTTTTATATATTCGTAATATTCTTAAGGTAAATTGTTCAAATAATTTAGGTTAAAGATAATATAAAAGAAAAGGTTGTTTCTTTATATAATTGTAGCGGGGAATGTGGGCGTGGCTTAGCCTGGAAAAATCCTCAGCAAAATACGATTTTGCCGCCTAGGCAGCAAAATCGAATTTTGCTGCGTATTGTAAAGTTTTCTTGAAACCTCAGAGAAATTAAACTTTCATGCCTAAAAACAGTTCAATAATGCGTAATTTTGCTGCCGCTAGTAGGAAAAAGTATTTAAGGATAAGGTAGACAGTAAGTAGTAATAATTGAATATTATTTTTTTATGAACTGAAGTGGTTCATTTCTAATTTCACACATTTTAGCTCCAAAAAGTAATTATTTTGTCAATAAAAGGTTAAATATGTAGTAAATTATTATGTGAAAATAAAATTGACAATTATAATTAAATTTAATGTTCATTTAATTTACAGGACAAGTTGCTAATTATTCAAATTATGAATACCCATAAGAACATATTTGCAATGAGTTCGAAACGTTAGGTTTCAAACGATTTCAGAACTAGTCTTCTCCGATAAATCTAGTCTGATTTAAGACTGTTTTAATATAAGTATACGATATAAAATAAATAAATTTAAATTTCGATAATTTTACGTTCAAAAAAAAAAATGTGTGTTGACACATAGCTCGGTTCTTATTATTGGACGAATGGTCACATAAGATTTGGATCTGTTTCGATTACCAGAGGGGTCACATTTTTTTAAGCAGTATTTAATTTGCGCACACGATTATAGGTAGCATTTATGGACCTCTTTTAAGAAACCATCATCAGGCTCTAACTACCTATAATTGTACTGCTTAAAAATAAGTGTGCATCCACTGGTAATCGAAACAGATCCAAATCTCATGTGACCATATAAAACTTCAAAATAAGATTAGTACTTTTAAAGATATATTTGTTTATATAGAATCATAAAAAAAAGTAAAGCCGCTCCACAAAATAAAAGTTTAATTTTCAGAACTAGCTTTCGGCCTCTCTGCCATTATCAGCGCCGGTAAAAGGTAAAGGAAAAACCGGAGTTACACGAGAGACAAAAAACGGACCCGGACATAGTTGTTAATAAAAGGAAGTTTGTGCGCATGCGTGAGAAGCAAGCAAGTTTGTGCGCATGCGTAAGAATCAAGCAAGAAACTTGCTTGATTCTTACGCATGCGCACAAACTTGCTTGCTTCTCATGCATGGGCAAGAAGTAAAGGGCATAGAAAGTTGAAAATAATATGAGACTAACAATGGACTAATTATGACATACCATCCAAATTTCATTTAAATCAGACGAGTAGTTTTTAAGATATGGGATGGGGGTCAGCAAAAAAGTTGGCGAACAGACAGACATGAGACTAAAAATGTTCCCTGTTTAAAAAAAAACGGATTTCTTTTCCCAGAATTTTCTTAAATTGGAGACAAAAAAAAATCTTTCTTCAGAATGATCACAGTGCTTTCGGTACTGTTCGGTAAATTTGGGATAAAAATAAATTTAATTATGCTTTGGAAAATGATAAATTAGTTAGATAATTCATCATTATTAAACCGGTCGTTAGCACTTCACCTTTTTTTCATTAATATGATGAACGATGAAAAAATTTAATGATTAATAGATTCTAAAATGAAAAGGAATCAAGAATATACAAGTAATTTAATACCAGGAGTAACAAAGCTGGCTAAAAATAAAATAAAAAAACCTTCAATATAACCTTAGAACCGGTTCGGTCAAGTTATCTTGACACTGAGAAAGCGAACGAAAAAAAAGGGTTACGTATCTGTAATGGAGTAATCGATAAGGTGGTCTTTTAACCTGCAAGTGGTAGCAACCAGTTAAGATTGTTTGAAAGTGAATGGGCACTCAGTTCAGGTCTCTGGAATAATGGCGAAGTTCGGTTTAAAAGATAACGAACAGAGGAAATTGTTAAAGTGGCCCAGGAAGCCAACTAACCAAGACAAGGGCGATTTTATCACGATCTTAAAACTAAAATATTATACAAGAGTTTTTCACATCATCATAGCATCATCTTTAAAAGATGTTTACAACAACAGTAATCATAAAGTAATGTAATAAAAAAAAAACTTTCATTGGTATCTCGCACATAAAGTCATGAGAGTCGTTTATAGCTTATTAAATAATCTATTATTTTTTGTTTTGTTTTCTTTAAAGACAAAGCTTTAACAAGATCTCATTAAATATTCACACGAAATGAAAATTGTTTTTCTCTCTAAGTAATGATGCAATGCAGAAGATGTACGAGATGCTGTAATACGAGATACAGTTAGTCGGACATCTTTACGATTTACACATCCTATTCAGTAAGTATTAAATCCTTGATTAATGGATCTCTATAACTAAAACCACTAGTTGAGATTAATTTCCATAAAATAATAAATTAACCAAGACATTGAGCACGACTTGATTTAAGAAGTGAAGATGGGAGAATTATTGGTCGTCAGATGGCACACTTAACACTACTTAAGGTCCTCAATGTTTTAATTATCACACTTAGTTCCCTCACTATTTCAATCACTCTAAATCATAATTAAAATCTCGTTTTATATGAAAACTTTAAGCTATTATCTAAACAAAAAGTTTTGAATAGAATCTTTTTCCTTCCCCCTATACGTAGCATAGATAGAGGAAAAGTATTTTAATGGCGCGAAAATACTATTTTGAGATTTTGATGAATTTACACGTTTTATACTTCCCTGAGTGCAAAAAAAGTTTTTAAAAAAGTCTGACTACAGTCTGATATCTGTGCAACCTCGAGGAGCCTAAATTATTAGACTGATTTTGATGAGATTTCCCATACATATTCAAAAAAGAAAAGAAAATACCCCGGGCAAACATTCAACAATAGAAAATTTAACAATAACTTTGGCGGCGCAATCTCCCTAAAAAGACGTCGAAATCGGTTTCGACGATTTTGATTTTAAAAAATCTACTTTGTAGTCCATTTAAATACGATTTGATGCCCATTAAATACTTAACCATATAAGTAGTTTTATCAGGAAACATCTAGTTCTTGAGATATTGATGAAAATAAATCCCGTTTTTTTGTTAAAAATTAAAAACGAAGTGTAAACAAATCATGAACTCTTTCAAAGTGTTTATTAATAAATTAAAAATTTAACGTTAAGTTTAAGAACACCATTCATTATTATGATAAGTTGAGTAATGATGAAATTTTATGGCGTGTAAAAAAAATAACGCTTTAAGCCATATTAATTATAAAACGTTTCGACCCTTCGTAAGGTCATCTTCAGTCTGTTTCTGATTTATTACTAGTGTAAAATTATTTAAAATTAGTAACAGTGAAGTTATACTGAACTAACTTAAGAAGTGTTTTCAATTTTATAATAAAATTTGACAATCTCTCATGGAGAAATAATGTATTTTAAATTTCAACTTTCAAGTTCTATCATATTATAATAAACAATCACTTCTAAGACAGCACTAATGTAAGTAAAATTTAAAATTGTCATAGTAAGACTATTATGGCTACAGAATTGTTTTAATGAAAATAAAATAAACAAAATGGTATACTTCTTTAGATTGTTACTCACCTGTGTTTTTCTTTTTTAAATATAAATGACTGTTTAAATAAATATTAAGAGAAAGGGGTGTTTAGTCCAATGTACTTTGGGACAGAGGAATATCACACTTCAGTTTTTATAAGGGGAGTAACAGTCTAAAGAAGAACATTCCATTCACCTTCTTTAGATTGTTACTCCCCTCTGTTTCTTTTATAAGGAGAGTAACAATGTATAGAAGTGCCAAAAAATAATAAGATAACATATTAAGAGTAGAGATTCATGTTATGTTAATTTTCATAAGATTGCTAATTTTGTAATTGATTTAAGAATTGGTTGTTCGAGTAATAAATCAGAAACACACTGAAAATGATATAATGAAGGGTCGAAACTTTTCAAAATTAATATGGCTTAAAGCGTTATTTTTTTCACAAACCATAAAATTCCATCTTTACTCAACTTAACATAATACATTAATTAAATTAGATATAATTGGATTTACATTTATTCTCACGCTCACGATGTATAATGAAAAAGATTTGTTTGAATTGATCAGAAAAAATTAATACAAAGTTCATTACATTATAATTTAGAAGAGCATTTTTTAAGCTGAGGTTTAACTAGAAAACCCAATGGTAACTATGGAGAAAAAGGATTAGGACTTGCCAACTTAAGACTGATTCGTCCAAAAACAGGCCTAAAACACTTTTAAAATTACAGGAAGATTTAATTTTTTTTTTTTTTGCCAAGTATACCTACAATTTAGATTTATCAATATATAATCATCCAAGAACACGGTTGAATTAGATGGTACACCAGTTATTGAAAGCGAGCGTAGCGAGCTTTCTACATTCAACGAAATATGCTCCGTGTCTGTCTGTCTGTCTGTCAGTCTGTCTGTCTCTCTGTCAGTAACGTTTACGCGTGTGACGATAACTTGAGTAAAAGTTGACCGATTTAGTTGAAATTTGGTATACATGTTTCTCTTACTAATACTCAGGCTAAGTTCGTTGGACAGCGTGATCCGTCCAAGAGTTCGCGCGCAACGCTCGCGTAAACGAGAGGTACAAAAATTAAATTGGAATTTCAGGACGGGAAAAAATTCTATCATCATCTATTCGATGAGACGAACATTTTTTTCAAATAACATTTTTTACTAAAACCAACAGCGACACCGCTATGACTTAATAAAGATCGCTAAAACTATTAAAGCGGACCTAAACGTTTATAATAGAGAAAACAACTTTTTTACCGATATCTTACGTTCTAACGGAACGATTTTAATAAAACTTCATATACACCATCTAATACACAATTCAAACAGGCATGCAAAATTTCAACTTGATACAAGCAAAAGTCTTAGCGTAGTGAAGAGATACATTTATAATAATTGTTTAAAAGGCGGGTGGTTAAGATTGTTATAGTCGTATAGTGTATAGGTTTGTTTAGGAAGTAAAGCTTTGTACCGAGTACCCCCACTCTTCCCCACACTACCCTCTTCCACTTATCTTGAACTATGACATTTATCGTGATTAATAAATTTCAATATTCAGTATTTCATTGCAATACGCTCGCTTCAATGATAGAGCCACGCGATGCCTAGTATAACTGTAGATGTACGCTTCTAAGATCATCTAATAAATGGGTACTATACGATCAATAAACAAGAACGTAAAAGATAAACAGTTACAACAAAAAAATGAGATCTAAGTAATAAATATTGAATAAGTAGTAGGGAATTTTTCCCAACATCCAACACGAAGAGAAGACTTAGAAACTATTTACCACCAAAAGCTTGGTTTAATACTTGGCAAAGTATTTATTGGAATTTCCCTCAAAATCCATAACAAGTTGAAGGAATATGCGAGAATTTATATGACGTTAACTGCGTAATGGTCAGAAAATACTTAAAGAAGAATCTGGAGAAGGATACCCAAGACATATTGCAACACGTGTCCACCACATTCCTAAAGAACTCATTCGAAAAACTTTGCACGCATCTCATCTCCCCCAATCATCTTCAAGATCAACTCTAGAACAATTATTATTAAATTTCATCTCACCTATTATATCTAATAGAGTTAGACCGATTTAATAGCCTCATTAACATATGAATGTCTTCTTATAATTACTTTAAGCTTATAATTAATTATTTTAACTATTTAAGTTAATAAAGACTTCAACATTTGTAATAGATATAAGTACCTTTTTTTCTAGACGTCAATATAATAAATTTTAAGTGGAAATCTTATGAAAAAAATTGTTTCAAATCTTGCATATTTATAACTCAATGCAAACATTACTCTACTAGTAAATAATAAAATGTTATATTATTTTTTTTTAAGTTCGTTCTTACTAAACACCTATAATTATAGACAGAGTGTTATTATGAATCATATTTGAGATCCGAAAGGGACTAGAAAAAAATTAAGAAGCAAGAAAACTTTTCTTCATATTCGGCTGTTCTTTATTTATTTTTGCTTCCAACCTTACCAAACGTAACAGAAGCTATGTGATCGTTCTGAAGAACGAATAATTTTTAGGTCTCCGATTTAAAAAATTCCAAGACAGAAATCCATTTTTGACATCAGGGAACATTTTTGACTCGGTGTCTGTCTGTCGGTCTGTCACTCAATATTTATGAACCAACATATCTTACAAAACTACACGCCTGATTATAATGACATTTTGGTGGTAGGTCATAATTAGCTCATTGTTGGTCTCATATAAGTTTTAACTTTCTGCGCCTATTTGTTTCTCTTCCACATGCACACAAATATATATTTATTTACACCTATAGCTTCAAAACTACTTATCTGATTTGTATAAAACTTTTATAGTTTATCGAAAGTAATCCGTAGATAGCCCCAGATTAATTTGAGCCTTCTGCGCTCTTTAACTTTTGCTAAATTGATACTTTAATTTATGTAAAAAATCCAAACAGTATTGACAGATTAAGAAAACGGGGAAAACAATTAGACAAATTAGACAATAATGGCTTGTAAAAGTATAAAATCAATAAAGTACGAGATAAGATGCGAGGAAGCTATGGGCCACACCAATTGGCAGTCTATTTAAAACTACATTCTATAAAAAAAATCTTAAAGTAAGAAAGTAATTAGCTGGATACATTTTACACTAATTAAAATTATTCTTTAAATGTGAGGACTTTTATCATTTATACTCTTCATATCACTATTATAATTATTTTTAAAACTAAAATTATTTATGTTTCTTTTATTTAATTCCTTAGATGATTCATTACAAATTATAAAGGATTATATATTTAAAAAGCTGATGGAAAGTCTAGATCTGTATATTGATAAGACAGTGCATAGTTTTAAGATACATTTTGTTAACAAGGCTAAGTTCAAATTTCACTAAGTTTTTCAACCTTGTTCTTTACTTATACATCTGTTTCTTTTTATTATAAACTTCTTCTATAGTTGTATTTATTATCAGAAGAGATCAGGTACACTCTTAACTCAGTGTCATGTCATATCTTTGTGTAAACAAAACTCCTACGCACTAATAAGTTAGGTTTTTCAAACCGCCCACGACATCTCGTGGCAAGAAGAGAAAATAACAAGAAGGGTACACGCCCCTGTCAGTATCATTGTACATCAAGATACCTTTATGCTAACACAGCATCTCTCTTTGCGAATAACATTTCATTGTGGGTGTTTCGCACTGACTTTTATACATGGGATTATGGGATAACGGGCATAGTTTTAACCTCACGTCAACTCCATTAAAAGAATTATTTTTCTTTACGGTAAGTTCTGTAGTTATTTTATCCATTTATATATTTGTGTTGAGTGGTTGTTATGTTCTGTTATTGGATCGGAGAATTTATCACGATGTTATAAAGATATTTATTAGATTCATAAAGGTATTTACTAATTTAAAGAAAGACAATAACATATTAAGTGCATATCTAATATAAATGCAGGACAACAATATTATTACTACATAAAAATATATAAATAATGATATTGTCAAAACTAAGTTGTATGTATTTCATCGGGAGTTGTGGAACTTACATTTATTTATTGCTTTTTCTTGTAGGTACTGAACAACACATTAGGACATTAAAATTTCAGGACGGACAGAAGGTTCAGTCACTGCACACATTCATTCTATGTGATCATCACTGTAAAATAATTCTCTCCGTACAGAAATTAGAACAAGATATTTCGATGCTGGAACAATGGTTTCAGACAAATGTTAAACTCTGGTGAAACTGGGTTACACATTATATTATTATATTAATAAACAAAAGAATCAAAAGAATCAAAATATATATTAAGTTCAACAGCTTGATCACCATCAATAAATATTAAATTTAACAATTCAAATTTTATAACTTATATTCTCATGACAGTAGAAAATAAGTATTTTTGTAAATTGTCACAACTACAATCAAAATCACACAACAATATTGGCTCTTATATTCCAATAAACATTACACTGAATCAATGTTATTTAAGTGTATGATCAGTTGTAATTTCATAGCGTCCATCAATAACTAAATTAATTGTCGAAAACAATATTGTAAACCTCACATCGCAATAATAATATACATGTACTGTACATAGTAGTAAAAAGGTGTATAGTATATTATATAGATACTATACCTATAGATAATTATCCAACCGCAATACATTAAAGTAGTGCATGGTTAATATTACATATTAATACTATGTACTTAGGAAATAACGAAGTTACAAATAAATTATAATTTACTTTATACCATGTATATAAAAATTACTTTATCTACGATTGATACGAAATATAAACATTGTATCTCTGTTTAGATGCGTAGAAAGTGATTCTTTACGTACTTGTATTCATTGCGCATGCGCGTCTCATAGTTCTGAAGAATTCCTCTTCTTAACCACCCTAGGGCGGTAAAGAAGAGGAATTCTTCAGCTTTACGCACGATTACCGAGTTTGTTTACATTTAACAAAACTAATTTGCTATTATTTTATTAAAGTAACTGTTTATATAGAGTTTTTAGTGAAAAACAATGAGTGACTTAAGTGACTGACGAAAATGTGGAGAATAATACTCCTCCAGAAATAATTAATTCGGAAAAAATACAACTCAAGAATTAATGCCATCTTTATCAAGAGAGAGATACGAACTTACATACAGCAAGTTTATTTTTTTCTGTATTTATTATTTAAATTTAACAATCGTAGATAAAGTAAGGTACGCAACTCGTGCGAAAACGGCATTTTGCATTGCTCGTGTGGTTTTACTACCCTCGCTGTCGCTCGGGTGCAATCTCCACACTCGCATGCAAAATGCTACTTTCCACACTCGACGCGTAATGTACTTTTATCTACGATTGATACGAAATATAAACATTATATTTCTGTTTAGATGCGTAGAAAGTGATTCTTTACGTACTTGTATTCATTGCGCATGCGCGTTTAATAATTCCTTCTTTTCCACCCTTGTGCGGTAAAAAAGAAGAATTTATCACCTTAAACGCACGATTAGCAAGTTTGTTTACATTTAACAAAACTAATTTGCTGTTTGTTTAATTAAAATAACTGTTTACATCAAGTTTTTAGTGAAAAACAATGATTGATTTAAGTGATTACGACGAAAATGAGGAGAATAATACTCTTCCCGAAATAATTAATACGGCACAAAATCCAACTAATAAATTAATGTCATCTTAATCAAAAGAGAAATACGAACTTGCATACAGGAAGTTTATTAAAAATTTGTTTCTGTATTTATTATTAAAAACCAACAAACTTAGATAAAGTACGGTACGCAACTCGTGCGAAAACGGCATTTTGCTTTGCTCGTTTTTTTTTTTTATTACCCGAGCGATGCAAAATGCTACTTTCCGCACTAGATACAAAATGTACTATTACACTATTCCAAAATAATGATCTCTGAAATAATTCGGGGATAATTGACCGAACGAAGTGACGTCTGTTTCAAATCGACATTCAACCATTTGGCATTTCGTCTGTTTGTCAATTAGTTTGTTTCTCAGTCATGGTCATGACCTAACGCATTGTTCGACTTTTTTCAAATTTGGCAGGAATGTTTCTAGTAGTCATAAAAATCGATGAATTTTTAATTTATTTTTTAAAGCGGTATTTACCGTTCACTGAACAACACCATTTATTTGATTTTTAGTCTTTATAAATTCAAACTTTTTTTCCTCTTTTCCGCTTCTAAATTACATTATAGATACGGATTGGAATTAAAACTTATTATAAAAGATATTTATTATTCATAACTAAACAAAGAGTTATTTTTATAAATTAGTTGATTTTATAAATTGTTAAATTTCAACATAATCTTGCACTCATGAATAAGTTAATTCTTTATTTTTACACTTAACCAATACAAATGATGTAAAAAGTTTTATTGATAGTAGAAAAATAAATGATTTTGATAAGATTGATTGATTTACAGATATGTTATCACTACGCGGATTTATTTTTATTATTATTAATAAATTTTAGTGTTTATCATTACTAAGAGAGGATAAATTATCATGTATTTATTTTATAGCTAAGATATTAGCTACATGTATTGACAAAGGACGAAGATGGCCAATAAGATTGATGTTACAAATTTCAATTGATGTAGCACTCTAAAAGTTTCAAGGTACAGTATAAAACCATTCTATTTGAATTTATCAGTGAAGGAAGACGATGCAAGGTACAAGAAATTATCGAGGTACGAAGAATCGCCATGAGACAGGTTAGAAGCGAGAAAAGCTTCCTTGGAGTTGATCCAACACAGGGTGTGGCTCCAACACTTCAGGTATGCCAACCAAACAATAAAAGACTTTAACAGACCGATACTCTTGATGGAACCGAAAAAAAGCCTTTGACAATGTCGACCAATAACTTACCCAGATAGGAAATATGTAACTTAACTCGACATCTGCGCATTTAGAAAATAATGTCCACATTCATAATGATTGTAGCGAATCAAGAGAAAAAAAAAGGTTTTCTTTGTAGGTTCTGAAATCAAGCACATATTTTACTTCATACTGTTTATAGCTTCAACTTAATTAACTATATATATATATATATATATATATATATATATATATATATATATATATATATATATATATATATATATATATATATATATATATATATATTATATATATATATATATAATGTGTGTGTGTGTATGTATGTGTTACAAAAACCAAAAACATTTGTTAAGTCACTTAAATGTTTAAACTTAATACAATTAAAATATATTAGGAATAACAATAAATAGAAACCACCATGCATAACTTTTTTATTTTTACTAAGTTACCAATATATTACAATATATATATATATATATATATATATATATATATATATATATATATATATATATATATATATATATATATATATATATATATATATTCAAATATACCTATATATATTTTTTTCTCATAATATACGTAGTAGGTATAGATAAAGAGAAGGCAATATGATCACGGGAAAATTATATTTTGATATTTTTATAGTTTTACACCTTTTGATGAACCATGAGCCCAAAAAAAAATTTTTTTTTTTAAGTGGTGGTCCGTAGTCTGTGCAGACGCGTGGTGTCTAAACTACAAGGCTGATGCATTAAATTTGGCAGAAAAGTTTAGAAAAATATAACCCCGAGCCGAAATCAAGAAATGAAATTTAGGGACACTACCCCCCCCCCCCCCCCCTTCCTAAAAAAAAAAATTAAAAATATCTTTAGTATCAGGCGAATTACGAGTACGTACAAACTATTTGGCTATGCAAATACCCCCACCGGTACTTTTTTACTTAAGCACCCCCCTAAATTCCATTGTCTTATTAGTTATTTAAACAAAGGAACATATATAGAGTATAGAGTAGTACATATTCCATAGTCTAATTAGTCCAATTATTTATTGAGACAGAGGAATATTAAATATACGCAAAGAAAACAGAAAAACTCATTGCCGTACAGTTTTCTGTATATGATTTAGTCTTATACGTGATAAGACTCGATTTTAAAATAGCGTAATAAAACTGCCCCCAGGAGTCTGAATATCTTGGGGAGACAAAAACACAAACCTTTGAGACTTTCGTTGGGTAGATTATTGTTAAAGAACCAAGGAGGATGCTAAAGTAAATAAGTGCCTACCCACCAATATCGTAATTGTTATTATTTAATAAACAAGTGAGAAAGACAGATTAAAGGACATCCCACTAACAGCTCAGTTGTAAGAGTACGCAGGTGAACTTTCTAAATAAACGTTAACAATGATTGAATATACCTAATAAATTAAACTTTAAGAAAAAAAACAGTCAAAAGCATCAGAAGAGAACGTAACAGACAAAAAAAAACCTTAAACGCAGTTAAGATAGACCACAGTAGACTGAGAGGTAATGAAAACGACCCAAACGATAACGGTAATAGTAACTGGAGCATTTCAATTCGGGAGAAAAAAAAAGTCACGTATAGTATGAAATATAATATTTCACATTGTTTTTAAAATGGTTCGAGTAAACAGAGATAAAGTAGAGAAAGTCCTGGCTTCACTAATAACAATCAACTAAAGGATAGGAAAGTTTTAAAAATATAAATAATAATACAACACAATATATATTTCTTAAAACTAATAAAGCAGTGTAGTTGTTACGATTTTTGTTGAATATAACAAAATTATAATGATAAAATATAGCGTGTTTTATGAGGGTTAGGACGAGAAATAGTCCACTTAAATAAGGTATAATATATACATAATTACATTAAATTTAATGTGTTATAAAAATATATTTTAATTAAAAAATAAAGCAATCAAGAATATAGAATTAATTAAAAGGGCAATAAACAAAAAGAGAAAATAATTACGGATTAAAAATAAAGGAGTACAAAAATATGCACGATAGATGGTAGGGATGATTGGTTATAATAGAACGCCTTCAAATTGCTAATATATGCAAACGACGCAATACGTATAAGACTAGCGGCTATCAGTATTTACCTGTTATATGGCATCCCGGCGCCGAACACTCTTTTCTCATCAGCATATAAAATAAACTTCACCTATCCAGAGTCCCGAATATATAAAATAAAGGAATAAAGCTTTACGATTTTTCTGGTTTATAATATAATAAATAAGTCGGAAAGAACATGTTAAATCAAAATTGGACAAGAGATAAAAAAAAAAGAAAAAACTTAATTAAAACGACCAAAAATGAAGTTAAGATACAAAAGTGATTTAAAAACATGTGTATCAAATTAAATTACATATGTAGTTTAATGAATTGCAGTTTTATACAGCTCAAAATTGTATTTTTTTAAAAAAAACATTTTAAGTTTTTAAGTATAACAAATTTAAAAATCCAAAAAAGGAAAAGATACAAGAAATGCAATTACATCTGCAGTAAGGTTGAGAATATGCACTGTATGGTTTCTTAAAAACAAAAAAAAACTGCGAATAAAATGTTAATAACTTCATATATATTATGCTTTCACTACATTATTTTAAAAAGGTCATCGATATTAGAATAGTTTTTAATATATATATATATATATATATATATATATATATATATATATATATATATATATATATATATATATATATATATATATATATATATATATATATATATATATATATATATATATATATATATATATATATATTTGTCACTAAATTTTAGAAGTGATATTAATAATTTACATATAGTGTTTACACGGGATTGATTGTTTGAGGTTGCTTTTAGATTTTTATATAAGTATTTTGTTATTTAATTAATAGTTATTAAAATTAATAATTTAAAATGACATTTAAATCAAATTATAGGGTTTAATACAATATTATTATGTAATGTTAAAAAAAAGGTTTGTAGTTCATTTTAATTTGTAAATTTAAACACCATATTCTTTCTCAGAGCATTTTTCAAGAACAAAAATATCCAGCAAATAAAAGAAATTTCTATTACCAGACCAGTATACTTATAAAATATAATCTACATACAAAAACCAGCATACCGGATACAACCTTAAATATAGAGTTGAAAAAAAGAAGGCTAACTGAAGAAGGGCAAACGTATAAGAATAAGAATTGAAAAAAAAAACAAAGGGCCTTCAAAAACATAATATTAAACAGTAGGGCTAAATAGAGGTTGAATTCAGAAGGAACAAGAGTCTATTCCGAAGCTATAATAGCCTACTCCATTTCCTTATCTGTAAATCGTCTGCCTTTAAAAAGACTGCTCTTAAAAAAACAAAAAATATGATTAATCGTTCTAAAGTATTGAACACGCTAGCTTAAAATAGAATCAATGGAAGGAGATTCGAATGTGCCATAAGTCATATGACAAGTGTATGAGAGCTAGAATGGCACGAGTTCATTGCCTAGGCTACCATATCAGGACGAAATATTTTACCCCTATAAATTACTTGAATGCGAACACTAACAACTACATTCTTTCAACAATACAAAGAGGGATTCACTAATTGAACTATTGTCATTTATAATTAGACGCTATTATTTAAAAAATAAAGAATAAAAAACCCTATTTATTATTTCCAAACGAAAGATAACATTTATGCTAATAAGATAAAGTGAAAATTCGAAATAAAGCAGGCATTAAAATATCGAAAATAAAAATATTATAATTAGTATTTAACAAAAATACTAAAAGATCAACTTTTATAGTTTAGGTAAGTTTGATTCCTAAACTATAAAAGTTGATCTTTTAGTATTTTTGTTAAATACTAATTATAATATTTTTGTTTTCGATATTTTAATGCCTGCTTTATTTCGAATTCTCACTTTATCTTATTAGCATAAATGTCAAATCTGATGTATCAAAGCTGATCTGCACAAATATTAAGTCAACTTAGAATTAAATAAAATAAAATAAATCTAAAAAGATATCAGGAGACGGAAGTAAATGCTGGACTTCGTTTCACTTCAAAAAGTTAAAAGTTCAAAATTCTAAGTAAAAAGTAAAGTTGAAATTCTTAGTAACAATTGAATAGTACTTACAATTAAGTAACAATTTAAACCTAAATTTGAAACCGTTTTGAAAACATTTTCAGTGAGGTCAGTTAAGTTGTATTATTTACCTAATCAAAAAAAGAGTCCAATAAAAGAACTGTGTAAATTAAATTAATATTCCTAAAGTTAAGAGTTTTTCGAACTCAATTGTATTCGAACTCTGGACCTTTCGCATGTTAAACGCAAGACTACCGTAATATACAATTTTTTAAAAAAAGAAAAAAAACGCCAGCAACAAAACAACTAGTGGAAATTTAACTTCCTAATTTAGATTACACAGTTCATTTACTCTTAAATTTTTAAAACCTTGTTTTACACAAAGTTCAGTAATACCCTACTCTTTCCCTAGCAACTGGACTTGTTTGTTCAAAAAACTTTTTTGAATAATATATAAAGATACCTGTTATCAGGCGAAAATCTTTAGGACAACAAATAGGGCTTACCTGAAACAAAAAAATAAAAACATCTGTAAGCATTTACTGTTAAAAAAGAAATAAAAAAATAAATTATAAAAGTATAAAAACAAAAATGTTAAATTAACATAATATTTTAATGTTAATTAACATAATTAAGTATTTTCTTCTAAGGCAATGATTTAAGACAGGGTATACTATTTTAAAATAGATAAATCAAATTTTGAGAGGCTTTATAAAAAAAAATATAAATCATATCAGAATGCACATTTAATTTTAGTAAACTTGATAAAATGTATGTAGATAAAGTAATGGTCAAACAGTAGTATCGACAAAATTCGATTTGACACGCGACGATGAATTATTTAAACAAGATCACCGGAGAGTTCAAGGGTTTACATTTATTATTCTAGGAAGAAAACTTAGTATATAAATTGAATGTTTATAAATATTCGATGCTTGAATTATTATTATAATGAAGAATATCATATATATATATATATATATATATATATATATATATATATATATATATATATATATATATATATATATATATGTGTGTGTGTGTGTGTGTGTGTGTGTGTAAATATATATATATATTTAAGGATACTAAAAACAATCAATGAAATATGAATTCGATAAACGATCGGACAGGTATAATATGATATGTTACATAGATTTTCCTTATAATAAAGCAAATGAAAAATGATATAATTCAACGGCTTTAATAAGTAATATCACTATATTTGCCAACAAAATATGAAATTATTCGACCTCCCAAGAAGATAAAAAAAAAATATAGCTTTATTTTGAAAACAAAAATATGTATGTAATTTTTAAATATTTTCTTTGTATCATACAGAAAAAGAAAAATTACAAAAGATGAATAGATATCTGAAAAAAAAAAAAAAAAAAATGAATATTTAAGAATTGGGTAATAAATAACAAGTTTGAGGTTTTTTTGATAATTAATATTGTTGAAAAAGAAATAAAAAATTAAGAGGCAATTACGAAGTTTTGAGGAAAAAAAAAAAAAAAAATCAATATATACTGCTATGCTATCCTTGACCCCTTAGAGGTCTTAAAGATGATACTAAAGAATTCCAAACACTTGTTTTTTTAAAGATCCTGGAGTGTAAAGAACATTCGCTAACAGTCCTTCCAAGATTCATTCTTTTTTGTGATTCGCAAGAGGAATGTGAATAAGCTGTTTTTATAAGTGTTGCAAGAAATTGAGATTTGTTAATTAGGTAAGCAAATATACATACATATATATATATATATATATATATATATATATATATATATATATATATATATATATATATATATATATATATATATGAAGAACAGAGCTTCACATTATTGTAACACTGTAACACACTTGTATTCACGTTAATAAAGTGTTAATTAGAAGTAAACACATATTACATAGTATGTTTTTTTCTAACTTTTAAGTTTACTCTCAGCATAGTAATAAAGCTTCATATAGTATTGTATAACCATATATGTGCGAAAGGAAAAGAATGTTTCAAGAAAAAAAAGTAAAGAATATTTTAGTATTTACTAAGTTATACAAATTATGCATTGTACTTTATTTGTACTTAACTTAAAAGCTTAACATTCCGTTTTGTTAAAATTCTCACTCAAGTAAAATATTTTTTTTTAAAAGGATGCCCATTTATTTGTTAAAAAAATTGCATATGATCATCTTTTCAATTAGTTTTAATGTCTAAAGGTACCCATACACGATCAAACATGTTAACGCAAACCTGATGTCGGGCAAATTTAGACCATACACGTCAACCTTCATGTTTGCGTAAACATCAAACAGCCCCGTACACGGTATGGGGGCCTTTAAGGTAAGCTAGTGTTTGGAGTTAATAATATTGTAGTTTAGTAGAAAATAATCAACTTGTTTATGTATTTTCCAATACATTAGACAAATATTCATGAAAATTTCCTGAATAAAAAAAGAAGAAAAGTAAATTTAAATATTTCACCTCATAAAAGTTAAAAATTCAGGAAATGAGATATTTATATAAGATTCAGGCAAATAAAAGTAAAGATTCAAGATATTTTAGTGTCACAATAAAAACAGCTGAAGCTTTTTTATCTTTTACATTTTTGTATACATATATACATATAAATAAATTCAATACGAGAGTGTACAAGAATTTAGGGGAGAAAAAAAGAAAATAATAGCTCTTTTAGTGTATTTATATATATGTGTACAAGAAGATATTTCTTAATTCATTAAAAATTAGAAAGGCGGAAACAAAAAAAAAGTAATATTATAACTCTTGAGGAGAAAAATTGAAGCAATAAAACGATCAAAAAATACAACAAAAGAAAGGAGATAAGTAAGAAATAAAACTAAATGTGAAAGAAAAAGAAATACAAATAAATAAAACAAAAAGGGGACTAAATGTAAATTTAAAATTAAACAAAAGGTAAGAAGTTCAAAACCGGTTTAATATAAGTTTTAAAAAAAAATTCATACCACTGTGTTTTTTAGGGGGGGGGGGGGGGTTGGAATTTCTGATTTTTTTTTTTTTATAAAACTTTAGATGCTCAAAGACTTAAACTTGTTCAAATTCAGTTCCTATATAAACATAAGCTGAAGACACCGTCAACCCTACTCCATTCGTGTTTTATGATAATCACTTTTTAGCAACAAGCCTTTTTACCGTTGGTTCGTAAAGTTGCAGTCCCCTCTTTTAACAAATTTTAAAAAAGGAACAAGCTCTATTGTCCGTGTCGTAACTTCTGGTCGTTTGGAAAACACTTAGTCTAAACATTGAATGGTTACTGCGGTGAAAAGTTATGGAACATGCAATCTTCCTAACAACCCAGTCCAACCTTAACCAAGTCTCCTTTTTGAAAAACAGGAGGAATTTAACACATTACATTTTATTTTTTTAATCAAAGTATGTTTTTTTCCGATTTTTTATTCATTTAAATAGGATTTTTTTTAAGGTCATTATAAATTAACATCAATTTAAATAAGAAAAAAGTTCATAATAAGATGTTTTAAAATATAATATAAATAGGTGACAACCTACAACAAATATTTCAGTGATATCTAACAATAAAAATAAAATTTGGTTTAAACTTAACTAAAATGTTTAGCACTTTAAAAATGAATTAAATTAGTTATATGCATTTTATAACTTATTGCTTAAGACTAACTTGCGGAATGAATTTGGAATTCTCAATTAACACCAAAAAAAATTAAAAAAGGCATTTACTCATTTTGAATAAAACTCGACTTTTGTAAAAAAATAAATTAAAAAAATATATAAATTAGTTGATTTTTGGCCTAAAGGAATATTAAAACGCTCCCATTTGCGATATTTCGACACCTCCTTGGGTCATTCTCAAGCTGACTGACTAGAAGATTACCCTACTTTCTGGTAGTTGATAGTGGATAAATTATTAGGTAAAATAGATAATAGAAATATATTAAAAATAGGTATAAAAGAAATAAATTTGTACTCAGCATCTCGAAGTGAAATAAAGATTATCGAGTTTGACGAGAATCAGACGATTCGTTAGGATTGATAAATGTTTAATTTGACGTAAAATAATCTATGTAGGGTAATCTTCTAGTCAGTCAGCTTGAGAATGACCCAAGGAGGGGTCGAAATATCGCAAATGGGAGCGTTTTAATTTTCCTTTAGACCAAAAATCAACTAATTTAAACAAAACGAGGAAACAACTTCTCTACTTTATATATATATATATATATATATATATATATATATATATATATATATATATATATATATATATATATATATATATATATAAAGTAGAGAAGTTGTTTCCTTGTATATATACGTATAAATAGAAATAACCTCACTTTAACTACTGACAATAACTGCTGACAGGTAGGCCGTAATTGTTAGCATTTTTCGAATTTCACCACCAAAATATCTCAGACATTTATTCATTTACCGGCTGATACATACGATTATGTAAAACTAATGACTGGTTAAGTTCCAGGTTTCCGGTGGTGACCGCGTCTCGAAGGGTGTACAGTGCACTTTCCGAAGTTTCGCTTCTACTGATAGAAACAACTTCAGGTGTATTCATGGTGTCCTTAATTTAAAAGTCGAACACCTGTCTTTAATTAAGGACACCATGAACACCCCTGAAGATGCTTCAAGCAGTAGGAGCGGAACGTCGGGACGTACACCCTTCGAGACGCGGTCACCACCGGAAGACCTAGAACTTCATTATAATTACAACCGTGTAAGCCTACGAACTTTATTAATGACTGGTTATTGTATTGTCATCAGAAATGCATTGAATGGTTACTGCGGTGTAGAGTTAATAGAACATGCAATCTTTTTAGCAACCAGTCCAACTTTAACCAGTCTCCTTTTTGAAAAACAGGAGGAATTTACCTGCACGTTTAGCTTCCTAGGTATTCGGGAAGTGGGTTCAAGATTTGCCCTGACAAAGCGAATAAAAACCACAGTAACTGATGTTTAATACGGACTAAACTGGTCGAAGCCAGTCTGTGTTAATCGGGGTATATGATAGTTTTGAGATAATTAACTGATCACTTTTACTCATTGAATTTTATTTACCTTATAATTATATTTAGAAAAGGATATATATACACATATTTTAACTAAGTAGGAAACCCAATTCAAAATAGTCTCAATTAGTGTGGCACATAGCTCCCTCGCGTTCTATTCTGTACACATTTATGATTTTATGCTATTACAACCTATTAATTGTCAAATATATTTTTTTCAACCCCGTTTTTTTAAATCTGTCAAAATTGTTTTGATTATTGCTTCCGAGCTTACCGAAGGTAACGGAAGCATTGTGTTCACTTTTGAAAACGAAAAACTTTTATGCCTCCGATTTCAAAAATTCCAAGACAGAAATCCGTTTCAGACATCAGGGAACATTTTTGGTCTCGTGTCTGTCTGTCTGTCGGTCTGTGTGTCCGCGAATTATGAAACGTGCGACGATAACTTGAGTAAATGTCGACCGATTTTTATGAAATTTGGTAGACATGTACATTTTAGCAATGCTCAGGACGAGTTCGTTGGACAACGTTATCCGTCCAAGCGTTCACGAGCAAAGCTCGCGTAAACGTGAACTTTAAATTTAAAATTGGAATTTTAGGTCGGGGAAAAAATCCAACTTCATCTATTCAATGAGATAAACATTTTTTTCAAATACAATTTTTTAGTAAAACCAACAGCGACACCGCTATGAAGTGTTAAAGATCGCTAAAATTATTAATAGTTTTTTCAAAATAAACAATATTACAATAAAATAATATAACAATATTTGTTATAGTACATGATAGGATGCGAGAAAGCTATGTGCCACACTAATTGGCAGTCTATTTTTTTATATATGAATTGAAATATCAATTTAGCATAATTTAAAGAGCGCAGAAGGTTAAAATTAACCTGGGGCTATCTGCGGGCTGTTGAAACTCATATGGAACCAACTTTGGGCTAATTATATCATTTCAATAAAAGACTTTTTTAAGATAAGTTGGTTCGCAAAAATTGAGCGAAAGACCGACAGACACGCAACCAAAAATTTTCCCAGATGACTGAAACGGATTTCTGTCTTGGAAATTTTTGAAATCAAAGACATATAAAACGTTCGTTCCTCAGAGCGTTCGAATAGCTTCCATTACCTTCGGTAAGCTCGGGAGCAAATATATACAATTAGTACATATATAAGTGTTTATAATCTATTCTACATTATGGAAGACATATCAATGAAATAATAAATAAATTATAATTAAAAAAAAATAATCCAATAATTTATAAGGTAACTAATAAACTTAAAAAAAAAATATGTTTAATAGGTACATCAAGCACAATTAAAATAATAGTTTAACAAGGTAATTGACTACTGCTACCAATCAGCAAATAAGAATTGATTTTTAAATTATCTAGAGTTCATCTCTATCACCCTTTAGCTTTATTAATATTTATAAGTTTCATTATACAGGGAACATAATAGATTGTATTTGTTTTTTTTCAAAAACTTGAGGTAGAGATTTTAAAATGAATTTCAAATAGGGTATGCGCCCCTAACGATATAAAGCTACCGTTATATCGTTACTATGGTATCTTATACCGAAGGTTATATGAGTGTAATACATTACTGTTATTTATCATGATTAACCACTATATAGGAATAGGATAGCCTTAAAGCATTTAAAGGGAAAGGGATCATAACATCTTTCTTCTTTCGTTATGATGAAGTCTTGGTTTATGAAGCTGACGGATTGTAATTTTTATTGTTCTTATTTTTTTTTATAATTTATTTATAGAGGTAAAACATAATGTATAAAAGGTAATGAAAAATGATTCATAACAGGGAACATAAGTAACTTGAAGTACCGTAATCATTGGAATATATAAGCTATAAACAGGTAGGCATAATCATCTATAATCTATATATGATACAGGTTTGTATACATATAGACATTTATATAGTTAGGTTTATAAACCATTAGGTATTGTATCAAGTGGTAAGATGGTGATTATAACTGAATTATGATATGGTTGAATCGATTAAATAATAATAATACTTAATTTATGGATTACAATATATGCGTATAATAATTAGTCATAAATCTGTCCATAAAACTTAATGATAAGATAAGGAAACCGAAGATGTTTTTATAAAAACGAGTGAACAAAACAATTTCATCCATATTTTTCAATAATCCCAAAACCTATTTAAAATACATAAGCAGATTCATTTTTGAAGCAATTTATCAAACTAGAACTTTTTTTTAGACGGCTATGAACCTCTTGCTGGTCTTTTATAATCCTTTTGATTATGAGTAAGAAATGTCAACAGTGACATTTAAATAAATTGTAGGAAAGCTAAGATTAGTCAAAAGTAAAAACGGCTATACCACCTCCTTTAGTTTAACGTCGTTTCGGAAAATATATTTCCTTCTTCAAGGTGGCACTTCTTTAGATTGTTACTCCCCTCATAAAGAAAACAGAGGGGAGTTACAATCTAAAGAAGGAACACGGAATGTTCATTAGACTGTTACTCCCCTTATAAAAACATAAGTGTGATATTCCTTCGTCCCAAAGTACATAGGAGTAAACATCCCTTTGTCTTAAGTAAGTTCCTACTTGCTTAATAGTTATTTAGTCAATGTCATTTACATTCTAAAAAATTAAAGGGGAGTAACAATCTAAAGAAGTAACTCCAAGTTACCTTTTAAGGTAATATTCATAATATTACCAAGAAATATATAATTTTATAAGGAAAAGTTCCGAGATGCAGCACGTCTGAATTTTTTTACATCTTTAAGACTAATGAATAAAACACATTGACATTTCAAAAAACATGTTAAAACAAATCAATCAGTAAACCTAACAATAGATACCTACAGCCCATCTAAATAAGCATTGACTAGAAAAGATACTCATATGGTTAATAGTTTCCTTCTTGATTCCCTAATAAATATTTACAAATAAATCACGAATATCCTTAAATTTTTTTAAGTCAGGATGTTGATAGAATTTATTTTCCATAGGTGGGTCAGATTGCTCTCGTCGAATTTCGTAAACCAATCCGGAGTGTAGTAAAAAGAAACCTCTTTCTCTACACCTAAAATACTTAGGACTTTGCAGCGTTTGTTCAAAACTAGACGTCTATGTGTGGATGAAGAAAGGATGTGAAAGGGTTCCTCAGGGCGAACATCTAAGCCTTCAGCAAGATACGGTTTTTCTATACTTTCTATTCTAAACCTGCATTGGTTGTCAGGATATGAGAACATTTTCAGTAAAGAGTGTCCTGGTTTTAATGTCAGAGTACCGAAAGGGTAATCGGCACCTGCGTACAATCTAGGTACACCTGGTAAGTCAACAGTTGTAACAGCGAAATCACTTCCATACTTTAAAGGCTCTCCGAAATTGGTCTTCTTCCAAGGATCGGTAATGAGGAATGAATTCCTGACGCATGGTTTGGTCGATTCCGAAGCAGTAACGAAAGAACCTTGAGGAATTGCATGGTACTTCGAGTAATCTTCATCTTTAACCATTATAGAAAGAACTTGGCCATCAGACAACAACTGAATTAAGTCACCGTACTTAATTTGTTCTTTGGAACTCCTTAACACCACCGGTTGCAGCAACTGATTAAAAAGATCCGACACACCAGATTGTAAATTAAGTTTCTTTTTCTTCCTCATATTTCTAAACACGGAGATCATACTTTTGGTTCTGGAGAATTCTTCGACCCAATCTCCCATCCTGACATGCTTCATGTCATACTGTCGGATTTGTTTGTGCTTAACTTTGTCACCCATATCTTTCTGTAACTGACTTAACCTTTCCTTATATTTTACTGATAATACATGAGATTTTCAAACTAGAATATTTTTTTTTAGGTTGTCATTAATATACGTAAATATGAAACTTCAAATGTCACAAATAACATGACAAACATAACATAACAACATAACATTTACAATAACATGACTTAACATTTACAAACAGAGACAAGTCTAAATAAAAATGCATACAATGTCTTCATATAACTTTTCTCAAACCTATTTTTATTAGTAAAGCTACTTCCTTGTACATATATATATATATATTTATATATTATAATATGTAATAAAATAGTTCTAGAGTTAATCGCTACATGTTTCAGCATATAAGCTTTTTAACTATTATTAGATTTGAAAAATATTATATGAAGAAATTGTATCACTTTATATATACATATTGAGAACACAGAGAGGGGAAAAACGGACAAAATTAGAAACACGATAAAAGGCGTAAATAAAATATAACAATGTATTAACAAACATTATCAAATATTAATAAAATTGTGTGAGAAAGAAATATTACAGTCCTATAAATTATACTATACTTCAGCTTACTTAGTACTTAAGTGCGAATATGGAAATTGTTAACTGTGTAATGGTATTCATGAATTGTTTAACTATAAAACACTGTTACATTTAAATTTTCTCCTTGCAGCAATTCTTAAACGCATACAGAGGGATTTATAAAGGAAATAACACACCTACACATTTCACAGAATTAGCTGACAAGTGGCAAACAGATAGAAAAGGAAGATAAAGCATGAAAAATAAGTAAAATGGAAAATAATGGGGACGCTGCAATTTAATACCATGAAAGTCTAAGGAGGAATACTGACTCAAACCCTTGATAAGGTTTCTGAAAAAAAAAAGTAAGATGCTAAATTCTCTTTGACTTAAGTGAGGAAATAGAATTCCAGGATACAGTAAGAAGGAAAAGAATAATTTTATTTCTAGAGCGCGAGGTATATAATCTATAGCACTCAAATTGACCAAGAAATATGTAGGTAGTACCCCAGAAGACATTACCGAAATGGAACAAAAAAAAAATAAAATCGATAATGATTAAACACAAGATTATTTATAGAGCATCTTTTCAAGTAATGATTAAAAAGCCAACAGAGAAACAATAAACAATAATATGTAAATCGTAACAAAAATTCAAGATTACATTTGCATTTACCCGCTAACATGGTTGTAAGATATTCATAACTTTACTTAACAAACATTTAGTTAAAACTAAATGTAGAATTAGTATTGATAATAGTCTGGGCAAAAATTAAGCCCTGTTTATTTAGAATATAATTATTTACCTACATATTCCTTTGTCTAAATAAATATTAGGATAAAGGAATGCTTAGTTCAATGTACTTTGGGACAAAGGAATATCACACTTCTTTTTTACTTTCTCATATAAAGAGAAAGTATTGTGATGGCGCGAAAATTCGATTTTGAGATTTTGATGGATTTACACGTTTTGAGGTCCCTTGAGTCCAAAAAAGTGGTTTTCAAAAAATGCCTGTCTGTCGTCTGACGTCTGTCGTCTGTGCAGACGCCTGGAGCCTAAACCACTGGGCCGATTTTGACGAAATTTGGCATACATGTTCAGAAAAATCATACCCCGAGGCGAAATAGAGAAATGAATTTTAGCTCTAAATTTGGGGGCGCTACTCCCCAAAAACTCTGAAAAAAAATGTAGTCCATTTGAATACGAATCCAACGATATAAGCCGTTTTCCCGGGATAAATCTAGTTCCTGAGAAATTAGCTTAAAACGCGGATGGAGAGAGCCCGGGTTCGATTCCCCGGGCAGGAGAAGTTATTTTTATGATAAATTTTGATGAAATGTTTAATAATATTTAAATGTACATTTGAAAACTAATAAATGGAAACACTGGGCTAAGTAATTATAAACTCGTATATGAGAAAGTTTGTCTGAGTTGTCTCGGTTTGATTTTTTATAATGGGAGTAACAGTCTAAAGAAAAACATTCCGTAAACCTTCTTTAGATTATTACACCCTTCAGTACTTTTATAAGGGGAGTAACAGTCTATAGAAAAACATTCCGCAAACCTTCTTTAGATTGTTACTCCCTTCTGTATATTTATAATAGGAAAAACAGTCTAAAGAAAAACATTCCGTAAACCTTCTTTAGATTGTTACTCCCTTCTGTATTTATATGGGGAGTGGGGAGTAACCGTCTAAAGAAGAACATTCCGTATACCTTCTTTAGATTAATACACCCTTCTGTATTCTTATAAGGTGAGTAACAGTCTAAAGAAGTGGCACCTTGAAGAAGGAACATTTCAGTATTAGTTCATATGGATTTATAATGAGAAATTATCATAATTCATAATTTTCAAGTATTAGTTCCTGTATAGAAAGTGTAATTTGTTCAGACAACTTAAACGTATAACCAAATAAGAAGCAGGTGATTAGGATTAAAACATAAATTGCAAAAGGATTATGAGAGGATAAGTCATAAGGGACGACAAACATATGGTGTCTGACCCTTAAGCCGTGCTGGGTTCCAGACAGCGTGGAACCTAGGACCCTACACCTGTTGCTATAATAGATTTCTTCTTACATCTTGTCAAAATACCTTTATTGCAATTTCCTGCTATTAAAGGCTGATTCTTGTTAAAATAAGTTAAGGGGGAAAAAATACCAAGACATATTAGGAGTCTGGCCAGACAGCATGTCGCCAGACGGATTAGTCTCGACCTAAAAAAAACCCAAGCAGCTTAAAAAATTTCACTGATAATAAACTTAGTAAACATATGTTTTCAACCCCTTTTGAAATCTAGTAACACAAAAAATACCTAACTTAGACATAAATAAAAAATAATGACCTTTCCCTTCAAATAAAAGAAGTAAAGATTATTATGTCCTTTTCAACACAACACATGCATCTTCCTTGTATATAAAAAAAAGCAAGTATGTACTTTTATGCCACGAAGAAATTGTTTGACATGATAATGAGATAAAGCATAAATGGGTTAAGTATATGAAAATTGAAATATCAGACAATTAATCTCTATTTGAAAGTATATGGATAAGATAGGCATCGATAGGTTTGAAAATGATTCAGATTTCATAACAAATGAGTAATATTTTCTTTAAGAGATAGAATAAAGTTAAGGGCAGATTGCTTGAAGAGTTTTTATCAATCCTAAATATTTATACTTTTGGATAGTTGACATCCTTTTTATTATAATAGATTGAAAAATTAAGATTTAGATTCCTTCAACTCATAACGGGAATTTACACTTATCTAATCTAACCCATCTTTGCCATGAGGAGTAAATATTCTTCCAAGAAAAATCCAGAACAATTACAGACAGTGAGCATATTGGTGAGTCAATGACCTCTATTGTTACCTGATGACAAGATGGTTTATCTCAATAAGAAAACAAGACAGGCCTTCCAGACAGCCTGGTGCCAAAACTGACCTAAAAACTTGAACAAAAATGCGCCTTTGGGGTTTTACCATTAGAAATGACAACGAACAACGACCTCAACAAGACTTTAAAATGAACGTTTTAAAGTCTAGCCTTATTAAAGAGTAGACTCTTTACAAAACTATATAACCACCAAGTGACATTACTGAATTGTTATGTAAGAGGGTTGCAAATACAAATAGAACACATATTATAACTAATGGAAATTGAATACTCAATAATTGTGATCAATTATTATAAAATTAAGATCAGCTAATTTGTGCGGATATACCAACGATTTGGCAAAATATATTTATTGTTCAAGGTATGAACAAGAATAGCGAAAGCAAGTGGAGTTAATATTCCTGCCATATTAACCATAATTATCTATACCAGGGGTGCCCAACCTTTTTTAATCAAGGCTACATTGTCAACATTCAAAGAGAAGGCGGGCCGGGGGCCAGTGGTGAACCGGGGGGTCCTCCCCCAGAAAATTTTAGAATTTTTACCCTCATAAAACACGTTTTTATGCTTCCTAGAAGGTCAATTTTCCGTTTTGGTTTTAGCTGAAACACCATGTTAATAAAGTTTTTTTCTGTTACTAGCGCAGTTTTACTTTGCAGAAAATAAAACACTCAAATATATATGAAAATGAAAGTATAAAAATACAACAATAACAGTATGAATTACAAAAAAGTTAGTCTTTCATTTTATATCAAAATCATCTGGGCTGTTAGGCAATAGGAAATTAATATATTTTAGATTCTCTGAATGCTTGTAAATTCTTCGTTTTTATGGCAACACGGCGGGCCACATAAAATCGGCTCGCGGGCCGGACTCGGTCCGCGGGCCGTAGGTTGGGCACCCCTGATCTATACAACAAACTGCTTACTGATTTAAATTATGCTTAGATTTTTTCCGTAATAACGAGAAACATCAAATTCGGGAAACATAAAACATGAAAGTAGAGTCTATAATAAAATAAAGCGTCAGAGAAATTTAAAAATAATCTGAGTTGACTCGGTCCGACACAACTCAGACATACTTTCTCAATACTAGTTCATAATTACTTAGCCCAGTGTTTTCCATTTATTAGTTTTTGTAGTTACATTTAATTATTATTGAACATTTTAACGATATGTATCATAAAAATAACTTCTCGGCAGGGAATCTAACCAGGACTCTCCGTCCACGTTTAAAGCCTTTTTTCTCAGGAACTAGATTTTTCCAGGGAAAACGGCTTATATCGTTAGATTTGTATTTAAATAGCCTACATTTCCGAAATTTTTAATCAAAATCGTCCGAACTTTTTTCACGTTATATCACAGATTTTAGGGGATAGAGCCTCCAAATTTGGAAGTAAAATTAATTTCTCGATTTCGCAACGGACATATATGTTTTTTTTGAACATATATGCCAAAGTTCGACAAAATCGGCCAAGTAGTATAGGCTCCAGGTGTCTGCACAAACAGATGACAGACAGAGTTTTCTTGAAACCACTTTTTTGGACCTCAAAACGTATAAATTCATCAAAATCTCAAAATCGAATTTTCGCGCCATTAAAACAATACTTTCTCTTAATATGAAAAAGTAAAAAGAAACGTGATTTTTCACAAATATAGCTTCACTTTAGTAAAGATGAGATGTAGCTTCAATAAATTTTGCCATAGAGACTAAACTAGTGAACAGATTCTAAACCCTATATAGCTGTAACCATTTTAGATTTCCAAACAGCACTTCCTTAGAGACATAATTGTTAATAATGATAAAGTGGATGATTAACAAACGCATTTACAGACACTATATTGAATTAGAAAAATAAGTTACTTCTATTACTTATATTTATTTTCGATTTAATTTAAGATTTAAAAGTTGATACAAACAAGAAAGTGAAGTCTAAATCAAATACCATTCTCTTTAGAATAATTTAGTGATCGAAAAGGAATAGATTTTATGACACTCCCAAGATTATATAAGCTATAGGTGAAGTAGATTTTAAGATTACCTCAAACATAAAATATTACGTCAATTAAAAATTATATTAAGCAGATTAAAAAAGGCTATGATTTAAAAGATAAAATTAAGTGCAAATTAATGAAATACCATAGTTGTAAGAAAATTAAAAATGACATTGTAATAAATACTTATACTTAACCATGTAATAATTAAGGGTCAAGGAAGGCAATACAGTATTTTATAATTCTAAAGCGATTGGCATGATCCTAATGCAATTTATATAACTCAGAATTATATTTTATGACTATACAAATATCACTGTAAGGTTAAAAAAACAATATGTCACATAGAATTATAACTTTTGTTATAAAAACATAGATAATATTCGATTTTAATTCTTATTATCGGTATCCGTCAATATAAAACAATAGTAGTTATTTATTGATCAATGACATTTGTAAACTGATAGTAACAATGAAATATTGGTAAATCGTAAGTCACAAATTGAATGTTAATTCTATAGCTAGATTAAGTTGTTAACCTAGACGATTTGTCCGTGCCAAAACCTTTTTTTTCTTTTTTTTTAAACGACCAAATAAAAAAAATTATACATCACTTACGCTGAATATAAATAACAATTTAACAAAGGTGTGTCTCTTAAAGAATTTCTTTTACTATACATCATTTTTATAAATTGTATCGCCTATAAATTAGAAGAAAATTTAAAATCAAACATTAAAGTGTGACAGTTTAAACTAATAAACAGCTCATTTAGTACAATTACTCTGATTTATACATTGTTATTTTATTTATCACTAAACTATTTTCTACAAATGAAACTGGATGTTGTTATTTTTTTTGCAATAATAACATATTATAGTTAGGGCTGAATTGATAATAGAATATAAATTATAATAAGTATGGTGAACATATAAGTCGTACATCATTTCACCATACAATGGCTTATATAAGAATAGAGAGAATAAAATATAATAAACTAAATAAATAGCGTTTATTGAATACTTCTATGAAACTGGATAATATATTAAATTAATATACTGTTAGAAAAATAAATTAAATAACTATATCAACGTAAAATAAACAGGAAAATTGTAAACTTACTATTAATCAAGAAATTTTGTATTAATATATATATATATATATATATATATATATATATATATATATATATATATCATGTTTTTGTTAAAGAAATTTATTAAATTAAAGTTACATGGGTACATTTTACAATTCCATTGCTCGATCATAAGAGTTGGAATATATTTTCTTTTATTGCCATCATTAAAAACCATAATATTGATCACGTTTAGCACTAGCTTCTGCGAAGAAGCAATTCTCGAATGAACAGATTGCCACCACAACCAAAAAATTACTCTTACACAATTATTATTTAGCAATGTCCACCCTCCGTCCTTACTTTCTTTATTCAGGTATTTTTGAGAATGGAAATAAAGTAAGTGTCAAAAATAAAATGGCATGAAGGATAGTCAGAC
This sequence comes from Gerris lacustris, assembly GCA_951217055.1. Classification (NCBI taxonomy): domain Eukaryota; kingdom Metazoa; phylum Arthropoda; class Insecta; order Hemiptera; family Gerridae; genus Gerris; species Gerris lacustris. The sequence goes on from OX578282.1 coordinate 18,492,938, forward strand.
ACCAAAAATTGTCCTTGATGTTTAAAACTAATTTCTGTCCAGGAATTTTTGAATTCGGACACATTGAGAATTTTCGTTTTATCAGAATGATCACAATCCGTTTATTGCCTTGGATATAGTCGAAAGCAAAATAGTTACAACCCATGTATAATAATTTCATAAAAGCTGAAAGTCAGTTGTAGGGAAAAAAATATTAAAGATATTTTTTAATAAAGAAGAAAAAGTGTTAGTAAAAATCATGAACATTTGGGATTTTTACTCCTTTATGACCTGATAATACTTGTTTAAGCTCCCTGGGTTTTTTTTAGGTCGAGACTAATCCGTCTGGCGACAGGCTGTCTGGCCCAACTCTTAATATGTCTAGGAATTTTCTTTTAATATTGAAAGATATTTTCAGGTAAAATAAGTAAAGATAAAGTTGGCGACGTGTGAGGCAAGTCCTTTTAAAGGAGCAATAAGTTCGTGCGAAAAATACCTCAGCATTTCTAAGCAAAAGTACTTCTTACAAAAGGATCCCTTTTTGAAAAATTAAATAGAAAGAGGACATACATATAAAAGAATAACAAGTCAATAAAAAGATACTTAGCTAAATGCATTTTTAAGGAAATGAAAAACTAATATTTAACAACTGCTTTTTATCCTTGTGGGAAAAAGAAGGGAAAATAAATTTACTTTATCTAATAAGTCAAATTGTAGAATTTCACACTTGGTATTATTAAATGGCAGATTCGGCACTTCTTTAGATGGTTACTCCCCTAATAAATAAAACATAGGGGAGTAACAATCTAAAGAAGGTGACGGAATGTTCTTTTTTAGATTGTTACTCCCCTTATAGAAACAGAAGTGTGATATTCCTTTTTCCAAAGTACATTGGACTAAACAACCCTTTATCTTTATATTTATTTAGTCAAAGCCATTTATATTCTAATAAATATAGGGGAGTAACAATCTAAAGAAGTACCGCAGATTCTATTAAAGGCGATGATCTTCATTGAAGATGAAGTGTATTAAATTTTATAAAGTTGGTTGTGAACCATTTTCCGGATTGTAGTGCTTCCGAGTTTACCGACGATAACATAAGCTATGCGATCGTTCTGAAAAACGAATATTTTTTTTTATGTCTCCGAATTGAAATATCCCAAGACAGAAATCCGTTTCAGACATCAGGGAACATTTTTGGTGTCGTATATGTCTGTCGGTCAGAGTTTTTATTATTTTTGCGAACAAACATATTATCATATTTCACGATTTTGGTAGTATTCATACTACAGAAAGATTAAATTTTAATTTAAATCTAATTATAATTATTATTAACTACGGGAAACAGACAGAGAAAAATACAATCCAGTACCGGGTTAACTAAAAAAAAAAATCGGATGGTAAGTCAAAACTAGCACATCTTTGATCCCCATATACCTTTAAATCTTCTGTTACTAATAACTTTCTTTATAAACAATCATGAGATTTGTACGAAATTTGGATGAAATGTCGAATGTAGCCCGCAGATCCATAATAACTTCGTTCATTAAATGTTTCTACATAGATACTTTTATTCATGTAAAAGATAAAAATAATTTTGACAGATGTAAAAACAAATCGGTCCGAGACAACTCAGACAAATTTTCTCATATACGAGTTTATAATTAATTTGCCCAGTGTTTCCATTTATTAGTTTTCAAATGTACATTTAAATATTATTGAACTTTTCATCAAAATTTATTATAAAAATAACTTCTCCTGGGTGGGGAATCGAACCCGGGCTCTCTCCGTTCGCGTTTTAAGCTAATTTCTCAGGAACTAGATTTTTCTCGGGAAAACGGCTTATATCGTTGGATTCGTATTCAAATGGACTACATTTTAGAATTTTTTAATCAAAATCGTCAGAACCGTTTTCGAGAAATAATTTTTTTTCATGTTTTTTTCAGAGTTTTTGGGGGGTAGCGCCCCCAAATTTAGAGCTAAAATTCATTTCTCGATTTCGCCTCGGGGTATGATTTTTCTGAACATGTATGCCGAATTTCGTCAAAATCGGCCCAGTAGTTTAGGCTCCAGGCGTCTGCACTGACGAAAGACGACAGACAGACATTTTTTAAAAACCACTTTTTTGGACTCAGGGGACCTCAAAACGTGTAAATCCATCAAAATCTCAAAATCGAATTTTCGCGTCATCACAATACTTTCTATTTATATGAGAAAGTAATTATATGAGAAAGTAATTATATGAGAAAGTAAAAAAGAAGGGAAAAAATTACAAAACTAAGACAGTCCTGGGACTTATAAAAAACGCATAAGTAAAGTTCGCGATAGCTATGTGCCACATTAGTTTTCAGAATATTTTTTTGTTTTGTCTTTTTAGGGTTAAAAATAATATATTTTTTCTCTATTCTCTTTTTTTTGGTGTGCTGATATGTCTGTCGGTCGGAGTTTTTATTATTTTTGCGAACAAACATATATTATCATATTTTACGATTTTTAAAAACAGAAGCTATGGTCTTTCGCCTCCTTTTAAGCAGGCCCGTCAAGAGCCGTAGCGGGCCCCACGGCTAGACCTATATGGGCCCCCTCTTTTTACTCGTTTTTATTCTTCATTTTGGGACTTACTTTACACTAATAACTTGTGTATTGGATTTTTCAACTCTAATAATAAGTTCTATTTTATATTTATTGTAAGTACTACTAATAAACTCCTATTATACTGATAACTGCAGACATACTACTGACAAACCAAAGTAAACAAACTCATTTTGAAGAATACAACTATTTTACCGCAGTAATGTTAAAAAACCAATTATGACTTAAATTAATATGCGTATATGAGTCATAATTGTGACCTAAAATTAGACAAAATTGTTTGAAAACATTTATAATTTCTTAGTCCTCAACTAAAACACTATCTGGACTAATAAAAGTCCTATATCTGTAAAATGTTGTTTACGTTCATTTACGTTTTATACAATTTTATTTAATATATTACAAGGGGGCTCTGCTCCCTACTAGCTTCACTCAACAAACCCCCGAAAAGCGGCTGCAGCGCGGCCGCTCCTAGTATAGAGTACAGTAGAATCCCTTGTTTTTTTTAGGAGGGGGCTAAATTTAGGATATATGCAAATTATCTTATCAAAGAAGAGGGGGTATAGAAATCAGTGGAAGGGATAAAATCTAGATATTCTCTCATAGTAAAATAATTTAAATGTTTCTTGATGGTAGTTTACAAACTTATCAAATTAAAATAACACTCCGTAACAAAGAAGGGTATCCAGCTAGTAAAACATAAAATAATAATTTCGAAGAAAAAGTAAAACAAACAAAGAGTGTAACAGAAAATAATCGAGAAGGAAGATTAAGGGGGTGGGAATGTTACGTAGTCTATAAGATAATTCCCTCCTACATTAAAAAAAAAATAAATAAATAAATAAAACAAAAATCTTCACTTTTTGAATAGATTTTAATTCTAAGAAAATAACTATAAAGAAAACAACAATAGTTTGATTAAGAATTTAAATAAAATTATCTCTTACCATAATCGTTGTGTAATAAGATTGTTTATTATAACTAAACATAAATTATTCAATTTAACTTAATAGGTAAATAGAAAGAATCAATCTACCTTTATAGCTTCGCTTCGTTTTTTCAATCCATCCTATGTATATCTTCATATTCCCTTATATTCTCTAAATGCTATTATAAATATACGTAGAATTAACTTTGAAAGATATTACCGTCGATATTACACATAAACAAATCGATCCATCTCCAAAAACAAGATTTCAACCCAGAACAACGAACAATGAATAAAATATAAACTACATACACGAAAGATGTACTTTTCGAAAGAAAAACGTATAGAAATAAAAAAGAAACATTTGAATTATAACACACAGTACAAATATAAAGACCCGCTACCCGATTTAAAATACTTTTCCTCGATTAAAAAGTGAATTTAAAGTAAGATTCGACAAAAATTACTGTTGACCTAATTAGAGAAGTAAAAACAATATGGCCGACGCACTAAAACTGTGGGAAACCGACACGTCCCAGTGACTCGCCTCTTTCAGGGCTACCACACTACCATCGTATGAAAATTAAATAATCTAAAATTTATTATAAAAAATTGTTTAAAATAAAAATATTATAAATAATAATTATTCTTCATGGCAATATTATATTTTAAATATGTTTTTAGTTTAACCGAAACCAAATATGTTTAAGTTATTTTATTTTTTAATAATTTTGTTCGCATTATTGGTTTAACCTCATTGGACTGTGGTAAGTGAAAAAATATTTTGTTTATATAAGTTTAAATTAATAAATGTTTAATAAAAAGACTTTGTTTGTTAAAACAAGTTAAATCAAATGGTATTTCAAGTTGAAAGTAGAACTACAGTATATGGAATGGAGCCCCTACTATACATCGCAAATCGCTACAATCGATTGTTATATTGACGCCATATTTCAATACATCCAAATAATGTGTGATTTGCGTAATTTTACACGTTTTAACGAAAATGTGTTAGTTTCGGGTTTGAATTTAATTTTGTTAACCTTAATTTTTTGCCCTAGAATTTTGAATCGCCGCACCACACCGCTTCGCAGAGCGCTTATTTCTGCAGAAAAACAACCATCATATAGACCAGGTAGAGTTTCAAATCGAAATATAAAAGAGTTTAACAGACAAGATATATCGATATATTAAGTCTTGAAAGTGGTCGTTAGTGAGATAACGTGTTATCAGAAAGAGCCCCATATACTGTAGTTCAGCCGTCAAGGTATATGTGCATGTTCTATATACAAATCTACAGTTTTGGTCCGATCTCGATGAAAATTTGTATATTTGATTATCAAAGCAAGGAGAAACTCACGGTCTACATAGAATTTAGAAATTTAAATTTTGGTACACAGGGGTATGGGGTAAACACAAGTGATGAATACGGGGTAAAAGTAATGAAAACCCATCATGATGCATATCATTTAAAAGCTCTTTAAGAGTACAGTAATTGTTGTTATGTACATTTAAGGGGGTAAAATGGAAAAATAGATCTAAAAGTCAACGCATGTGTGTATGTTCTTTATACAAATCTTCAGTTGTTGTCTGATCTCGATGAAAATTTTCACACTTGACCTTCAAAGCAATGGGAAGGTCACTGTCTACATGAATTTTCGAAATTTAAATTTTGGTGCACAGGGGTACGGGGTACAACTCAAGTGATGAATATGGGGTCAAAGTAATGAATACCCTTCATGATGCATATCGTTAAAAAGCTCTTTAAGAGTACAGTAATAGTTGTTATCTACAGTTTTGTCATATTGTCATTTAGGAGGGGGGTAAATTTGGGATATTTGCAAATTATCTTATCAAAGAGGAGGGGGATATAGAAATAAGTGGGAGGGATAGAATCTAGATATTCTCGCATAGTAAAATAGTCTCTCTTGACGGTAGTTTGTAAACTTATCAAATTAAAATAAACTTTGTAGCGAAGCACGGATATCCAGCTAGTATTGTAGGAAGTAGGAAAAAGTGGTGGCAATAAGGGACCCGCAGACCCCGCCGCGTGGGGGGCCCTTGGAAGGGAAATTGAGGGGCACCTAAAAGTTTCCAGGGGGCCTCCAAAACCTACTAGTAAGAAATATGAATTTTTATGACAGAAGAAACCATTGTAGTGTCTTTCAGGCTAGCATGCCGGATTTTTCAACCATGCATGGTTGAAAATGAATGGTGGTGTATTTAATATTTTTTCAACTTTGGATATGTCCAAATAAAACTGAACAAATCATTAATCATTGATTTTGTTGACTGCTTGGTATGGATCACTCAAGTTTCCAATCACACTGTCAATTAAAACATAAAAAACTTCAACTTTGAAGCGATTTTCTGGGTTCTCTGTGGATTTTTCTTGAAACCCTTCGGGATAAGGTTTAGTAATTTTTCGCTTCGCAGTCTCGGTACTGGGAAATTCTCTCTCAAACTTAATCACCACACTTGGCTGACAACTTTAATATTATTTTTAATTATTATTACGAATATAATTATTTAATATTTCAATCATAAATATTGGCGTGATTGGGTGTTCGGGGCTTGAGATCGGGGCCCTTTAGGGGAGGTCCGGGCCCCCCGGCATCAGCCGTACCTGCCGCCCCCTCTCGACGGGCCTGCTTTTAAGTCTTCTTCAGGCTATAATAGCGTCCCTAAATTTAGAGCTATAATAAAGTCCTAGAATTTTCCTGCTTGTATGATTTCTCTGAACATTTTTGTAAAATTTCATCACAATATGCAAGTAGATTAGGCTCCACACGTTTGCACAGACTACAGAGGACAGATATTTTTTTAAAAACCTCTTTCTTGGACTCAGAACCTTATAAAATTGTAAATCTACAAAAATCTCAAAATAGAATTTTCGCGCCATCACAAAATTTATAAAAACGTGTATTTATAAATACTTAACAAATGAGAAAGAAAAAAGTAAACATTCCAACTAATAAAGTCAGTTAATTATTAAGAACTAGAGATTAGTTCCAGTTATTTCTAACATATATATATATATATATATATATATATATATATATATATATATATATATATATATATATATATATATATATATATTATTTACATGCTTTAAATGTGTATGTATAAAATAATTGATGTTCGTCACGCAGTTGATCGTTTATTGCTTCTTTTTTAACTGCAAAGGAGGTAAGAAAAAAATGAGCCTCAGAAAAGGTTAATAAATAACGGATTGGTGTTATTATCCAATTATTAAGTCTTTGAGGAATAGGAATACAATTTTTATAGGTTTAAATAATGTTTCTCATCTTCAGCCAAGAGAATGGAGGAAAAAATTAAATAAATATAATAAAAAATACTAATAACAAGAAGAAATAAGTATGTTTTATCAATACATAATTACTCGTGTACTATCAAATTAAATACGGTACTACTTCTAGTAGTAGCAAGGAAATGTAAAAAAATACAATAGGTAAATATTGGTAAAACCTATCTGTATTATAAATACAACAAAAAAGGAATACATAATATTAGTTATAACAAATGTGATAAATTAGAAGTAGTACATCGTATTATGTAAATCATGTTTAAATGGTCACAAATTCAAAAAGAAATGAAGTGGACGAAAACTGTGTACGATGCTATAAAGCGATGATACTATAGTATTTTGTCAACTAATCAATTTCGCTCTATTGCTTTGTATATACTATGGATAGTATAAAGATCCATTAAATAAGTATTTTACTTTTTCATATACGTAATAAATAAAGTAAAAAAAAAAATGTGATTGCGTAAATATTCGATAATGACATTTTGATGGATTTAAACTTTTTGATGTCCCTTTTCTAAGAAGTATTTTTTAAACAATATTAGTCGCCTATAGTATAATGTTGTATGTGACAGTGATAGGCCGGGTTTGATTCCCTGCTGGATAGGATTTTTTTTTTTTGAAAAATGTTGATAAAATGTTTAATAATAATTAAACGTATCCACGAAAATTCGAAACAAGTAATAAATAGAAAACACAGAATCAAACGCATGGAGCCTAAACTACTGGGTCGATTTCGATAAAATTTGGCATACAGGAAATCAAGAAATTACTTTTACCTCTAAATTTGGGGGCAAAGCCCCCACAAATATGACAAAAAGCTAACAAAGGTTCGGAAGATTTTGATCACAAAAAAATCCAATATATAGTTTAGTTAAATACTAATCTAACCATGTATCTAATTTTCTCGAGAAAAATATAGTTCTTTAGAAATTGGCACTAAACGCAGACAGAGAAATGCCGGGTTCGATTCCCTGCCGGATAAGAGTTATTTTTATGAATAGTATTGATAAAATGTTCAATAATAATTAAATGTATCCACGACAATTTGAAACAACTAATAAATAAAAAACACAGGACCAAGTAATTATGTACTAGTAAATGAGACAGTACGAGTTGAATCGGAAAGATTTACTAATAACATATTTGCATAAGAGGACAGGACAATTAAAAGAACGAGATTATTAAAATAAATAATTAAATCTATATAATTATAGTAATGATACGAATGAAAACTTAAAAATTTAGAGAACAATTGATTTAATACTAGCTGCTTCCAAAGAGCCTAAAAATATATGTAATTTAAAATGAAAATTTGAGAAGAACATAATAATACAAAACAAATATAATAAATTTAAGAGTAAGAGATAAGACACATAGCTCAAAAGAAGAATAAAACATGGATATATTTTAAATATTATCATACTAATAACTACCTTTATTCATTTTTTACGCATCCTTTTATAAAAAAAAAAAAGAATATTATTTCATTAGATTTTTTGGAACGAAGTTCCTTATGGCACGTTTTGGAGCCCGGGAGTAAATCCGAAAAAAACGACCAAAATCACCGTCACAAAATAACCGTCACAAAATAACCGTCACAAAATCACTGTCACAAAATCACCGTCACGCAAAATCCGTCACGAAATCTACCGATGACAATAACTTAAAGATCACCGAGTTAGATGAAATTTGGTACACATGTTCATTTTACAAATGCCCAGGCTAAGTTCGTTGGACAACGTTATCCGCCCAAGCGTTCACGCGCAACGCTCGCGTAAACGTAAGCTACAAATTTAAAATTGGATTTTTTGGACGGGAAAAAATTCTAACTTCATCTATTTAATGAGACAAAAAACTTTTATAAATATTTTTTTTTTTAGTAAAACGAACACCGACACTGCTATGAAGTGATAAAGATCGCTAAAGTTATTAAAGCGGACCTAAACGTTTTAAATAAACAAAAACAACGTTTTTTAACGATATCTTACGTTCTAACGTAACGATTTTAATAAAACTTCATACACATCGTCTAAAGTATACAATTGAAACAGGCATGTAAAATTTCAACCTGATACAAGAAGAAGTTTTTTAGTGTTGGTGATTTATATTTTTTATTATAATATTTTAATTGGAGATTCGCCGACGGAGGTCTGATGGGACAGTTCTTTTCTTCTCTACAATCATTTGCTTTAACTATAAACTAATCAAAATTAACATTTTTCTCAATTGACAATACATCATTTATTGTAAGACGCTCTTTTCAAAGATATTAAAAATTTTTCTTTTAATTGTGCCTTAACTCCGCTAGTACAATTAGTTACTTTTAAATTTTGTCTCTTATTCTAACTCCGCCTTGTATAAGTAGTTAGTATCATATACTTAGCACTGTAATTATATGATTTATATTTAATATGAAGCGTAAGGAACTTCGTTCCTACCGGGTGTCCAACGACACCACACGTATTTTTTTTTCCAGCTGAATATAATCAAGTTTAAGTCGGAACCATGTGGTCTAAGCAGATTGATGAAGGCGATTAAAATATCCACAATGGTTAGCTAAGTTTCCTAACAGGAGCTTTTAGAAACACCAATCAATTCGTTCTTACTGAATCTAAGAATCCTTTTAATACAAACTTGATAAATAATTCAAAAGACTATGATAAATATTGGAACATTATAAAGCTGAACTAGTAGAATCGATATTTCACGCTGGGATTACATTCTCAAAAGCTACTATTATAAGAAATAGCTAAATTTATTTTAAAGAAATAAAAAAAAATAAAAATAAAAATACAGTAAGATTAATTCATTCTAAATCAACCATATAGACGACGAAATTAACATTTTTCTTTCGTTTACGAAATGTGGACATTTTCCTTCTTTAATAAGAGTGTTCCAAACTCTAGAAGAAAAATATAACATGACAGCACATGTATTTATTTTCATTTATTTTTTTTATTTTGGTTCAAAAAAAAAAACTTCCAAGGACAACAAGGAAATTCTTTTAAGTATCAAATGATAATAAAAGAGGCCGCGCAGTCTACACTTCGACTGTTGAGCAATTTCAACATCAGATTGCGCCATTCTTCTTCCACGAGCACCTGTTTCCAACTTAGAATTACCTTTAACTGAAGCATTAATTATAATACACTATACACATACATATTAGACACAAATATATATATATATATATATATATATATATATATATATATATATATATATATATATATATATATATATATATATATATATATATATAATTTTAAAATATGAAGACTCATTTATTAGAAAAATTGCCTCCAGCTAAAAAATAGTTGAGATTTCATCATAGATCAATTAAGAAATTGTTATAAATTTTTAATGATTAATTCAATACTTTGTACTTATATATATGTATATATATATATATATATATATATATATATATATATATATATATATATATATATATATATATATATATATATATATACAATATATATATAGTTACATATATATATATATATATATATATATATATATATATATATATATATTTATTTATGTATATATTCAATATTAATATTTATTTATTTCATTGATTATTCCACAGATACTAAACAACCTACCACTTCTAAAAGGTAGGCAAATATGTTAAAATTGAAATACTTTTCTAATAAAAAAGCTATAGCTTATAATCTAATTTAGATATGAATAATGTATTTGACATTTATACTATTAATAATTAATTATATTTTTTTAATAATAAATAAATAATATAAAATCAAATATTTAATTGATATAATACAATTGTATTTTACTAGATGATAAATTAAAAATATCAGTCACCTTCAAAGTTTTAATTGTTATAATATTTTTATTGGCTCAAAAGGAGACTTGACACTAAGTCTACATAAATAATTCAATAAGTTAAAGATATACAAAGCACTAAATCTACAGTGTCTACGCGAGCAAAAAAAACTAGTAGGTACAGCAACTAGTATACTAACTTGATATAACAAGAACAAAAAATAGTTTTTATACCAGTTGTTCTAAATATTACTTAATTGAAGATTCTATATTAATTTTAATAACTTTTTCTTGGCAAGAGATTAAAAACGATGTCAAAGGAAGGGTATCAATTTATTTTCCTTTTGACAAATAACTGGTAATCAATAAAGTAAATAGTTAAGTATAATAAGAAGAGAACGTCATAGAATACATATTTTATGAACTTGCAGCTTAAATAACAGGACGTAGCTTACATTACATAATAAAATAATACATGATTTACTTGGAATTACAGGAGAGCCTCATTATAACAGACTAGTGGGCGTAAGTTCGTCCGTTTTAATGAAAGTCCGGTTTATAACAAATAATTATTTTAAATACTAATGCAATGTTCATCAATGAAAGTATCTACAGTAGTTAGCAATAAAATGTGTTTATTATACTTAAAATTAGAAACAGCCATAAACATAGGTTTAATTGAAAAATATAATGTTATTATACAATGCATCAATCTTTAGGGCAATGAAGTGTATGTTAATTGCTTGCATTTAATGGCTTGAAAAAAAAAAAAATAATAATAACTGACGGAAGTGTTGCCAGATAGCAATAAGAAAACGTATTTAAATTTTTTAACTGTGGTATTAGCAATTAAAAAGTCCCTTATGATGAGGTTCTAAGGAATAATGACAATTATATTGAATATTAAAAAATATACTAACAATATGAATATAGTTTTACCACAATATGTCGATTATTCTTACTCCCTGAAATTAAGTTTAAGATAATCTTATAGTCGGGTACCGAACCTAATTACATACATATTAACAATAATGTGCAATGTCTCAAATTATTTCAAACATTTAAATGGTGAATTTAAAATACTACCTCCCCGGCGGAGAATCGAACCCCGGTCTCCCGAGTGACAGGTGGGGATACTTAAAACTATACTACAGAGGACTACAAGGTCAGTTATAAAAATTATCCTATACAGAGTGGTACTATATAATGCATCAACATAAGTACTTTTTCATTGACCCTGTTAATAAGCTAGTGTAATATTTAATAGGAGATTTTAAGAGACCTAGAAGGGGTTTTTAATAACAAAGAAGTTATTCTTTCTTTCTTTACAAGTAAAAAGATTCAGAATTCAGAAGTAAGGCCCTTCCATACTCTCGCCGATTATCCCGCCTGCCCGCCTGGTATACTCGGTGAGGATACTCGGGGCGAAGCACTTGAATCTACACTCTCGGCCTACGTTCCGAGCACCTTGCCCCGTTTACACGATGATAGAATGATAGATCTCCCACGATAGAACTATCATGTCAGTCTACGTGTACTAGAGCTATCGCCAAGGTGTGCAGTCTACGCGGTGAGAGTTAATATACGTCAAAACTGTCTTGTACTCAAAGTTATAACCGTATCCTACATTTATTGTGACTTGGATACAGAAATAAAGCATTAAATATATATAAAAAAATGTTACATTTTAATACATATACTGCAAAAGGAATATTCATAAGGCCGATATCATCAAAATCTGATATCAAATATGAAGCAAGCTATCATATTTGCTGCCTTTTAGATCTGTTATCACGTGATATAAAAGTATAAACAAACAATAAGACAATCAGCGTCTAGTATCTAGCGAGGTAGTTTATAATTCTGCCGCGTGAGTACTCTGACTGCTATGATAGAAGGCTCAACTATCTCGTCAAACGAGATAGTGTGATGGCTGATAATTCTATTGCGACAAAATCTACCATGCAGTCTGCACGGTGATAGTTGATGCGATAATTGCTATCGTGACCGCAACTATAGCGCCAGCTATCGCCATGTAAACGGGGCTTTGGTGGCCTAACAGTGACAGACATCGAGGTACTAGCACCCTTGTATCCCTTTGGCACGGGGACAAAAACCGCCTCATTATTGCTAAGCTAAGGCAACCTGACTAGATCCCTTTGTCTTCATAGTTACTTAGACAAAGGAACATTAACAGAGTAGTATAATATAATCCTTAGTCTAAATTACTATTAAGACAATGGGATATTTAGTCCAATTTACCTACGGAAAAAGGAATGTCACACTTATGTATATAAATGAGATAATATCCCTTAGAAGGGCTAAGAGAAGAAAAGTTTCAAATGGCAGAGATGCCAAGGACGTTGGGTAAACTATACTAACTATTGTAGTTCACTAACTTTTATAGTAATTGAATAAGCATACCTACATATATTATAGGAATAAAAATAAGAATGATAGTACATAAACTAAAATAATAGTAAATTAAGCCAGGATAAGGGCACATTGAAAAGCAGGGCAGGGCAAAAAAACAAATTTACATTTTTTTTTTTACCATTCACTGGTAATTTATGTGTAAAAGCCCTATTTAAAAGATAATCTACTGAAAATTATGAGTATATTAGATTATTCTATAGATTATATTATGTGTTATAAAACTTATAAGTTGTAAATTTTATCCTTATTCTACATTAAAATCAAAGTACGATTTTTAATTTTTATGAACATTACTTGGTTTGATAGCACAAAAATAGAGTCTCCCCGGCGGGGAATCGAACCCCGGTCTCCCGCGTGACAGGCGGGGATACTTACCACTATACTACCGAGGACTGAGTAACTCACACGCAAAATAACACCACAGACCAGGCATGTAACACATAATTACATATTACAAATAATAAAAATAACTTAATTCATTAAAGTAATATTGCTTTTTAAATATTCTAAAACAATTCGTCGATAATTGAACTCACGCACATAAAACTATAATAAGTCATAAAATAATATAATTAAAAATTATCAAGAAAAAAAAAAACATCTCCCCGGCGGGGAATCGAACCCCGGTCTCCCGCGTGACAGGCGGGGATACTTACCACTATACTACCGAGGACTGCGCAAATACAAGGCAAAATTATACAACACACAGTGATAGAAATTTAAGTAAACAAAAACATCAATTTTTTTTAGAATTATAAAAAGTGATAATTTACTAGTACATATTATGTATATATCATTTATAAAATTGAGTAGTGTCCAGACGACGCACCTCGAAATGATTTTGTATTGCTAAGCTAAGGCAACTACATTTATTCCAATAATTAAATGTTCGTTTTAATTTGGTGGTCTTCAAATAGATATAATAACTTATCTTAATAGATATCTAAATTAATTTACTTAATTTTATTTTTTTATCTAAATATAAAATTAAGACTGTTGCCACGGGCCAAAGGGCACGTACGACGTTACATATATAAAACAACAGTTTTAGCCAAATATACAAATATACCTATTTATTGATCATTAAATGTAAGTTTATTTTAATATAATAGCAATAAGAATAATCGAGTATCATTGCCTACTTAGACGATGATGAAGTGTCTAACATATTTTTATACGTAAAATTAATTTAAAATAAAGGTAAAGAATGAAGAATGGCTTTTACTTAAAATTTTACATAAAGCGTAGTCTAATTTTAAGTCAGATAAATTTGTCAAGTCGAAGAGAATATCACTTAAACAAGGCAGAAATAGAACTGAAACAATGAATGGTCATGTGCAGCAGATTAAATTATTTTTAGTAATTTGTTAAAAAAAAACCCCGTGCGTAGAGGAGGAGTCCTTTAATTATTTAGAAGTTATATTTCGTGTAGAGTTAAGAAAATCAAAGTATACAGATAAAATTAAATTGAAAGTTAATGTATTACGGGTTTTATTATAATTATATTATATTAAAAAATATATATATATTTTTTTAATCTTTTAAAAATAGGATATTTATACTGCAATTGGAATAGGAAAACTATTTGAAAATAGCCAATATTACAAGTTGATTCAACGAAAAGGAGGTGGGTAGGAGAAAAACAGACAAGAAGAGTCAATGAAAAACAGACGGAGCCACGATCTAGCGGGAAAAAAATGAACTATCAAGACCTGAGACTGCATCATGTGCTGCAATCTAGTAGAGAACTACCATACTACTCTTTTCACTACGTCTCTCAAACAAATCTTTTCATAAAAAACTGTAGAAATTAGAACCAAGAGAGTATATTATTGTTATATGGACAACATTTAGATACAATAATCCCAATAAAATAAACATTATTTCTTACAATTATATATCTGAATATGTAGTATTAAATGACAATGTTAGTTAACTTAAATTGATATAAGTAATCTAAAGTTTACAAATGTTATTAATAAATCGACCAATAGCCAATAAACCTAGTAATTTAAGGTGTAATATATAAAACCAAGGAATCAAAATGATTAATTAGTTACATAATGTATAATGACGTCTATAGAACCTAGAAGTATTTAATTTTAATCAGATATTTGTAATAAATTCGACGGGTTCCCCTGCGATTATCTTCTCATCTCTTGTGCAATGAATTTCATCCCAACTAGATAACCTAACACTTCTGAACAAGCCCTAAGGACCCTACTGAATATGTAAATTAATAATTAACTATATTTATTTTCAACTAAATTCCTTCATAATTATAATCTTTTCTGTAGAATTTGCATTGATTACTACTAATATCAAAAGCTTGTATCTTATCTATTTATTAATTTCGACTATCAACATAACTATATTTTAAGTTAAGTATTTTCACACTAAGAAAGAGCTATTAATGGATGACTCTCTCTTACTCATAACACTATTATAATTAATTTTTAATGTTGTGTTATTAAACAAAAAATAAACAAGAAATATTTTTTGCTACTTTAGTTCAATTTTAATAGAATTATGGAGATAATCTAGTAGTAATTTTGAAATTAAGCAGGATGTCATGAATTATTTAGAGTTACGAATAACGTTTGTTTTATTCTAATCGAATTTTCTAAAATATTTCCAAGGTAGAAAGAGCTATAAGCAGTAAGACAACAAGAACTGCCAACTGCGCAATATCACAAGTAATTACATGTTAAAAGAGATAGCTTTTTAAAATGTAAGTTTGTACTTCAACATAATTTCCTGTAATAATAAACAGCCTAGGGCCTAGAAGACACTAGAGAGTATACGTAATGCTGACACTAAAATAAGATCAACTACTACACAGAAAGTAACAAATCCAGGCTGTCACCATCACAAATATGTCACCTACCAAAAGAATACACAATGAAGAAATATAAATGGTCAAAAACCGATATATATATATATATATATATATATATATATATATATATATATATATATATATATATATATATATATATATATATATATATATATATATATAAAATCATGATATAAGCATCACCAAATAGACGGGAAAAAGATCTGCTCCTAAAACGTCCTTTGTCACAATAAAGACAACGTACAAAGTTTATCCTTTATCCTACTTAGAAGAAAGGATGATACATAAAAGAGAGAGGTACAAGAACTGAAGATGTAGAGGTAGTAAATGCAATTATGGTAAAAGTATCACATTCCAACTAGTTTTTAATTTAAAACCAATGTAGGATACGAACAAGGAATCGAATTAGGCCAGGAAGGATTTAAACATAATATTTAGAAGTAGCTGCCTCTGAAAAGCCACTTCTTTAAAAACAGCACCTAGATAATATAAAGTGTTTATCTTATTCAGAACGAACCTAGATTAGTTTTTGACAAGGTGTTAAACTTTAAACTTGGACATGTAGACGCTTCGAAACGTGAATAGGAAACCTTCTGGACTTAATAAATAATCCAGAAGCAATAAAAAATTTAAAATCAAATAATATTAGTAAGATTTTTCAAGTAAATTTCCGAGTTTTGTTTCTAAAAGTTATAATTTTAATTTTGATTCCGAGCTTACGAAGGTAACTTAAGTTATGTGATTTTAAAAAATTCCAAGAAAGAAATCCGATACAGACATCAGGGGACATTTCGGTTCCATGTCTGTCTGCCAGTCTATCAATTTTTGCGAACCAATATATCTTAAAAACTAATCCTCTGATTTTTAATGAAATTTGGATGGTAGGTCATAATTAGCCCATTGTTGGTCCCATATTAGTTCCAGCCTTCTACGCCCATATCTTTTACTCCAGCTGCGCACAAACATTTATTTACACCCATCTTCAAAAGTATACTCATCTGAATTTATGAAATTTGGATGGTTTGTCGAAAGTAGCCCACAGATAAGGTAGCCACAAATTAATTTCAATCGTCTGCGCTCTTTGTAATAAATTTTACAGTAATAGGATGTAAAAGTATAAAATGGTACTTCTTTAGATTGTTTCTCCCCCTCGTGCTTTGAAAATATAAATGACTTTAACTAAAAAATAACTATTAAGACAAAGTTATGTTTAGTCCAATGTACTTTGAGACAAAGGAATATCACACTTCTGTTTTTATAAGGTGAGTAACAATCTATAGAAGAACATTCCGTGCACCTTCTTTAGATTGTTACTCCCGTTTTCTTTATAAGGGGAGTAACAATCTAAAGAAGAGCCTATAACATAATTAAATTATACGAAATAGGACGCGAGGAAGCAATTTGCCATACTAATTGGCAGACTATATTTTTTGACAATAAAAATTGAATCTACTAATATGATCTAATAAATCTTTTGGTTCTAATTAACTACTAGAATACAAGTTCTCAATCCTTTACTTTCAAAAATAAAAGCGTAAAATTGTTTACTGTATTTCCACCTCTTACACCACGGAGTCTTAACTCGCGGCACTTATTTATATTTATCCTTTTCAAAATGATGTACTCAGTGTTTGAGCTGAAAAAACAAGAGATTCTTGAGATGGCAAGAGTAAGAAAATGACACAGGTATTGCATTAGCATTCCAGCTCGCATCTCTGACCGATAACAACACTCTTTATCCACGATATTCATTCGTAACACATCTGAAAGCTTAACTTAAACGTCGCTTCAGGGGAGGCGTTTGAAATATTTACGTAAAACCAATTATTTAACTTGGTCCGCATTTTTTATAGAAACCGCAAGATATTGAGTTTTATATCCTGGCGTTACACAGGTATTTAAGACTGTACTAAGAGAAGATCAATTTAACGCATATCGTATGATTTGCTTGCATCGTTCAACAAGTATGTCGTAACAAGATGGTAATGGATAAAATGACCTATGACCCCAAGTAGAATAAGGTAGGTGATGTATCTGTTACCGCATAAAGTTATTTACCTCTCCGCTCTCAGATTAATTATTTACAAAACATCAAAACAAAACAGATGAGGATTGAATACATTTAGAATGTTTGCGCTAACATTCTTAATTATCTTTTAATTACTTAAAATATTACTTATGTTAATTTAAAAACATCCTGCTAGCAACAATAAATGATGATCCAACGTCATACATAAACAGTTCAAGGCAAAAATGTAGATAAGTTTGAAGGATTTATAATTCAAACTGAGATTTATCATGAATAAAATTTAAATAATACACTTGTTAAATCTGCAGATAAACTCCAATAACTATTCGTCTAGATTTAACTCGTGATTTATTAACATAATTACCACTTATCTGCAGATAAGCCCCAATAAATGTTCGTCTAGATTTAACTGTTTTATGAACATAATTACCACTTATCTGCGAATAAACCCCCAATAACTGTTCGTCTAGATTCAACTGTTTTATTAACATAATTACCACTTATCTGCAGATAAACCCCAATAAATGTTCGTCTAGATTTAACTGTTTTATGAACATAATTACCACTTATCTGCGGATAAACCCCCAATAACTGTTCGTCTAGATTCAACTGTTTAATGAACATAATTACATACCACTTATCTGCAGATAAGCCCCAATAAATGTTCGTCTAGATTTAACTGTTTTATGAACATAATTACCACTTATCTGCGGATAAACCCCCAATAACTGTTCATCTAGATTCAACTGTTTTATCAACATAATTACCACTTATCTGCAGATAAACCCCAATAACTGTTCGTCTAGATTCAACTATTTTATGCACATAATCACCCCATATTTGCAGATAAACCCTAATAACTGTTCGTCAAGATTCAACTAATGTTTTATCAACATAATAACCACTTATCCAAATGAATTGATATTTTGTTTATTTACAGCTAAAATTATTAAATCAAATTACACTCATCTATTACTTACACAATACCGAATCATGACAATGTTTTACTTAAGAATGAAATTAATAAATTGGCTGACAGTATAAAGTATTGACTTAATATTTCCTAAATCTAGCGTTCTGAGTTTTAACTTCATTTGAGCGCATATTTTGTGGCTGCTTTGCAGCTGAATAAGGCTCGCTAAAAAACATTAACTGTTGACAAAGTTATTACCAGATTAGACCAAACTAAAATTATTTTTCCTATTACTACATCTTATTCAAAGGAACTTTTAGTAATATATATTCTGAGGTGTAATCATCGTAATTTTACAGATTTAAAAAATAGAAAACACAAAGATGTCCTAAAATAATAGAATATAATAAGAATTGTTCTCCATAAGTAATTTTTTCTCCTTAAAGATTTTTTTTTGAGTAATGCGTAAAACCTGGGTTCTAAATCCAGCTAAAGTTTTTAAAAAGTGTTTTGTTCGATTCTGTTTGAAGCTGAGCTATAAACGGGGATTTAGCTACGGTCCTTTCTCGAGTTAAACACTTAATGACAGAAAGGTAATTTTGTCATTTACCAAACTGGGCTCCCACAGATTCATTGCTAAGACACGGCGTTTTGACAATTTCATCACAGCCAAGCCGGCTTTTTTCCTCCTTCGTTTATAAGGGTTCTCTCGCTGTTTTTTTTTTTTATTTTCTACCTTGAAAATTGCAGTTGCCTTGAATTCAGAAAACCATAATCCAAGTCGACTTGAATGTCACGAAGAAGATGGGATTCCTTATTTCAAGCTGCAAACTTAAATGTTAACGAAAGCTTGTTATCTAAAAAAAATCATCAATTGGCTATTTCAAAATTTATTTCATATATTTTTTAATTTTTATTAAATTTACAAATAATGATAGTTACGAATTACGTTATATAAGATTTTTTTAAAAAAATTATTTCGTTCTGAATTATTCCAAAAAAGTAGTCGTCTGTTGTAAGTTTTTAGGATTGCACAAAATAACTTATTGTTATTAAAATCATTTATTCAATGTATATTATAATAAAAAGGTCAAAGAGTCAAAAGTTTAAGAGAACGACTAAGATTTACAATAAACAGAATATTGATAAGAAAAAGTAAATGAAGAAATTTATTTTAAGGGTAAAAGAGAGTAAAGTGTTATATGACGTAAGAAGTAAAATTGATTAGATCTCTAGCCAACAAGAAGAATATTTTTAAAAAAAGTCTCGATTTAGTCAGCTAAAATTAATCATCAGTTCTCCGATGATTACTTTTAAGAGAAAGAGTCAATCAATCGAGAAAAGGCCGCTCACATTGATCATCTGTGTGAAACTTTACTCACCATTTTTCAGATTTGCCAGTATAGCGGCAGAGGGCAAATGCACAGCTACGTTAACCACTTCACTACGCCCATCCCCAATTACTCTCCCAATTCCTATTTAATGCATACATTAATTAAAAATACTGATTTACTAAAGTTTCTTCAAACCTAACTAATTTTTATTACTACGTTTTTATTAGCTTGCATTCTTGTTTGTTTGTTTGTTTGTTTGTTTGTTTGTTTGTTTGTCCGGTACAAATCTGGCAATCGATTTCTAACTAACTTCCCGAATAGCTGGGCATTTGAAACTTTTAGCATAGCTCAGAACACGATGACAATGCATTATTTTAATACTTTTAGCCATCTTTCAGCAGAATTTAATTAGTTTTTTAGCAAATTGTTCTGTATGGAAAGTTAGTTCGGAAAAATCCGCAATTTTTTTTTTTTTTTTAGTTTCGACCACTTTAGTAGATCACTTTCCAGTTGACCTAGTTAGATAGTTGGTCATCCATCAGTGATTTAAAAAATGATTGATAAGAAAGATTAAAGCAATTTTACTTTAAACAAATTTTCATTTTCTAGTAACATACATAAAAATATCGAAGAAATCCATATCATCAAAACTATGTTTTTGTAAAGAGTTCATAAATTACTTTGAATATTTGAAACAATAACCCTATGAATACAAGTCAAGAAATGTCACTCTTATTTCTAAGTCTCTTCACGATGTTTCCCTACTTACATAAAAATCCAGTCTACAATATGCATAGAACAAATGTTACAAAAAAAACCTTAGTTAGAAGTACGTGTGAAGCATGATTGAATGCTTCCCTATCTTTTCAACGCACTACATTATTCATGAAGTAACATTTAAAATAAGTATGGCATGCGCCATATGCAGGCCACGCATGCCTACTAGAAAGCCACTGTGTACACTTACTGTGCATTCTATTACTTGTTTATATTCTTGTATAGACTAAAGTTCTGTTAGATGAATAAGGAATCAAGTAACATATTTTGTAACTATATTACTAAACAGAATGTAATTCAAAGAAATCACTAGTGTGTTTAACAAGAAACAAAGTACATTCCAAACACTTTTTTAAAATAAGAAATAAGAAGATTATTCTATTGTTTAAACTATTATTGATTGCATTAAACTCAGATAACACATGCACTGCATTTACTAAAAATCAGGATACTCACGATCTGGCGCAGGCCTGTCAGTTTAGACTCGAGAGTCATTAGGACGGTCGCATGAGCGTGTGTATATACAGATACAGTCTACCTAACTGAATATAAACACGCTCTCAATAACTTTAAGCTAATTAATTTAAAGAAACAGCCAAAAAAAACTTGTGGAAAACAAGGCTCTTAAACCTTAATAAGTTTCTCGATCCATCAAGCACCAATCCAAAAAATGTCACAGCTTAAGACTTAAGGATATATTATCAACTATCAACAAGTATGTAAGTATACGAATAATAAAGAAACTAATTTTCCATGTCATGGAAAAAAATTAAATCATGGATATGTTTTAGGCCATTGAATCCACTTATCGGCATTTCAATGCAATTCCGCATGAAGTGGAGAAAATCAATATACATTTGCCTAATTAATATAGTAGATGGATCTTAAGGTGTGAAATTATAAAAAAATAATCCATTTTAATTGCCATTTGGTCCGCCAAGAGCTCCGCTATCATTTCATATAAAATTTAAAACTTCTATCGGCGAATTATATTACTACAATGAATACAAGTGAAAACCAATCTACCTACAATTATACTCTAAATTCCTGGCACGATAGAGAGCGTCACATTTTGCATGTCGTTTATTGAAACTTCAACCCGCTAGTGTACTATTACTGAACCTATCGACCTCCTATTACATCCTTACTTCCTGGCACGATATTTAAAAGCGTCACATTTTTCATGTTGACTTTTTTGCTTGACGGAATTTTTTCTGTCACCCAGAGTTAAAACATAATAATAATAAAGCGATGACTAAAAATACCCCTGGAGTTAAGAAGGCACTCAATTCACATAATCAGGCACGTGGTTACAGCAATCTTTAAAGCCCTCATTTGAAAAGAACGGAATCCACCAAAATTCTTTGTTAAAAGAAGAAATAGAAAAAGATAATGAAGGCTTTTTTGACACGTTTATGAATGTTATCGGAAATGAGAACAGAAATTTTCTTGTAAAGGTTATAAACATGATTCAGACAGAGTCTCCTCCCACTAATCTAATTAAACTTCTGCTGAGGGTGATTCCCAGACAAGTTGTTCTGTCTGCTAATAGTTACTAACTCTGCTATATAGTTATTTTTACTGTAGTAACTCTGTAATTTTCCTCGCGACCTCCTTCTCAAAAAACCACTCTAACTGTCTTAAAATTCTTCAAGAGATTCCACTAACTTTTTTTTTTCAATCTAATTTATCCAAGGTCTAATTATTTATTTCTTCTTTCTTTCATATAATCTTCAACCAAACCATTAAGCAAGTATCAATTGTCGTTAAGTCCTTCTCAGAGTATCAGAAGTTAAGTATATCTTCTGTATAATTTATCAACTTTTTTTCCTTTTCTTCCTCAATTTTCTATTTTTTTTTTAATGCGAATTAATCTATAGAATGAAACGACCTAATAGCTGATAGATCTGACTAAAAAAAACCTGTCTGAGGTCAATTTCTTTCCCAGATCAAATATAATACGACTTTCATTTCATTTTGATCAATTTCAATAAAGATGTTTCATATCAAAATTGATAACGTTATTACTTTTTTTACGAATACTTCGTGATTTATTCAATTCCCTTTAATTTTGTTTTTTACTTTGCACGTTTTAAAGTACCCGACCCAGAGTCCAAAAAAAAAAAAAAAAAAAAAAAAAAAAACGGAGGATCTAGTCTGTGAAAACTTGTGGAGCCTTAGGGCCAATTTTTGATTAAATCACACCCCGAGGCGTAATCGAGATATTAATTTAAGCTCAAAATTTAGGGGTCACTGCTTCCCAACAATTCTGAAATACCGAGAGAAAAAAATTCGAAACGGTCCTGATGACTTAGTTATAAAATTCCCAAATGTAGTTCATATACGAGTAATTACAAATTTAAGCAAATAAGTTATATGAGAAATTCAAGTTCCTCGAGATATTATAAAAATACGTTTCTCCCCGCTAAAATGGAAACAATCACCTATTAAACCCTTAATACATTGAATGTAAGAAAGTTATTTTCGAGATTGTCGCACTGATTTTTTTTATATGTAAAGAACTCAATAGAAATAAATAGCCTACAAGCTGGATACTTGTCTACTATCTTCAATCTGGATACTTGTCTAATACCTATACAAGCTGGATACTTGTCTACTATCTTCAATCTGGATACTTGTCTAATACCTATACAAGCTGGATACTTGTCTACTATCTTCAATCTGGATACTTGTCTAATACCTATACAAGCTGGATACTTGTCTACTATCTTCAATCTGGATACTTGTCTAATACCTATACAAGCTGGATACTTGTCTACTATCTTCAATCTGGATACTTCAATCTGGAAAGAGACTAAAGAAGAAGAAGACCAGCATTAAGAAGTGTAATCTGAATCCTTACTACAATGAATCCTTCTCATTTGAAGTACCTTTCGAACAAATCCAGGTAAAAACAGTTTATAATCTAAATTTGGCCTAAAAAAAATATCCTAATACCTACAAGCTGGATATTTGTCTACTATCTTCAACCTAGATACTTGTATACTACCTACAAGCCGGATACTTGTCTACTATCTTCAATCTGGGTACTTTTTTAGCTTGTTGTGTGCCTACAAGGCGGATAATGTCAACTATTAAAAAGCTGTAGATACTTGTCTAGTCCCTTCAAGATGGATACATATTGTCTACTAATGTACTGCATTATACTAATGTACTTGTAAGGCATAATACCTATAGTCATTTTAATTCTTTTCACTAACAAAAATAATATAATTTTATAAAAATAAGCACATTCTTAGGCATTACATTCACCACTAGAATAATTATTCAGTATCTCTCAATAATTGAATGTATAGAAATAGACAGGTTTCATTACACAAAACATAATATAAGGTTGTTGATTGATTATTGATTATAGATTATTGCACTTCATACAACTCACATCATATTCATAATAGAATGGAATGAATTACACTTTTTTTTATCGTTCCACCTGCTATTCAATAATAACTGTACATTCATAACTGATCTTCAAGTTGCCTTAAGTAAAAATAAATCTACATACATCAATCATCATATTGAATGAGAATCTAATAAAGTATTGATCAATATTAAATATATTCCCACGACTAAAAAAAAAAATATATATATATATTATATTTACTTTAGCAGTCTACACCTTAACTTTCAAAAGTTTTTTTAAAAAAAAAATATAATAATTTTCAGTGATTTTAAATCATATATAACTTTCATAGGAACATTATTTTTTCATTTATGAGAATGTTTCGCGGAGGGGAGAAAAAATAGAAGAAAAGAGTAAACGAAGCAAACGGTTTATTTTTATAACGGTGCTGGAAAAAGAGAATTTGCAGTGAACATCAAGAAGCATTAAATGATGCTGCACTCTTAATGGACAAAGATGGTTAAAACAAATTTAACAAACATATTTTCTCACACTTCTACTATTTAATGTACAGATCTAACAATTATTTGTTTATAAAGTTTAAAAAAAGAAATAGTTTAAAAATTATTATTGATTCTTTTTTAAATTGAATAATAAAATATCGGTGCGTTAAACTTTCTGACATACACAAGGATACTAAAATTAAATCTGATGTCTAATTTAAATAATTTTAATAAGTTTTTATTTATTTTAATAAATAATTTTTTAATAAGTGTTCAATACGTACTTGTTAACCTTTTTGTTTTGATTTCAGCGGAGACAAAGTTTTATTAATATCTCAAAAAGTAGTGTTTTTTTAGTAAATTTAATATTTTAGACACCTTGTTTAGACATAATGAGGCCTCTAGGGAAAAATATAGCTAATTTAAGAAAAATGAAATAACATCAGATACTTTTCTGTTTGCCATTTAAAGACGCACCACTTAAGAGCATTGGTATAAGAGCCAGGAAGTCTTAATGTTGATTAATTGAAGTAGAAGTTAAAAATAGACTGCCAATTAGTGTGGCACATAGCTTCCTCGCATCCTATCATGTACTTTATTGTTATATTAACATTAAAATTATTGTTATATTACTTTATTGTTATATTGTTTATTGTGTAAAAACTATTAATAGTTTTAGCGATCTTTAACACTTCATAGCGGTGTCGCTGTTGGTTTTACTAAAAAAATTTAATTAAGAAAAATGTTTGTCGAATAGATGAAGTTAGATTTTTTTCCCGACCTAAAATTCCAATTTTAAATTTGAAGTTCACGTTTACGCGAGCGTTGCTCGTTAACGCTTGGACGAATAACGTTGTCTAACGAACTCGTCCTGGGCATTGGTAAAATGAACATGTCTACCAAATTTCATCAAAATCGGTCGACATTTACTCAAGTTATCGTCGCACGTTTCATAATTCGCGGACACACAGACCGACAGACAGACAGACAGACACGAGACCAAAAATGTTCCCTGATGTCTGAAACGGATTTCTGTCTTGGAATTTTTAAAATCGGAGGCATAAAAGTTTTTCGTTCACAAAAGTGAACATAATGCTTCCGTTACCTTCGGTAAGCTCGGAAGCAATAAAATCAATGAAAATTCAATTGATCTTAAATATAAAGAAGTTAAACTTTATGGAAATTGAAAAGAATATTACAAATTCATAGTGAAAACAGAAACAGAATAAAAGATACGAAATCTATAATAGAATTATAGAAAAGCAAATCTGAAGCGGTGAGAGAGAAAGTTTTAAATCATTGACATATTGAAAGAAATAAAAATCGTGTAGTCTCAGACTTACAATATCTCAACGATGGATTGCAGTAAAAGGAAAGAAATGAAAAGAAAGTAATCAAAACTATCTCAATTAATCGTGAGTTATATCTCAATTAACTATTTTTCTGAAAGCAGAAATGTTTACAGTACAATATATCAATCATAGAATCATAGAAAGTTCCACTTTATGAGTTGTAAGTTGTCAGGAATGGAACGGTATAAGCACACAGTAATTTTCAAATCATGACACAACTTTCAATTCCAACTATGAGCTCCCATTTTAGCTCGACTTACCGTGTAGTGTATACTGTATACTATTTTAAATTGCTATTATTTCAAAAAGGAAACAGTACTAACGATACATAGACTAAAATGTATAATCTATATATATATATTCGCTGGATACCGTGCGCATTTTATGCGAAATGTTTTTTTTTTTTTTTTTTTTTTTTTTTTTCATTTATAACTATATTGTTTTTTCACCTCAATGCAGTGAGCTAGGTAAAATTCCAACAAGCATGCTGTGTACCTTTGCTTACCACTAATTCACCCGGTTTTTCTCACCCCCATATCCTGCTTCCTCTTAAGATGGGCTCTTGAAATATCAAACATAGAGTAAGCTTAAGTAGCTTAGGATACTGTAAAAACTTTAGCCCTTAATATTAAGCCTAGAAAAAAGAGGAGATCTTCAAAGTGCATATTTGGTACTATAAGTGCCTGACTCACTCACTCATAATTAGGCACATTTGTAGCTGTACCGGTGTAATTCTTCGTCAGTAATGTATACATGGCAAAAATAAAGTGACCTTACTCCCTCCAGAGTCCAGTAAAAAACCAAGACGACGTCCACGATGTTAAAGCTGAAAAAGGAATGATATCCCCAACAAAAACCTAACCATGGAAAAAGGGTTTCAAGTTCCAGACCCCCTCCCAAAAAAGACTGTCTATCAAAGTAGTGATTTCTACTTTGTGGACTGCTTGTTCTTTCTTTAGTTCATAACCACACTTCAATGCTAATTTCTTGGGCAACGCTGCTCTTTCATTTTGATTTCTTAATACTTGGCCACTTTATGAATGAAGCATAAAACATCAGTATCATGTGAACTCACGTAGGAGCTACGTTGGTAAATGGCCGCCAAGTCTGCTTTATGCTTTATTTAGAAACTAATCAAAGTTTAGCAATGAAATAAAGAGCAGTGATGCTCATGAACATAGGAGTGAAGTGAAATTATGGACTAAGCAGACTTAATCATAATGTAGGTATTACTACTTTGATAGCCTGACTTTTTTGGTAGGGGCTCTGGATTTCTGGATAACTAACACCTATTTGTTTGCAACACTTTTTAAATATGTTTAATAATAAATAAATATTATGAGATTTTCAGAAACCCGATGTTTATGAGCATTTTATGTTCGCGAGTTTGAAGGACTGATTTCTTAACCTTCGGGCGGGCGCGTGATATTGGTTAGCAGCAGCGGGCGCGCGGCGGCATTTACACCGCTTTTGTTTCCTTCCATATTTAATGCTTGTAGGTCCTTGTTTTTGTGGAAATTAGTTTCCTCAATAGGTAATTATAATAAAACATTCATTTCGAATTAATAAAAAATTATTGAACACTTCTTTTTAAAAAACAAATTACACTTACGCATGTAGGTAACATTTTTTCAGGATTGTCATAAAAAAATACAAACGCAACTTCTAACACTTTCTCTCCTATCCTGGTATTGTAATAAATATTATGTATATGTAATTAGAAAATGTAACTCTTTTAAAATGATCAAATTCTTTTGCATAAGAATACAGTAAACAACAAAAATATCTCTAATTTTTACACCGTACTAACGTGTGCACTATAGAGCTTGTCGATGTTCAAACTAAAGTGAGGGCGACCCGATCATGTTCCGAGTATACCGATGGCTTTATTAAACCTAGGAAATAGTTATTGGAGAATACCTAGAAGAGCTGATAAGCTGGAATACTGTAAAATCAAAGGGGGCGTGTTTTTTCGAAAAGGCGGTGTAAATGCCGCCCGCGCGCCCGCCCGAAGGTTAATAAAATTATCTCCCACTCGTAGTAGGAAGTGTTGTGATGGCGCGAAAACTCAAGATTTTGGAGGAATGACTTATTTTAAGGTCCATTAAGTCCAAAAACGTGGTTTTAAAAAAATGGGTGTCGGTGGTCTGTTATCTGTGCTGACGCATGGGGCCTAAACTACTGACATTTGCCATATACATGTTTATAAAAATATTACTAGAGGCGAATTAAAAAACGACGATTTCAATTAAAAAATTCTAAAATACAGTCCATTTAAATAAAAATCAGACCATATGTGGGCTTCCAGGATAAACAAGTTTCCGAGATTGAAAATTTAATTTGATTTAGTTGAAAATCGAAAACGAAATCAAAACCTCCCATCCACCACTTGAACAATATTTCAATATGTTAAGTAATAAATGATTAAATCTGATAACAACAAATAAATAACATAATAAGATCGCTATATATCGAGAATAACAATAAATTACATCAATTCAATATGTAAAGCGTGTTTATGAAACATTAAATATTTCTTTATATTTATGAAATATAATTATTGAGTAATAAAGGTTGGTAAGTAGTAAATCAATTGAAATTATGAACACACTAAAAAAAAAGATATAATATGAGGAGGTTACATATTATTGTTTTTATTGCATTACCTCTTAAGGGTATATGATGTAAATACATAAAATACAAAAAGGAGGATAGAAGAAAAGTGATTTATAACAAAAAGATATTTCAGAGGTAGCCGGTTAAGTATTTTTTTTTTTTTTTAAAAAAAGCTCACGACTTTTAAAAAGGAACAAATTGAAAATGAAAAGGTAGAATTGAAAATGATATTAATACCCTGAAGGGGATTTTTATGAGACGTAAGGGAACTTGAGAAGAGAATAGAGTAAAGGCAACACTTGAGTACGGTGGCTCAATAGTTCTCCAACTCGAAACCAAATAGAAAATTTATAAAAATATAATGAAGATGTAAGTATAAGATAAAAACTTTAGAAAAAAGTTATTTTTTAGAAAAAAGTTATTTTCTACCGAACAGAAGCAGAAGAAGCAAAAAAAAAAACCATCTATGTTATTAAAGTCTAAAAGCAAAATAAATTTAGAAAAAATAAATCTAAGTTATAGTTATTGGAAAATTAGAATCAAGTATACTAACTGAAGTTATTTCGTTTTTGCGTGCTGCGAAAGAAAACACTCAAGCTATTTAAGTAGTAAACAACAAAGTAATAATTTTTTTGTTAAAGGAAGAGTGAGAATAACTACATAAAAATTAAGTAAAAAAATTGTTTGGCTGAGGTAGAAAAAGGAAAAAATTATGAGATGCCTTAGGGAAAATAATAAGTTCAAAACTGTAAAATTAGATTCTAAAAAAATGTGGTAAAGCGAAGCGAAATACTAATTTCTATTAAGTAAGTACAAGTAAGAATGTAAATTTGTTACTTAAAGTTATGTTTATTATCTTTAAAAACAGCTGTTAAAGTGCAGTTAATTTAATAGTTTAATAATACTAGTTAGCTTTCTAATAATAACTTTAATACGATAAAAACAGAAGTAAAAAATTGTAAAGGAATATAAGCTTATGTTCGTGCACTTAAGCTATTCTTCATAGTTGGCAAATAATTGAAATTGGCCACTAAAATTAAACAAGGGCATGCCATAGCTTTAGGTATTTAAAATAACCAGTAGATATTTAATGCTTAATAAAAATGGGAGATTAGCCTTCCACGGGCTTATTCTGGGACTTAGCGGCTGTGTTTCCTATAGAGCTTATAGGCCAAACTATTAAATGATAATCTTAAAGAGTTTCGTTTGCAAATCCTAAATTAAAACTAATCAGGGCGACATTATATGCATCATTCATTACATTATTAAGAATACAATTTAATAACCTGCGAATCGCAGTTTGAAGTCTATTTATTGAATGCAAAAATAATTTTAGAAAAGGTGAACAACCAACTCTTTAAACGTTTAAATTTAATCTCATAAAGTTATAAATTGTGCGTATAATATATATGGCTCGTTATATAATTCTAGTGACCACCGTAGTTGAGCCTACCACTTCAAGGATCGACTTTTAATCTTAAGGAATTGTGGTTAGGCCTCTAATTACTATTGTGGTTTGTAGTGATTACTATAGGTTCACCTTAAGGTCGCTAGATTAACAAATAGTGGTTAGAACTTGAAGCTTATGACCTCTATGATTGATTCTTAGTTATTACTTACTGGTTTTCCTTATAGCCACTAGCTTGACTATTAGAAGTTGGAAGTTGAGCCTGAGATTATCAATTAATAAGTAAATGACCACCTATCTGACCACTATGATTAACTATTAGGTTTCGTTGAGCTTAAGGATTCTAAGTTTGACAATTAGTAGTTACAATTTTACCAATTAGGCCTTATAGAATAAATATTAATGTAATAATAACATTATTACAAATCAGTTATGATATAATAAACTTTTCCTACAGTTGACCGATAAAGTGGTTGTTATCGCACTCAAAATAGTACGCAAAACAGCAGATTCCTGCACTTACTACTTTACCGCACTCGTTTTACTTTACCGCATTCATTTTACTGCACTCCAGTGTTCCAACTTACGAACATAAAGAACTTAAATCTAAACAAAGATTAAATTATCCAAATTATAATAATAATAATGACAACTAATGATTATTTTATAACTAACTATACATGATTTAAACATTATATATCAAATATAAAAATTTTAAAATATCAAAAAGTAAAGATAGACAATCCCAAAAATCAAATCAAATGTGATGAGTAGGTGTTATGATAAAAAATAATAACAGCGCTTGGTCAGGTTTGCTGAATCAGGCAAAAAAAGGCAACACTGGCTATAAACAGAACAGCTGGTTTAGTTGATATTGTAAAACCTTTTACATGTTGATGAACACTCTATTATTTTATATTTTATTTACAGATTAAAAACTATCTGTAGGAAATATTTAATGTGCAACTCGAGCTTAAAGTGTCTTTGCTGCACTCGAGAAACCTTTCCGCCCTCGCGCCTGCGGCTCGTGCGTAAACATTTCTCTCGAGTGCAGCAAAGTGTCACTTTGCGCACTAGTTGCACAAAGAACTATTATAGACTTAATAAAAATAGAACAAGCATTGATTATTTAGAATTTTGAATTAGGGAAAAATACATCTACTGAATTAAATGTACTTATTACTTATAACACATTATGCTATATCCTTTAGAGTTTATTCACACAAAGATCCCTGAGGCTAGTTCTATTTTACGATTTCAAAAGGTGTAATTACCCCATTCCTCAAAAGTACGTGAATACGCGCCAATTTCTACTCTCACCACTTTTGTGAACGGAGTATGGACCACCCAACTTTCTTATTGTAAGTACCTTTCTTGAACCAAACATTGTATAAAACAAGGAACACTTTAACCCCTGAAGCATAGGTTTTGACTATGCAGTGCAAGCATTAGATATATCCTACAAAGGTGTGTAAGAAAAGTACTAATCTTAAAGTGAACTCTATTTTAACTGTAACAGATTAAAGTTTACAATACCTATAAATCTCGAAACAAATCCTTCAAACCTATCTATTATCTTGAGTAATTTTTTTTACCCTTTTTTCCGTCACAAAAAATTGGAGGATACATTGAAAAAAAAACATACCAATCTGAAAAAAATTTCAAATAAAAAAAAACTGTGCATTACTGACTTACAGATTACAAACTCTTTCACTACAGTGCACGAGGAACACGACGTAATATGCAACAAGGAATGGTTTTGAAGATATACTTGAAGGGAGAAAAAAACACTATAAATATCTAAAAAATGAAATATTGCAGCTTGCGATTCCCAAAGACTTGTTCGAATGAAAAAAAACAAAAAAAAAACCTTAAAGCTTGTAACGACTCGCGCATATTTGCCGAAAAAAATTAATACGACGTTTCGTAACGGAGTCTCTTTGAAAAAAATTCTAAAAGTAAAAGTCATCTCTGCCCCAAAGGGTCCATGAAAAAACTGGGAAGTCTTTAACCATCTTGTAAAAGACGAGCTTCAAATTGACAGTTATATAAGCGAAGGAAATAAATATAAATAATAAAATATATTATGAAGATTTACTTGTTTTTAACTCTTCGACAGTAAAAACGTGTTTTCTTTATTTTTTTAAAGAATATCTCCTTACATGCAATCAAACAAGATAATAATAATGATATTGAGAAGGCGTGGTAAATGCGTGGATAATATTGTGAAATATTGAGATAGTTGCGAGTAAACAAGAGTTTAGATTTATACGGGTAGTACAAGAAAAGGCCTTTAGGCTTCCAGAGGCTAGTAGGTCAAAATGAGCGAAATATTATCATTAACTTTACCTCGAGGAAAAATATATATATAAATATATTCTAACCACGTGCCATAAATATCATATTTACCTTAAAACGCAACCCAGGAAGAAATCAAAATCGAATTTATATTCTTAAAAAATTACGGTAATACACGATTTTTTTTTTTTTTTTTTTTTTTTGAAAAAAAACTGAACAAAAATATATTTGGTACAATAAAGTATGAATGAATTGGCTTTAAATTAAAATTTGACACACATTAGAAACGCGCCGCCGATATTAATCGAAAGGCTGTCAAATTTAATACTCATGTTTATATCACTCTATAGTCTATAGAAATCCGTGATGGATTAAAGGTAATGCAACACCAAATTGGATTAACCATTTATCAGCTGAATTATGCACATTTTAAAGTTAAAAATGTTGTTTGACGTCTTTTTTGAGTTTTTGGGGGGTAACGCCCTCAAATTTAAAGCTAAAATAAGTTTTCTTATCGGGATATGAGTTTTTTCGAATCCTCTATACTCTATGCCAAATTTGGCCAAATAGTTTAGGCTCCACGTATCTCACAGATAACAGATGACAGCTGACAGACATTTTTAGAAAACCACTTTTTGGGACCTCAAAACGTGTTAATTCATCAAAATCAATTTTTTTTCGCTATCCCAATACTTCCTCTTTATATAAATTAAGTAAATAAAAAAAGTAAAAGACAAAAAGTAACAATAAAGAATGTAAAAACAATAGTATGCATACATTAGAGAATAAATTAGAGATCTAGGACGACCAAATAGAAATACTTGTATAGCATTATAAAATTCCTGAATACTATAATAGTTTTTAGTATTCCTTGGCTTAGTGCTTTTATACAATAATTAGGTATAATTAATTAGGTGAAAACCAACTGATAGAGGGCATCCTAAACTTTTATCAATCAATAAAACAATTTGTATAAAATTGTGTTGAGTGTTTGTAAAGAGATGATTTTTCGAAGAGTAATACATATCTTATAGCTATAAGAAATTAAACGCTGCCACCTTTTTA
The DNA here is from genome assembly GCA_951217055.1 of Gerris lacustris. NCBI lineage: Eukaryota > Metazoa > Arthropoda > Insecta > Hemiptera > Gerridae > Gerris > Gerris lacustris. The sequence goes on from OX578282.1 coordinate 18,526,518, forward strand.
CAGGAGAAAACCAAAATATAATTTGGAGGGGAGAGGGAAAAGCGACTAAATCTAGGAAAGACTCAAGATTGAGGAAACCTACTTTTTTTTATACACCTACTTTTTTTTTGTTCTTTTTAATATTATAGTAACCTTTCTATGCACTCGTGTCCATAAAGGCTGTAAATAAAAATAAATTCTACCTTTTCCTAAAATTAAATGTTACTTCCTTGATAAGCCACAGTTTGCACAAATGTTTGCAAATAATTCAGTGCGGAAGGAATATTTGCAGTGAGAACAAATATACTCCTGTCCTTCCTAATAATTTAATGAATTAGGAAGTACAACAACATAACGTTTTTTTTGTTACAGATTCAATTCAGGTATCGAGAAAAAAAAAAATGTCTGCTTAAAACGACGAAACGAAAATATATAGATGAATAATGTTTACTATACATAAAAATAATCAGATAAGGGTCCACCACAAAGAAAAATTATAAAAAAAAAGTCTGTTATTAAAAATATTTCTGTGTTATAAATCAAATTAGTAAGTGCATATAATATGTATATTGCTCCAGTAGTAAGTGATTCATTAAAGCTAAGTCATATTACAAAAAGTTAATTTACTTTTTAAGATTTATTTATTAATTTAATTGTTTTAAGGCTGAATTTTAATTATTAATTAATTAAATGTAATATTATTGAAAATTTAATAAACTCTCTAAAGTACAGGTATTAAAAGGTTTAAAATTAAATATCTTCTTCGTCTTAAACAACACCGAAACCTCACAGCAATAAATTACAAAGAGGAATAAAATTACTTACAGTATCGTTAAATTATAATGGTTTGAAAAAAAAATTCATCCTTGAAAGTGCATTATTTAGTTCTTACCTGAAACAAAAAGGAACAGAGAAATATATATATTAGTTGGATTTATATAATAATAAATTATAAGAATAGCCATTAGTTATTTGGATAAACTAGATCCTGTTGTAAACACACAGTGATAAGGATATGGTAAATGTATCACTGCAAACCTGAGCTAACATATCTCTAAAAAAATATAAAAAAAAAATAAAAAATAAAAAATAAAAAACAGAAAACACTAGTAATATGCTAAAATAGACCTGTACTTAAATCATACAGTGTATAGGATATTTAACCTTGAACGGATATATATATATATATATATATATATATATATATATATATATATATATATATATATATATATATATATATATATATAAGAACAATCAATATCATCAATACTATTTGTATACGATTTTAAAACATAAATATAAAAAGAGAAACTGTTACAAATACATTTGCCGTTTCCTTCTGAATTTAAGAATACATTATTTAAAAAATACCTCATTACTCATAAATAATATTTTTTAAATATAATACGTTATGCTCCCTTGATGAAATGCAAGATTGACTCAACAGGGGAAAATAAACTTGGCATCTTTGTTGCTAACTTCAGATCAAAGGACAAAATTGGCCGCATAATAGTCAAAAACTATACAATAGATAATTAGGAAATTAAAGTGTTGATGGTGGCCATAATAATGAATTCAAAGAAACTCTGTCCACGTAAAACAATACTTGATTCAATCATCAAAGCATCTTTCATTCTTTATAAGGCCATCATCAATCATCAGAGCCTAATATGCGGGAGAACTAGAGTTACATTATTATAGATAGAGTGTTTTAAGCGGAGGGACCATTTCTTTAAGATCCATAAACAGCTAATAGCTAATGTTTAACAAAAAACTTTCGGCCACTTTAGTTATTTATTATCTGTTAACTAATCCACTATTTTTCAGTTAACTGATGATGCAATTGAAATCTTTATGTATTAAACATTAAGAATTTTGACAGCAAATTGGTCAGTTTTGCCAACTATTTTTTAGTTAAATATTGGTAAATACATGGAATAATTTAAATCTTCCAAGCCTTCCAATATATTTAAAAGATAAAAGCCGGGAAATAACAAAAGAGGTTATTTTAAGATACTAAAACTCATTTGTAGGTCCCGAATGAACTGATAAACACCAAAAATATTGGCCAGCTATTTTCAGTTTTCAGAGTCAAGTTATCTCTTAAACAACAATTAAATGTAAAATAATCTGCCAATTTGTGTGGCACATAGCTTCTTCTCGTCCAATCACTGGCCACACGAGTGATAGAAAAAATTAAGATGCGAGCATTAACGCAAATTCTATAAGTTTTCCCCGCTATGAATTGATAGTGTAGTTGAGTAGGCATGTTTCAATTCCAGCGTGTTCAAATTACATTTTATTTAGTAAAAATGGAAGCAAAAGCTTAAAATTTATTTGGGGGCATCTTTTAAGATATGGTGGTTCACAAAAATTATGATCAACAGATACAATGTATATGAAGCGTATGTCTGTCCTAAAAATGTTAAATTTGGAGCCAAAAATATACATTCTTCAGAATAATCACATTGCTCCCGTTACCTTCGGTAAGCTCGAAAGCAAAAGTTTATAGATTACACCTTAAATAATATATTCATATATTCAAATAGATTTAAATTTATCCTTAAAAACTATTGAATCTTCAAGGTAAATAACCCTGATAACCA